>CM045728.1:36907349-37169849 GCA_024760905.1 Plotosus lineatus
GGTCTTTGTGCTGAGGCATGCCAGGTTAAAGAGGCCTCTGTCACTCCTGGCATGGAGGAAGATGCCATCTTCAGAGTTCCGGAAGGCATAGCACAGGAGCAGGGAAAAAAAGATGCCCGAAAGGGTTGGAGCAAGGACATAATCCTGCTACACACCGTTTTTGATCGAAAAATATTTTGTGCATTATTTCTTGCAGTGAGCAGTGCAGCAAGCGTTCGCACAGAGGGCACCTTCTTGTGTGCGATTAGGGCTGCACGTTTGGTGGCGATGGCAGGTTCCATCTCAGCCGCTTCTGCTTCAAACCAATCTGCACTCCTCCCCAACTTCTTACCAAAGTGCCTATGGTGGTCTCAAACATAGTCTTGCGGATGTGGTTCCACCTTGCAGCAGCATGGTCAGTGTGTCAGTCCACCAGGGCTACATTTATGGCTTCAGCATAGTGTTCCCGCAGTTCAGACACTGCAGTCATAGCTGTGTTGACACTGAGCTGGGGTTTCTGCTTGGAGCGGTTGACACGTTTGGGGCAGAGACATACCTTGATGGCGACCAGGGAATGGTGGGTGTCATAGTCAGCACTGTTGAAACTGTGTCTGACCAGCACTTAGATTGCATCCTTCACTTCAACTGGACAGCAAAGTGTCAGAGCATAGGCATTAATGATGGTAGCTGGTCCAGAGGAGGTTGTGAGATGGGAGAGAGGACTCGGAGAGTGCCTGGGGATGGTGGTTCAACAAAGGACAGGAGTTTCGTACAGCAAATCCAATACCGTATAGGCGATGCTCGTCAGGCTCCTGTCCCTGCCAGAAGAATGTATAGTCCTTTTCCTTCAGCCTGCAATTGCCCGAGAGTCGCATCTCTTTGCAGTGCTGCAATGTCAATGTTGAACCTCCTCAGCTCGTGGTCAATGATGGCAGTTTTCCTGGTGTCGTTGATTTGCTTGAGAGTGTCAGAGAGGCCAAGACATTGTTCTGACGTTCCAGGTCGCAAGACTCAACACTGGCTGCTTTTGTTTCTTGTTTCTTGCCTGGTGCAGTGTTTACAGTCCGTGCTTCGGCTTTTGGTGTACTCTTCAAGCACCCCTTGAAGTAAGCGGACTGTGGCGCGCCAGCACGTTACTGGCTGGGGGCTGCCCAGCTAAAGGCAGGCCAGTGGTACTCGATGATCTCTCCCAACATCGGGAGATAGCCCTAGGCACCTAAGCTTACGCTAATTAGCCCTGGGCTTTTAACTAGTAACTACATCTCCCCGTGTTGAGCTGCCGCAGACGTTGGCACTGGAGTGACCTCTCCAGGGCAGAGGCCAGGTCGAAGTAGTGGAGGAACTGAGATACCCAGTTGACAGGTTTCCCCTTCTCGGCCCAGCTGGTAGTGTCCAATGGAAGGGGCTAGCCGATAGAGTTGGTACAAACTTGGCTACAGGAGTCACTGAGAGGTGCCGCTACGTGGTGACCAACCACCTTCAGGGCTCCACGCCAGATTTTCTGTAGGGGGTGTCTCCCTTAGCCTTTGTCACTCCCGTGATGACAAACAAGGCAGTGGTGCTATTTGCCCATTGCTGGGGGTTGTAAGTCAGAGTTGTCCTTCTCTTAGCCTTTACCTCAAGGACTTTATCTGCAAGGCAGCAGATGGTTGACTGTCAGAGGGGAACGAGCTGGAGTACCGGTCGGTCATCGTTGACTTTGTGGACTGGTGTGAGCGCAACCACCTGTGCTTGAACACTAGGAAGACGAAGGAGATGGTGGTCGACTTCAGGAGAATCACTCTAACACACACACACACACACATACACACACACACACACATACACACACACACACACACACACACACACACACACACACACACACACACACACACACACTCACTCACTGGTGAACATCCAGGGACAGGACATTGAGACAGTGGACAGTTTCAAGTACCTGGGCGTTCACCTTAACAATAAACTGGACTGGTCCCACAACACCAACACCCTGTACAAGAAGGGCCAGAGTCGCCTCCACCGTCTGAGGAGACTTAGGTCCTTCGGAGTATGCAGACCTCTGCTCAGGACATTTTATGACTCTGTGGTAGCCTCTGCAATCCTCTATGCTGCCATCTGCTGGGCCCCGGGCAACACAGAGCGGGACAGAAAGAGACTGAACAAGCTGGTCAGGAGGGCCAGCGCTGTCCTAGGCTGCCCACTGGACTCTGTGGAGGAGGTGGGCGAGAGGAGGATGGTAGCAACGCTCACATCCATCATGGTTAACAGTTCTCACCTACTGCACCAGACTGTAGAGGAGCTAAGTAGCTCCTTCAGTGGACGACTGAGACATCCTCAGTGCAGGAAGGAGCTCTACCGCAGGTGCTTCATTCCCACTGCTATCAGACTGGACAACGCCACTTTGTAACTGTCTGTGAAAAAAACGGTTATGTGCAATAAAACCCATGCACTTTAATCAATCACATCTACCCCACTGACTGTGAGCCATATCAACCCAACTTGAATATAGGCCAGTCTACAAAGTTGTTCTTTTCTTTTTCTTTTTTTATTGTATATTACTTTATACTATTTATGTATCGATTTATTTATTTACTTATATAATATATATGTATGTGTGTATGTATGTATGTATGTGTATTATTGTATATGTCTCTATTTTGCACCCCCTAATGATGGTACCTCAAGAGCCTGTAATAGTGAATTTCTCCATTGTGAGATTAATAAAGCTGTATCTATCTATCTATCTATCTATCTATCTATCTATCTATCTATCTATCTATCTATCTATCTATCTATCTAGTGAGTACCAGAGCATGTCCACACACCGGTGTGCCTGCATAATGCACCTCTGGGGCTTATCCTGCTCTGAGATCCCTCACATATTTAGCCTGGGGCCGTAAGGAGCCCAGTTAACAGGGTGTGCCGTGAGGAGGCAATATTAGAGTTTGACTTCATGGAAACTTTGTACCATGATGGTACACACACACACAAACACACACACACACACACACACACTTATATTATATATATATAATTACAGCCATGAGGCGGGGGGGAGCACTAACCAGTGTCTCTCCCCCTTATGCCGATCCCAAGTCCGGATAAATGCAGAGGGTTGCGACAGGAAGGGCATCTGGCGTAAAACTTCTGCCACATTAAAAATGCAAATGGTCAAAACAAAATTCATACCGGATCGGTCGAGGCCCGGGTTAACAACGACCGCCATCAGTGCTGTCAACCAACAGGGTGCTGATGAAAATTGGACTACTGTTGGTCGAAGACGTCGAAGAAGGAGAGGCGGGAGGCGTGTCCATAGGCAGAGAGAGAAGAGGAAAGGCGTGAGCCTAGGACCTAGAGTAAGGACTTTGAATGTTGGAACTATGCAAAGAAAAGGCAGAAAGCTGGCTGACATGATGCAGAGGAGGAAGGTGGACATACTGTGTGTTCAGGAGACCAGGTGGAAAGGTAGCAAAGCTAAAAGCTTAGGAGCAGGGTTTAAGCTGTTTTATCATGGTGTGGATGGGAAGAGAAATGGAGTAGGAGTTATCTTGAAGGAGGGGTTGGTCAGGAATGTTCTAGAAGTGAAACAGTGGTACCTCACCTTACGAAAGATCCAACAAATAAAAAATTCGGATTACGAAACACATTTACCTAAAATTTCCTTCTCTGGATACGAAACAAATTGACGTTACAAAACGTGCCATCTCAAAAATTCAAGCAATGCGCGAGTCGCTCTCCCATTGGCTATCTCCCAACATTCCGCCTTGCTGGCCTCCCATTGGCTATCTCCCAACATCCTGCCCCACTGGCCTTCCATTGGCTATCTCCCAGCATCCCGTACCATAATGTTTTATATCCAATTGTATTGTTCTAGCCCATACTTTAATGCAGTAAAGGAGTGATGTGCTGGAGTGCCAACATTCATCATATCACTCTCTCTAAAAACATCAATCTTCTCTGGACTGTGCCAAACTGTTAGCATGTAGTGATAATAGACTCTAAAATGTTGCAAGCTCCCCACAACTGAGTCAAATTATTGAGGCAAGAACATGTTAATGGGCTGAATAACCTTTTTAGCTCATTTTGCGTGCAAAATGGCCACTGTAAAAATAGTTTGATGTTCCAAGCCTTTTGTATTTGTCAGGGCACAAGAGTCTTATAATTGTATGTCAGTGTAAACTGCTTCACAGACAAATTAATCAGCACATTGCCATTCTGAATATCATACAGTATTTTAGTTGGCTATTCTTGGAATGATTATCAGAGAACAGATATCATGGCATTCTTTCCACCAATAATACAATATCCAATTTTGTGTTGTGGATTGAAATAGATGTATAGTATACAATATTCTTCTGTGCAAAAAATAAGTACACCCATTGCCTTAGATGCTACTATTGCATACTTTAGAAGATATAACTTTTTTCCCCCATTATGGTTATGATTAACATTACATCCTAATAGGATCAAGTTCCTGGGTTCAGGTCCCAGGTTCAACAAGGGTGTTTGTGTGGAGTTTGTATGTTCTCTTTGTGCTTGTGTTGGCTTCCTCTGGGTACTCTTTTTCTCCACAGTCCAAAAAACAGCCCTACGTGAGAGTATGAATAATTTTATGTGTGTGTTTTGGCCCAATAATGGCGTGACGAGCTGTTCAGGGTGTATCCTTCTATAAGAATTGTTTGAGAGGCTTCAGCTTCCCTGTGACCTAAATAGAATTAAGCTGTTCACAAAATGGATGGATAGACAGAAGAAGCTAAAGTAGTGATACAACTTGAAACCACAACATTTTCACCACAATTCTTCATAATTTGCATCTGGTTCTTCTCATGTCCAGGTGTACTGTGACTGCTGCCAAAGAGCTCTATTTTTTATTATTTTGGGCAGAGCACATTCACCCAAAAGGTTTTGGGCTTTTTTTTAGATTATTTACTTATTTATTATTATTTTTTAGAGGACAGCAAATATTTTTCTTGGCATGCCTCCCAGGCAGATCAATTTTGATCAATCTGTTATTGATTGTAGAATTTTGTGGTTTTTACACCAATGGTTGGAAGAATTACCTGTAGAGCCTATGATGAAATTTTGACCTGGTCTTGTGTTGAGTTTTCTGGGGCAATCAACTCTGAATGAAATAGCGGTTGTTTGGTATACATGCTACTTGAAGAGGATTATCCTTACAGCAGAACAATTTAATGAATTTGAGATATTTTTTAAACCAATCACCTTGCTCACTAACATATGAAAGTCTAAGAAAGTACTTAGACCTTGGCATCATGATAGCACACACTTCAATATCAGCAAGACCCTGCCAACATAAGGCCCACAATGTCACATTTAAATAAGATTTATTCCACCTAGAGGAGATTATAATCAGTGGCACCAAATAACTAATGTTAAATGTAACCCTGGTTTTACAGTGGGGCCACAATGTCCACAAGTCCAAAGATTTGGTAGAATTGGTCAGGAGTCGTAGGAATCAGATGGAGATGATTTTGAGGGGACTTGTTGGGAGTCATTATACACACACACACACACACACACACACACACACACACATATATATATATATATGCTGGTGCTGGTGGAAATTGGACTACTGTTGGTCGAAGAAAGAGAGGTCGAAGAAGGAGAGGTGGGAGGTGTGTCCATAGGCAGAGAGAGAAGAGGAAAATCATGAGTTTAGGACTGAGAGTAGGGACTTAGAATTTTGGAACTATGACAGGAAAAGGTAGAGAGCTGGCTGACACGATGCGGAGGAGGAAGGTGGACATACTGTGTGTTAAGGAGACCAGGTGGAAAGGAAGCAAGGCTATTATTATTATTATTAAAACATATTTTATTCAAACATGAAATGGACTGGGCACAAGTTATCCAACTTAATGAAGCCCTCTCCAGGTAGTTACAGTAATTATATTACAAAATATACAGCAAGATACTAACAAGAGAAGGATATATACAAAAGAATTAAAGGAATCGTTTAGTATTACAAATAAATATTTGTACACATTTGAAAACATTCTGGTTTTCTCTAAGACTTTGTCTTTCTAAGACTCTAAGTACTTTGAAGAGCTGATGAATGAGGAAAATGAGAGAGAAAAAAGAGTAGAAGAGGTGACTGTTGAGGACCAGGAAGTAGCAAAGATTAGTAAGGGTGAAGTGAGGAGGGCATTGAAGAAGATGAAGAATGGAAAGGCAGTTGGTCCTGATGACATACCAGTGGAGGTATGGTAGTGTCTAGGAGGGGTAGCAGTACATTTTCTGACAAGAACATTCAACAAGGTCTTAGAGAGTGAGAGTATCCTGGAGGAATGGAGGAGAAGTGTGCTTGTGCCCATTTTTAAGAACAAGGGAAATGTTCAGAGTTGTGGCAACTACAGAGGGATAAAGTTGATGAGCCATATGATAAAGTTATGGGAAATAATAGTGGAAGGTAGACTAAGGGCAGAGGTCAGCAATTGTGAACAACAGTTTGGTTTCATACCAAGAAAGAGCACCACATATGCAGTGTTTGCTTTGGGGATGTTAATAGAGAGGTATAGAGAAGGTGGGGGCCGGTGGCATTGTGGTCAGGGTGCTGCGCCCATAATCGAGAGGTTGTGAGTTCGAATCCCACTGAGACCCTCACTGTGCTAAGACCCCTGGGCAAGGTCTCAACCACAAGTGTGCCTCTGTTTACGCAGCAGTATAAATGGGTACCAGTAAAAATATTCTGGGAAGGTAACCTGCGATGGACTAGCATCCCATCCAGGGGGAATTGAACTCCTGATCGCTTCACGCTATGGAAACCCGGGATAAGCACTGGCCTGATGAGCCATGAGGCTCGGGTGTAAAAACCCAACAGACTTTACCTACCTTTCCTACAGAGAAGGTCAGAAGGAGCTGCATTGTGCCTTTGTGGATCTGGATATGACAGGGTGCCAAGAGAGGAACTGTGGTATTGCATGAGGAAGTTTGGAGTGGCAGAGAAGTATGTTAGCGTGGTGCAGGACATGTATGAGAGATGTAAGACAGTGGTGAGGTGTGCTGTCGGTGTTATAGAAGAGTTCAAGGTAGAGGTGGGACTGCATCAACAGGTCAGCTCTGAGCCCCTTCTTGTTTGCTATGGTGATATAGTGGCTGTTCAGAGGGACGTCTGGACCTCACTGCTTAGGCCGCTGCCCTGTTACTCGACCCCAGATTAAGCAGAAGACAAAGAAAATGACGATGTATTAATCCCACGAGGAAAATTAGTGGCTTTGCATTTAACCCATTCAAAGTGAGTTCGCTTCACTTCACCATTGTTCAGGTACTTTTGTGAATGAAATTCAGTGGCAGGTTTGGAAACTCACCCTGCAAGGTCTCATACCCCATTTTTCGCTAATGTGTCTTTTTCCCACAAAGCAATGAAAAACAAATATCTGATTTTAAACTTTTGGGTAATTTATTTTTTCAATTAAAATGTGTGTCCTTTCCTGCTTGGTACCAGACTGGGGCTGTTTAACAGTACATGGTTTGGCACCCAGGACACAAAAATAGTTTAACTGAGATGAGTTCTGACCCATAGGACTTGCCGTGTTTTTGTATGAAAATGCTGTATGGCTTCCTTCCTGCATAATACAGTTTCAGGTTGTATTTTTTGATGTAGCACTGATGTGAACTGTGTTAAGTGGCAACTGTAAAACAGTAATTCTGAGCCCATATTTGTCACAGTAGCATGGCAGTTTCTCAGCTAGTGCAGCCCAACAGTAATTTTGGACCTTGCCTTTTATGCACTAAACACATGTACGAATTTCATGATTATTTGCACAATATCATGCACTGTCAATTTTAAAAGATGCAAAGTCTGTTTTCTTGCTAAAAATGTTGCTTTTCAACTGCCAAACAGTTAGCTTGCAAGTTGGAACAAAGGGGTGAGCCACAGTCATTGAGGGTTAGAGAATAATAGAGAAAAATTGAGGGTTAAAGTACAGTGATACCTTGGTGGTACTGCAGTGTGAATCCAAACTCTCAGTTTTGTTAACCAGAGCCTTAATCACTGAGCCACCACATGCCCATGACATCTTGCTCAGCTTGATACCATTGTGTACTCACAGTTGTGAATGTGTATTTCACACACACACACACACACACACACACACACACACACACACACACACACACACACGAAAGAAAACAAATCCCTCACTTTCCGCGGTTAATTGGGATAGAGATCCCCACACGACCATCAAAATCCCCGAAGTAGAATCACCCCCCAACCCCCCCTGACTGATATATGCATGTATATGTATATATAATATCAATTCATATACATACATACATATATGAATACATATACATAATACATATTCAATGCTATAAATGCTTATAATAACAATCAATTATTAAAAATATCATAATATGTAAATAAAATATAAATACACACACATACAGAGGGTATTGCATGAGAAGAAGATGCACATATACATTATATATAAATAATATATGTATATGTATATGTATTCTGTAGCCTTCTTCCATGACGTTCTAATTCTGCGGAGATCCTTGCACAGATTAGTTATCTGCTTTTGTCTGCTGCTTGCACCTCCTTCGAGCGAACTTCTTTTCATGGCTTGAACTGCATACATGCTCCTGCATTCTTCTTCTTAAACCACCTTGCTTAACAGCTGGATCTTCTTACATGCTTCTCCATTAAGGCAGTTCTCAAGAATGGCGTCTAGGTTAGTGTTTTGAATTTGCCACCTCTTGTCTGTTAATGCTGAAGAAAGCTTAACACCATTTATCAAGGTCTAGCGCACAAATACGACATTAAATGAATGCTTTAACCACTACTCTCAAACTGCAAGGTGTCTAATGGACTCATACTGTGGCATGCAATGAAGGTAACTAGCTATGAGAATAATAGGCAACACAGGTTGGGGCAGGCTATGTGCCAAAAACAGGTAAATGTTCACAAGGCTCAACTCTAGGTTAAGACTACACTTAGCACAAATGGCCAGCGAGAGAAAATGTAAAATCCCAGCAAACATTGACCAGTTCAATATACAACTATTGTCTGAGCCTCAATGTGATGGTATACAACAAGAACAACTGGATGCTGGAGAGGGCCTATTGGAGATACAGAACACAAGTAAACCATATGCTGCCATATCTTCCTTTTTTTCCTTTCAGCTGTTTCCTTCAGGGGTCACTATAGCAAATCATCCATCTCCATCTCACCCTGTACTCTCCATCTTCTTCTCTTACTCCAACGACCTTAATGTCTTCCTTCACCACATCCGTAAATCGCTTATTTTGGTCTTCCTCTAGGCCTTCTGCCTGGTAGTTCCAACCTCAGCATCCTACTGCCAATATACTCCTCTGGACATGTCCAAACCATCTCAATCTAGCCTTTCTGACTTTGTCTCCAAAACATCTCACATAGGCTTTCCCTCTGATGTACTCATTTCTAATCTTATCCATCCTCGTTACTCCCGGAGAGAACCTCAACATTTTCATCTCTGCGACCTCCAGCTCTGCCTCCTGCCTTTTCCTCAGTGCCACTGTTTCTAAGCCATACAACATCGCTGGCCTCACCACCGTCTTGTACACTTTTCCTTTCATTCTTGCTGACACTCTCCTATCGCATATCACACCGGACACTTTTTTCCAACCATTTCAGCCTGCCTGCACATGCTTCTTCCCCTCTTTTCCGCACTCTGCATTGCTCTGGTTTGTTGAGCCTAAGTACTTAAAATCCTCCACCTTCGTTAACTCTGCTCCCTGGAACATCACCGTTCCTCCTAGGTCCTTCTCATTCACACATGTATTCTGATTTTCTGAGGATCACCTTCATTTCTCTCCTTAACAGAGCATACCTCCACCTCTCTAGATTTTCCTCCACTTGTTCTCTGCTCTCTCTACAGATCACAATGTCATCTGCAAACCTCATAGTCCATGGAGATTCTTGCCGAACCTCGTCTGTCAGCCTGTCCATCACCATAACAAACAAGAAGGGGCTCAGAGCTGATCCTTGATGCAGTCCCACCTCCACCTTGAATTCGTTGGTCACGCTGACAGCACACCTCACCACTGTCTTACATCTCTCATACATGTCCTGCATACTTCTCTGCCACTCCAGACTTCCTCATGCAATACCACAGTTCTTCTCTTGGCACCCTGTCATATGCTTTTTCCAGATACACAAAGGCACAATGCAGTTCCCTCTGACCTTCGCTGTACTTCTCTATTAACATCCTCAAAGCAAACATTGCATCTGTGGTGCTCTTTCTTGGCATGAAACCAAACTGTTGTTCACAAATGCTGACCTCTGCCCTTAGTCTATCTTCCACTATTCTTTCCCATAACTTCATCGTATGGCTCATCAACTTTATCCCTCTGTAGTTGCCACAACTCTGCACATCTCCCTTGTTCTTAAAAATGGGCACCAGCACACTTCTCCATTCCTCCGGCATCTGCTCACTCTCTAGGATTTTGTTGAATGTTCTTGTCAGAAAATCTACTGCTACCTCTCCTAGACACTTTGATACCTCCACAGGTATATCATCAGGACCGACTGTCTTTCCATTCTTCATCCTCTTCAGTGCCCTCCTCACTTCACCCTTACTAATCTTTGGTACATCCTGCTCCTCAATGGTCACCTCTTCTACTCTTTTTTCCTCTCTCATTTTCCTCATTCATCAGCTCTTCAAAGTACTCTTTCCATCTTCCCAGCACACTTCTGTCATCAGTCAATACATTTCCCTCTCTGTTCTTTATCAACCTAAATTGTTGCACATCCTGCCCATCTCTATCTCTCTGCTGTGCCAAACTGTATGGATTATTTTCTCCCTCCTTACTGTCCAATCTATTATACAAGTCATCATACGCCCTCTGTTTGGCCTTTACCATGACTACTTCCGCCTTACGCTGTGTCTCCCTATACTCCTGTTTACTCTCTTCAGTCCTCTCAAAATCCCACTTCTTCTTAGCTAACCTCTTCCTTTGTACACACTCCTGCACTTCCTCATTCCACCAATAAGTCTCCTTAAGAGGTGAAGAAGCGTGTGCAGGCAGGTTGGAATGGTTGGAGAAAAGTGTCCGGTGTGATGTGTGATAGGAGGGTATCGGCAAAAATGAAAGGAAAAATGTACAAGACGATGTTGAGGCCAACGATGCTGTATGGGTTAGAAACAGTGGCCCTGGGGAAAAGACAGGAGGCAGAGTTGGAGGTAGCAGAGATGAAAATGTTGAGGTTCTCTTTGGGAGTAACGAGGATGGATAGGATTAGGAATGAGCACGTCAGAGGGACAGCACATGTAAGACGTTTTGGAGACAAAGTCAGAGAGGCTAGATTGAGATGGTTTGGACATGTACAGAGGAGGGATAGTGAGTATATTGGTAATAGGATGCTGAGGCTGGAACTACCAGGCAAAAGGCCTAGAGGAAGACCAAAGAGACGATTCATGGATGTGGTAAAGGAGGACATGAAGGTCGTTGGTGTAAGAGAAGAAGATGCAAAGGATAGGGTGAGATGGAGGCAGATGATTCGCTGTGGCGACCCCTGAAGGGAAAAGCCGAAAGGAAAAGAAGAAGATCTACTTTCCTTCCAGAGGACACACCAAGTACTCTCCTAACTGTGTCCCTGATCACATTTGCTGTGGTTGTCCAGTCATTTCGAAGCACTTCCTGACCACCCAAAGCGTGTTTCAACTCCTCTTTAAAGACAACATGACACTCTTCCTTTTTCAGCTTCCACCACTTTGTCTTTTGCTCTGCCTTTGCCTTCTTCACCTAACTCACCATCAGCGTCATCCTGCATACCACCATCCTATGCTGTTTTGCCACATTCTCACCCACTACTACTTTTCAGTCACTGACTTCCTTCAAATTACATCGCCTACACAAGATGTAGTCTACCTGTGTGCTCCTACCTCTGCTTTTATAAGTCACCCTATGCTTCTGGTTTTGCTTGAAGAAAGTATTTACCACAGCCATTTCCATCCTTTTTGCAAAATCGATCAACATCTGTCCTTCTGTGTTCCTGTCCTGGATACCAAACCTGCCCATCACTTCCTCGTCCCCTCTGTTGCCTGCACCAACATGTTCATTGAAGTCTGCCCCAATGACCAGTCTTTCACCTCTGGGGGTACTCTGCATCACTTCATCTAAGTCACTCCAGAATCTCTCCTTCTCTTTTAGCTCACATCCTGCCTGTGGGGCCTAAGAACTAACAACATTGAGCATCACACCTTCAATTTCTTACTTGAGACTCATCACTCTGTCTGACACTCTTTTCACTTCTCGAACATTCCTGACAAACCCCTCCTTCAAGATGACTCCTACTCCATTTCTCGTCCCAGCCACACCATTATAAAACAGCTTAAACCCTGCTCCTAAGCTTCTCGCCCTGCTACCTTTCTACCTGGTCTCCTGAACACACAATATGTCCACCTTCCTCCTCATGTCAGCCAGTGCTCTACCTTTTCTTTGCATAGTTCCAACATTCAAAGTCCCTACTCTCAGTCCTAAACTCATGCCTTTCCTCTTCTCTCTCTGCCTACGGACACGCCTCCCGCCTCTCCTTCTTCGACATCTTCGACCAACAGTAGTCCAATTTCCATCAGCACCCTGTTGATTGACAGCACTGATGGTGGTCGTTGTTAACCCGGGCCTCGAACGATCCGGTATGGGAGTAATACTTCTGATTTACATCATAAAAGTTTGGCATGGGTTTTACGTCAGATGCCCTTCCTGACACAACCCTCTGCATTTCTCTGGGCTTGGAACTGGCATAAGGGGGAGAGTCACTGGTTAGTGCCCCCCCCCCACCTCATGGCTGCATTCCCTCCTTCAAGATGACTGCTAGTCCATTTCTCTTCCCCTCCACACCATGATAAAACAGCTTAAACCCTGCTCCTAAGCTTTTAGCTTTGCTACCTTTCCACCTGATCTCCTGAACACACAGTATGTCCACCTTCCTCCTCTGCATCATGTCAGCTATCTCTCTATATTTTCCTTGCATAGTTCCAACATTCAAAGTCCCGACTCTTAGTCCTAGACACATGCCTTTCCTCTTCTCTCTCTCTGCCTATGGACACGCCTCCCGCCTCTCCTTCTTCAACGTCTTCGACCAACAGTAGTCCAATTTCCATCAGCACCCTGTTGGTTGACAGGACTGATGGCGGTCATTGTTATCCCGGGCCTTGACTGATCCGGTATGGGGTAATACTTCTGATTTGCATCATAAAAGTTTCGCATTGGTTTTACGTTGGATGACCTTCCTGACACAACCTTCTGCATTTCTCCGGACTTGGGACCAGCATAAGGGTGAGAGACAAAAATTTAACTGCTTTCCTAACCATATGGGGCATCCATGAATTGGTGAGAATGCCATTTAGCTTTTCAAATGTCTGTGAAGCAATTCAGCAGCACATTAAGGAGATGTTTGGACCCCTCAGGGACGATTGCTATATACCTTCCCATGACAATGTTTTGTGTTATACAAAATCACTTGTCGAGCAAATAGAAGAGGTATGCCATGTTCTTAAGGCCCACCAAAGTCATGGGGTCAGGTTGAGGGTGGAGAAATGAAAACTCTTTAAGAAGGAGGTTCTGTATGTTCGATTCCTTATCTCTTCTGAAGGAGTAAGACTGGACCCAAAAGACCTCTAAGCTGTATGTTCCCTCACCAGGAAGACAACACAATTTGTGGGTGATTTCAGGAGCTTAATGGGTTTCCTTAGTTATTATCATTGATAAATTAATGTGCGCCCTTCTTTTGTCCTACATGAGCCACAGCCACCTGATAAGACTCTATTCGATTGAAAAGATGAACAGCAGAAAGCATTTCAGATGCTTGTCAAATTCATCACTGAACTGCCTGTCTTGACATACCCTGATTTCAACCTGCTGCTAATGTTGCACGTGGAAGCATGAAATCATGATCTCAGAACTGTCCTTTTATGAACTTCAAGATGTCAAGTTGAGAGTCATTAGGTTTAGTTCCAGAATGCCGACACCAGCTGAAAGAAACTATCACTGGCACAGTGGTAAGCACTTCAACTGTTTGTACCAACGACAATTCAATGACTTATTTCATGAGTTCATCAAAACTAAACCCAACAGGTCATGACTCTCCAACCCAGCAGTCAGATTTCTGGTTTGACATAAAATGCAGACATGGAGAGTTGAACATTGATGCAGACACTGTGTTGCGAAACCTTCTGGACATTGACAAGCATGTAGAAACATACACAGATGAGTTGTCACAAGGTGTGCTGTGCATGCCACTTGAAATTGGTGTCAAATAGCCAAACGGAAAGATGTGGCCTGGATTGACACTCTGCAGATTTCTTCCTAATGTATTCATCCTCAGCTCAATACAAACTTACCTACTATCAGTCCATATGATTTAGCAGCTGCACAGTGGAAAGACAGATATTAATTAGGTGATGAAGCTGAAGAGTCAAAAATAAATGACATTAGAAAGGCAGCTGATAAAATGACCTTGAAAATGCTGCATGAGTGGAGGAAATTGTACTTGAAGTATGGGCTTCTTTACAGGTGAAAAGGTGAGAGAAAATAGCTAATCCTTCATGCCAAGTACAGGCGCTTAGCCCTGAGGCAGCATCACAACAAAATTGAGCATTTTGGACGACAGTGTTACACCTTGCGAGAACTCCTCCTGGATGGGACGCTAGTCCATCACTGGTTACCTTCCCAGTATATTTTTACTGGTACTCATTTATATTGCTGGGTGAACATAGGCACACTTGTGGTTAAGACCTTGCCCAGGGTTCTTAGCACAGTGAGGGTCTAACTGGGATTTGAACACACAACCTCCTGATCATGGGCACAGCACCCTAACCACTACGCCACTGGCCCCACATGAGTACGTAGAACTGTTTGTCACTTCGGCACTGCTCACTCCCATAATGTTCTGCTGGCCCTGTTACAAGCCCATAATCCCCATATCGACTGGGCCACCTTCACCATCCGCAACTGGTGCGATTACTGCCACTAACACAGCCTGCTGGCCACTGTTCATTTCCAGAGTTCCCAAACCCCTTTCCCGTCGGAGAAAAATCGACCTGAACAGTGTCCCCAGTGAATATCATTATTTAAAAGAGGTTTTCAGTAAGGACCAAGCCCTTTCACTGCCACCGCACCGCCCATATGACTGCGAGATAGATTTGCTTCCCGGATCTGCACTCCCTACAAAAAGAAAAAAATTATATAACCTATCAAAACCCGAGAAGGAGGCTATGGAACAATACATCACAGACTTGCTGGTGGCAGGCTTTATCTATCCCTCATCATCTCTGGTAGGCGCTGGGTTCTTCATGGAAATAAAAGGACAAGACTTTGAGACGTTGCATCGACTATACAGGACTTAACAGCATCACTGTTAAAATCAAGTATCCCCTTCCTCTCATCGACTCGGCCTTCACTCCACTGTATGATGCCACTATCTTCACTAAATTGGGCTTGAGGAATACTTACCACTTAGTTAGGGACAAATGAAAGACTGCCTTTAACACACAGCTGGGGCACTTTGAATACCTGGTGATGCCTTTCGGGTTCACTAATGCCTCTGCGGTTTTTCAAGCACTCGTCAAAAACAACGTTCTCAGGGACATGTTGAACCGTTTCATTTTTGTGTACCTTGACGACGTCCTGATCTTCTCGAAGACTCGCAACGAGCATGCCCGTCACGTAAGAATGGTTCTTCACTGACTACTAGAGCACAAGTTGAACGTGAAGGCTGAGAAGTGTGAATTTCATGTCTCACGTATCTTTCCTGGGGTATATCATGGAGAAGGGGCAGATAAAACCAGATCCGGAGAAAATGAAAGCAGTGGCACAGTGGCCAGTTCTGGCAACACACAAAGAACTACAAAGGGATTTGCAAGTTGCTGGGGTTTGCAAACTTCTACAGAAGGATCATCAGGGATTATAGCTGCCCAGCAGCCTGGAATCAGCAGATCGCAGATTGCCACCGGACACCGGCACCGGCCTACAAAGTCTGACAACAGGGTTGGCTCTCCTCCACAGACCTGCTCCTTCAAACCAATTCAAAAAAGATGGCTCCAAAGTACATCGTGCTTTATACCATCGAGAGCATCGTAAAGCACAGTGCCGTCCAGCTGAAGCTCCCAGCAGCTCTCAACGTACATTCAATGTTCCATCTATCCCTGGTGAAACCTGTGGTAGAAAGCCCCTTTCATCCCCTTACCAATCACCCCCCTGCCCAGCTAGTTGATGGACACCCGGCTTATATGGTCAACCGTATACTCGATGTGCACAGGTGGGGTCTCGGCTTCCAGTACCTGGTGGACTGGGAGCGGTATGGGCCCAAGGAACCCTCCTGGATCCCTCAGTCCCTCATCCTGGATCTGTTGTCAGATTTCTACAACAGGTACCCAAACAAGCCTGGTCAGGTGCCAAATGGCACCCCTTAGGGAGGGGGACTGTTATGGTCTGTGTTGTTGGGGGACTTTGACTGTGGTGGCTCTGTTCTAACTCTCTGTTCTCTCCAGCACTGCAGGCTCTGGCGTAGGGGCGTGGCTGACATACTCGGGCAGATTGCAGCGCTCACACCTGATCCGACTCGCTAATCTACTCTGCTATAAAGACAAGCAGCACATTCATTTCGGTGCCAGAAGATTGTTTCACTTGTGCCAGAACACTTGTTTCCCTGTGTGTTCTCTGGCTCCTGGTTCCAGCTCCATGCTTGACCAGTTACCCATGCCTTAGTTTCCACTGCTTATTGTATATTGTGTTTCCCTTCGTCTCCGAGTTACCGTGTTTGCATCCTGCTTGAGTGTTTCCCTTTAAGTAATAAATCAACTATGTGTCATCTCACACTATCTCCTGCATTTGTGGGTCCAGCTGAAAGTTCCTTACAGTAGGCCCTCGATATTCACAGGGATTCGGTTCCAGCCCCTCCCGCGAATTAGAATAATCTGCGAGTTCTGTACCAGGAAGTAAAACCCCATGTATCATATTAAATGTGCGAATGAGCAACCGGAAGTAAAATACTGTGTATCTATTACATGCACTAAAATATGCTTGTAAAACACATTCTATAGACAGTCTTACTCATTAATACAGTATTAATGTAGTAAAATGTAGTAATGATTAAGAAAAACTTTTCAATTTTTACTGTTATATTGATTGATGATAAAATATAAACATTATACAGCATATACTGTTGTAAAGCACTAGTATTAAATTCTTTTTTAATTTTTATTCCAGTACAGTATCTAAGTTAATGTTTAGAATGTTTGTGCATGAGATTTTGTTCTATAGCATGTTTAACAAACGATATCAAAAGGATAAACTTTATTACACTTCATGTCCTTTTGCATTGAATGCGACGTCTCCAAGATGGTGCTGTTTAGAGGGCAACGTCGCGGAGTTCTCAGAGTCAAATTGTTTCTTTGTTCGTTTTAGTTTATTTTATTTGTTGTTTTGTTTGTTCATGTTATGCACTATGCTCATCTATGACTGGTCAACCCTACTACATCGAGAAGAGCGGGCGTTTAGAACTGAGCACGCTCAACTTCAATCCTGAGCTAATACGCTATGGTAGCTCAATGCTAGCCGCACCCCGGCTAACAATAAGCGCAGGCGGGGAGGAGCCAAACGATGACTCTGGCGCTCGGGATTGTAGAGGATGAAGGCCAATTAGCTGGCTGGTGCAATCGCTTCGTCGGGTGTACTCTCCTCGAGACATGTTTAACAGAAACCCAGCATGGAGCAGTTCTGTAGATCCCTCTGCACTGCAATCCGAGCATGAAGCTCGGCCATCTTGTTTCACAGGGACTGAACATTTTCAAGCAGTATGACCAGAAGTGCTAACCTTCCACTTCTACCCAAGCACCAGAGACTCTGAGAACTTCGCCTGGGCTTATTGTTTGCTGGATTGTGGCTAGCATTGAGCTACCATAGCATATTAGCTCAGGATAGGACTTGAGCATGCTTAGTTATCATGGGACGAGGTGGTGAGCCAGTGTTGGCATTCTTTTTACCCTCCGTCTTGGTATCCGCACATTGGCTTTCTAACTGGTTTGTGAAAGGGTATCTTCCCTCCGCCTTTGAGTGTTTTCTTGTTGGACGTCGGTGCTCATCATGGTTTATCCATCACATACACCCTGTTTACATAAGGGTGTCTATGTAACATAAGAGTGTCCATGAGTGTATTTGGCATCAGGAGACCCTAGACTGCAGTTTGATGATCAACTTTGTAGTCATGCCAGTGGACTTGCGGCCTCATGTTCTGAACACTCAGGTGAACAGAGGAACTGAGCTGTCAATCAATGACAGGGTGTGATGTCACTTTCTGTTTTCGAATCACCTTCCAGCAACTGCTTGACAGCCGATTGAACTTGCTTTTTCTCCTCTGATTTTAGGAAGTTAATTTAAATTTTACTGCTAACTCTTATTTTATTTTCTCTTGAAATAGTTTTACCTATTTTAGTTACATTTTGTTTTCTTGGACTATGATGTTTACAGATGAGGTTGTGATCTGTAGTGAGAGCAGAGAACAAGTGCAGGAAAATCTAGAGAAGTGGAGGTATGCCCTGGAAAGGAGGGGAATGAAAGTTAGCCTCAGTAAAACAGAATACATGTGCATGAATGACAAGGACCCAAGAGGAACGGTGAGGTTACAGGGAGCAGAGATAAGAAAGGTGGAGGATTTTAAGTACTTAGGCTCAACAATCCAGAGCAATGGAGAGTGTGGAAAAGAGGTCAAGAAGCGTGTGCAGGCAGGTTGGAATGGTTGGAGAAAAGTGTCCGGTGTGATGTGTGATAGGAGGGTGTTAGAATATATCTCTGACCTAATACGTACATGTTTATTGAACCATGAAGCAAGTAGTTCTCCTTATCCTGTTGTACCCCGATGTCCTAAGTTTTGTGTAAAACATCAGCCAGACCTAACTGGATGTTCAAGGCTGTCCCCTTCTATCTTGACCTACTTACGTGCATTTAATGCAAACAGTGACGCAAGTAACATGATATGGTGCTGTCCACACACACATACATCCACACACACACATACACACACACATACATCCACACACACACATACACATACACACACACATACATCCACACACACACATACACATACACACACACACATACACATACACACACACACATACACATACACACACACATATACACACACACATACACATACACACACACACATACACATACACACACACATACACATACACACACACATACACACACACACATATACACACACACACATACACATACACACACACACACATACACATACACACACACATACACACACACACACCCCACCCTATGCTATGACGAATGTACTTTGACCAAGGACATATGACTCTGTTACTATCTGCTTGCAAACACAAAGAAACTGCATAAAGCTTGTGCTCAGAAACATACTCTGAGCAGTTGATGAATAAACCAGATTGATTTTACTCGTATGGTTTAGTGTCTTCTGTTCCCGGAGTACTCTAAGACGTTGAGATACAGGAATCCAGACCGCGCAGGTTTACATAAGAGCTTCTACACAGAGAGAGTTCTTACAATTTGGTGACGACGTGATACTCCTGATCAGGTAAGACATAGATTTTTTCTTGATTACCTGGTTAGCAGTATCTGAACGTTTGTGTTATCCCCTTTTCATAAGGGACGGTTATCCTCAGTTGCTATAACTGGGACGGTTATCCTCAGTTGCTATAACTGGGACGGGTTATCCTCAGTTGCTATAACTGGGACGGGTTATCCTCAGTTGCTATAACTGGGAAGAGCGCTATACAAAAGGTGCACGTGTATTCCTGTATGCCAACGTATTTTTTTGTTTTTGTTAGAAGATAGACAATGGGAAATTCCTACCCGAAGCCTAAGGTCCGGGAAACTCCGAAGGAGTGGATGAATAGATGTGGTCTAGCTTATTATACTGAGCCATGGCTCAGAAATTTGGCGGGATGGACTGAGGGACTCGACCAAGTACCAAACTTTCCTCGAAATGGGACTTTTGATGCAGGATTTCTGACATCCGCGCATCGCATGATTTATGATGGATTGGGCAACCCTCCTAGGATTATGAATACATGAAAGAAGCATATAATGAGGCAGTGGTCCTTCAGAATGTTCCCTGTCTGGCTCCGGAAAACGATGCTGTAACTAATGTAAAGATGGAGGAAGAGGGGGAAGTCGAGGGTCATCGTAAAACCACCTATCGGTCCACCCTCTTCTGGCGGGACAATCCCGAGGCATTGACCCAGCTGCGCGCGCAACTAACGGCTTATCTAGTCTCCCGACGGGAGGGGGCTTGTGATCTTTCACACGTGACCAATTGCAAACAGAAGCGAGGCGAATTAACCTCAGTATTTTGGAATCGCTTTTACTGAAACTTGGCGTCATGTGGGAGGATTTCCTCTTGATACCGGCGGCAAATTCTATGTTCGTGTCCAGTTTTTTAAGTAATTGTCTCCCAGAAGTCCAGAGCGCACTTAAACCGCATTTCACAGATCGTCAAGGTCTCATGGTTAGAACTGCGGGAGAAAGGGTTCGTATGCTAGAATCAGATGGACTATTGAATGTAAAGAATAAGGTTCTGTTGGCGTTGGCCCCCCAGGGCCCTCGCGATAAGGATAGAAGAAGGGATTTATACAGAAAGACAGGAAAATGTCATTACTGTGGAAAGGAAGGACATTGGAAGAAGGAATGTAGAAAGAGACAGAGAGATGAGGAGAATTCTGCAGCACGCCGTAATGCTGGCTCTAGTTCGCCCCACCATCCTCGGATCCCACTGAAGTGACGACACCACGCCCATATTCGCGAGGACGTGATTAGGGCTGCCCGCGGAGTGAGGACCCTGAGACCTGTAGCTTAATGCATCTAGTGTTTAATTCACCCTGCAATGAGAATCTGCCGCTCCTTCCTATTGTTCTAGAGGGGGTGGAATATCTTTTTGTTATCGATAGCGGGGCGACCCTATCTTCTTTAGGCAGGGACTATCAGGGTGCTGTATCTTCCAGGTCTATTAGCTCTGTGGGAATAGATGGGGTTCCTTTCTCCTCCCCATATACGCCACCCCTTCTCCTACATTTTCCTGATGATCATACGCTTGATAAATTGCAAATATCCTACTCCTTTGTACATATGTCCGAAGGCCCTTTAATTTGTTAGGCCGTGACCTCATGAGTGTTCTGGGGTTCCAAATCTCTTTCCAAGGTTCGAGCATGACCATCCAAACGTGCGACACCGCCTCCGTTTCGCTGTTATCATTGCAAGCGCAGCCCTTGCCTTTAATGTTAATTCAGCGTGCGTGGCGCGTTCCACCTCGCCCCCTGTACTCGACACACTGCCCACTAATCTTTGGGCAGAGCATAAGAATGACGTGGGTTGTGTGGACTGCGTCCCATATGAAGCTACCGTGAAGCACATTTTGCCCGTGTACATCCGACAATACCCCTTGTCGCCTAAAAAAAATGTTGGGTATCGACACTATTTTGGCCGCTCTTTTGGAACAGGGTATCATTGTGCCGTGCACAAGCCCTTATAACACGCCTGTGAACCCGGTTCCTAAGCCAGACGGTTCCTGGCGTCTGACACAAGACCTCAGAAAAATTAACGAGCTCATCGTTCCAGTTTCACCGGTTGTTCCGGATGTGCCCTCTATTATGGCTTCTATTCCTTGCGATCACACTCATTTTTCCGTAATCGACCTGTGCTCGGCGTTTTTTAGTATCCCTGTTGAGCCAAGCACACAACCTCTCTTCGCTTTCACACATCGGCAGCGACAGTACACGTGGACTAGATTACCTCAAGGATTTATTGACTCTCCTGCCGTGTTTTCGGCTGCAGTTAGGGACGCGTTGGGTTCTTTGGACGTCCCCGTTGGTTCCTGCGTACACTCTTATGCTGATGACCTCCTGGTGTCCGGCCTAACCTATGAACTATGCCTCGACGCCACTGTCCAGTTGCTCCTCTTACTGGAAAAAAAGGGTTTCAAGGTCTCCAAGCCCAAGTTACAGTTCTGCCTCCCCACTGTGATATATCTGGGCTATGAACTCTCTCACGGGATAAAACGCCTTACTCAGGATCGCGTTAAGATCATAGTGGACACTCAGAAGCCTGCCACTAAACAAGCGCTCCTGGCTTTCCTGGGCCTCATTAACTACTGCCGCCAATGGATCCCGGACTGTTCCTTTTATGACAAACGTTTACGCTCTGCCGTGGCTCACACTGACCCTCTCCATCAACCCTTGGTCTGGACTGAGGACATGCTGGAAGCATTCAAAGCCCTGAAGTCGGCCCTATGCTCGCGCCCGGCTCTCGGGCTCCCGGATTACAACAAACCCTTTCATCTCTACGTCGCTCACCAGGCCGGCACGGCTTCTGGAGTCTTGGCGCAGGACCACGGGGGGGGACTTAGGCCTTGTGCTTTCCTCTCCAAAACTCTAGATACTGTGGCTCAGGGTTTACCTGCCTGTCTCCGCGCTGTCGCTGCCAGTGCGGTGTTAGTTCTCGAAGCAGAAAAAATAGTGCTCTCTCATCCACTCGTTTTACACACCAGCCATCAGGTTAGGCATATCCTTAATACTCTGTCTACACAACACATGTCTTCTCAATGTCGTTCAGGTTACGAGGCCATCCTTTGTGCTACTGATAACCTAACTATATCCTGTTCCTCTTCCCTAGATAACGTGGCGCAGGCTCTACAGCGCCTGCTTAATGCTCATGACGACTGCGAACCATTGGAACATGACTGCATGGACACCATTGTTCATGACACCAGCATTAGATCCGACTTAATGTCTACTCCTCTCTCCACAGGTCTCTCCCTGTTTGTAGACGGGTCATGCTCGAAACCCTCCGACGGAGTGTTCCTCTGTTGGCTACGCAGTATGTTCCTTACCGGACCAAGTTTTGGAAGCGTACTCGCTTCCCTTTAATTCCGCTCAAGCAGCAGAGTTATATGCGCTCACTCGGGCATGCACTCTCGCTTCCGACCAAGATGTTACTATATACACTGACTCTCGTTACGCTTTTGGGGTGGCGCATGATTTCGGCCGTATCTGGCAATCTCGTGGCTTCACTGCTGCTGACGGTAAGCCCATTTCACATTCCACCTTAGTCCAGGATCTTATTGTGTCCTGCAATCTCCCGCTCCGTTTAGCGATCGTAAAGACCCGCGGTCATTCCTCTGACCACACTGATGAGGCACGAGGTAACTCTTTGGCTGACCGCGCGGCTAAACAGGCTGCCTCGCTCGGCTCCATGCCGCCGTTCCTGCAGCCCGCGCTGGTGTCAACCTCACACATGCTTAGCGCCCTCCTCCCTGACTTGGATCTGAAATCCCTTCAGTCCTCGGCGTCCACAGAAGACACTGATTTTTGGTCCTCGCAGGGCTCTCAGCCCTCGGGTGACGGCATTCTGCTCGATTCGACCGGTCGCTTATGTCTGCCCACGCACTGCCTTCCTTTCCTCGTCCGCGAGTTTCACGGGCCTACACATCGCGGTCGAAGAGGGGTGGTGACAGATATGGAAAAAGATTTTTGTATACGACAACTAGCCTCTACGGTGCACAGCATTTTGGACAAATGCCTGATTTGTGCACAGAACAATGTGTCCAAACCACATGCATCACATCAGCATCTGCCGGAACCAGATACTCCCTTCCAGGAGTGGCAGATAGACTTTACTCACATGCCCCGGCAGGGCCCCTTTAAATATCTATTGGTTATCGTGGATAAATTCTCTCGATGGGTTGAAGCTTTCCCGTGTGGGAACGCAACGCCCGAGTAGTGGTTCAAAAGTTATCACAGGAAATTATTCCCAGATATGGCCTCCCGTTGGGTATTGATTCGACAAAGGCACACCATTCACCTCAAAAGTCACTCAACTGTTGGCACAAGAGCTAAAGATCAATTGGCGTTTCCATGTCCCATATCACCCTCAGTCCTCCGGAATCGTGGAACGAACAAACAGAACCATTAAAGGAAAATTACGAAAGCAATGCACGCCACCGGATCCAGGAATTGGGTTTCGGTGCTGCCTGTGGTCCTAGCGGATCTGCGGATGACCTCGCAGGTGGCCTTAGGAATCTATCCCCTTATGAAGTGGTAATGGGGAGACCCTTTCCTGCTCCTTGGAGGAAGGGAAAGCAGGCTTTGGGGACGGAAGATCTAGACATACACATGAGCGAGTATGCCGTGGGCCTTGTTAAGGTCCTAAACGACTATTGGGAACGCACTAATCAGAATACTTGTCCCGGCCGATGCAAGCACTCATGCCTTCAAGGTAGGAGACAAGGTGCTGGTCAAGAAATTTGCAAAACTAAATTCCTCTTTGGGAGACTCTCCTTACAGTGAGCCCACGGAGATACTCGCTGTAACCCGTACCGCCCGTACTAACTGATCTCTTTCCACAGTGGATCCATGCTACCAGACTGAAGAAGAGCCCGCAATGAAGTATTGTATTGTTTGTTTTTGTGTGACCATGATGTTCTTTATCTTTATTATCTCTGTTCCAGGTCATAACACACATATATCACCTAAGAGGAGAAGTGTTTTCCTAACGGATTCGGCTCAACATAAGCTTACGAGTACCACCTTTACTGGGAACGGATAACCAAAAATATCCTGTGTTATGTATTTAGAAGAATGATTCACTCCATATTTAACCATGTTTGTGCCTGTATGCATTTGTCTGCTGTTGGTGTGTGTGTTCGGACCTTGCATCCTTAGGTGTCTGCTGAATCGTGTGTGGGCCCTGATGGACGCTTTCAGTGGACCAACGTATGCGCAACTGGATGCGCAGTCCGACGGCACCTCTTACCCTTCGTCCCGGGTGTAGTGAGGGGTCGGGATCTTGAGGGACCCGAGTATCTCGAGGCAGTGGGCGAAGGGCGTCGTAGCTCAAGCTGCCCTTCAAGCACAGGCCCCGATCAACCGCGGTCCCTGGTCTCCTGAAAGATCCCGACCTTCGACACCCACTGAACCTTTGTGTATTCTGCAACGATTTATTAACGAATGATTTATACTTCATGAACATTAAAGTATAAAAGAGGGAACTGTTAGAATATATCTCTGACCTAATACGTACATGTTTATTGAACCATGAAGCAAGTAGTTCTCCTTATCCTGTTGTACCCCGATGTCCTAAGTTTTGTGTAAAACATCAGCCAGACCTAACTGGATGTTCAAGGCTGTCCCCTTCTATCTTGACCTACTTACGCATTTAATGCAAACAGTGACGCAAGTAACATGATATGGGGCTGTCCACACACACATACATCCACATACACACATACACACACACATACATCCACACACACACATACACATACACACACACATACATCCACACACACACATACACATACACACACACACATACACATACACACACACACATACACATACACACACACATATACACACACACATACACATACACACACACACATACACATACACACACACATACACATACACACACACATACACACACACACATATACACACACACACATACACATACACACACACACACATACACATACACACACACATACACACACACACACCCCCACCCTATGCTATGACGAATGTACTTTGACCAAGGACATATGACTCTGTTACTATCTGCTTGCAAACACAAAGAAACTGCATAAAAAGCTTGTGCTCAGAAACATACTCTGAGCAGTTGATGAATAAACCAGATTGATTTTACTCGTATGGTTTAGTGTCTTCTGTTCCCGGAGTACTCTAAGACGTTGAGATACAGGAATCCAGACCGTGCAGGTTTACATAAGAGCTTCTACACAGAGAGAGTTCTTACAGAGGGTATCGGCAAGAATGAAAGGAAAAGTGTACAAGACGGTGTTGAGGCCAACGATGTTGTATGGGTTAGAAACAGTGGCCCTGGGGAAAAGACAGGAGGCAGAGCTGGAGGTAGCAGAGATGAAAATGTTGAGGTTGTCTTTGGGAGTAACGAGGATGGATAGGATTAGGAATGAGCACATCAGAGGGACAGCACATGTAAGACGTTTTGGAGCCAAAGTCAGAGAGGCTAGATTGAGATGGTTTGGACATGTACAGAGGAGGGATAGTGAGTATATTGATAATATGATGCTGAGGCTGGAACTACCAGGCAAAAGGCCTAGAGGAAGACCAAAGAGACGATTCATGGATGTGGTGAAGGAGGACATGAAGGTCGTTGGTGTAAGAGAAGAAGATGCAAAGGATAGGGTGAGATGGAGGCAGATGATTCGCTGTGGCGACCCCTGAAGGGAAAAGCCGAAAGGAAAAGAAGAAGTTACATTTTGTTTTCTTCAAAATTACAACTCTTCTCCACTTCAAAGCAGGATGCAGAGGGAATCAATAACAATGGCTACACCTCCAGATTATGTTTTTCTATCCAGGCCTTCAGTTCATCATGTGCTTTCTGAACTGATGCATCACCATCTTCCAGTCTTGTCATTGGACAATTTAGAATGATATGGTTTGTTGTTTCAGGACCACTGTTACACCAAGGGCATATAGGGGAGTTCTTTAGTTTCCATTTGTGTATCGTGTGGGAAGTCTTTGCATGTATTGTTCTGAGTCAGTTGGTTACTACCCAGTTTTTTTGTTTAAAAGAGTTTTGAGGCCAGGAAGAGGTTGAGTCAGATCATATATCTCATTCCCATCTGTTGGAACATTTCCTTCCCATTCTGTTCTCCATGCTTCTGTTGGATTAAAGTCTTCAAGCTCTGCTTTGTAGAAAGGATTTCTTGACTTGATTCTTGGGGTTGTTGGGGCATTCATGTATACTTGTTTCTGAGATATATCATCTGCCATGCCTTTGAGCCTTTTAAGCATTTTTGAATTGCATCTTCCATTTTGATGTGGAGTGGTGCAACTGAACTCACAATTGGAAGCCACTGGGTTGGTGTTGACTTGAGGCACCCTCCAATGGTTCTCATTGACTCCTTTGAACTTCTGGTCCACACAGGGGTGCAATATGCAGCAGCACTGAAGAATAAGGCCAAGATTGATGATCACAGAACGATTTGAGATGCACCCCATGTTGTTCTTGTAAGCTTTCTTAGAATGCAGTTTGTTTTTTGTGATCTTGTTGGAGCATCCTTCAAGATGTTTATGGCAGATGAGCTGTCTGTCGAGGGTAATGTCTAAGTACTTGTAGTTTATATCTGCTGGCAAAACCTTGTCTTTGACATGGATGTTAAGTGTTTTTGACACCTGGTGATTGTTGAGATGAAATACAGTAGAAACTGACTTTGCTGTATTCATCTTGAGGACCACGTGTCAAAGTAATCTTTAAGACCTGATGTGTCTTTGCTGAGTGTTTCTTTTATGTCTGTTCATAATCTTGATTGATGTGCTAAGATCCAGTCATCTGCATAGCCTAGTTGTAGAAACTTTGTTGCTGGCATATCACTGATGTAGATGTTCAAGAGAGTCGGAGCAATAACTGAGCCTTGTGGAACACCATTCCTTATTTTTCTCGATTTGCTCTTCTCCCCTCCAAGTACCACGTGGAATTTTCTGAAGCACTTATTGTTAATGAAATCATTTCTAATGAAGCATTTGGTGTAATGTGTTTAACAGAAGCATGGATTAAATCCAATGAATATGTAGCATTAAATAAAGCGAGTCTTCCTGGATACAGTTATATACACCAAGCCCATCTAACTAGTAGAGGAGGATGAATCACAGTTATTTATACAGATAATCACTGCCTTATACAAAAATCCAGACAAGAATTTAACGAATTTGAAATTCTATACGCTAACATTACCTATGCTTCTTTAAAAATGTGTAAAAATACTCCACCGAAAGTAGGCTCTTGTGTCCAAAAATTTGCTTTTTAAACAGTCAGACAGAGGAGGCACAATGCAGCCGTGAGGGAGGGGCAAATGCAGCCGTGAGGGAGGGGCACAAGCCGGTGTCTCTCCCTCACGTCGGTCCCAAGGCCAGATAAATGCAGAGGGTTGTGTCAGGAAGAGCATCCGGCATAAAACAAATGCCAAATAAAACATGCGAGTCACAACAAAAAAATTCATACCTGATCGGTCGAGGCCCGGGTTAACAACGACCACCATCCGTGCTGTTAACCAACAGGGTGCTGGTGGAAATTGGACTACTGTTGGTCGAAGATGTCGAAGAAGGCGAGGCGGGAGGCGTGTCCGTAGGCAGAGAGAGAAGAGGAAAGGCATGAGTTTAAGATTGAAAGTAGGGACTTTGAATGTTGGAACTATGGCAGAAAAAGGTAGAGAGCTGGCTGACATGATGCAGAGGAGGAAGGTGGACATACTGTGTGTTCAGGAGACCAGGTGGAAAGGTAGCAGGGCTAGAAGCTTAGGAGCAGGGTTTAAGCTGTTTTTTCATGGTGTGGATGGGAAGAGAAATGGAGTAGGAGTCATCTTGAAGGAGGGGTTTGTCAGGAATGTTCTAGAAGTGAAAAGAGTGTCAGACAGAGTGATGAGTCTCAAGTTAGAAATTGAAGGCGTGATGTCCAATGTAATTAGTGTTTATGCCCCACAGGCAGGATGTGAGCTAGAAGAGAAGGAGAGATTCTGGAGTGAGTTAGATGAAGTGAAGCAGAATACCCCCAGAGATGAAAGAGTGGTCATTGGAGCAGACTTCAATGGACATGTTGGTGCAGTAAACTGAGGGGACGAGGAAGTGATGGGTAGGTTTGGTAACCAGGACAGGAACACAGAAGGACAGATGTTGATAGATTTTGCAAAAAAGATGGAAATGGCTGTGGTAAATACTTTCTTCCAGAAGATAGAGGAGCATAGGGTGACTTATAAAAGTGGAGGTAGGAGCACACAGGTCGACTACATCTTGTGTAGGCGAAGTAATTTGAAGAAAGTCAGTGACTGCAAAGTAGGAGCGGGTGAGAATGTTGCCAAACAGCATAGGATGGTGGTATGCAGGATGACGCTGATGGTGAGGAAGATGAAGAAGGCAAAGGCAGAGCAGAAGACAAAGTTGTGGAAGCTGAACAAGGAAGAGTGCCGTGTTGTCTTCAAGGAGGTGTTAAAAATGGCTTTGGGTGGTCAGGAAGTGCTTCCAGATGAGTGGACAACTACAGCAAATGTGATCAGGGAAACAGGTAGGAGAATACTTGGTGTGTCATCTGGAAGGAGAGGAGATAAGGAGACTTGGTGGTAGAATGAGGAATTGTAGGAGTGTGTACAAAGGAGACGGGGGACATTGAGAGAACTGAAGAGAGTAAACAGGAGTACAGGGAGGCACAGCATAAGGCGAAGGTAGCAGTGTCAAAGGCCAAGCAGAGGGCGTATGATGACTTGTATGCTCAGTTGGAAAGTAAAGAAAATGATTTATACAGGTTGGCACAGCAGAGAAATAGAGATGGGAAGGACGTGCAGCAAGTTAGAGTGATTAAGGACAGAGAGGGAAATGTATTGACTGATGACAGTAGTGTGCTGGGAAGATGGAAAGAGTACTTTGAAGAGCTGATGAGTGAGGAAAATGAGAGAGAAAAAAAAAGAGTAGAAGAGGTGACCATTAAGGAGCAGGATGTAGCAAAGATCAGTAAGGGTGAAGTGAGAAGGACATTGAAGAGGATAAAGAGTGGAAAGGAAGTTGGACCTGATGACATACCAGTGGAGGTATGGGAGTGTCTAGGAGAGGTAGCAGTACATTTTCTGACAAGAACATTCAACAAGGTCTTAGAGAGTGAGCAGATGCCGGAGGCAAATACAGAGGGATAAAGTTGATGAGCCATATGATTAAGTTATGGGAAAGAATAATGGAAGCTAGACTAAGGGCAGAGGTCAGCATTTGTGAGCAACAGTTTGGTTTCATGCCAAGAAAGAGCACCACAGATGCAGTGTTTGCTTTGAGAATGTTAATAGAGAAGTACAGAGAAAGTCAGAGGGAACTACATTGTGCCTTTGTGGATCTGGAAAAAGCATATGACAGGGTGCCAAGAGAAGAACTGTGGTATTGCATGAGGAAGTCTGGAGTGGCAGAGAAGTATGTTAGAGTGGTGCAGGACATGTATGAGAGATGTAAGCAGTGGTGAGGTGTGTTGTCAGCGTGACCGACGAATTCAAGGTGGAGGTGGGACTGCATCAAGGGTCAGCTCTGAGCCCCTTCTTGTTTGCAATGGTGATGGACAGGCTGACAGACGAGGTGAGATTCTCCATGGACTATGAGGTTTGCAGATGACATTGTGATCTGTAGAGAGAGCAGAGAACAAGTGGAGGAAAATCTAGAGAGGTGGAGGTATGATCTGTTAAGGAGAGGAATGAAGGTTAGCCTCAGAAAATCAGAATACATGTGTGTGAATGAGAAGGACCTAGGAGGAACGGTGATGTTTCAGGGAGCAGAGTTAACGAAGGTGGAGGATTTTAAGTACTTATGCTCAACAATCCAGAGCAATGGAGAGTGTGGAAAAGAGGTGAAGAAGCGTGTGCAGGCAGGCTGGAATGTTTGGAGAAAAGTGTCCGGTGTGATGTGCGATAGGAGAGTGTCAGCAAGAATGAAAGGAAAAGTGTACAAGATGGTGGTGAGGCCAGCGATGTTGTATGGCTTAGAAACAGTGGCGCTGAGGAAAAGGCAGGAGGCAGAGCTGGAGGTAGCGGAGATTAAAATGTTGAGGTTCTCTTTGGGAGTAATGAGGATGGATAGGATCAGAAATGAGTATATCAGAGGGACAGCCCATGTAAGATGTTTTGGAGACAAAGTCAGAGAGGCTGGATTGAGATGGTTTGGACATGTACAGAGGAAGGATAGTGAGTATATTGGCAGTAGGATTCTGAGGTTGGAACTACCAGGCAGAAGGCATCGAGGAAGACCAAAGAAGAGATTTATGGATGTGGTAAAGGAGGACATGAAGGTTGTTGGAGTCAGAAAAGAAGATGCAGAGGACAGGGTGAGATGGAGGCAGATGATTTGCTGTGGCGACCCCTGAAGTGAGCAGCCGAAAGTAAAAGAAGATATATTAATGAGGATAGCATGATAGAAGGATACCCCCCCCTTTTGGCAGCAATAACTTCAACCAAGACACTTCCTGTAGCTGCAGATCAGTCTGGCACATTGATCAGGACTAATCTTGGCCCATTCTTCTTTACAAAACTGCTGTAGTTAAGTCAGATTCCTGGGATGTCTGGCATAAATCGCTGTCTTGAGGTCATGCCACAGCATCTCAATGGGGTTCAAGTCTGGACTTTGACTTGGCCACTCCAGAACGTGTATTTTTTTCTTCTGAAACCATTCTGAAGTTGATTTACTTCTGTTTTGGATCATTGTCTGTTGCAGCATCCACCCCCTTTTTAGCTTCAACTGTCTGACAGACGGCCTCAGGTTTTCCTGCAAAACATCCTGATAAATTTTTGAATTCATTTTTCCATTAATGATTGCAAGTTGTCAGGCCCCGAGGTAGCAAAACAGCCATCAACCATGATGCACTCTCCACCATGCTTCACGGTGGGGATGAGGTGTTGATGTTGGTGAGCTGTTCCATTTTTCCTCCATACATGATGTGTGTTCCTCCCAAACAATTCAACTTTGGTTTCATCAGTCCACAAAATATTTTGCCAAAACTTCTGTGGAGTGTCCAAGTGCCGTTTTTCGAACATTAAATGAGCAACAATGTTTCTTTAGACAGCAGTGGCTTCCTTCTTGGAGTCCTCCCATGAACACCATTCTTGGCCATTGTTTTACATATAGTTGATGTGTGCACAGAGATATTTGACTGTGCCAGTGATTTCTGTAAGTCTTTAGCAGACACTCGGGTTTTTTTTTTACCTCTCTGAGTATTCTGCGCTGAACTCTTGGTGTTATCTTTGGTGGACGGCCACTCCTTGGGAGAGAAGCAACAGTGTCAAACTCTCTCCATTTGTAGACAACTTCTCTGACTGTCGCTTGATGAACATCCAGACTTTGAGAGATGGTTTTGTATCATTTCCCAGCTTTATACAAATGAACAATTCTTGATCGCAGGTCTCCAGACAGCTCTTTTGAGCGAGCCATGGTGCACATCAGGCAATGCTTCTTATCTATACAATTTTTACCAGGTGTGTGTTTTATAGTGGGCAGGGCAGCTTTAAGCCACTCATCAGTGAATGGGCACACACCTGACTTAAATTGTTTGGTAAAAATTGGTTTCATTTGCTCTTTAAATCTCCTTAGGCAGAGGGTTCAGTTACTTATTACTCCCCCTTCTGTCATTGTTTGCATGCTATCCTCATTAAAATATGAAAACCAATAAATGTTTAGGTGGCTTTAGTTAAAGCAGACACTGTTTTTTTCATCTGTGTGATTTTGACAAAGATCAGATCACATTTGATGGTGATTTTATGCAGAAATGTGAGAAATTCCAAAAGGTTCAGATACTTTTTCATACCACTGTAGTTAATATTGCTGCAGAATTAATTAGGAATAAGACCATAAACAAAACATCTAAACCATCAATTTATAGCAATGACGATTTTGTGAAACTTTGAATGTTGAAATTGAACATTTCTGTCACTGCTTAATCCTAATTAGGATCACAGGGAGGCTGGCGCCCATCCCAACCAACTTCGGGCGAGGGCAGAGTACACCCCTGGACAGCTCGCTAGGCCATCGCAGGGCGGAAACACGCCAATGGCTTTGCAGCCTACTCTTGTCGAAAGTCAGCAATGGTTCTTTTACATGCCTCACACCATAGACAGTGAGGGACATGGCTGGCTTTTGATAACCCAGTTAGCTGCACTGGGGAGGACAGTGACTATCTAACAATCCCCCCCCCCCACACACACACACATTTCTCTCTGTTTTTGTTGAGGTACACATTCTCCTTCTGGTGGGATGCCAGTGATCCTGATCGTTCTGTATTCTGAGTCTTGAGGTCTGTTCTGGTGTGCTGATGCTGGAGTCCTCATCTTTGAGGTTTTTCCTTTTTGAGATGACGATCTAAATGGACCCGCATGTGCACTAGCAGACTGTGAACATGACTTTTCACTGCTAGTGATATTAACTCTCTTCCTCTCAAATACTTAGGAATTACAGTTGTTGTATAACTTACCAGACTACGTTTTGGACTGGAATGAATTTCTCATATAGTTTGCATTTTTATAGTTTCACCCAAATGAGAATGGGTTTTCCTTTTGTGGCTGGTTTGTCCCGCGGGTTCTTCCTCACATCGACTGAGGGAGTTTTTCCTTTGCCACTGTCATCGTGGGCTTGTTCATTGTGGATTTGTAGGGGCAATAGGAAATGTTTAAATTCTTTTGTACTTTGTCAACCCAAAGTTTTACTGTTGAACTGTATAAATACGATTTAAAACAATGTCAATTGTAAAAATGTGCTATACAAAATTGACATTGTTTTAAAGAATCAATCACTACCTAGTGGTGAGCTCACTCAGATAGTGGGGTGGCTGCCTGCCAGACCTTGCAGGAACAAGCATGTAGTTATGGTATCCTCGAACATTTAGTACAGTCTCCTGTCAGAGGGACCTTTAACTCCCACTTCCAGCAAAGCAACAACCACATCCCAAAAGAGGCAGTGGACATGGAATTTGAAAGGACCATATTTGGTGTCTCCATTATTAAAGCGACAGTCCATAGCAGTGGCTGGAAGATCATCAGGGCCTGCCATAGCGCTAACCCCCGAACCTGGTGGTGGACAGGTGAAGAGGGCCATCCAGCTGAAAAAGGTGACTTATCAGGTCTGATTAACCTGTCAAACTCTCAAGGCATCAAACAGGTACCAGCAGGCCAAACGTGCCACAGCCTGAGCTGTCACTGATTAAAAATCTTGAGGGTGGGAGGAGTTTGGTAAGGGCATGGAAAGCGACTATTGGTTGGCCTCGAAAAGGTTCTGGATCACCATCCAACACCTCAAGAGGGGGGAGCAGCTCTCCACAAATACTAGTTTAATGGAGCTGGGGAGCTGCTTAATTGGGGATGTTGTCAAGAGGTGGAAGGAATACTTTAAGGACCTTCTTGATCCCACTGACATGCCCTCCATGGAGGAGGAAGACCCTGGGGGTTCAGGCTGGGCTCCACCCATCACTGGGGCTGAGGACACTGAGGTAGTCAAAAAGCGCCTTGATGATCAGGCCCAAGGGTGGATGAGATCTGCTTTGAATATTTCAGGGCTCTGAGTGTTGTAGGAGTGTCTTGGTTGACACATCTCTGCAACACTGTGTGGTCATCAGGGGCTGTACCTCTGGGTTGATAAACTGTGGTGGTAGTCCCCTTGTTTAAAAAATGGGACATTAGAAGGTATTCCAATTATCATGGACTCAGACTCCTCAACCTATCCGGGGAAGTCTATGCATGGGTGATGGAAAGGAGGATCTGACTGATGATTGATCCTCTATACTAACAATGTGGTTTTCATCCTGGCTGTAGCACTCTCGATCTACAGGATCAGGAGGTCAATGGAGTAGCCCAATCTGTCCACGTATTTTGTTGATTTAAAGAAGGTTATCGACCATGTCCCTCAGGCTAATTTGTGGGGCATGTTCCGGTAGTATGGTGTACCAGACTCGTTGCTCGGTGTACCAGCTGGTCTCAGTCTCATTGGAATGAGAGGTTCATCTGTATTAGTAACAACAGTTCAAATTCATTTCTGGTGAGGGTTGGAGTCCACTGAGGATGTCCTTTGTTACTGATTCTGTTCATAATATTTTGGCCAAAATTTTCAGGCACAGCCAAGGCATTGAGAGGTTCTGGTTTGGTGGGCATTGGATCTTGTCTCTCTTTTTTGTTGTTGATGACATTGTCCTTTTGGCCTCATCAATCCAAGACCTCCAGCTTTCATTCGAGCAATTCATAGCTGAGTATGAAGTGGCCAAGATGCGAATCAGCAGCTACAAGTGTAATGCCATGGCTCTCAGTCAGAACTGGGTGGAATGTGCCCTCTGGTAATGGAATGAGGTCCTGCCCCAAGTGAAAGAGTTCAAGTATCTCGGAATCTTAATCATGACTGATGGAAGGATAGAGCAGGAGATTGACAGGCGGATTGCTGCAGCCTCTGCTGTGAAGCAAAGCTTGTACCTGTCCATTGTGGTGAAGATGGAGCTGAGCCACAAGGCAAGGCTCTCAATTTACCAGCCTACCTATGTTCCAACCCTCACCTATGGTCACGAACTTTGGGTAGTGACTGAAAGAACACGATCACAGATATAAGTGACTGAAATGAGCTTCCTTCGCAGGGTGGCAGGATTCTCTCTTAGAGTGGGAAGCTCAGCCATCCAGGAGGAGCTCAGAGTACAGCTTCTGCTCCTCTGAGTTGAGAGGTGAGTTAAGTTAAGGTGGCTCTGGTAAGAATGCCTCTCAAACACCTCCTTGGTGTGGCATTTTGGGCCTGTCCAAGTGGGTAGAGACCACAAAGGTAGGCCTTGAAAATGTTGAAGGAATTATGCCTCTTGCCTGGTCTGGGAATGACTTGGTGCCCCCCCCCCAAAAAAAAGCCAGAAGAAGTGGCTGGGGAGAGGCATGTCTGGACCCCACTGTTTAGGCTGCTGCTCCCACGAACCACCCCTGGATTAAGTGGATGATGATGATGATGATGATGATGATGGTCTTGATGGCATGCCTGGATGTGTGCTCATAGATTGTGCTGAGCAGCTTACCACTCATCAAAGACACTTCAACCTGTTTCTCACGCAAGCGAAAGTACCATCATGCTTCAAGACTACTATAATGCCAGTGCTGAAATACTCCTCTCCAACATGCCCAAATGACTGCCACCATATTGCACTGACACCCATTGTGATGTTTTGAGCAACTCATTCTAGCACACATCAAGCAATGTCTGCCTCCCACACTAAACCCAAACCAATTTGCTTACCAAAGCCTTATGAGTGAAAAAATATGGTATGAAATTCACTATAAATTTGTCTGAGATTGACAGACCAACTAATTTCTAAAATGTATTTAATCCATATGATAAATATAATGTGCATGTTTTTATCTACACTGCCCTCCATAATTATGGGCACCCCAGGTTGAGATGTGTTCTTTAGCTTCTAATAAATTTATTTTTTTTCTTGTAGCCATTGCCTGACTTACTTGAATTTTGTGTTCCTTTGTCTTTCCCATGTTGAAGAGTGGATAAGAGAAATGGTCTTTGTGTTACATCATGTTTATATCCTTGGGAAACAGGAAATGATGAATTACTCATTAAATATTCTTAGATACTCTGAACAACTTTACAAACTACTGTCGACATAACAGAAATACAGTAGGCCCCCATTATTCACAGGGGTTTGGTTCCGGGCGAGTTAATCTGCGAGTGTATCATACATGCACGAATGATGAATCAGAAGTAAAATCCTGTGTCTGTATTACATACTCTAAAATATGCTTCTTATACACATTCTACAGACAAATGCAGCCATGAGGCGGGGGAGGGGCACTAACCAGTGTCTCTCCCCCTTATGCCAGTCCCAAGCCCGGAGAAATGCAGAGGGTTGTGTCAGGAAGGGCGTCCGATGTAAAACAATGCCAAACTGTTATGATGCAAATCAGAAGTATTACTCCCATACCGGATCGGTCGAGGCCCGGGTTAACAACAACCGCCATCAGTGCTGTCAATCAACAGGGTGCTGATGGAAATTGGACTACTGTCGGTCGAAGAGGTCGAAGAAGGAGAGGCGGGAGGTGTGTCCATAGGCAGAGAGAGAAGAGGAAAGGCATGAAGTCTAGGACTGAGAGTAGGGACCTTGAATGTTGGAACTATGCAACGAAAAGGTAGAGAGCTGGCTGACATGATGCAAAGGAGGAAGGTGGACATACTGTGTGTTCAAGAGACCAGGTGGGAAGCTAGCAAAGCTAAAAGCTTAGAAGCAGGGTTTAAGCTGTTTTATCATGGTGTGCTTGGAAGATGGAAAGAGTACTTTGAAGAGCTGATGAATGAGGAAAATGATAGCGAAAAGAGTAGAAGAGGTGACTGTTGAGGACCAGGAAGTAGCAAAGATTAGTAAGGTTGAAGTGAGGAGGGCATTGAAGAGGATGAAGAATGGAAAGGCAGTTGGTCCTGAAGACATACCAGTGGAGGTATTGAAGTGTCTAGGAGATGTAGATTTCCTGACAAGAACATTCAACAAGGTCTTAGGGAGTCAGAGGATGCCAAAGGAATGTTGGAGAAATGTGATGGTGCCCATTTTTAAGAACAAGGGAGACGTGCAGAGTTGCGGCAACTACAGAGGGATAAAGTTGATGAGCCATACAATGAAGTTATGGGAATGAATAGTGCAAGCTAGTCTAAGGGCAGAGGTCAGCATTTGTGAACAACAGTTTGGTTTCATGCCTAGAAAGAGCACCACAGATGCAGTGTTTGCCTTGAGGATGTTAATAGAGAAGAACGGAGAAGGTCAGAGGGAACTGCATTGTGCCTTTGTGGATCGGGAGAAAGCATATGACAGAGTGCCGAGAGAGGAACTGTGGTCTTGCATGAGGAAGTCTGGAGTGGCAGAGAAGTATGTTAGAGTGGTGCAGGACATATATAAGTGTCATGATTTGTGCTGGCTGGCTAACTAACCTTTCCTTAATCCATTGCAGGCACTGGCGACGGGCGTGGCGGTTGCCTTTAGATGAGTTTCCGAGCTGAGCGCACCTGGTCCTAATCTGGAATCAGTGGCAGCCAGTGATAAAAAGGGAGCGGCATGCTCCCCTCCGCTGTCAAAAGATTAGTTTCAGTGACTCTGCTCCTCAACGTTCTCTCTGATCCCTGGTCCATGCTTTCGTGCTCGACCAATTCTCTTGATTTTCATATTCTAGTGATTGACAGTGCTTATTGTTTAATAAATCGTTAAACCTTCTTTCGGTCTCGTGCATCCTTGGGTCCTACGCATACACTCCTGCCACAACAGAATTTTCTGACCTAAATATGGACCCAGCGGAGACCGCTCAGCTCTGGCAGGCCTTATCTGACCAGGGAGTCCTGTTGGGACAACATGACTTCACCATGCACCAAATGATGGATAATCTCCAGCGCATAGCCACCAGCTTGGTGCAGCTCAGCAGAAGGATGGACGCCGTCACCACTCACCTCGCTGCCATGACCCCGCCCCCTCACCCTTCACCCTCTGCTTCGGCAACAGCGCCAGTGCCAGTTGTACTCCCCGCTCACCGAGATCCACTCATCCCCACGCCAGCCAGGTATTCGGGCGTGATCGGCTCCTATGTACAGTTCCTCCACCAGTGCTCGCTCGTCTTCAGCCAGCAGCCGCTAACATACACCACAGATCAAGCTAAAACTGCCTTCATCATGAGCTTACTTACGGAGCAAGCCTCGTCCTGGGTGCTGGCAGTCGCTACCTAAACCCCAGAATTATGCTCCTAGGTAGAGCATTTCATGCAAGAAATGAAGAAGGTGTTCGCGGCAAAGCCCGACAGTGACGGGAGGATCCTCCAAGACACCCGGGAAGCGCCTATGAGTTCAAGGTACGCTACACTTCGCACAACACTCTCATACTGTAGATGTATTCATTGACTCAGCTGCTGACCCTAACTTTATCAATCCGGGGATGGTTGAGTTCCGCGACCTACCCGTGGAAGAACTTGATACCCCCAAGGAGGTGATGGCCATAGATGGCCGACGCATCACCCACGTCACGCACAAGACCAGGCCAGTGAAGCTCACATTGTCAGGTAACCACCAAGAATATTTGGAACTGTTTGTTCTTCCTGCCTCTTGCTCTCCCCTAGTGTTTGGGTGGCCCTGGTTGCAGACCCACAACCCCCACATAGACTGGCACACCCTCACCATACGCGGCTGGAGCGACTACTGTCTGCCGCACTTCCTAATGGTGGCTGTCACCTCCCAAGCTTCACAAATACCGGTCGATCTGGAGGATCTGAACGTAGCCGGCGTGCCCGAAGAATATCACGACCTGCAATAGGTTTTCAGCAAGGACTGCTCTCGCTCCTTACCTCCTCATTGACCGTACAACTGCGCCATCGACCTACTCCCAGGTTCCACGCTCCCCTCCCAGTGACTCTACAACCTCTCTAAGCCGGAAAAAGACGGCATGGAGGCATACATCAATGAGTCGCTGGCTGCAGGTCTCATTCAGCCCTCATCTTCCCCGGTAGCTGCCGGCTTCTTCTTTGTCGAAAAGAAAGACAAGACCCTGAGACCCTGCATTGATTACACAGGCCTGAACCAGATCACCATGAAAAATAAGTACCCGCTCCCCCTAATCAACTCAGTCTTCACCCCTTTCCACGATGCCACCATCTTTTCTAAGCTGGACCTGAGAAATGCCTACCATTTAGTCCGAATTCGGGAGGGGGATGAGTGGAAGACGGCCTTCAACACACCACTGGGGCACTTTGAATACCTGGTCATGCCGTTCGGACTAACCAATGCCCCGGCAGTCTTCCAAGCTCTGGTCAATGATGTGCTTCGGGACATGCTGAACCACTTTGCATATGTATACCTAGACGACATTCTGATCTTCTCTAGGGACCAAGACGAACATCTCCGCCACGTGAGAATGGTATTAAAGAGGCTCCTGGAGAAAAGATTGGCGAGGGGCGTGACGGTTGCCAGTAGATGAGTTTCCGAGCTGAGCGCACCTGGTCCTAATCTGCAATCAGCGGCAGCCAATGATAAAAAGGGGGTGTCATGCTCCCCTCCACTGTCAGATTGGTTTCAGTGACCCTGCTCCTCCACGTTCTCTCTGATCCCTGGTTCGTGCTTCATGCTCGACCAGTTCTCTTGATTTGATTGAGTATTCTAGTGATAGACAGTGCTTAAAAGTCGTCAGCGTGTTTCTGTCCCTTGCTGAAAAGGGTTGTGACAGGAAGGGCATCCGACGTAAAAACCTCTGCCAAATCAAACGTGCAAATCAGATGATTCGCTGTGGCGACTCCCGAGTAAAAGGGAAAAAGCCGAAAGGAAGACACATATATATATTGCCAATCTGAATTGGCAAACTGGGGTGGTAGTCCTACTTTTTAAAAAGGGGGAGTGGAGGGTACGTTCCAACTATAGTGGAGCCAAACTCCCCAGCCTACCCAGAAAAGTCTATTCAGGGATTTTGGAGTGGAGGATCTGACCGATAGTTGAACCTTGGATTCAGAAGAAACACTGTGGTTTTCATATTTGCCATGGCACTCTTGACCAAGTCTATACCCTCCATGGGATCTTGGAGGGGCATGAGAGTTTGCACAACCTGTCCATATGTGTTTTGTGGATTTGGAGAAGGCTTTCGACCATGCCCCTAAGGCTTTCCTGTGGGGCATGCACCGGGAGCCAGAGTTTGGTCCGTCTGTGAAACGACTGCCAAGGCTGTCCTTTGTCACCAATTCTCTTCATAATTTTTATGGACAGTATTTCTAGGCACAGCCGAGACGTTGAGGGGTTCTGGTTTGGTAACCATTGGATCTCGTCCCTGCTTTTTGTGGATGACATTGTCCTTTTGGTTTCATCAAGCCGGGACCTCCAGCTCTCATTGTAGCGATTCACAATCAGCACCTCCAAGTCCATAGCCATGGTTCTCAGTTGGCCAACGGTGGAATGCACCCTCCAGGTCTGGAATGAGGTCCTGCCCCAAGTGGAGGAGTTCAAGTACCTTGGGGTCTTGTTCACGAGTGAGGGTAGCATGGAGCAGGGGATTGACAGACAAATCGCTGCAGCCTCTCAGTCTGTCGTGCTGAAGAGAGAACTGAACCACAAAGCAAAGCTGTCAATTTATCAGTCGATCTACATTCCAACCCTCACCTATGGTTGAGCTTTGGGTAGTGACCAAAAGAACAAGATTGCAGACAATAGTGGCAGAAATGTGCTTACTTTGCTGGGTTGCAGGGTTCTCTGTTAGAGATAAGGCGAGAAGCTCAACCATCTGGCGGAAGCTCGGAGTAGAGCCGCTGCTCATTTACACTGAGAGAGGCCATTTGAGGTGGCTCGCGCTTCTGGTCAGGGTGTCTCCCGAACACCTCCCTGGTGTGGTGTTTCGGGCATGTCCAACCGAGAAGAGACCCCGGGTCAACCTAGAACATGCAGGAGGGACTATGTCTCTCAGCTTGTCTGGAAAGCTTCAATGTCCCCTTGGAAGTGCTGGAGGAAGTGGCTGGGGAGAGGGATGTCTGGACCGCATTGGATAGGCTGCTACCCCAACGACCCAACCCTAGAATGAGTGGAAAAAGATGAGATGAGATGAGATGAGATGAGATGAGATGAGATGATAAATATAAAAATCTATTATTGCTGATTGCAAGCAGAGACTCCAGCATGACTGGCTATGGCAGCATAAATAAAAGACAGAGAACCAGTAACGTTGCACGTGATGTTGGGCAATCAGCGACAGCATCACAACATCACAGTTCACAAGAATGCTCTATGCTTAAGACCCCCAGATCTGCTCTTTTACCTAATAAAAGGCTATTAACAAAATGCTTGACTACACACGTAAGTTTTCAGCATCATCTTAAAAATAGAAACTGTGTCTGAGTTTCGAACATAAACTGGAATGTGATTCCATAACTGTGGGCCTTTGTACAAGAAAGTTCTGCATCCTGCAGTAGTCTTCATTATTCGAACTATCACTAAGCAAGAAGTTTGCTAAGATAATGTAGCGCAAGACCATTAACTGCTTAATAAGTTAAAGTAGTATTTTATATTTGGTTTGAAATTTAATTGGGAGCCAATGCAGTGTAATTAAGATCGGGGTGATGTGCTTGTGTCTTCTGGTTCTAGTAAAGACGCTTACTGCTGCATTCTGGACTAACTAGAGCTTATTCATGGTCTTATTGGACCATCAGGACAGTAATGCATTGCAATAATCAAATCTTGAGGTAACAAAAGCATTGACAAGTTTTTCTGCATTATGCAGTGCCATCATATACTATTTTAGCAAAATTCTTGAAAAGAAAGGCCATCGGAGTAATATTATCCACATGAGCTTCAAATGAAAGACCAGTATCAATAATCACTCCAAAGTCCTTTACTGCTACACATGATGCGATAAAACGCCATCCAAACGTTCTACATAATCAGAAAATTTATTTCTAGCTGCCTGAGATCCGAGTACAAATACTTCTGTCTTATCAGAGTTAAATAAGAGGATGTTGTTAAGCATCCAATGTCTAATGATCATTACACTTTTTCAACTTTGTTAAGTTGATGTCTCTCACCTGACTTTGCTGAAATATATAATTGTATATCATCAGAATAACAATGAAGGCTAATACCATGATCACGAATGGTATTACATTAAGACAGCATGTATAAAGAGAAAAGCAATGGGCCTAGGGTGGAACCTTCCGGAACACAAAACGTAACATTAAAATGCACAGAGAAATCACCTACAAACTGAAATAAGATTTAAACCAGGAGTTCCTTAACCAGTTCCATAAACCAGTTCCCTTAAAGCCGACATTGTTTCATCTTTCAAGGAGAATTGTGTAATCAAAAGTGTCAAAGGCTGCACTAAGGCAAAGTAACACAAACAGGGAGACACACCTGTCATCAGAGGCCACCAGCAGGTCATTTACCATGTGAACAAATGCTTTCTCTCTGCTATGACAAGGAATAAATCCTGATACATTTCATGAATGCTATTATTGCAAATATATGCATATAAATGCTGTGCTACAGCTTTATCTAAGATCTAATAAATAAAAGGGAGGTCTGATATTGGTTTATAGTTGGACAGCTTTTATGGGTTGAGGTCAGGTTTCTTTAATCAGAGGTTAGAGCACTGCTATTTTAAATGATTTAGGTACATGACCAGTGCCAATTGAATAATTTATTGCATTGAATAAAGGGTTGATCACTTCTGATAATATTTGTTTAAAGAAACATGTAGGTACTGGATCATGCACACAGGTTGATGATTTTGATGAGGAAATTAATGAGATTAGTTCTGTCTTTTGAATAGGGATAAAGCACTCTAGTTGCAGATCTGATCATGGATATTGTTATTTTCTTTTTTTACCTATTGACATACCTGTCTTTAAATTTAGGCAGTCAATTTTTTGCCTGATATTTTCAATTTTAACATAAAAAAGGTCATAAAATCATCATAACAATAACACCATGAGGTGTTAATGCAGCCATGAGGTGGGGGGGCACGAACCAGTGTCTCTCCCCCTCATGCCGGTCCCAAGCCCGGAGAAATGCCGAGGGTTGTGTCAGGAAGGGCAACCGACGTAAAACCAATGCCAATTACTTAAAATGCAAATCAAAAGTATTACCTCCATACCGGATCGGTCGAGGCCCGGGTTAACAACGACCGCCATCAGTGCTGTCAATCAACAGGGTGCTGATGGAAATTGGACTACTGTTGGTCGAAGACGTCGAAGAAGGAGAGGTGGGAGGCGTGTCCGTAGGCAGAGAGAGAAGAGGAAAGGCATGAGTCTAGGACTGAGAGTGGGGACTTTGAATGTTGGAACTATGCACAGAAAAGGTAGAGAGCTGGTTGACATGATGCAGAGGAGGAAGGTGGACATACTGTGTGTTCAGGAGACCAGGTGGAAAGGTAGCAAAGCTAAAAGCTTAGGAGCAGGGTTTAAGCTATTTTATCACGGTGTGGATGGGAAGAGAAATGGAGTCGGAGTCATCTTGAAGGAGGAGTTTGTCAGGAATGTTCTAAAAGTGAAAAGAGTGTCAGACAGAGTGATGAGTCTCAAGTTAGAAATTGAAGGTGTAATGCTCAATGTTGTTAGTGCTTATGCCCCACAGGCAGGATGTGAGCTAGAAGAGAAGGAGAGATTCTGGAGTGATTTAGATGAAGTGATGCAGAGTACCACCAGAGGTGAAAGAGTGGTCATTGGTGCAGACTTCAATGGACATGTTGGTGCAGGAAACAGAGGGGACGAGGAAGTGATGGGCAGGTTTGGTATCCAGGACAGAAACGCAGAAGGACAGATGTTGATAGATTTTGCAAAAAGGATGGAAATGGCTGTGGTGAATACTTTCTTCCAGAAGAAACAGGAGCATAGGGTGACTTATAAAAGCGGAGGTAGGAGCACACAGGTAGACTACATCTTGTGTAGGCGATGTAATTTGAAGGAAGTCAATGACTGCAAAGTCATCGTGGGTGAGAGTGTTGCCAAACAGCATAGGATGGTGGTGTGCAGGATGACTCTGATGGTGAGAAAGGTGAAAAAGGCAAAGGCAGAGCAGAAGACAAGGTGGTGGAGGCTGAAAAAGGAAGAGTGTCGTGTTGTCTTCAAGGAGGAGTTGAAACAGGCTTTGGGTGGCCAGGAAGTGCTTCCAAATGACTGGACAACCACAGCAAATGTGATCAGGGACACAGGTAGGAGAGTACTTGGTGTGTCCTCTGGAAGGAAAGTAGATAAGGAGACTTGGTGGTGGAATGAGGAAGTGCAGGAGTGTGTACAAAGGAAGAGGTTAGCCAAGAAGAAGTGGGACATTGAGAGGACCGAAGAGAGTAAACAGGAGTACAGGGAGACACAGCGTAAGGCGAAAGTAGCAGTGGCTAAGGCCAAACAGAGCGCGTATGATGACTTGTATGATAGGTTGGATAGTAAAGAGGGAGAAAATGATCTATACAGGTTGGCACAGCAGAGAAATAGAGATGGGAAGGACGTGCAGCAAGTTAGATTGATAAAGGACAGAGAGGGAACTGTATTGACTAATGACAGAAGTGTGCTGGGAAGATGGAAAGAGTACTTTGAAGAGCTGATGAATGAGGAAAATGAGAGAGAAAAAAGAGTAGAAGAGGTAACCATTGAGGAGCAGGATGTAGCAAAGATCAGTAAGGGTGAAGTGAGAAGGGCATTGAAGAGGATGAAGAATGGAAAGGCAGTTGGTCCTGATGATATACCTGTGGAGGTATGGAAGTAGCAGAGGTAGCAGCAGATTTTCTGACAAGAACATTCAACACGGTACTAGAGAGTGAGCAGATGCCGGAGGAGTGGAGGAGAAGTGTGCTGGTGCCCATTTTTAAGAACAAGGGAGACGTGCAGAGTTGCAGCAACTACAGAGGGATAAAGTTGATGAGCCATACGATGAAGTTATGGGAAAGAATAGTGGAAGCTAGACTCAGGGCAGAGGTCAGCATTTGTGAACAACAGTTTGGTTTCATGCCAAGAAAGAGCACCACAGATGCAATGTTTGCCTTGAGGATGTTAATAGAGAAGTACAGAGAAGGTCAGAGGGAGCTACATTGTGCCTTTGTGGATCTGGAAAAAGCATATGACAGGGTGCCAAGAGAAGAACTGTGGTATTGCATGAGGAAGTCTGGAGTGGCAGAGAAGTATGTTAGAGTGGTGCAGGACATGTATGAGAGATGTAAGACAGTGGTGAGGTGTGCTGTCGGTGTGACCGACGAATTCAAGGTGGAGGTGGGACTGCATCAAGGGTCAGCTCTGAGCCCCTTCTTGTTTGCTATGGTGATGGACAGGCTGACAGACGAGGTGAGACAAGAATCTCCATGGACTATGATGTTTGCAGATGACATCGTGATCTGTAGTGAGAGCAGAGAACAAGTGCAGGAAAATCTAGAGAGGTGGAGGTATGCCCTGGAAAGGAGAGGAATGAAGGTTAGCCTCAGAAAATCAGAATACATGTGTGTGAATGAGAAGGACCCAGGAGGAACGGTGATGTTACAGGGAGCAGAGATAACGAAGGTGGGGGATTTTAAGTACTTAGGCTCAACAATCCAGAGCAATGGAGAGTGTGGAAAAGAGGTGAAGAAGCGTGTGCAGGCAGGCTGGAATGGTTGGAGAAAAGTATCCGGTGTGATGTGCGATAGGAGAGTGTCAGCAAGAATGAAGGGAAAAGTGTACAAGATGGTGGTGAGGCCAGCGATGTTGTATGGCTTAGAAACAGTGGCGCTGAGGAAAAGGCAGGAGGCAGAGCTGGAGGTAGCGGAGATGAAAATGTTGAGGTTCTCCTGGGAGTAACGAGGATGGATAGGATCAGAAATGAGTATATCAGAGGGACAGCCCACGTAAGATGTTTTGGAGACAAAGTCAGAGAGGCTAGATTGAGATGGTTTGGACATGTACAGAGGAGGGATAGTGAGTATATTGGCAGTAGGATACTGAGGTTGGAACTACCAGGCAGAAGGCCTCGAGGAAGACCGAAGAAGAGATTTATGGATGTGGTGAAGGAAGACATGAAGGTCGTTGGAGTCAGAAAAGAAGATGCGGAAGACAGGGTGAGGTGGAGGCGGATGATTTGCTGTGGCGACCCCTGAAGGGAGCAGCCGAAAGTAAAAGAAGAAGAATAACACCATGAAAAAAAATAAAAATAAACAAAAAATAAAATAAATAAATAAATAAATAGATAGATAAATAAATAAATAAACAAAACAAAACAAAAAACATGTAAACCATCAGTTAATAGCTGTGATGATTTTATGACCTGTGTTTTGGGACCGACACTCTTTCTCTCTGGCCCCTGGTTACAGCTGTACTCAACCAGTCTTCCGCATCGTTGTCTGTAGTGTTTGTTGTTCATTATTTTCCCCATCACCAGCAGAGTTAATGTTGTCACCTATCTCCAGTATTTCCCTTGAGAATAATAAATCTTCCCTGTTGCGCTTTACTCCGTCTCCTGCATTTCTGGGTCTGGCTGAAGGTTCACTCCACAACAGAATCTTCTGGCCAAATGGACCCAGTGGAGACCAAGGAGCTCAAGTAGATATTGTCCAGCCAGGGACTCCTCTTGGGCCAACACGACTCCACCTTGCACCGGGTTTTGGACAGCCTCCAACAATTGATCACCAGCGTAGCTCAGCTCGGTGGAAGGATGGACACCATTGGCCCCCAGCTCACTACTCAAACTTGGCTCACTGACCCTTCTCTTTCTGTGCTGGCAGTAGCAACAGCCCTGCTCACCATGCGCCAAGAGCCACTCATTGCCATGCCGGCAGGGTACACTGGCATTATAGGTACATGTACTCAGTTCCTTCACCAGTGCTTGCTTGCTTGTCTTCAGCCAGCAGTCGCTCATGTCACCACGGACCAATCCAAGACTGCGTTCGTTTGTTATGAGTCTGCTTACGGATCAAGCCTCTTCTTGGGCGTTAGTTGTTGCCAACTAGTTAGTTGGGGGGCAAGCAGCCAGCTGTTACGGCTCAAACAAGGCTCACAGTCGGTATCAGAATACACAATAGCCTTCCGGATCCTCTCCATAGAAAGCGACTGGAATGACCCTGCGCTTTGAGGACCATTTGTTAAAGGTCTGACCAATAAGCTCAAGGAGTTGCTAGTTGCACGGAATGAGGCAGCTATGCCTGAGGACCTAATTGTGCTAGCTATCCGGTTGGACAATAGACTGAAAGAGAGAGGGAAAGATCCTGGGAAGAGCGAGATGGTCTCTGAGCGGTTCCACACTGTACAACACCGCACCTCCCACCATGTCCCCAACTTCTTCGGACTCTTTCCTACTGGCTCGAGCCAGCTACAATGAGCCCATGCAGCTTAGCCAAACCAAGCTGATGCCGGCGTAAAGACAACGCCAACTGAACAACTGTCTCTGCATTTACTGCATGGAGAAGGGGCATTACCTCACCCAGTGTCCAGTGGTGCTAGGATCATCAGCAGGCAGAAGGGTGGAAGTGAGCCAAGCTTCCTCATCTCCCTAGAAACGTATCCAGATTAAAGGTAAACTACACTTCGCATCCTGTGATTCATGTCTCCCTCGTGAAACCTGTAGTGGAAAGCCCCCTTCACCCTCCTACGGACCATACCCCTCCCCCTGGATGGTTGATGGATAACCGGCGTACTTGGTCAACCGCATACTTGAAGTCCACATGGCTACCAATATCTGATGGATTGGGAAGGGTATGGTCCCAAGGAATGCTCGTGAATCCCTCGATCCCAGTTTTCTTCCCAGTAGTGCAGGCTTCAGCGGAGTGGCATGGCTGATCTAAGCAGGCTGACTGCAGCACACACCTGATTCCACTCCCTAATCTACTCTGCTATAAAGACAAGCAGACCTTGGTGCCAGAAGATAGTCCCGCATCGCGCAACTGACACTCCGTGTTCTCTCTGGTCCCTGGTTATAGCTGTGCTCAACCAGTCATCCATGTCTTTGTCTCCAGTGTTTGTTGTTTATTATTTTCCCCCATCACCACCAGAGTTAATGCTGTCACCTGTCTCCAGTATTTCTCTTAGGAATAATAAATCGTCCCTGTTGCACCTTACTCGGCCTCCTGCATTTCTTGGTCCGGCTGGACGTTCCCTCCACAACACTTATTCCTAGTTAATTCTGCAACAATTTTACATACATATTTTGGATTATTTTTGTTATTTTCTATTAGATAATTTAGCCGGGGATTTAGCTCAGTTGGTAGAGCGTCCGCTTTATCCTCCGGAAGGTTGGAGTTCGAATCCGGCCGCATCATACCATAAGATGTTAAAATTTGGCAGTTGTTGCTTCCTGCTTGGTGCTCAGCATCAAAAAGGATAGAACAATGCAATAACTGGCGCTGCACAGTGGCGACAGGTGCCTAGCGCACAAAGCAAATTTCAATGTATGTAAATGTACTTTGACAATAAAGAGTTAGTGTAGTTTAGTTTAGATTTGAGAAACATACTGCTGTTGCGGCACTAAGAGCTTTTCTGTAATTAAGGAGACTCTCCTTCGATTATGATTGGAAAACCAGTAATTTAGTTTGACACCATTTTCATTCTAGTTTACAGGTGTTCTGTTTTAATGTGCATGTTTCATCATTATATCAGATGGTATTTTTTTTCTATCTCTCTGATTAGTTTTCTTTTAAGAGGAGCCACATTAACTAACGCATGGTGTAAATTTGACTCAAAGCACTTGGTGGATTGATCAAATTCTGCGGGGTGTGATGGTGATCCAATCATAGTTGATAATTCAGTGCAGTGGTTCATGTAAAAATACGTTCAATGTGATAACGTGGCTAAGTGTATATTTTAGTACTAAGAGGCATTGTAAACAAGATAAGTTAATAATCTTAAATTGTTTCTGACTGTGGAACTGCGACTTTATTTCCAATATGTAATCCACAATTTAGTATTACTTCTAGAGTGTGACCAGTCTTATGAGTGGGTCCTATTAAATTCTGATTTACCCCAACTGAATCTAGTGTAGATATCAACGTTTTTCTTAAAGGGTCCCGGGTTATCAAAATTAATATTAAAGTCACCAATAATTAAAGTTTTATCTAAAGAAACAACCTGGTTTGCAATGAAATCTGCAAATTCACACAGGAATAGAGTACTGCCCCACGACTCTGTAAATAATAAGTAAAGGAATCAGATGTGGTGGCATTTTTCCCCAACAACATATGTAATATTAGTGGATAGAATTTCAAATGCATTAAGTTCATGTCTAGATTTATATGTATAAGGTCAAGATTATCAGTATGATTAACTGCAGTGTCTCCTCCTCCTCCTCTGCCAGTTAGACGAGGTTGGTGTATATAACTGTGTTCAAAAAGACTTGCTTCATTTAATGTTACATACTCATTGGGATTATTCCATGTTTCTGTTAGACATATTACACTATACTCCTGATGAGTATTGATTTCATTAACAATAAGCGCTTTAGATTCAGTTCATCATTTTCTGTAACCGCTTAATCCTGATTAGGGTCACGGGGAGGTTGGTGCCCATGCCAGCCAACTCCAGGCGAGGGCAGAGTAGACCCTGGACAGCTTGCCAGGCCATTGCAGGGCAAAAACACGCCAATGGCTTTGCAGCCTACTCTTATTGAAAGTCAGCAATGGTTCTTTTACATGCCTCACACCATAGACAGTGAGAGACATGGTCGGCCTTTGATAACCCAGTTAGCTGCACTGGGGAGGACAGTGACAACCTTGTGGAGAGTGGGACTCGAACCCCCAACCTTTTGGATCAGCGATCCAGCACCCTATACCACTAGACCACCACTGCCCCACTGCCACTTTAGATTCAAGACATCTAACATTGAACAACCTTGCCTTTTGATCAAAGTTGCATGCTGTAGATTCATTGTGATTTAAATGTATATTAATAAGATTGTTAAAACAAACCCTCTGAGAAATTTTACATTTTTTGTTTATTTTGTTAAACAGAGAGAGTTTTTATAGCATTGAACTGAACACTGAGCAATATTCAATCGGTCATTCAAAAATGGAAAGAATATGGCACAGCTGCAAACATACTACGACTTGGCAGTCCACATTAAATGACAGGCGAGTTAATGAAAGCATTGACCAGAGAAGCAGCCAAGAGATCCATGGTAACTCTAGAGATCCACAGCTCAGGGAAATAATATGTCCATAGGACACATATTAGTCATGTACTAGACTAATCTAATCCTTGATGGAATAGTGGCCAGAAGAAATACATTGTTAAAAGAAAGCTATGTACTCTAGTGAGATCAGACCAAATGTAACTTTTTCACATAAATATAGAGCAGAGAATTAGTCATTCCTACTTGTGAGACATATACAGTATATGGCATCATGCTGTGGGGGATGCTTTTCTTCAGCAGGAAGAGGGAAGCCTGTCAGAGTTTATTGGAAGAAGTATGTAGTCAAATACAGGGCAATCCTGGGTGAAAACCTGCTATAGTAAGATTGGAATGGAGGATCACCTTCCATCAGGACAATGACCCTAGATATACTAGTACAGAAACAGCTATGGTGGAATAGATTAGATCAAAGCATATTCATATTTAATAGTGGCCCTATCAAAGTCCAGACCAAGATAAAATCAAAAATCTGTGGCAAGACTTGAAAAAAGTTTCAATACAAATGCATGCCACACTTTTCAGTTTTTATTTGTAAAATAAATAAATAAATAAAAAATCAAAACCATTTTCGTTGCATTTCACAATGCACTACTTTGTGCTGGTCTATTACATTAAAGGAAAATAATATACATTTAGAGCTATGGTTGTGACTTTGTCATTGGAGTATGCATACTTTTGCGAACAATTGTATATAGGTGTGTGTGTGTGTGTGTGTGTGTGTGTGTGGTGTGTTTGGTGTGTGTGTGTGTGTGTGTGTGTGTGTGTGTGTGTGTGTGTGTGTGTGAGTGTGTGTGTGTGTGTGTGACTCTATATTTAGTAAATGCAAGGCCTCTCTCACTATATTCCACTAAATGTTCATACATACTTCTGAGAATGTGTCCGTGCCCATAATGAGTGAAACTGTATGTTTGACATTACTATTAAACAGTGAGTGTACTTAAAAATATTTAAATTTTGCCTACGTTAGATCATCCCCCTTAAGAGTATTGTCCCTTTACTTTTATGACTTGGAATTTTTGATAGCAGCCTAAGCAAGAGTGGAGTTGCTGTTTTGTTTTGTTTTGTTTTGTTTTGTTTTTTCCCCCCAGTGCTTAATGCTGTTTCTTCTTCTTTTGTAATTTCCATGCTTCATTAACATAATGTGTAATAAGAAGTTTGTTGACACACTAATACCAGGAAGACACAGTTATAGGCAACATTTACATATTAATGAGGGATCTGAGAGTGGCTTTTACCTCTCATTACAACCACATTGGCAGTGCACAATGCTAACTAAGTTATTGCACTTTGAGTTGTGTTCATACAAGGAGAGTTAATCAGAGCCAAGTCTCATGATTGCTATCTACCCCAGAATTACAGAGTTATTGAGCAGGAAGGAATAATGATATGAATTAACACAAGATGCCAGAGTCAATGTTACCCTGAAAACAACCGAGAACTTTAGAAGAACTGATAAAATGCCATTCATTAAACTTGTCTCCTGTTACTGATAATAGCCTGCAAAACTTTGTTTAAATGCTGTCAAACCCTGAAATTTGAAATTTTCAGTTTTATAGATACAATGAATTGCCCGCAATAATGGTGCTATCACAGTTTTACATACTTCAGTTTGTTTGTTTATGAGAAATATATTGTAGCATTAAAAGCTGTAACCTAAAGTACAACTAAGCATAATGTGTGTGGAAAGGATGTGCATTCCAAGCACAGCTCTTCTCCATTAGCTTTTACCATTTACCATGTGTTCATAGGTACTATAGAAATCTAAAAGATTTAATACATGAATGTATCGTGTTTTAAGGATTTTATCATAAATAGTATAGCTTAATTGTACATCATGTCTTGCAGAAAACAATGTGATTCAGAATTAATAGACAAGCCAAAACTTAGGTTGATCATTTGATTCAGTTGCATGTTTAATTTTCTATTATGCCTTCTTGGAAGAAGGCATTATGTTTTTAATTACTCCTTCTTCTTCTTCCTCTTTTCCTTTCGGCTGCTTCCTTCAGGGGTTGTCACAGTGAATCATCTGCCTCCATCTCACCTGATATTCCGCATCTTCTTCTCGTACACCAACTACCTTCATGTCCTCCTTCACCACATCCATAAATCTCCTCTTTGGTCTTCCGCTAGTCCTTCTGTCTGGTAGTTCTAACCTTAGTATCCTACTACCAATATGTTTACTATCCCCCCTCTGTACATGTCCAAACCATCTCATACAACATCACCGGCCTCATCACCGTCTTGTACACTTTTCCTTTCATTCATGCCGATACCTACCTATCACACATCACACTGGACACTTTTCTCTAACCATTCCAACTGGCCTCCACACGCTTTTTCCACACTCTCCATTTCTCTGGACTGTCGAGCCCAAGTACTTAAAATCCTCCACCTTCCTTATCTCTGCTCCCTGTCACCTTACCGTTCATCTTAAGTTATTTTTGTTCACAAATATGCATTCTGTCTTACTGAGGCTAACCTTCATTCCTCTCCTTCCCAAGGCATACCACCACCTCTCTAGATTTTTCTCCACATATTCTGTGCTCTCACTACAGATCACAATGTCATCTGCAAACATCATAGTCCATGGGGATTCTTGTCTAACCTCGTCTGTCAGCTTGTCCATCACCATAGCAAACAAGAAGGGGCTCAGAGCTGATCATTGATGCAGTCCCACCTGCACCTTGAACTTTTCTGTCACACCGACAGCACACCTCACCACTGTCTTACATTTCTCATACATTTCCTGCACCACTCTAACATATTTCTCTGCCACTCCAGCCTTCCTCATGCAATACCACAGTTCATCTCTCAGCACCCTGTCATATGCTTTCTCCTGATCCACAAAGGCACAATGCAGCTCCCTCTGACCTTCTTTGTACTTCTCGATTAACATCCACAAAGCAAACACTTCATTCAAGGTGCTCTGTCTTGGCATGAAGCCAAACTGTTCACAAATGCTGACCTCTGCCCTCAGTCTTCCCTCCACTATTATTTCGCCTAACTTCATCGTATGGCTCATTAGTTGCCACAACTCTGCATGTCTTTCTTGTTCTTTAAAATGGGCATCAGCGCGGTTCTCCTCCATTCCCCTGATATCCTCTCACTCTCGAAGACCTTGTCAAATGTTCTTGTCAGAAAATCTGCTGCTACCTCTCCTAGACACTCCCATACCTTCACCAGGCATATCATCAGGACCAACTGCCTTTCCACTCTTCATCCTCTTCAATGCCCTCCTCACTTCACCCTTACTAATCTTTGCTACTTCCTGGTCCTCAACGGTCACCTCTTCTGCTCTTTTTTCTTTCTCATTTTCTTCATTCATAAGCTATTCAAAGTACACTTTCCATTTTCCCAGCATACTTCTGTCATCAGTCAATACATTTCCCTCTTGCTGCACGTCCTTCTCATCTCTATTTCCCTGTTGTGCCAAACTGTATAAATCATTTCCCCCTCTTTACTGTCCAATCTAGCATGCAAGTCATCATATGCCTTCTGTTTGGCCTTTGACACCACTACCTTTGCCTTAGTGCTAAGCATTTCTGCCTCACATCAAGACAGCCCTAGATTTGAGCCCTGCATGTTTCTGTATGGAGTTTGCATGCTCACCTCGTGCTTGTGTGGGTTTTTACCAGGTTCTATGGTTTCCCTGAACATGCACATTAGGCTGTTTTGCTCTTTGAAATTTTCCAGAGATATGAGTATGAATGGTTGTCTGTGTTGGTCATGCAGTGGACTGGAGAGCTGTCCAGGGTGTACTTCATCTTTGTCCAAAGTGGTTCAGAAAATGAAATGGAAAAAAAAAAGAATTTTGGATATGTTTCCATCTGAGCACAAAACACTGTTGTATAACAATGATGAAAGACACAATAAGACATGGATTTACACAACAGTGGAGGACAGTACAGAGCTGATACAAACAGCCAATTGAAAATATAAACATATTTGAAGCCATGGCATCCAATAAAAGCAGGCATTATAGAATAGACTGGAGTACAAAGTTCTGTTGATAATTAATTTCTCATTTTATAAACCTTTTAAACACTTTAAGAAAATACTTTGAGAAATACGTTTTTTTAAATTACTTGTCATAGGTAAATTAAGTAAGACGACCTAGTTTTGCCAAAGACAACATTCATCAGTAATATGATTTGGCTCCTAGAAGAAATTGAATTGAAAACATTCCAACATGTGTAGAGATTAGTGGGATCATTTCAGTATGCATCTCCCTTCTTAGATAGTAATAATCCAAGATGTTTTTGATGCCTTTTAATGAAGTGGTGTGCTGGATTTAGTGTTTTGTGTGAAACAGGATCATATTTTCTTCCCAAGTTTCACACTCAAATTCTGTAAAATCAAGATAGAACACTTTGAAATTGAATTTCTCTGAATATAAAGACAACGGTGTTTGAGCATGTTAAATGTGGTGGTATTAATTGCATGTAAAAGAACAGATTGGTTCTGGGTTTCAAAGTTAATATTGCTCCCTCCCTATTGCTCACTGAAATATATCTTTCATCCGTTTAAAGGTTTAGAGTGGTTAATGATTTCTTTTGATTATAATTATCCATTTTGTATCTCAAAAAATAACCATTTGGATTATTTGCCGTGCTATAATTTTAAATAAAACTGAATGCAATAGCATGGGCTGTAATAACATTTAATAATTGGTAGACATATGTCATTAATCATATTTGCCTCACAGCAAGAAGGTTCTGAGTTTAGCTATGGCATTTCTGTGTGGAGTTTGCATTCTCTCTCCATGCTTGTGGGGCTTCCTTACATAGTTCAAATACTTTCATGTTAGGCTATTCAGCTGTTTGAGCTTAGGGCTAGGTGCGGATGTAAATCATTGTTTGTTGCTGACCCTGCAATGAACTGGCAAACTGTCCAGGGTGTACCACACCTACAACCAGAGTTGGCATGGCTAGAGGAATGCATAAAATTAATGTTACTAAAAATCACATCGTGAAATTCATACATTTGAAATGATGGAGGCAATAACATTAAACATGTGAAAAAAAATAAAAAATCTGTCGTCCCCATGAACCACGAATGTATCAATTTCAACTTTATACAGTCTCCCCCATTCTTCATTCGTGAAAGAAAAAAAAAATGTTTTTATTGTTTTTTTAACGTATTTAAGCTGTTTTCTTATGCTTTACTAGTGTGTGTGTGTGTGTGTGTGTGTGTATGTATATATATATATATATATATATATATATATATATATATATATATATATATATATATATATATATATATATATATATATATATATATATATATATATATATATATATATATATATATATATATATATATATATATAATTTTGCTTTTGAGGGTTTTTAAGAGTGATTTTTTAGCTGTTTCATGCAAGTTTTATATGTAATGATTACACAGAGACATGGGGAAAATAGAAAATTGCACTTATGTCTTTAAAATTTAATAATGTAATATAAATTAAATCTTCAATGAAAGAATAACATATATCAAAAATAAGGTGGACTAAAGCAAAGTATTAATTGTAACATTTCTCTTTTTTGAAGTTTTATCCAAATAATTCTTCATAATAATCTTTACTGTCTTTGCTCGTAGATGGCATGTATCATATGCACAACCTTGCAACTACACAATTAGTTTACAAACTGAAACTAATTAACCATGTTAACAAATCTACTCACAAAGATAGCATGTATCCTGTGCAGCAACCTTGCGACAACACATGGAATTACAAACCAAAAATTATTAACAATGTTAATGATTCTAACTAAATCTACATTTAACTAAATTAGTAAATGAAAACATCATCTGAGCAAGTTTCACAACCTTTCATAAAGAACATGAGGAAGCACTCAGATCGAAAATGTTCACTTTTTGTGAAGATTGCTATACACCCTTGTAGCACTTTTTGCTTTGGTCAAAATCTCTTTGGTTGGTTCCCACTTGTAGCAGGGTTGCTCAGGCTCTGGGTTATTCATCTTGACAGTAGGTAATGAATAGAGTGTACCAGGAAGTGACAAGGAACTCCTAGAATCAGTTTTGTTTTTTCACACCATGGAGGACACTCTTTTTGTTCGACTCTAATTTTGTTATTAACGATTCATTAAAGTCTTCCAACTTTGGGTTACAGTGAAATTTGACATCCCCATGACCATTCACGTTTCACAATGAAACAAAATAATTTATGCTATGCGTAGTGTGGAATGATTAGTAAACCAGTTACACCCACCTTTTCACTAATTGTGTTCTGGGTGAAGAATGATGACACCGAGCCCATGAAGACTTTGACAAATCTGTATGCAAATCACTTTCGATGTGGTGCTGAACATCTCGGAAACCCTTATGCTTAAAGCTTAATGTTTTGTTACAGGCTGTGCATCAAAAATGCGTATTACTTGACTTGTCGGCTATGATGCATGAATACTTCAATGTCCCGTCGCTGTTAAATTTCATTTGGTAAGTTGCAGCTCCTCAATACTTCGTGATTTTTGGTTTTGAAGGTCCCTCATCGCCCGAGCCGGCCATTTTCATGTTTCACGCTAACAACAAAACACAGGGTAGATTTGCGTACAGTGATTGCTGGTTGGCTGTAATCAGTCAATCAACTGAACTCTAACTAACTGGGGGAAAGCGGAAGTATTATAATCTAGAAAAGTCGTGATTTGGCATTTGCTTGCGGAAATGACATTTAAAAAAAAAAAGAAAGAAAATTGGGAAATAATTGTATTAATGCGTGAGATTTTAGACACCTTGGTGAGAAATTGAGGAAGAGATGAAATACGTGACTCTAACGCTTCATGCGTGAGAGTTGACAAGTATGTCTTTGTAATACATTCCGGTATATTTTAATTTCTATGTACTTGAACATGGTAATAATAATAATAATAATAATAATAATAATAATAATAATAATAATAATAATAATAATAATAATAATAATATTATTATTATTATTATTATTATTATTATTATTATTATTATTATTATTATTATTATTAGAACAATAAGGGCCTGATGATGTATGCATGGGCCTGATGATGTACGCCTCGGGCATGATGATGCACACCTAGGGCCTGATGATGTAAACCTCCACGTGGTGGGCCTGGATAGGGGATTTTCCCTGAACTAAATGTACATCACCCAGTTAGGGCTGACCGCCCGAAGCTGGTTTACTACTGGGTTACTGAACGGAAAAAAAAAAAAAAAAATATATATCTTTCACTTCCGCAGCCCAGTCAGCCTCCCTCCGGTAATCAAACCTGCCAAACTGGAAATGGGACTTGCCCCAGGGGGAGGCAAAGAATCCATCCACGAATATCCTGGATGAACCATCTAAAATCCATACTACTTGAGTGTGCGAAGGTGACTGGTTGGCCTGAAAATCCATGTATCAATGGCAAGTCACTAAAGCAACATTGGGACAACGGGAACCTTTGTATGCTTACCTGACCCAACAAAATTTGCAAGATCAACTCCGGCAATTACAGATCTATGTGAGCCGTGATGTATATGATAATTTCCCTGCAAATGGTCAGGTACCTTCCCAAGAACCCAACGTTCGGATAGAGGCAGACCCTAAAAAACTCTTCCGCATAAACTTTTAAAAACTCTTTTACCTGAGCGATTACACCATTTACTCAAGTCTTTAATGAGTTGCTGGTCAACTCAGCTTGAGATGTACTCGCAAGGTCAGGTTAAGACTTCAGAATCCATTTCAATTAAGAGAGGAATATTCCAGGGGGATTCTTTTAGTCCTCTTCTTTTTTGTTTGTCACTTAATCCTTTGAGTTTTTTTGCTCAATAAGGAGGAAAGTTATCATCCAGGACCTCCACAGCACAGATCCCCAGCACCTCTTACTCATCTCCTTTACATGGATGACATTGGCTGATTGCCAAAGGAGATTCCAACTTGAAGAAACAAATTCTCCTTGTCGAGTCCTTTTCACAAGACATCGGTATGACTTTCGGACTTGATAAATGTAACATTCTTCATTTAAAACGTGGAAAGGCAATCAAGGATGGATCAGTTGAGTTACATGGAGGAGGAGTGATTGAGCATCTCGTGGAAAGCCAATCGTACACCTATTTGGGGATGCAAGTTCGAGACAAGCTCCAGAATGCCCACATAAAAGACAAACTTTGGGCCGAGTACAAATCTCATCTAAAAAAGATCTGGAGTTCGGAGCTAAATGCTAGAAACAAGGTCAAAGCCACAAATACTTACGCAGTGTCTGTCCTTTCTTACTCTGTTGGTGTTGTTGACTGGACAAAGGACAGCATCATGGGTCTTAATCGCCTTACAAGAAGGATCATGTCTGACAACCGAGCTCACCACCCTCGTTCCTCTATCAATCATTTAACCTGGGTTTGCTACCGGGAACACAGCCATTCTGACAGTCTGGGCAATGCAGAAGGCTGCAGTGTTGGGGAGTCTCCATATTCTCCGGAAAGTTCTTGATGGGTTTGACTAGGCAGTGCTTGATGGGAGAAGTCCCATTCACTGTCTGGGCTACGTGTGGAGAGGGTGAGGGCCCTGAGCTGATGATGAGCCTAACCAGCCTGACTGTGCCAGGATCACCGGATCCCTCTCTGCTGCATATAAATCTTTATGTAAATAATAATAATAATAATAATAATAATAATAATAATAATAATAATAATAATAATAATAATAATAATTAAACATCTATCTGAAGGCTGTCTGCTTATCATCAGTGATATCCGTATCCAGGTCAGGTTCAATAAGAGTAGTGTTCTGGTCAGGGTCAATAACTGCTGAAACCTAATGAGTTCATTCCAGTAAGGCTTCAATAAATGTGATGAAATAACAGTTGATCAAAATAAGTTGCTTACATGCGTTCAAGTGTGTGCGTGCACCCGCACACACACACACACACACACACACACACACACACACACACACACACACACACACACACACACACACACACAGAGTGGGAAAAATAGCACAGCCAATCAGACTGTCATGCTTTTGGGAAGAGAAAGGAAACTGGAGATCCTGGAGAAAAACACAACACCACGCATAATCAGGATTGAGCCAGGGATCTGGGAGGTGTATACCAGAAAATATTCCTGCCTGCACCAACTCGAATAATCTTTACCACAGTTTAATATGCATCATATAGAAGGGATTATATTGTATAGTTAATAGATTAAAACATAGATGCTCTTCAGTTTATTTGAACATGCTATTGAATTTTATAACACTGAATAAATTACATTAAATTATGATTATGATAATCTTAGTTTAAGTCTCAATATCTGGGAGATACAGTGTATTATATATAAGTTAAAACATTTGTTTAAAAAAAAATAATAACAGTAAAATCAAAGAAAAGGAAAATATGCCATACAGTATATTCAATATGGCCATGACATTAGCTATTTTAAATTAACATTTAAACTGCAAATTCTTTTCCAGTTATTACTGATGCAATTTCCTACATTTTACCTTTAAATCTAGAGAAGAGAAGCACAAGTGGCACAAGGAAAATTGGGACACAAAGGAAAAACCAAAGGAAGAAAACGATGTTTGCTGAGTTCAGGTTATGCTGATCTAAAATATTATTGCCGACATGAGATGTGAGTTTCAAGATAATTTTAATTAGGACTTATCTCTGAAAAGTTTCTAAACCTTAGATTGCATTGCTTGATCTCTATGTAGTCCATTTAAATGTTATGTAAATTAGAAGCACTCAGAGTCTTCTTTTCCTTTCGGCTTTTCCCTTCAGGGGTCGCCACAGCGAATCATCTGCCTCCATCCCACCCTATCCTTTGCATCTTCTTCTCTTACACCAACGACCTTCATGTCCTCCTTCACCACATCCATGAATCGTCTCTTTGGTCTTCCTCTCAGCCTTTTGCCTGGTAGTTCCAGCCTCAGCATCCTATTACCAATATACTCACTATCCCTCCTCTGTACATGTCCAAACCTTCTCAATCTAGCCTCTCTGACTTTGCCTCCAAAACGTCTTACATGTGCTGTCCCTCTGATGTGCTCATTCCAAATCCTATCCATCCTCATTACTTCCAAAAAGAACCTCAACATTTTCATTTCTGCTACCTCCAGCTCTGCCTCCTGTCTTTTCCCCAGGGCCACTGTTTCTAATCCATACAACATCGTTGGCCTCAACACCGTCTTGTACACTTTTCCTTTCATTCTTGCCGATACCCTCCTACCACACATCACACCGGACACTTTTCTCCAACCATTCCAACCTGCCTGCACACGCTTCTTGACCTCTTTTCCACACTCTCCATTGCTCTTCCACCTTTCTTATCTCTGCTCCCTGTAATCTCACCGTTCCTCCTGGGTTCTTGTCATTCATGCACATGTATTCTGTCTTATTGAGGCTAATCTTCATTCCCCTCCTTTCCAGGGCATACCTCCACCTCTCTAGATTTTCCTGCACTTGTTCTCTGCTCTCACTACAGATCACAATGTCATCTGCAAACATCATAGTCCATGGGGAATCTTGTCTAACCTCGTCTGTCAGCCTGTCCATCACCATAGCAAACAAGAAGGGGCTGAGAGCTGACCCTTGATGCAGTCCCACCTCCACCTTGAACTCTTGTGTCACACCGACAGCACACCTAACCACTGTCTTACATCTCTCATACATGTCCTGCACCACTCTAACATACTTCTCTGCCACTCCAGACTTCCTCATGCAATACCACAGTTCTTCTCTCGGCACCCTGTCATATGCTTTCTCCAGATCCACAAAGGCACAATGCAGCTCCCTCTGACCTTCTCTGCACTTCTCCATTAACATCCTCAAAGCAAACACTGCATCTGTGGTGCTCTTTCTTGGCATGAAACCAAACTGTTGTTCACAAATGCTGGCCTCTGCCCTTAGTCTAGCTTCCACTATTCTTTCCCATAACTTCATCAGATGGCTCATCAACTTTATACCTCTGTAGTTGCCACAACTCTGCACGTCTCCCTTGTTCTTAAAAATGGGCACCAGCACACTTCTCCTCCATTCCTCTGGCATCCTCTCACTCTCTAAGACCTTGTTAAATGTTCTTGTCAGAAAATCTACTGCTACCTCTCCTAGACACTTCCATACCTCCACCGGTATGTCATCAGAACCAACTGCCTTTCCATTCTTCATCCTCTTCAATGCCCTCCTCACTTCACCCTTACTAATCTTTGCTACTTCCTGGTCCTCAACAGTCACCTCTTCTACTCTTTTTTCTCTCTCATTTTCCTCATTCATCAGCTCTTCAATGTACTCTTTCCATCTTCCCAGCACACTTCTGTCATCAGTCAATACATTTCCCTCTCTGTCCTTTATAAATCTAACTTGCTGCACGTCCTTCCCATCTCTATTTCTCTGCTGCGCCAACCTGTATAAATAATTTTCTCCCTCTTTACTTTCCAACCGAGCATACAAATCATCAAATGTGCTCTGTTTGGCCTTTGGCACTGCTACCTTTGCCTTACGCTGTGTCTCGCTGTACTCCTGTTTACTCTCTTCGGTTTTCTCAATGTCCCACTTCTTCTTAGCTAACCTCTTCCTTTGTACACACTCCTGCACTTCCTCATTCCACCACCAAGTCTCCTTATCTACTTTCCTTCCAGATGACACACCAAGTATTCTCCTACCTGTCTCCCTGATCACATTAGCTGTAGTTGTCCAGTCATCTGGAAGCACTTCCTGACCACCCAAAGCCTGTTTCAACTCTTCCTTTTTCAACTTCCACCACTTTGTCTTCTGCTCTGCCTTTGCCTTCTTCACCTTCCTCACCATCAGCATCATCCTGCACACTACCATCCTATGCTGTTTGGCAACACTCTCACCCTCTACTACTTTGCAGTCACTGACTTCATTCAACCTACATCGCCTGCACAAGATGTAGTCTACCTGTGTTCTCCTACCTCCACTTTTATAAGTCACCCTATGCTCCTCTCTCTTCTGGAAGAAAGTATTCACCACAGCCATTTCCATCCTTTTTGTAAAATCTACCAACATCTGTCCTTCTGCGTTCCTGTCCTGGATACCAAACCTACCCATCACTTCCTCGTCCCCTCTGTTTCCTGCACCAACATGTCCATTGAAGTCTGCCCCAATGACCACTCTTTCACCTCTGGGGGTACTCTGCATCACTTCATCTAACTCCCTCCAGAATCTCTCCTTCTCTTCTCGCTCACATCCTGTCTGTGGGGCATAAGCACTGACAACATTGAGCATTACACCTTCAATTTCTAACTTGAGACTCATCACTCTGTCTGACACTCTTTTCACTTCTAGAACATTCCTGACAAACCCCTCCTTCAAGATGACTCCGACTCCATTTCTCTTCCCATCCACACCATGATAAAACAGCTTAAACCCTGCTCCTATGCTTCTAGCCTTGTTACCTTTCCACCTGGTCTCCTGAACACACAGGATGTCCACCTTCCTCCTCTGCATCATGTCAGCCAGCTCTCTACCTTTTCCTGCCATAGTTTCAATGTTCAAAGTCCCTACTTTCAGTCCTAGACTCATGCCTTTACTCTTCTCTCTCTGGCAATGGACACGCCTCCTGCCTCTCCTTCTTCGACGTCTTCGACCAACAGTAGTCCAATTTCCATCAGCACCCTGTTGATTGACGGCACTGATGGCGGTCGTTGTTAACCCGGGCCTCGACTGATCCGGAATGTCATTCTTTCTTGTTATTCGCATAGTTTATTTGGCATTTGTTTTACGCCGGATGCCCTTCCTGACGCAACCCTCTGCATTTATCCGGGCTTGGGACCGGCGTGAGGGAGAGACACTGGTTTGTGCCCCCCCCCCCCCCCCACACACACACACGGCTGCATTAAATTAGAAGCACTCAGAGTCATAGCCCCATTTCACTCGAGCACGGCAGACTTACACAGGTAAAAATCTTATCATCCGCAAACGTTCCGCAATTATTCCCTCATCTTCCATGTTATTCCGTATTACTTCCTACATATTCCTTAAGTCTTCCACCACTTCCAACAGACCAAAATCTTCCATGACCATGCTTTTGAACATGTTCAAAAGCAAGTTCACGGAAAAAAAAATCCCTTTGGTTCCGTAGTCCTTCCGTAAACATTCCATCATTTCCGCAAATGCCCTGTAATCTTTTCTTTTATACCACAAGTGTTCCGTAACTTATCTGCAAGTCTTCCCTCCTCTTCTGTGTTACCACCCTTTTCAGTGGAGCACGGCGGACTCACGGAAGCAAAACCATAGTCATCCTCCAACATTCCTCAGTCATGCCATCCTCTTCTGTGTCCTGCCGTACGATTCCGAAGGTATACCTCCTTTTTCGTCAGACCAAAATCTTTCACGAACGTGCTTTTGAACATGTTCAAAAGCATGTTCACAGGGAAAAAAATTCCGATAATGTTCCCACACGTTCCGCAGTCCTTCCGCGAACGTGCCGTCCTTTCCGCAATCATTCCGTGATCGTTCCTTTTATTTCACAAGTTTTTCCGTGAACTTTCCGCGAGCATTCCTCCTTCTTCCAGGTGGTCAAAAGCGGCCACAGAATCCTCACAGAATTCTCACGGAAGGTTAGTGGAATACATGTGGAACGTTTGCGGAATGGTTGCGGATAACACAGTGGACTTGCGGGACACTCAAAGAAGTCACTTTCATTATAAATTATTCCAATTCGTCCACTTTATTCTTTCTGTTTTACTGTTCATGTAATAAAGGTTTAAACTTATAATCACTGTGTTTTGGACTTGTGTGCATGGTTTTTAGTCTGGAAGGATTTATTTAAGTGCAAATAAAAGGAACGTATTGACATTATTGATATATTGATAATACATTACATTATAAAGAATATAATTACAAATACATTATACGATACATTGATAAAGCTGTATCTGTAAACATATTAACATATGTTCAATTTTTAATTTATTGTAAATTATAAACATATTGCACATTAGAAACACATGGTAAATTACAAATATATGTTAAATTTTAAATTCATTGTACATTACAAACATGTTACACATTATAAACATATAGTATGAAGGAGAGAATGAGCCTCCTTGGTCGATTCCACATATTTATAGGCGGAATCAGGAGCAAACTCTTTGATGTTTGCTGATTTTTTTTCTCATTGAAACATAATAATGCCAGGTATTCCTCAGTCATTCCTCAGTCATTCCTTAGTCATTCCATGTTGACTGTGAACATTCCACCTTCATTCCGCTTGTTCCGTTGGAAGGCACGGAATACATACGGAACAATAAAGAAACAGTGCGAAATATCCATGAGCATTACAGGGAGCAAAGTGGAACAGACAAGGAATACACATGGAACATTTACAGAATAGTTAAGGACAGCACGTAGGAGTCAAGGAACACTCACGGAACTCCCTTCGACTATAAATAAAGGCACAAAAGACAAAGAACCATTCATTTCGAGAGATGCCGAAACACAAGAGAATGATAACTACCAAGAGGCCATGGTCTCCACCGGTGAAAAACCCAGTGGAATAGCCTGTTCAAGAAGCCGAGGTCGACACCGAGTAGGACGTCGCTTCCGTCATTAACGCCGATGTCGCCGCTGGCCCAAGCAAAAAGGCCAGAGTTTATATCACACTCAACGATAATGTGGAACAGCTCATGGTGGAGTTCATCCAGGCGAATGAGTGCCTTTACAACAAGAAGCTCCGATCTTGGATGGACAAACATCTGAAGGCCAAGCTCTGATCAGGCCTTCATGGAGGAATGGAGAAGACTGATGGTGAGCCGAAGCAGTGGTTCCAGACCATGAGGACAAAGTTGGGACAACGGAGATGTTGTAAGTTGGGGCAAGATGACATGAACATGTCTCAGAGGGACCAGTGGATCTAGGACAGCTTTAACTTCCTATGTACACACATTGTTGAGGTACAGAGGAGGAACGTTGTTTCTCTGAAGGCCAAGATTGCTGCTGCAGCTGGCTCCGGTGGTTACACATCCATGACCACTGGAGAACCTCCACTGCCATCAATGTCAGAGGGTGCAGAGGACATTGCACCTATAGACCTCCAGCTGGCAGAAGAGGCAACACCCATCATCCCCCTCATCACAACGCCTGTTACAACAGCATCCAGCTCCACCTCAACTCAGACCAGCTGTGGGAAGGCAAAGTCTGGATCTGAAATGTCCACCCTTGACGACAGAGCGAACAGGATTCTAGCAGCAACCAAATAGCTGGAGAACCAGAGAAGAGAAGTGATGACGGTTGATAAATCAGAGACATACTGCACAGTATGTGGACACTGTATGACCTTGTATTTGTAGTGATCGATGATGGCCTGACAGACTTCTGGTAGGAAACTTGCGATGGTGTAATGAGATACCTTGAAGTTGAAGGCCAGATTTGGATACTTGTCACCCGAGTCCAGATAATGACAGCTAGTTTCAGACCAGGACTGAGTGCGCTTCTGAAGTTAGTAGCCTTCTTTGTCGATCAAAGATATATATATATATATATCTCAACTTTCTCTTCACAATATCCCACAGATTCTCTATGGGGTTCAGGTCAGGAGAGTTGTCAGGCCAATTGAGCGCAGTAATACCATGGTCAGTAAACCATTTAGCAGTGGTTTTGGCACTGTGATCAGGTGTCAGGTCGTGCTGAAAAATTAAATCTTCATCTCCATAAAGCTTTTCAGCAGATGGAAGCATGAAGTATATATATATATATATGATATAGGATAACATGATTAAAGATTGTTAAAAGATGGTAAAAATGTGCAGTAATTAGGGTATTATAATGCAGATTTCTGATTATACTTTTTAATGAAAATATTCATAAGATATAATCATGTTTGACATTTTTGTTTCTAAAATAGTACTCAATAAATATGAGCTTCTTGAAAGCATGAGGAAGCATAAGGGGTGAACAAACATATTCCAATGTCACTTGAGATACTTTTTTGTAATATCTTCAATTTTGAAGGATAAATCAGTAGTGTCAGCAAGTATGTATTAGTTAAATTCCATAGTATCACACTCTGTGTACATAACTGATGAGATAATGAATATGATAATTAGTCATGGTCTGTGTTTGTGCTCACTTAAAAACCTTTAAAATATTTCATGAACTGAGCTATAGAAAAAAAAAGGAAAGAAAATAAAAAAGAAATAAAGCCTAAAAAAGGAGGCATGTTATGACAGTAACTCCTCTGAAATGGGAATTCAACAGAGAAAAAAATAAAAAAGCTATCCATAAATTCGAAAAGTTGTCCCAAGGAGACAGGGGTGATCCTGAGAGTCATACTGTTCCAAAAAGTTAAGCTTTGCTATATTTTAATTATTTATACAAGGGGAAGAAAAAGATGCACTTCTTTAAGATATTTTATTGCACATATTTTCACCTGGTCTGGCCATTCTAAAAGTGCAGAGATAGGGCAAATCCCAGTATAGAAAAGTTAAAAGTAGTACTAGTATAAGTAACATAACAGGCTTAAACAGTAACTCATGAAAAGTCATGGCATTGGTAACATAAAAAAGACAAACAATGCATAGTGACTTTCCAAATGCGATAATGAAGACCCACTATTTAATGTGAGATATTTAAACAAGTGCAAAAAAGTGGGTCACAAACGTGTTGATTACCATTTCCACACCCAGCCCTATTAATAAAGGCTTTCCTGTTATGTCTCACTGGAGAAAACAATGACAGAGTACATGTTACCAGAAAATTGATCTATTAATCAAATGGCACATAAAGAAGTGCCTGTACGAGCAAGGTTGTCACAACTTCATTTTACTCTGAGGGTGTTGGAAGCATATAACAAGGAAGGTGTGTGTGTGTGTGAGAGAGAGAGAGAGAGAGAGAGAGAGAGAGAGAGAGAGAGAGAGAGAGAGAGAGAGAGAGAGAGAGAGAGAGGTGATAGGTGCAAAAGTTGCTACATCTTCTATAAATAATAATAATAATAATAATAATAATAATAATAATAATAATAATAATAATAATAATAATAATAATAGTAACACCAATAATAATAATAATAATAATAATAATAATAATAATAATAATAATAATAATAGACAGCACAGTGGTTAATGCATCCTCCTATCAACAGGAAGATATTAGTTTTGTGTGCCAGGCTCACCCTTTCTGTGTGGAGCTTGCATATTTTCCCCATGCGTGTGTGTTTCAGCAGATACTCTGGTTTGCTTCCACAGTTCGAAAGCATGCACAGTAGGATAATTCATTCATTTTCTGAACCGCTTAATCCTAATTAGGGTTCTGAGGAGGCTGGTGCCCATCTCAGCCTACTCTGAGCAAGGGCAGAGTACACCCTGGACAGCTCGCCAGACCATCACAAGGCAGAAACACACTGACGGCTATGCAGCCTACTCTTTATGAAAGTCAGCAATGATTATTTTACATGCCTCACACCATGGACAGTGATGAACATGCCTAGCCTTTGATAACCCAGTTCACTGCACTGAGGAGATAGTGACAACTCCTTGATAGTGGGGCGTGAACCCAACACCTTGGGATCAGTGATTCAAGTACCTTACAACCAGGTCAGAACTGCCCCAGTAGACTAATTGGCTGTTCCAAATTGACCATGTGAAACCGAACAACTACAAACTCACATTTGAACAATTCACCCTTAAACGTAATAACACATCTAACTGATCATGTAGCATTTTTAATAAGAACCACCTACAATGTTTTTTTTTTTTTTTTTTTTTTTTTCTTTTTTTTTTGTTTAGTTTTTTTTCATTTGTGCATTATTGTCAGAATATAAAATAAGACTATTTGTGGCAGATTGTCAGGTCACCAAATAAGAATTGGTCCAGTGTGAGATCAGATTAAATTTATTAATTTATCCATGCAGTAGCTTCGGAAATCCCAAATAACAAATACAAGACATGCAATTATTTCACAGCAGTGTGAAGACATTTTGAACCCATGAGTCTTCACACAATTTATGGAATTGGTGCACTCAAAGATGTATAGTATTTAAATTACTTTTTTTATGAATTACCAAGAAAAGGCTTGAGTGGAGCTTTAAAAAAAAAAAAAAAAAAAAAAAAAAGTTATTTGTCAAGAATTTATCCAACCACATAAAAACTCATTCAATAGATTTATGCTATTGCTGTGTTCCCCTGGAAATTAAAAGTGCTGCTACCCTGAAAAAAATGTACAGAAAGGCTCAACAAATCAGTATCAAGTGATGTTTTAGCTGGTATCCTTGAGCTCAGAGTATGCATATTTACACAGAAATATTCATAAATTCATTAAATTTCTAGGCTGCTTAATCCTAATTAGTGTGTCAAATAGGCTGGTGTCCATCTCAGCTGACTCTGGGAGAAGGTGGAGTACACCCTAAACAGCTCAACAGGCCATTGCAGGGTTAACATAAATACATACAACCATTCACACTCACACCTATGGGTGATTCAGAACAGCCAATTAGTCTAACATTCATGCCTTAGGGCTATGGGAACAAACCGTAGCACCCAAAGGAAACATTTTCTTTTTTTTTTTATCATTTTTTAAATTGTTTTAAACACCCCCCCCCCCCCTCACATCTGGACATTCACATTTCAAAGCTCATGTCTCACCAGCATAACCAATTGTAATCAACTATGCTTAAAAATAATCCTCTGATGGTACGGAATAATATGTCTCAGCAGCAGAATTAGAAAGCAATTTCCTCTAATTTATAGCATAAATATAAACATTCACGTTTTTTCCTGGACAAAAGTCTTCTCGCAAAGACTTAATTTCAATTTCAACACTATATACAGTGGGGCCAATAAGTATTGGGCAACGTAAAAATGTGCAAGTTCACCCATTTTAAAAGATAAGAGAGGTTTGTAATTTTTATCATAGGTACACATCTAGCTTGAGAGACAGAATGTAAAAAAAAAAAAAAAAAATCCAGGAAATCACATTGTATGATTTTTAAACAAATTATTTGTGAAAATGGGATACATGAGCTGTATGCCAAAAATCATCAGTATTCAAACAATAAAAGACCTGAAATATTTCAATTGGTGTGCAATGAATCTAAAATATATAAAAGTTGAATTTTTATCAGTACATTACAGAAAATAATGAACTTTATCACAATATGTAAATTTTTTTAAAAGGAGTACTATATATATATATATATATATATATATATATATATATATATATATATATATATATATATATATATATATATATATATATATATATATATATATATATATGGTGGCGTAGTGGTTAGCACGTCCGCCTCACAGCAAGAAGGCCTGGATTCGATTCCCGGCCTGGGCGTTTCTGTGTGGAGTTCTCCCCGTGCTTGTGCGTGTTTCCTCCGGGTGCTCCGGTTTCCTCCCGCAGTCCAAAGACGTGCACTGTAGGTTAATTGGCCGTTCTAAATTGACCGTAGATTCTCTCCTGCAGCGGCACTGGAACCCAGTCATACTGGCACTTGCCTTTCCATTGGATCCTTCCGGTGGCGCCGAGACGGGGGACTTGCTGCTTGGGTAACAGCCTGTCCCTCATTACTCCCTACCCGGGCTCTGCGCACTGGGGAGTATCACCAGCCGGGATACCAGCCAGAGCGCAGCCATAGTCCTTCGGGACTGACGGAGGCCTACCATATATATATATATATATATATATATATATATATATATATATATATATATAGAGAGAGAGAGAGAGAGAGAGAGAGAGAGAGAGAGAGAAAGAGAGAATTTTCTGAGTAGATCCTTCCATAAGAGAGTACTCAATACTTTTTCGTAGAGCAAATCTTCTTCTTTTCCTTTCGGCTGCTCCCTTCAGGGATCGCCAGTAAAAATAAAAGGACAGGACAAAGACTTTCTATTGGAACTTTATTTTCACTACAGATCTGTTTCAAGGGGTGGTGAAGCCATCCTCTCTCTTCAGGTGATTACAGAAGAATGATTTAAAAAAATGATTGCTGAGCCAACCTGTAGAATTAATTTTCTCCCTCTTTACTGAACAGCCTATCATACAAGTCATCATACACCCCCTGTTTGGCCTTTGACACTGCTACCTTTGCCTTTTGCTGTGTCTCCCTGTACTCCTGTTTACTCTCTTCGGTCCTCTCTGTCCCATTTCTTCTTAGCTAACCTCTTCTTTTGTACACACCCCCGCACTTCCTCATTCCACCACCAAGTCTCATTATCTACTTTCCTTCCAGAGGAGACGCCTCACAGCAAGATGACTGGAAGTACTTCCTGACCACCCAAAACCTGTTTCAACTCCTCCTTGAAGACAACACGGCACTCTTGCTTTTTCAGCTTTGTCTTCTGCTCAGCCTTTATTTTCTTCACCTTTCTTACCATCAGCATCATCGTGCACACCACCATCCTATGCTTTTTGGCAACACTCTCACCCACTACTATTTTTCCGTAACTGACTTCCTTCAAATTACATCGCCTACACAAAATGTAGTCTACCTGTGTGCTCCTACCTCTTCTTTTATAAGTCGCCCTATGCTCCTGTCTCTTCTGGAAGAAAGTATTCACCGCAGCCATTTCCATCCTTTTTTGCAAAATCTATTAACATCTGTCCTTCTGTGTTCTTTTCCTGGATACCAAACCTGCCTATCACTTCCTTTTGGGTCCTTGTCGTTCACACACATGTATTTTTAGTCTTAGTCTTACTAAGGCTAACCTTCATTCCTCTCCTTTCCAGGGCATACCACCACCTCTCTAGATTTCCATCCACTTGTTCTCTGCTCTCACTACAGATCACAATGTCATCTGTAAATATCATAGTCCATGGGGAATCTTGTCTAATCTCGTCTGTCAGCTTCTTCATCACCATAGCAAACAAGAAGGGGCTGAGAGCTGACCCTTGATGCAGTCCCACCTCCACCTTGAACTCTTCTGTCACACCGACAGCACACCTCACCACTGTCTTACATCTCTTATACATGTCCTGCACCACTCTAACATACTTCTCCTCCACTTCAGACGTCCTCATACAATACCACAGTTCTTCTCTCTGTCATATGGATTAGGTAAGGAATTTTTTTTTATTTTCTCCTTCCTGGTTGGCAGTATCAACAAACCTGTTAAATGTATTATTATCCTCGTGAAGGTTGCATGGGAGGAAACCAAGTATTATCCTTGTGAAGGTTGTCACGAGAAGAACTCTAATATTATCCTTGTGAAGGTTGTCACAAGAAGAAATCTAGTATTATCCTTGTGAAGGTTGTCACGGGAAGAAATTTAGTGTTATCCTCGTGTCTGTATCCACAGGAAGAGACTCACTTGTTATCCTCATGTGTGTTTCCATGGGAAGAGTGCACACTTTATAAATAATTTGTGTATTCCTCAGGATAGTTAATTTGTGTCACCATGGGAAATATTTGTGGATCACCAAAACTACCCAAACCTGATCCAGAGGAAACCCCAAGGGATTGGATGAATCACTGTAATCTGTTGTTTTTCACAACACCTTGGTGAGATAATTTGGCGGGTTGGACTGAATCCCAACCACAATTTCTGTCATACCCAAGCAGAGGAATTTTTAAACCTGAATACCTTGCGTCTGCATACAGAGTAATTTATGAAGGCACTGGGGATGAAAATTGGAATGATTGTATATCTGAGTCCTATTCGAACTGGAATGAAATGAAACCCGTTTGGGATAAATACCAAAATGTGAAAAAAAAAACAAAACAAACAAAAAAAACCCAAACTTGATCAATGCAGAGGACGGTCCACAAACAGAAACCTAATACTAAGCCTCAACCTTAATTTAAAATTGCTGTTGTACCACATCTGCGCCCGAACCTGTGAATAATTCATATTACCTGACCCTAGAAATTTCATGTTGTCCTTTGGTGACTGGGACTGTCACTTGGCGTCAAACCTTAAACTAGACAGAAACAATCCGTTCTTCTTACTGAACTGCTATTATACAGTCTGACTCTGATGGAGAAATAGATGATCAATATCCTGATGATGTAGATCTTAATGCAGATTCAAAGTCCATGCAGCCACTTGAAAACACTGCTTTTGTTTGGTACGTTGAAAAGTCTAAAAGTTTGACCCCCCTACACCATCTGAGTTAAAAGATATCATTAAAATGTTCTCTTCACCTAATTAACAGTTGCCTTTGTATATATGTCTTTGTGCCCTTTTAATATTTTAAGTAGAGACTTAAAGTGTGCCTTTTCACTATCAATTGGCTTTAATGGCTCTGCTGTAACTATATGGACACCTGATGATGTACCCCCGGATATGTCACATTTATCTGGCTCTTTTGTCCTGTACAATTTAACTGTGGTCTCTCTTTTGGAGGGTTCTCTGTCCTCGATGCTCTCTGTCTTGGACTCCCTCCCATCACACCTCTGGGCTGGACATAAGGATGAGTTGTGGTTGGTTCACTGTGTCCCTTATGAGGCTACAATCAAACACCCTAATCCTGTTTTTATAAAACAATACCCTCTCTCAAAAGATAAGTCTGTGGCAATTGATTCATTGCTTGAGGCTTTCCTTCAGCAGGGAGTTGCCATAAAATGTTCTAGTTTTTACAACACCACAGTTAATCCTGTACTGAAGCCTGACGGTACCTGGCATATTACACAAGATTTGCATAGAATTAACGTGGCACCTGTGATACCTGATGTTCCTTCTATTATGGCATCAATACCATGCAAGCATTATAATTTTTTATTAATTATGTTTATGTCTCGTTTCAGTGTGTATCTCTTAAGTTTTCTTTCTAAGGCCCTGTCCGGTAAAGACGTGGTTTGACACCCTTCTCTCTTCCTCTCTCCGCCGAAACACTGACGATCAACCAGCAGATAGCATGAGGGTCTTCCCCCTTCTTTCCATCCTTGGGACCCTGCTGATGACAAGTGGATTACCCTCCCAGGCACACTTGCATGACACCACCTTCCAACAACACCTTCTGGAAATTCGCCAAATGGACCACCAGACATCATACGAAGAGCTCGGGTTATATTTGTCAACTATAAGATCAGCGATCTGGAAGGATGGTGGACTAGTGTTACCAGCAAGCTCCATGAATTCCTAGTTTTTGCTGGGAACACTTCCAAGCAACCTCTGTGATGCAGTCATCATTCCCTTGAACAAAAAAAGAGAGAAAAGTCAGACTGCTACAACTACTGGGGGAGAACCCTCCTCTCCATTGCAGGAAAAATCCTTGCTCAAATGCTCCTAAACATCTTAAACAGATTAATACCTACCATTGTTGAAGACCAACTACCAGAAACCCAGTGCGGCTTCAGAGCCAACAGAGGCACCACAGACATGGTGTTCGTCCTCAGGCAGCTACAAGAGAAGTGTCAGGGGCAGAACAAAAGTAATGTGTGTGTCACATTTGTGGACCTGTCCAAAGTGTTTGACACAGTAAGCAGGGAAGGATTGTGGAAGATCATGGAGCGCCTTGACTGTTCCCTAAAGCTACTCAGGATGGTCATTCAGCTGCATGAAGACCAGCGTGGCAAAGTCAGGCAGTATCATGACCTGTCTGAACCCTTTCCCATCATCAACAGTGTGAAACAGGATTGTGTCCTAGGAACGACCTTGTTTAGCATCCTCTTCAGCAAGATACTTAAGCAGGCCTTTGAAGAATTTGACAATAAAGCCGCTGTGTACATCCATTACCGTCTCGATGGCAATCTGTTCAACCTCAGGAGACACAGGCTCACTCAAAGACTCTTGAGCAGCTGTTTTGTAAGCTGCTTCTCATTGATGACGCAGCCCTCATCGATCACAGAGAAAGAGCCTTGCAGTGACTAAAGTCCTGCTTCACAGAGGCTGCTCAGCTCTACGGACAAGGTCAGATTGAAGAAGACGGCAGTCCTCCACCAGCCTGCTCCCTGGGATGAACACCGCCCCTTCATATCTTTATTGGCGAGACTGAGTTGAAGACGGTTCATCAGTTCCCTGATCTAGGTTGTATCATCACACCAGATGCCAAGATTGATAGGGAAGTTGACAACAGACTTCCCAAATAAAGTCTGGAGTAATAAACATCTAGAGTCTGGGGAAATAAACATCTGAAGAAAGGCAACAGGATCAGTGTATACAGAGCCATAGTTCTCACCACCCTGCTGTACGGCTCTGAGTCATGGGTAACCTACTGTCACCACCATCAACTGCTTGAGCACTTCCACCAATGCTGTATCCATACTATCCTCAATATCCGCTGGAGCAATTATGTTACCAACATCGAGATTCTTGATCAGGTTGAGATCACCAGCATCAAGGCGATGCTGCTCAAGTAGCAGCTGCGCTGGGTAGGGCACATCTCCAGAATGGAGGACCATCGCCTACCCAAGATAGCCCTGTACAGTGAACTTTCCACTGGCCACCATGACAGAGGCGTGCCAAAGAAACTCAACAATGACTCCCTCAAAAGGTCTCTCAGAGCCTGGAACATTGACTGCCACCAGTGGTCGACACTTGCTGCTGACCAACAACTGGACACCAGGCCATCTCCTATTTTGAGGACTTTGCAGAGCCAACATGGAGGAAAAACGCAGCAGAAGGAAGAACCAAGAAGCATCAACTAATATACCAGACCAGACTTTGAACTGCAACCACTGCGGTTGGATTTGTCTGTCCCGCATCGGCCTTGTCAGCCACCAGCGTGCCTGCAGTTTACTTAGACAGTCCCCTCTATAAATCTTTGTTCGCGAAGCCAAGCCAAAGAAAGTATTAATAATAATAATAATAATAATAATAATAATAATAATAATAATAATAATACATGTCAGGTTGTATTTCTGTAATATTTAATTTACAGAGCAAGACAATGTTTTATATAAATTGACAAAACAGGAATACAAAATAAATGAAATATTTGAAATGGAAATTTGGAAGATTAATATGCCTCACCTGGTGTTCATATTGATACCAGGAATCAGTAGAAAAAAAAAATTATGGAATCTTTTCATGGAATGTCATCTCTCTGGCAGTGAAGGAACCTGAGCTGGTGCATGAGGTTTGAGCCATAACTACCAGATATAATTGGGCTAATCTCAGTGCATGGCTTGGGCTCTGGAACCACACATCTCGAGATGGGCTTCTTCATGGGAGAGGCAATGAGCCGGTATGGGCATCCTTGTTGCCCTCTCATCTCGGTGCCCACACTTTTGGGTTCTTCCTCGTTGATGAAAAGGTAACTCTTCTTTGGGTGGGGGGACAGGTCCTCACTGTTGTTTTTATTTTTTGCCCATAATGAAAGTTCATAATACTCACTCTTTTTGGAGTGTTTACAGTGTGTGTTAGATAATGTTGCCCTTGGGGACTCCCTCATTGTCCTGGAAGAATTCAACAACTATGTGGGCAACGATTGTGAGCTGGAATGGGTGATCGGTAGGTATGGCCTCTCCAGTCTCAACCTAAATGATGTTTTGTTGTTGGACTTCTTTGCTCATCATGGCATGTCCATCAAGTTATTTGAACATAAAGGTGTCCATAAGTGCACTCGTCATCAGGAAACCCTAGACCACAGTGTGATGATCAACTTTGTAATCTCTCCACAGGAACGTGGAGGGGGCATGTATTTTATGGATTTGGAGAAGGCTTTTGACTATGTCCCTCGGGCTTACTTTGGGAGTACGGCGTTCCGAACCCATTGCTATGGTCCATTTGTATCACCAGAGCCAGAGTTTTAACTTTTATAGACCGAATTCCTTGGTGCAGCCGGGGCATTCAGGGGTTCTGGTTTGGTGGTTTCAGTTCTCATCTCTGCTTTTGCGGATTATGTTGTCCTTTCAGCTTCATGAATCTGGGACCTACAGCTCTCATTGGAGCAATTTTCAGTTGAATGCGAAGTGGCTGGGATGAAAATCAGGACCTTCAAGTCCGAAGCTATTGTTCTGAGCATAGCATACTCTGGGAGCTGAGCACAAGATAAACCTCTTAATTTTACCAGTCGAGTTATGTTCCAACCCTCACCTATGGTCACAAGCTTTGGTTAGTGACAGAAGAACAAGACTGCCAACACAAGTGGCTGAAATGAGCTTCCTTCGCCAGGTGATAAAGTGAGAAGCTCGGAGTAGAGCTGCTGCTCCTCCGCATTGACAGGGCCCAGTTGAGGTGGCTTGGGCATCTGCTTAGGATGCCTCCAGGAAACTTCCCTGGTGTGGTGTTTCGGGCATGTCCAACCGGGAAGATACCCCTGAGTCAGCAGAGATCATGCTAGAGTGACTATGTCTCTCAGCTTGTCTGAGAACTCCTTGGTGTCTCCGTGGAAGAGCTGGAGGAGATGACTGGGTAGAGGAACATCTGGACCCCATTGCTTAGTCTGCTGCCCCTGTGACCAGACCCTGAAATAAGCGGAAGAAGAAGAAGAAGAGGATGATGATGATGATGATGATGATGATGATGATGATGATGATGATGATGATTACAGATTTAAATTGACAATACTTAATGTGTTTTACTTTATAATAGTCAAACTGTGACGTAATGAACTTTCAGCTGGACCCAGAATGCAGGAGACAGTGTGAGATGACACAGAGTCGATTTATTATTCAAAAGGGAAGCACTTAAGCAGAGGGCAAACACAGTCATTACTGGTGATATAAAGAAACACAATAAACATTAAGCACTGGGAATCTAAGGAGCGCGAACTGGTTGAGCACGGAGCTGGAACCAGGAGCCAGAGCGAACACAGGGAAGCAGGGATGTGAAGCGAGACAATCTTCTAGCACCAAGGTGAGCATGTGGCTTGTCTTTATAGGGAGTAGATGAGAGGAGTGAATTCAGTTGTGCGCTACTGCAGTTATCCCAAACAGATCAGTCTCAGCCGTAGCCTGCTTTGCTGGGGAGAAAACAGAGTTAGTACAGAGCTGCCACAATCAAAGTCCCCCCAAAACACATACCATAACACAAAGACTACAACAACTACTATGAAGTCCAACTCAGTCATAATTCCAGTGATAACTCTGTGCTAGCAGTAGCAGGATGACACTGGTCTGAAAACATCTCACTAAGTTAGGAACTTCTTCAGATTGGGAGGGAAGTGAATTATATGGGAGTATGAATTGATGGCTCTCGAGGGATTAAACATACATTATTTATTAGTATTGTGGGGCCGGTGGTGTAGTGGCAAGAGTGTTGGGCTCATGATCGGGAGGTTGTGAGTTCAAATCCCACTGAGACCCTCACTGTGCTAAGACCCCTGGGCAAGGTCTCAATCACAAGTGTGCCTCTGTTCACCCAACAGTATAAATGGCTACCAGTAAAAATATACTGGGAAGATAACCTGCGATGGACTAGCGTCCCATCCAGGAGGAGTTCAACTCCTGATTGTTTCACGCTACGGAAACCGGGGATAAGCACCGGCCTGATGAGACTCTAGGCTCGGGTGTAAAAACCCAAACAGTTAATCAATCAATCATTTATTAGTAAGAAATACTTTATGCCAGTGTCTAAAAGCATGAAGCTCTCACTACCATCTGCAGATATGAGAAGCACTTTTATTCCCATTAATACCTCAAAGTTGCATGTTAACATCCAAGTAGGCTGATCCATTTTTTCATCGTGATATTCTACACATATTTTTATTTAGTGTATGTATAGCTTTCTGTTATCATTTGTCTCAGACATTAGTAAATTGGGCATTTTTTGTTGAACAATTTGGAATTCTTCTTTTTCTTCTTCTTCTTCTTCTTCTTCTTTTCCTTTCGGCTGTTCCCTTCAGGGGTCGCCACAGCAAATCATCTGCCTCCATCGCACCCGGTCCTCTGCATCTTCTTCTCTTACTCCAACGACCTTCATATCTTCCTTCACCACATCCAGAAAGCTCTTCTTTGGTCTTCTTCTAGGCCTTCTTCCTGGTAGTTCCAACCTCAGCATCCTACTGCCAATACACTCACTATCCCTCCTCTGAACATGCACAAACCATCTCAATCTAGACTCTCTGACTTTGTCTCAAAAACATCTTACATGAGCTGTCCCTCTGATGTAATCATTTCTGATCCTATCCATCCTCGTTACTCCCAGAGAGAACCTCAACATTTTCATCTCTGCTACCTCCAGCTCTGCTTCTTCTTCTTCTTCTTTTTCTTTTGGCTCTTCCCTTCAGGGGTCACCACAGAAAATCATCTGCCTCCATCTCTCCCTATCCTCTGCATCTTCTACTCTTACTCCAACGACCTTCATGTCCGCCTTCACCACATCCATAAATCTTCTCTTTGGTCTTCCTCTTGGCCTTCTGCCTGGTAGTTCCAACCTCAGCATCCTACTACCAATATACTCACTATCCTTCCTCTGTACATGTCCAAACCATCTCAATCTAGCCTCTCTGACTTTGTCTCCAAAACATCTTACATGTGCTGTCCCTCTGATGTACTCGTTTCTGATCCTATCCATCCTTGTTACTCCCAAAGAGAACCTCAATATCACACCTCACCACTGTCTTACATCTCTCATACATGTCCTGCACCACTCTAACATACTTCTCTGCCACTCCAGACTTCCTCATACAATACCACAGTTCTTCTCTCGGCACCGTCATCTGCTTTCTCCAGCTCTTCCTCCTGCCTTTTCCTCAGTGCCACTGTTTCTAAGCCATACAACATTGCTGGCCTCACCACCGTCTTGTACACTTTTCCTTTCATTCTTGCTGATACTCTCCTATCGCACATCACACCGGACACTTTTCTCCAACCATTCCAGCCTGCCTGCACACACTTCTTCATCTCTTTTCCACACTCTCCATTGGTCTGGATTGTTGAGACTAAGTACTTAAAATCCTCCACCTTCGTTATCTCTACACCCTGTAACATCACCGTTCCTCCTGGGTCCTTCTCATTCACACCATGTATTCTGATTTTCATTCCTTCATACCTTCATTCCTCTCCTTTCCAGGACATACCTCCACCTATCTACATTTTCCTCCACTTGTTCTCTGCCCTCACTACAGATCACAATGTCATCTGCAAACATCATAGTCCATGAAGATTCTTGCCTAACTTCGTCTCTCAGCATGTCCATCACCATAGCAAACAAGAAGGAGCTCAGAGCTTATCCTTGATGCAGTCCCACCTCCACCTTGAATTCATTGGTCACGCTGACAGCACACCTCACCACCATCTTACATCTCTCATACATGTCCTGCACTACTCTAACATACTTCTCTGCCACTCCAGACTTCCTCATGCAATACCACAGTTCTTCTCTTGGCACCCTGATTATATGCTTTTTCCAGATTCACAAACGCACAATGCAGTTCTCTCTGACCTTCTCTGTACTTCTTTATTAACATCCTCAAAGCAAACATTACATCTGTGGTGCTCTTTCTTGGCATGAAACCAAACTGTTGTTCACAAATGCTGACCTCTGCCCTCAGTCCAGCTTCCACTATTCTTTCCCTTAACTTCATTGTATGGCTCATCAACTTTATCCCTCTGTAGTTGCCGCAGCTCTGCACATCTCCCTTGTTCTTAAAAATGGGCACCAGCACACTTCTCCTACATTCCTCCAGCATCTGCTCACTCTCTAAGACCTTGTTGAATGTTCTTGTCAGAAAATCTACTGCTACTTCTCCTAGACACTTCCATACTTCCACAGGTATATAATCAGGACCAACTGCCTTTCCATTCTTCATCCTCTTCAGTGCCCTCTTCACTTCACCTTAATTAATCTTTGCTACATTCTACTCCTCAATGGTCACCTCTTCTACTCTTTTTTCTCTCTCATTTTCCTCATTCATCAGCTCTTCAAAGTCCTCTTTCCAGCTTCCCAGCACACTTCTGTCATCAGTCAATACATTTCCCTCTCCGTCCTTTATCAATCTAACTTGCTGCACGTCCTTCCCATCTCTATTTCTCTGCTGTACCAACCTGTCTAGATCAATTTCTCCCTCCTTACTGTCCAAGCTATAAGACAAATCATCATACACCCTCTGTTTGGCTTTAGCCACTGCTAATTTCACCTTATACTGTGTGTCCCTGTACTCCTGTTTACTCTTTTCGGTCCTCTCATTGTCCTCTTAACTAACCTCTTCCTTTGTACACACTCCTGTACTTCCTCATTCCACCACCAGGTCTCCTTATCTATTTTCCTTCCAGAGGACACACCAAGTACTCTCCTACCTGTGTCCCTGATCACATTTGCTGTAGTTGTCCAGTCATCTGGAAGCACTACCTGACCACCCAAAGCCTGTTTCAACTCTTCCTTGAAGACAACACGACACGCTTCCTTTTTCAATTTCCACCACTTTGTCTTCTGCTCTGCCTTTGCCTTCTTCACTTTCCTCACCATCAGCGTCATCTTGCATACCATCATCCTATGCTGTTTGGCAACACTCTCACCCACTCCTACTTTGCAGTCACTGACTTCCTTCAAATGACATTGCCTACACAAGATGTAGTCTACCTGTGTTCTCCTACCTCTGCTTTTATAAGTCACCCTATGCTCCTGTTTTTTCTTGAAGAATGTATTCACCACAGCCATTTCCATCCTTTTTGCAAAATCGATCAACATCTGTCCTGTGTTTCTGTCCTGGATACCAAACCTTCCCATCACTTCCTCGTCCCCTCTGTTGCCTGTACCAACATGTCCATTGAAGTCTGCACCAATGACCACTCTTTCACCTCTGGGGGTACTCTGCATCACTTCATCTAACTCACTCCAGAATCTCTCCTTTTCTTTTAGCTCACATCCTGCCTGTGGAGCATAAGAACTAACAACATTGAGCATCATACCTTCAATTTATAACTTGAGACTCATCACTCTATCTAACACTCTTTTCACTTCTAGAACATTCCTGACAAACTCCTCCTTCAAGATGACTCCGACTCCATTTCTCTTCCCATCCACACCATGATAAAACAGCTTTAACACTGCTCCCAAGCTTTTAGATTTGCTACCTTTCCAACTGGTCTCCTGAACACACAGTATGTGCACCTTCCTCCTCTGCATCATGTCAGCCAGCTCTCTATATTTTCCTTGCATAGTTCCAACATTCAAAGTCCTGACTCTTAGTCCTAGACTCATGCCTTTCCTCTTCTCTCTCTGCCTACGGACATGCCTCTTGCCTCTCCTTCTTCGACATCTTCGACCAACAGTAGTCCAATTTCCATCACCACCCTGTCAGTTGACAGCACTGATGGTGGTCGTTATTAACCCGGGCCTCGACCGATCCGGTATCGGGGTAATACTTCTAATTTGCATCATAAAAGTTTGGCATTGGTTTTACATCGGACGCCCTTCCTGACATAACCCTCTGCATTTCTCCAGGCTTGGGACCGACATAAGGGGGAGAGACACTGGTTAGTGTCCCCAACCTCATGGCTGCATTAATTTCACAGGCAAAGTAGCTTGTCATAATGTCAGGATATGCCTAAGTTCTGTATTTTTTCACTGAAAACGAATGATGAGCAGCTCATGACAAGACATTATGCACTGTGAAATATTTAATGGGACAATGATGAGACGAAAACAGTGGGAAAAACAGACTGATATCTCCCTCCTGTCAATATCAAGACACATATGCCTTTATTAGATTAACCAAAACCATCATAAACACCAGTGGATATTGGGTGTTTTATTGATTTAATCTAGCATAGGCTTCTGATCCCTTTCCACCCTTTTCTATTTTGGAACACAATCTTGTTAGTAGTGCATCCTGATAAATTGTTTGTGCTTGTAACATTTGCAGCTAATTATTGTCCAGAAATGCACTCCATCATTATGGTGTTACTTTTGTCAGCATTAATGTTATGATGAAATATATAATATTAGTATGAAACTACAAAAGACTAAAATACAACAATCATCCGCGATTACCATTACCTTTTTTATTATTACTCAATATGATTTCAAAAATAAGGACTCGAGACAATTCTTGGCTTGTCTTTGACTATTTCCAGACTAGATGTCCCCCGAGATATTTCTCAAAACATCTAATCAATTTAACATATATGATTTCAAGAATTGGTGAATGGAACCAGATAATGTGGGCAATAGTCAGGCTAGAACAGTTAATGTATTTGAATTTTAGACACATTGGTTAATAACAATAAACAATCTGTCTGTTCATTCAAACACCAAAGTACTTTCCCTTTCGCACACTCTTTACACCATTTATGATACAATAGCCAAAGTTAAGTTGATCTTCTTCTTCTTTTGTTTCCTTTTGGCTTTTTCCCATTTTTTATCATCTGATTCACATGTTTGATATGGCATAGGCTTTAAGTCGGATGTCCTTCCTGACACAACCCTTTAGCAAGGGGAAAAAACACGCTAACGGCGTGAGCTCTGAGCCGGTTCTTGTTTGCTATGGTGATAGACAAGCTGACAGACGAGATTAGACAAGAATGGACTATGTTTGCAGAGGACTTAGTGATCTGTAGTGAGAGCAGAGAAGAAGTGCAGGAATATCTAGAGAGGTGGAGGTATGTCCTGGAAAGAAGAGGAATGAAGGTTAGCCTCAGTAAGACAGAATACATGTGTGTGAACGACAAGGACCCAAGGGGAACAGTGAGGTTACAGGGAGCACAGATAACAAAGGTGGAGGATTTTAAGTACTTAGGCTCAACAATCCAGGGCAATGGAGAGTGTGGAAAAGAGGTGAAGAAGCATGCGCAGGCAGGTTGGAAAGGTTGGAGAAAAGCGGCCCAGGGCCACTGTTTCTAACCCATACAACATTCTTGGCCTCAACACTGTCTTGTACACTTTTCCTTTCATTCTTGCCGATACCTTCCTATCACATATCACACCGGACACTTTTCTCCAACCATTCCAACCTGCCTGCACACGCTTCTTGACCTCTTTTCCACACTCTCCATTGCTCTGGATTGTTGAGCCTAAGTACTTAAAATCCTCCACCTTCCTTATCTCTGCTCCCTGTAATCTCACCGTTCCTCTTTGGTCCTTGTCATTCATGCACATGTATTCTGTCTTACTGAGGCTAATCTTCATTCCCCTCCTTTCCAAGGCATACCTCCACCTCTCTAGATTTTCCTGCACTTGTTCTCTGCTCTCACTACAGATCACAATGTCATCTGCAAACATCATAGTCCATGGGGAATCTTGTCTAACCTCGTCTGTCAGCCTGTCCATCACCATAGCAAACAAGAAGGGGCTGAGAGCTGACCCTTGATGCAGTCCCACCTCCACCTTGAACTCTTGTGTCACACCGACAGCACACCTCACCACTGTCTTACATCTCTCATACATGTCCTGCACCACTCTAACATACTTCTCTGCCACTCCAGACTTCCTCATGCAATACCACAGTTCTTCTCTCAGCACCCTGTCATATGCTTTCTCCAGATCCACAAAGGCACAATGCAGCTCCCTCTGACCTTCTCTGTACTTCTCCATTACCATCCTCAAGGCAAACACTGCATCTGTGGTGCTCTTTCTTGGCATGAAACCAAAGTTTTACCAAAAACATTGCATTAACATTTTAGAAATTACAGACATTTTCATATTAATTCCCTCCTAAAGTTTAAAAGTAACTTAGCATGGATCATAGATAATCCATTTCATGGCAATTCATGGCCTCTTTTTCCATTATTTGATAACAAATTAAAGAGATAAGAGGTCTATGATTGAGTCCAAATATTTAGATTTGGTAGTTATTTACAGGCAATCTTAATATGTAGTTGAAAGATGTGTTAATACAAGTAAAGGTGTCAATCTTTTGGCCATTTTTATTGCTTATATGGTGGATTTTTATTATGTGAAACAGAGAGGAGAAAAAAATAGTTTAAGAACATATTATTTTTGACTTTCACACACACAAAAAAAAACCCCAACCCCCCCCCAAAAAAAAAAAAAAACAAAAAAAAAAAAAAAACAAAGCAGAACAAGAATAAGCCTGAGCCTCGTGTTTTCATTTTAACATTTAACAATTTAAATACAGTACTCTGTCCTGAACTGATGATTATACACATTATAATTTTCATACTATGCACATTTTGTTGAAACTATTGCTTTTTAAACAGACCAGTGAATCATCATCATCATCATCCTTCCTTTGCTTAATCCATGGATGGGTCATGGGGCAGCCGCCAAAGCAATGACGACCAGACTCCCCTCTCACTAGCCACTTCCTCTAGCCCTTCTGGGGGGACACCTAGGCATCCTCAGACTAGCTGAGAGACACAATCTCTCCAGTGTGTTCTGAATAAAAATTCAAACATGCAAGAGTTGCTCTCTCATTTGCTGTCTCCCAACATCCCGCCCCGCTGGCCTCCCATTGGCCAGAAGTGAGCTGAATGTCCATAGTACTGCACCATAAAGCTTGTTTGTCACACGCCTCCGATCCCCCAAGCAAACGAGTGAATGTTGAGTACTAAACAAGTGTTCAAAGCGTGCTTGCCTACTTTACATATTGGAAGTCCAGACAAGCTGCGTTCCACACAAAAAGCTCTGGTGTTGGACGTGATGCCTCCCGCACTTGGTGGAGCATGTCACAAATATTTACTATTGTTTGGTTTTGTTAATAAAAAAGTGGTTAATAAAAAATGTTTAGTGCTTAATATTCTTTGGTTTGGTTCATAAAAAAAGGCTTTAAATCCCCATAGTAGTGTACCCATGCCTGTTTGTCAGATGCATAAAGGAGAGTTATACTGTTGGTTTGTGAGTTTCGTGAGTGTTATTTGAGAGGGCTCATCTTATAATCTTATAAACACTACTCATTGGTAATGATTATAAGCTTTGGCTGCAGCACGTTTGGCCTGCCGGTACCTGTCTGCTGCCTCGGGAGTCCCACAGGCAAATAAGACCACCAAAGCAGCCTCATAATATACTCACTTATTTTTTTAAAACTACAGCACTGCCAATAGGCCTCTTTTTTCAGCTGGAAGGCCCACTTTACTGCGGGTGTCCACAACCGAGTTCGACATCTATGGGCAGAAGAGTTTCAGTATCTCGGAGTCTTGTTTGCCAGTGAGGGAAAGACAGAAGAGGAGATTGAAAGGTGGATTCGTACAATCTTCTGTAGAGTCTAAGTGGCACTTATACAGTTCCATGGTGGAAGAAGCAGAGGTGGGAGGCGTGTCTGTAGGCAGAGAGAGAAGAGGAAAAGCACAAGTTTAGGACTGAGAGTAGGGACTTTGAATGTTGGAACTATGACAGGAAAAGGTAGAGAGCTGGCTGACATGATGCAGAGGAGGAAGGTGGACATACTGTGTGTTCAGGAGACCAGGTGGAAAGGTAACAAGGCTAGAAGCTTTGGAGCAGGGTTTAAGCTGTTTTATCATGGTGTGGATGGGAAGAGAAATGGAGGAGGCGTCATCTTGAAGGAGGGGGTGGTCAGGAATGTTCTAGAAGTGAAAAGAGTGTCAGACAGAGTGATGAGTCTCAAGTTATAAATTGAAGGCGTGATGATCAATGTTGTTAGTGTTATGACCCACAGGCAGGATGTGAGCTAAAAGAGAAGGAGAGATTCTGGAGTGAGTTAGATGAAGCGATGCAGAGCACCCCCAAATGTGAAAGAGAGGTCATTGGTGCAGACTTCAATGGACATGTTGGTGCAGGCAACAGAGGGGATGAGAAAGTGATGGGCAGGTTTGGTGTCCAGGAAAAAGCACAGAAGGACAGATGTTGATAGATTTTGCAAAAAGGATGGAAATGGCTGTGGTAAATACTTTCTTCCAGGAGAGAGGAGCATAGGGTGACTTATAAAAGTGGAGGTAGGAGCACACAGGTAGACTACATCTTGTGCAGGCGATGTAATTTATATGAAGTCAGTGACTGCAAAGTAGTAGTGGGTGAGAGTGTTGCCAAACAGCATAGGATGCTGGTGTGCAGGATGACGCTGATGGTAGGGAAGGTGAAGAAGGCAAAGGCAGAGCAGAAGACAAAGGGGTGGAAGCTGAAAAAGGAAGTGTCGTGTTGTCTTCAAGGAGGAGTTGAAACAGGTTTTGAGTGGTCAGGAAGGGCTTCCAGATGACTAGATAACTACAGCTAATGTGATCAGGGAGACAGGTAGGAGAGTACTTGGCGTGTCCTCTGGAAGGACAGAAGAACACATTGTTCTTCCTGAATCCAAGGTTCAACTATCAGTGTGATTCTATAATTACAACACACCCTCTGGTCCCCCTTTTTAAAAACAGGGGATTACTACCCTGGTTTGCCAATCCAGAGGCATGCCCCCCCCCCCCCAATGGCCATGTGGTGTTGCAGAGACGTGTCATTCAAGGCAGTCTTACAACATCCAGAGCCCTGGGCAGATCTCATCCATCACTGGAGCCTGACTGCCAAGGCACTTTTGGACTACCTCAGAGACTTCAGCTCCAGTGATGGGTGGATCCCCCTCCAAACCACCAAGGTTTTCCTCCTCCACAGATGGCATATTGGTGGGATTGAGGAGGTCCTTGAAGTATTCCTTCCACCTCCCAACAACATCCCCAGTGAAGGTGAGCAGCTCCCCACTTCCAGTGTAAACAATACTTTTGGAGAACTGCATACCACTCCTGAGACTTCAGATGGTGGTTTAGAACCTTTTGTGAGGCCAACTGATAATTGCTTTCCATGCCCTCACCAAAATACTCCTATGCCCTAGATTTGCAATGGTGACAGCTCAAGCTGCAGAAGATTTGATCTGCTGGTACCCGTCTGCTTCCTCGGGAGTTCCACAGGTCAATTAGACCTGATAGGCCTCCTCTTTCATCTGAATGGCCTGCTTCACCTCAGGTGACCACCACTAGGTTCAGGGCTTACCGCCACAACAAGGCACCGGTAAGCTTTCAGCCACCACTATGGACTGCCGCCTCAGCAGTGAAGGCACAAAATATGGCACATTCAGATTCCATATCACCCATCTTCAGGATGTGGTTGTAGCTCTGCCGGAGGTTGGAGTTAATGGGCCCCTCTTACAGGTCCCTCTTATACACTTGGGCCTAGGTCTGTAGGGTGGCCTCGCCTGCCATCAGAGCCAGCTCACCACAAGGTGGTGATTGGTTGACAGCTCACCTCCTCTTTTCACCTGAATGTCCAGAGCATGTGGCCACAAGTCTGGTGACACAACTACACATTTGATTACCGAACTGTGGCCTAGGGTGTCCTAGTGCCAAGTGCACTCATGGACATCCTTATGTTCTAACATGGTGTTCGTGATGGACCAATTGTGACAATCACAGGAAGCCTAATAGCGAAACACCATTCAGGTTGAGACTGGAGAAGCCATACTTATCATTCACACCCTTCCATGTCACACTATCATTCACCACATGGGTGTTGAGTCTGCCAGGGGAATGTTCTTTGACACACACCCTAAAGACTTCAAGAAGGGTGGGTACTCTGAACTGTCATTTGATGCATAAGCACAAACAACAGTCAGGACCTGTCTCCTTACTTGAAAGCAGACGGTAGCTATAATTTCATCAACTGGGGAGAACCCCAACATGTGGGCACTGAGATGGGGGCAAAATGGAAGCCACTTCTACCCATGAGTAACTCCAGAATGGAATAAGGTCTAGCCTTTCTCCAGATGGATGGTTATAAAGTCCAAGCTATGCGTTGAGGTGAGTCTGACTATATCTAGTCAGCAAAACCTTATCATGGTGGAGAAGATTGCATATCCTAATGATTCCAGGAGCTAGGTTGTTGGGGCATATGCCCCTGGTAGAGTCACCGAAGCTAAACAAATCCTAGGTGAAAGTTAAGATGAAGCACAGTTCGGGTTGCACCCTCCCATGGACCCACCACCTGTGGGATGGGGCTATAGGGGTCAGGTGCATTGTGAGTTGGGTGGAAGCTGAAGGCATGGGTTCTGTTGGACCGATCCTCGGTTACTGACTCTGACACTTGGGACATAACATGTCACCTTTCTGGTGGGGAAGGAGCCGAGGCTGGTCCATGAGGTGGAAAGCTGAGACCCTCATACAAAATTTCATTATTTGTGAATATGATGCCAGTCAAGAATCTTGAAATGCTTCTTGAATCTTGAAATGAGCTTCCTTTGAAGGGTGGTGGAGCTCTCCCTTAAAGATTGGGTGAGATGCTTAGCCATCCTGGAGGAACTCTGAGTAGAACTGCTGCTCCTCCAAATTGAGAGAAGATAATTGAGGTGGCATGGTTATATGTTTAGAATGCCTTCCGAATGAGCCCGAATGGCACATTGATAAGGTAGTGACAGTTAAACCAGAGAGCGCAAGTTTGAATCCAGGTTATTGCAACACCTGTCCATGACCGGGAGTCCATGGAGTTAGTTCGCCGAGCTCTCATGGGAGGGGGGGGGGGGGGGTGACATATGGTCACTTCCCTTTTACTCACAGCGATCGCCAGCAAATCACTGACCTCCTGTGTGCTTACTCATACAGGGGTATTACTTTCCCTCCAATGTATTTAAATATGCCAAATGTACATGTTCAGCAGTTCAAGAACAGGCGGGTGGCTAGCATTGCATGCCACGGATGGGAGTGTGTGCATGCTTTTGCCCCGCCCTGGACAGTGGTGGTCATGTGATAGAGAAGGCAATATCTGATGGGTGGGAATTAGGTACAACTAAATTAAGGAGAAAATTAAGAAAAAATCCACCCCCCAAAAAAAAAAAAAAAAAAAAAAAAAAAAGAATGCCTTTCAACTGCCTACATGGGGTGGTGTTTCAGGCATATCCAACTGGGAAGAGAACCCCAGGGGCAACCCAGGACACGCTGGTGAGACTATGTCTCTTGACTTGTTTGGGAACGCCTTGATATCCACGCAGAAAAGTTAGAGGAAGTGGCTGTGGTAGAGAGACGTCCACACCTCACTGTTTAGGCTGTTGCCCTTGCGACCCAACCCGGGACTAGCAGAATGATGATTATGTTTTTATAATACATGTGTGAGATGGCATGTTGCATGTAGTAAATATACAGACCCACTTTTTTTTTTTTTTCTTTTCTCTTTAAACAAAAGTGTTGGTACACAGGACCTTTTGCCAGGCACTTCTTTATAGAAGGGGTAGATGTATTCAATTCCCCTAAAACTAAATTGAGCGCCTAAGAACCAGAGTGAGCCATCCCTTTTTTTTTTTTTTTTTTTTTTTTTTTTTGATTGACCATGCTGGGTCTCAAAGTCATTTTACTTTTACCCAGGACCAGACATGAATCCTCTTCTCAATATCTTCAATGCATAGCAGATTAAGGCTGAGAGGATTCTCTGGGTGAAAGTAAAATGATTTTGAGAGCCAGAATGGTCAAATAAAATGTGGGATGGCCTGCTCTGGTTCTTAGGAGCACACTTTTCCTTGTAATTTAGCCATCAGTGATTACATGTGAGCTACGCTTAAAGGAGAGATCAGAGACTTTTTCTTTGCGCTTAAAATATCCAGATGTGAAGATGAGCCAGATAGAATGAAAAGGAGTTCTAGTGAGAATGAGCTGAAAGTGTTAAGCTGCCAGACAAACAGAGATCTGGATGAAAACACAAGACAGGTGTCAAGATTTCTTTTGCCGTGAAACTAGAGCAATAAAGGGAATCCTTAATGTGTGCTATAACAGTTGGTGTGTAAGAAAATATCTGACAGATTTGTTGAATCTTCCCATTAAAAAAAGCTAGTAAGGTCTTCAGAGGTCAGCGAGTATGAAGCAAGAGGAGCTGACAGTTTAAATAATGATGAAAAGATCTTATGGCAGTTTAAAGGATCTAGTGCAGAGATTTCCAGCTTTTCGTAGTAGGCAATTTTAACAGAAATCACATCAGAATTTGGACATGAGACCATGGTAAGAAGCCAGATCTCTCTCAAATTATGATTTTGACCATATTTTCTTGACAGCTCTTAATAGTCTTCGGTTGGTCGTCGTCGGCAGCCGTACGTCTCAAGAGACGATGATGTAGCGCTATGGTAGGCATTTGTGGTAGTGACTGTAAAGGCCCACCCTAGAGTGACAGTTTTTATAAACAATTATTGCATACGAAAGGGCTTTGAGGAGCCATGGGGGCTACCCTTTCTTTCCTCTTTGCTCTTTTCTCAGCTAGCTTGTTTATTCTGTTAGTTTCAGCTTTGTTGATACCCTCGTTGACAGTGATCTTGCTTACAGTTACTCTGTCTTGCCATTTTATATGGAGCAGACGCCTGAGACAGCGAAGGTGGAAGCTGTTGAGCCGCTTTTCCTGACCAGCATACGTGGACCAGGCCTCACTGCCATAAAAGAGTGTGCTGAGTACACAGGCCTGGTAGACACGTAGCTTGGTGTTCTCTGATAGCTGGGTATTACTCCATACATGCTTGTTCAGTTTGGACATCACTGCGGCGGCTTTCCCGATTCTGCATGAGATCTCTATGTCAAGAGAGAGAGTGTTGGTGATAGTGGATCCCAGGTAGGTGAAGGAGTCCACGACCTCAAGCTGCGTGCTATTTATGTTGATGTTTGGGACTGTGTTTGTGCCCGGGGCCAGGATGTTTGTCTTCTTCGGGCTGATGGTCAGTCCGAATTCATTACAGGCATGGGACAGGCGATTGACTAGCTTTTGAAGACCAGCCTCAGTGTGGGACGTCAGTGCAGCGTCATCCGCGAACAGCATCTCGCGGATGAGGACCTGCCTCACCTTCATCTTAGCGCACAGTTGAGCTATGTTAAACAATTTTCCATCTGACCTGGTGTGGATATGGATCCCTTCCTCACTGTCAGAGAAGGCATACTGAAGAAGCATCGAGAAGAATATCCAAAAGAGTGTCGGAGCTAGGACGCAGCCTTGCTTCACACCACTGCTCACTGGGAAAGCTGCAGAAGTCCCACCATTGAAGCAGACTGTGCTGTGCATGTCCTCGTGAAAGGAGGTCACAATTTGAAGTAACCTTTGAGGACATCCAATCTTCTGCAGGAGGCTGAAGAGTCCGCTTCTGCTGACCAGGTCGAATGCTTTAGTCAGGTCTATGAAGCAATGTACATGGGGCTTCTGCTGCTCCCGACACTTCTCTTGCAGTTGACGAAGTGAGAAGATCATATCGACTGTGGATCGGCCTGCGCTGAAACCACACTGCGATTCTGGGTACACCCGGGAAGCAAGAATCTGAAGGCGAGTAAGGACAACACGAGCAAAGACTTTCCCTATGATGTTAAGGAGCGTGATGCCACGGTAGCTGTTACAGTCACTGCGGTCACCCTTGTTTTTGTAGAGGGTTACAATGTTTGCATCGCGCATATCCTGGGGGATGAACCCTTCCTTCCAGCATAAGCACAGCAGATCATGGAGGTGCTGCAGGAGTGCTGGCTTGCCACTCTTCAAGACTTCAGGGGGGATGCCATCCTTTCCAGGGGCTTTTCCACAGGCCAGACAATCAATGGCTTTGCCCAGTTCATCCACTGAAGGCAGGTAATCCAGATCCTCCATGACAGGTAAGTTTGGTAGGGCATTTAATGCTGCATCGGTCACCACATTCTTGGTTGCGTGCAGCTCCAGGTAATGTTCCACCCACCGTTCAAGCTGCTTGCCTTGGTCCGTGATCACCTCCCCGGTCTTGGTCTTGAAGGGTGCAGTCTTAATTGTGATTGGGCCAGTAGCTGTCTTGATGCCATTGTACATGGCCATTGCGTTGCCAGTGTCAGCTACCATCTGGATCTTGCTGCAGAGGTTCAGCCAGAAGTCGTTTGCACAGTGCGGGCTGTCTGCTGGGCCTTGTTTCGTGCAGCTTTGAGGGTGTCCCAAGTACTGGTGCTGAGGTTTTGCTTGTATGCTAGGAGGGCTTCCCTCTTGGCTTCTGTCACAGGCTGCATCTCCTCCCAGTGAGCCTGGTTCTCTTCCCGACCTCTCTTCCCGACCTCTCGTTTATACAACATAAGGCCCTTTCAGCACAAAGATAAAGCTCCTTTTTCCCAAAAGCGGTGAGGGCTGTTGTGTAGATAGTATCTCTTAGGAAGCGCCACTTGCTGTTGATTTCTTTGCCAGGAGTCTGCAAAGCCAACTTCTCCTTGAGTGTGTCATGAAACAGTTGGATTCGCTGGGGATCCCTTGAGAAGCAGGTGTTGATGCGTGGGAGGCCTTTAGTTTTAGAGTGATGGATCCTCTTTGTTGTCAGACGTATCCTGCTTCCAACGAGGGTGTGGTCTGTGTCACAGTCTGCGCTATGGAATCTTCTAGTGTGGAGAACGCTGCTCAGATCTGTGTGCCTGGTGAGGATAAGGTCTAGCTGGTGCCAGTGGCAAGATCTGGGGTGTCTCCAGGAAACTTTGTGGTGGTCTTTGCACTTGAAGTATGTATTTGTTACACACAGGCCATGATGGCAGCACAGTTCCAACAACCTCTGTCCCTTCTCATTCATCCTGCCTATGCCGTGGTGACCAAGGCAGGAAGGCCAGGTGTCACAGTTGGCGCCCACTCTAGCATTGAAGTCTCCTAGTAGGTAAAGTCCTTCAGTGCTGGAGATCCTGGAAATTGTATCATCCAGAGCCTCGTAAAACTGGTTCTTGGCCTCTGGGGTGGAACTGAGTGTTGGTGCATAGATGCTGAGGAGATTTACAAAACCTGCAGTTGTAGAGAGGCGTAAAGTGAGGATTCTCTCTGATCCACTGGTAGGAGGTTCAATCGCCATAGTCAACGAGTTCTTCACAGCGAACCCTACACCATGCAGTCTCGGGTTGTCTTGTGGCAGTAGAAGGTGTAGTTGGCCTCTTTGATAGTACCACTGTCAGCCTGGCGGGTTTCCTGTAGACAACCAATGTCGATATTCAGACATGTCAGTTCATGGTCGATGACTGCAGTCTTGTGGGCATCGTCAATTTGCTGAAGATCACTTGTTAGTCCAGGACACATAGTCCGTACGTTCCAGCTTGCTATTCGAAGAGCTGGAGTCTTCGTATCTATCCGTTTTTGTCTGCCTGGTGCAGAATTTACAGCTTGCTTGTCGAGATGGTCAGTCCCTAAGCCCTACGCACCCAGTAAGGCAGGCAAGCTGTGGCAGGACAGCACCTTACTGGCTGGGGGCTGCCCAGCTTGGAGCGGGTGGTAGCTGTCCAGTGAGACACGATGGTCTCTACCATTGTCGGAAGCAGCCCCAGGCGCCAGTATCCTACGCCAATCGGATGAGCTTTTAACCGGTAACTGCTACTTCCCGTGTTGAGCCGAAGTCTTGCATCAACGCTGGAGTGTTCTCTCCAGTGTGCTACGAGCCTGGGTGGGAACTATGGAGAACCTGTGCTGCCCAGACATCAAGTCCCCCCTCTCGGCCTCGCTGATAGCATCCAAAGGAAAGGAAGATCCAGTACAATTTGGTACCAGCGCAGCTGCAGGAGTTGCCAGAAGGTAGGGGAATCCTCAGACCAACTGCCTTAGGGGCTCCACTCCGGATTTCTGTAGGGTTTACTCCTTAGCCTTCTCCCAACCACGGGAAACCACAAGACAGTGGGACTATTTAACCCATAGTTGGGGATTTGGGTCATGGGCATCAGGGCGTGTCCACACACCGGTGGGCCTGCATGCCGCATGTCTGGGGGCCAAACCTCCTCCGAGTCCCCTGTAGTTCAGCCTGAGTCCGCAAGGTACTCGGTTACCATGTGTCGCCACGAGGAGGCACTATATGGGGCTTGGTGGTGGAGAGGCTATGTACTGGCAGGGAGAGACTTACTCACTCGGCTCCCCTTTTCACAGGCAAGCTGCTAGCCAGCAGTGTTAGTTGAAAGCGAGAGGTGACAAGCACTACTACTACGACCACAATTACCACACTTTGCGCATCACGACACCCATTTGACACATTAAAGAGTCAAGGAACAGTATGAAAGGTCTTACTTGATTTTGATGATAATGGGCAAAGGAGATGGATGAGGATAGTGAGGAGAGAAAAGTGTCAGAGCCTACTTCTAGTATTATGAAGAAAAAGAAGTCTATGTATGACCGATATAAGAGAGATGTGCAGCAAGCAACAGATCAATTGGAAATAGAGTAGCTGTTTCACTGATTGGTAAAGAAATCCTGAAAAGTGCAATTAACACAACCTCATGTTTCTAATTAGATGAGTGGATATAAACACATGTTCAAAGTGATGAAGAAAATATAACAATGGCTGTCTTAGCAGTGTGAGTATACAGAGAGAGGGGATTTACTGACAAATGATGCTCATCAGCCGCTTCAGGTTTCCGAGTGCAATCGTCCTCGGAACTGTGTGCAGAGCTGTGGCTGGACTTGAAGCGTGACCCCGCAAAGAGCCATGTGCTGGCAGTACCCACACAGATGCTGACCACACTGGGGCTCCTAGCAAGATGGGCATTCCAGGAGGAACTGGCTGACCCATCTGGACTTTTCCTGTCAAACCTGAGCCAAGCCATGCCAGCTGTGTGGGATAGAATTATTCGCATGTCATCCATATATCTGAATTCCCATAAAGAGCAGCTGAACACACTAACTTTAAAGCACAATTTGAAGCAAGAGCCAGTTAGCCAAATGTAATCAGTGCTGCTGACTGCACACACATTGCTATAAAAACGCAATTACAGGATGAGTGTTCCTGTCAATGGGAAACATTTTAATTTGATCAATGAACAGTTCGCATGTGATGTGCAAATGCAATTAACTAGCATTATATGGAGAGGTGGCCTGGTTCAGTGCACGGTTCATACATCCTGAGTAACAGCATAGTTGGGAACAGACTGCAAGATGGCACTGTGTGCGATTGGTGCTTTCATGGTGAGTAAATTAATATTCCTGTGAACCCCCCTCATATGCATTCAGCATATGCACCCCGAAATATGATCCTATCTTTACAGCATCAGTACTAGTTAATGACTTGTTCTGGTTAAACTACTGCTTGAGAGCTTTCTGACAGGTCACTGATAGGACACGGTCAGTCGGGAGGGATGGTGCATCCAGTGCTTGGGCGTACTGACGCCGAAGATGTCGGGGATGATGGAGGGATGCTTTAGTCTGATACAGGACATCGAGTCAAGCAATATATTTTTGCACACCTCCACTTCAGTGAGGAGTGTCACCAATTAACATTTCGTGAATTTTTTTTCTTTTTTTCCTGTTTATGGGTTTTCTGATCCTACAGAGAGGGAAATTTCCAGTGTAGGGCTCATTTACATATGATTTGCATATTTAAATTGAGGTGTGGACAAAGATGGGTAGGGTAATCCAATATGTACATTCAATTCCAAGTTGATTCGAATATTATAAGGAAATGGATTCATGTGTATGCATAGATTTATATACCTGGATGTGTTTGTGAATACAATGTTTTCTGGCTTTAGGTGCATGCCATTTTTCACTTTTTCACATTTTTCAGTACAGATTCCACACCAGTCTTTATACATGAGGCTGCAGGTCAAGTGTATTTTCTCTTTTATGTGTGGGAGAGCAATTGGCGAATATTAAAGAAAAGGGATGGAGAAGAGGAAGAAGAGAAGAGTACTGGAGCTTGTCAAGGGAAGGATGAATCACAATAATCAGATAGGAAACTACAAGTACATTAAATTTAAAGGATGAGGTGTTGAAATAATACAGAAAGATGGGTGTGAAGCACCAACTCCAAGGCAACAACAGACCCGTACAACTGCCCTTCCCAGTTTATTCTGAAATATGAGACAATGCATTACTACATGGAACTGGCAATGTAGCTGACTTCTGTGGAGAGTTGCCAGAAGTTGCTTAGATGAAAATTCTTTACAGTGGATTGGCTGTTCCAGAGTGAGCCCAACTACCATCCTATTTGGAACTGGAAAACAGAGGGTTAGAAATTTTCTAAATTCTGCTGGTCTCAAATGATGATATAATAGAGGTATATCATCATTTGATCTCCTCTCCTCCTCTTCTTTTCCTTTCGGCTTTTCCCTTCAGGGGTCGCCACAGCGAATCATCTGCCTCCATCTCACCCTATCCTTTGCATCTTCTTCTCTTACACCAACGACCTTCATGTCCTCCTTTACCACATCCATGAATCGTCTCTTTGGTCTTCCTCTAGGCCTTTTGCCTGGTAGTTCCAGCCTCAGCATCCTATTACCAATATACTCACTATCCCTCCTCTGTACATGTCCAAACCATCTCAATCTAGCCTCTCTGACTTTGTCTCCAAAACGTCTTACATGTGCTGTCCCTCTGACGTACTCATTCCTAATCCTATCCATCCTCGTTACTCCCAAAGAGAACCTCAACATTTTCATCTCTGCTACCTCCAACTCTGCCTCCTGTCTTTTCCCCAGGGCCACTGTTTCTAACCCATACAGCATCGTTGGCCTCAACACCGTCTTGTACACTGTTCCTTTCATTTTTGCCGATACCCTCCTATCACACATCACACGGACACTTTTCTCCAACCATTCCAACCTGCCTGCACACGCTTCTTGACCTCTTTTCCACACTCGCCATTGCTCTGGATTGTTGAGCCTAAGTACTTAAAATCCTCCACCTTTCTTATCTCTGCTCCCTGTAATCTCACCGTTCCTCTTTGGTCCTTGGCATTCATGCACATGTACTCTGTCTTACTGAGGCTAATCTTCATTCCCCTCCTTTCCAGGGCATACCTCCACCTCTCTAGATTTTCCTGCACTTGTTCTCTGCTCTCACTACAGATTACAATGTCATCTGCAAACATCATAGTCCATGGGGAATCTTGTCTAACCTCGTCTGTCAGCCTGTCCATCACCATAGCGAACAAGAAGGGGCTGAGAGCTGACCCTTGATGCAGTCCCACCTCCACCTTGAACTCTTCTGTCACACCGACAGCACACCTCACCACTGTCTTACATCTCTCATACATGTCCTGCACCACTCTAACATACTTCTCTGCCACTCCAGACTTCCTCATGCAATACCACAGTTCTTCTCTCGGCACCCTGTCATATGCTTTCTCCAGATCCACAAAGGCACAATGCAGCTCCGTCTGACCTTCTCTGTACTTCTCCATTAACATCCTCAAGGCAAACACTGCATCTGTGGTGCTCTTTCTGGGCATGAAACCAAACTGTTGTTCACAAATGCTGACTTCTGCCCTTAGTCTAGCTTCCACTATTCTTTCCCATAACTTCATCGTATGGCTCATCAACTTTATCCCTCTGTAGTTGCCACAACTCTGCACGTCTCCCTTGTTCTTAAAAATGGGCACCAGCACACTTCTCCTCCATTCCTCTGGCATCCTCTCACTCTCTAAGACCTTGTTAAATGTTCTTGTCAGAAAATCTACTGCTACCTCTCCTAGACACTTCCATACCTCCACCGGTATGTCATCAGGACCAACTGCCTTTCCATTCTTCATCCTCTTCAATGCCCTCCTCACTTCACCCTTACTAATCTTTGCTACTTCCTGGTCCTCAACAGTCACCTCTTCTACTCTTTTTCTCTCTCATTTTCCTCATTCATCAGCTCTTCAAAGTACTCTTTCCATCTTCCCAGCACACTTCTGTCATCAGTCAATACATTTCCCTCTCTGTCCTTTATCAATCTAACTTGCTGCACGTCCTTCCCATCTCTATTTCTCTGCTGTGCCAACCTGTATAAATCATTTTCTCCTCCTTACTTTCCAGCCGAGCATACAAGTCATCAAACGCACTCTGTTTGGCCTTTGACACTGCTACCTTTGCCTTACGCTGTGTCTCCCTGTACTCCTGTTTACTCTCTTCGGTTTTCTCAATGTCCCACTTCTTCTTAGCTAATCTCTTCCTTTGTACACACTCCTGCACTTCCTCATTCCACCACCAAGTCTCCTTATCTACTTTCCTTCCAGATGACACACCAAATATTCTCCTACCTGTCTCCCTGATCACATTCGCTGTAGTTGTCCAGTCATCTGGAAGCACTTCCTGACCACCCAAAGCCTGTTTCAACTCCTCCTTGAAGACAACCCGACACTCTTCCTTTTTCAACTTCCACCACTTTGTCTTCTGCTCTGCCTTTGCCTTCTTCACCTTCCTCACCATCAGCATCATCCTGCACACCACCATCCTATGCTGTTTGGCAACACTCTCACCCGCTACTACTTTGCAGTCACTGACTTCCTTTAAATTACATCGCCTGCACAAGATGTAGTCTACCTGTGTGCTCCTACCTCCGCTTTTATAAGTCACCCTATGCTCCTCTCTCTTCTGGAAGAAAGTATTCACCACAGCCATTTCCATCCTTTTTGCAAAATCTACCAACATCTGTCCTTCTGCGTTCCTGACCTGGATACCAAACCTACCCATCACTTCCTCGTCCCCTCTGTTTCCTGCACCAACATGTCCATTGAAGTCTGCCCCAATGACCACTCTTTCACCTCTGGGGGTACTCTGCATCACTTCATCTAACTCCCTCCAGAATCTCTCCTTCTCTTCTCGCTCACATCCTGTCTGTGGGGCATAAGCACTAACAACATTGACCATCACACCTTTAATTTCTAACTTGAGACTCATCACTCTGTCTGACACTCTTTTCACTTCTAGAACATTCCTGGCAAACTCCTCCTTCAAGATGACTCCGACTCCATTTCTCTTCCCATCCACACCGTGATAAAACAGCTTAAACCCTGCTCCTATGCTTCTAGCCTTGCGACCTTTCCACCTGGTCTCCTGAACACACAGTATGTCCACCTTCCTCCTCTGCATCATGTCAGCCAGCTCTCTACCTTTTCCTGTCATAGTTCCAATATTCAAAGTCCCTACTTTCAGTCCTAGACTCATGCCTTTCCTCTTCTCTCTCTGGCAACGGACACGCCTCCCGCCTCTCCTTCTTCGACGTCTTCGACCAACAGTAGTCCAATTTCCATCAGCACCCTGTTGGTTGACGGCACTGATGGCGGTCGTTGTGAACCCGGGCCTCGACCGATCCGGTATGTCATTCTTTCTTGTGATTCGCATAGTTTATTTGGCATTTGTTTTACGCCGGATGCCCTTCCTGACGCAACCCTCTGCATTTATCCGGGCTTGGGACCGGCGTGAGGGAGAGACACTGGTTTGTGCCCCCCCCTCACGGCTGCATTTGCCCCCCCCTCACGGCTGCATTTGCCCCCCCCTCACGGCTGCATTTGCCCCCCCCTCACGGCTGCATTTGCCCCCCCCTCACGGCTGCATTTCATCGTATGCAACTTCATCGTATGGCTCATCAACTTTATCCCTCTGTAGTTGCCACAACTCTGCACGTCTCCCTTGTTCTTAAAAATGGGCACCAGCACACTTCTCCTCCATTCCTCTGGCATCCTCTCACTCTCTAAGACCTTGTTAAATGTTCTTGTCAGAAAATCTACTGCTACCTCTCCTAGACACTTCCATACCTCCACCGGTATGTCATCAGGACCAACTGCCTTTCCATTCTTCATCCTCTTCAATGCCCTCCTCACTTCACCCTTACTAATCTTTGCTACTTCCTGGTCCTCAACAGTCACCTCTTCTACTCTTTTTCTCTCTCATTTTCCTCATTCATCAGCTCTTCAAAGTACTCTTTCCATCTTCCCAGCACACTTCTGTCATCAGTCAATACATTTCCCTCTCTGTCCTTTATCAATCTAACTTGCTGCACGTCCTTCCCATCTCTATTTCTCTGCTGTGCCAACCTGTATAAATCATTTTCTCCCTCCTTACTTTCCAGCCGAGCATACAAGTCATCAAACGCACTCTGTTTGGCCTTTGACACTGCTACCTTTGCCTTACGCTGTGTCTCCCTGTACTCCTGTTTACTCTCTTCGGTTTTGTCAATGTCCCACTTCTTCTTAGCTAATCTCTTCCTTTGTACACACTCCTGCACTTCCTCATTCCACCACCAAGTCTCCTTATCTACTTTCCTTCCAGATGACACACCAAATATTCTCCTACCTGTCTCCCTGATCACATTCGCTGTAGTTGTCCAGTCATCTGGAAGCACTTCCTGACCACCCAAAGCCTGTTTCAACTCCTCCTTGAAGACAGCCCGACACTCTTCCTTTTTCAACTTCCACCACTTTGTCTTCTGCTCTGCCTTTGCCTTCTTCACCTTCCTCACCATCAGCATCATCCTGCACACCACCATCCTATGCTGTTTGGCAACACTCTCACCCGCTACTACTTTGCAGTCACTGACTTCCTTTAAATTACATCGCCTGCACAAGATGTAGTCTACCTGTGTGCTCCTACCTCCACTTTTATAAGTCACCCTATGCTCCTCTCTCTTCTGGAAGAAAGTATTCACCACAGCCATTTCCATCCTTTTTGCAAAATCTACCAACATCTGTCCTTCATGCGTTCCTGTCCTGGATACCAAACCTACCCATCACTTCCTCGTCCCCTCTGTTTCCTGCACCAACATGTCCATTGAAGTCTGCCCCAATGACCACTCTTTCACCTCTGGGGGTACTCTGCATCACTTCATCTAACTCCCTCCAGAATCTCTCCTTCTCTTCTCGCTCACATCCTGTCTGTGGGGCATAAGCACTAACAACATTGACCATCACACCTTTAATTTCTAACTTGAGACTCATCACTCTGTCTGACACTCTTTTCACTTCTAGAACATTCCTGGCAAACTCCTCCTTCAAGATGACTCCGACTCCATTTCTCTTCCCATCCACACCGTGATAAAACAGCTTAAACCCTGCTCCTATGCTTCTCGCCTTGCGACCTTTCCACCTGGTCTCCTGAACACACAGTATGTCCACCTTCCTCCTCTGCATCATGTCAGCCAGCTCTCTACCTTTTCCTGTCATAGTTCCAATATTCAAAGTCCCTACTTTCAGTCCTAGACTCATGCCTTTCCTCTTCACTCTCTGGCAACGGACACGCCTCCCGCCTCTCCTTCTTCGACGTCTTCGACCAACAGTAGTCCAATTTCCATCAGCACCCTGTTGGTTGACGGCACTGATGGCGGTCGTTGTTAACCCGGGCCTCGACCGATCCGGTATGTCATTCTTTCTTGTGATTCGCATAGTTTATTTGGCATTTGTTTTACGCCGGATGCCCTTCCTGACGCAACCCTCTGCATTTATCCGGGCTTGGGACCGGCGTGAGGGAGAGACACTGGTTTGTGCCCCCCCCTCACGGCTGCATTTATATCATCATTTGATATCAGCAGCATTTAGAAAATATCGACCCCACTGTTTTCTGAGTTTCAAAAAGGATAGTCGGTGGGCTCTGCCAAGTCCATTGTGATGGGTACACGGAGAGAATTGCAAAAAGTGTGTGACCGTACATATGTTTATGGAGCTGATCGTTTGTCTTTTTTTTTTTTTTTTTTGGATCAGGGAGATATATTTCAGAAAAAATAAATAAATAATACATATATATATATATATATATATAATGCAGCCATGAGGAAGGGGCACATTCCAGTGTCCCTCCCTGACGCCAGTCCCAAGCCTGGATAAATGCAGAGGGTTGGGTCAGGAAGGGCATCTGGCGTAAAACAAATGCCAAATAAAAAATGCGAGTCACAACAAAAAAAATTCATACCGGATCGGTCAAGGCCCGAGTTAACAACGACCGCCATCAGTGCTGTTAGCCAACAGGGTGCTGATGGAAATTGGACTACAGTGGGTTGAAGATGTCGAAGAAGGACAGGTGGGAGGCGTGTCCATAGGCAGAGAGCGAAGAGGAAAGGCATGAGTCTAGGACTGAAAGTGGAGACTTTGAATGTTGGAACTATGACAGGAAAAGGTAGAGAGCTGGCTGACATGATGCAGAGGAGGAAGGTGGACATACTGGGTGTTCAGGAGAAGAGTAATGGAGTAGAAGTCATCTTGAAGGAGGTGTTTGTCAGGAATGTTCTAGAAGTGCCGTGTCAGACAGAGTGATGAGTCCCAAGTTAAAAATTGAAGGTGTGATGTTCAATGTTGTTAGTATTTATGCTCCACAGGCAGGATGTGAGCTAGAAGAGAAGGAGAGATTCTGGAGTGAGTTAGATGAAGTGATGAAGAATACCCCCAGAGGTATCATTGGGGCAGACTTCAATGGACATGTTGGCGCAAGAAACAGAGGGGACGAGGAAGTGATGGGCAGGATTGGTTTCCAGGACAGGAACGCAGAAGGACAGATGTTGGTAGATTTTGCAAAAATACTTTCTTCAAGAAGAGACAGGAGCATAGGGTGACTTATAAAAGCGGAGATAGGAGCACACAGGTCGACTACATCTTGTGCAGGCGATGTAATTTGAAGGAAGTCAGTGACTGCAGTGGTAGTAGTGGGTGAGAGTGTTGCCAAACAGCATAGGATGCTGGTGTGCAGGATGATGCTGATGGTAAGGAAGAAGGAGAAGGCAAAGGCAGAGCAGAAGACAAAGTGGTGGAAATTGAAAAAGGAAGAGTATCGTGTTGTCTTCAAGGAGTTAAAAAAGGTTTTAGGTGGTCAGGAAGTGCTTCCAGATGACTGGACAACTACAGCTAATGTGACCAGGGAGACCGGTAGGAGAGTATTTGAAATGTCCTCTGGAAGGACAGTAGATGAGGAAACTTGGTGGTGGAATGAGGAAGTGCAGGAGTGTGTACAGGGAGACACAGCGTAAGGTGAAGGTAGCGTTCTCAAAGGCCAAACAGAGGGTGTATGATGACTTGTATGCTAGGTTGGACATTAAGGAGGGAGAAATTATTTATTCAAGTTGGCACAGTACAGAAATAGAGATGGGAAGGACGTGTAGTGAGTTAGAGTGATTAAGGACAGAGTGGAAAACGTGTTGACTGATGACAGAAGTGTGCTGGGAAGATGGAAAGAATACTTTGAAGAGCTGATGAATGAGGGGAATGAGAAAGAAAAAAGGGTAGAAGAGGTGACTATTGAGGAGCAGGAAGTCTTATTTTCCTTTCGGCTCCACAGATCCACTTCCATCTCACCCCGTCTTCTGCATCTTCTACTTTTACTCCAACGACCTACATGTCTTCCTTCACCACATCCATAAAGCTCTTATTTGGTCTTCCTCTAGGCCTTCTGCCTGGCAGTTCCAACCTCAGATCCTACTGTCAATATACTCACTATCCCTCCTCTGTACATGTCCAAACCATCTCAATCTAGCCTCTCTGATTTTGTCTCCAAAACATCTTACATAGGCTGTCCCTCTGATGTGCTCATTCGTGATCCTATCCATCCTCCTTACTCCCAAAGAGAACCTCAACATTTTCATCTCTGCTAGCTCCAGCTCTGCGTCCTGTCTTTTTTCTCAGCGCTACTGTTTCTAAACCATACAACATCGCTGGCCTCATCACAGTCCTGTACACTTTTCCTTTCATTCTTGCTGATACTCTCCTATCGCACATCACATCAGACACTTTTCTCCAACCATTCCAACCTGCCTGCACACACTTCTTCACCTCATTTCCACACTCTCTATTGCTCTGGATTGTTGAGCCTAAGTACTTAAAATCCTCCACTTTCATTATCTCTGCTCCCTGTAACATCACTGTTCCTCCTGGGTCTTTCTCATTCACACACGTGTATTCTAATTTTCCGAGGCTAACCTTCATTCTCCTCCTTTCCAGGGCATACCTCCACCTCTCTAGATTTTCCTCCAATTGTTCTCTGCTCTCACTCCAGATCACAATGTCATCTGCAAACATCATATTCCATGGAGATTCTTGTCAAACCTCGTCTGTCAGCTTTGCCATCACCATAGCAAACAAGAAGGGGCTTTGAGCTGATCCTTGATGCAGTCCCACCTCCAGCTTGAATTCGTCGGTCACGCCAACAGCACACCTCACCACTGTCCTGCACCACTCTAACATACTTCTCTGCCACTTCAGACTTCCCCATGCAATACCACAGTTCTTTTCTTGGCACCCTGTCATATGCTTTTTCCAGATCCACAATGGCACAATGCAGTTTCCTCTGACCTTCTCTGTACTTCTTTATTAACATCCTCAAAGCAAACATTGCATCTGTGGTGCTCTTTCTTGGCATGAAACCAAAGATTATTAAAGGTGAAGTGAGGAGGGCATTAAACGGTATGAAGAGTGGAAAGGCAGTTGGTCCTGATGACATACCAATGGAGGTATGGAAGTGTCTATGAGAGGTAGCAGTAGATTTTCTGACAAGAACATTCAACAAGGTCTTAGAGAGTGAGAGGATGCCAGAGGAATGGAGGAGAAGTGTGCTTGTGACACTTTTTAAGAACAAGGGAGATGTGCAGAGTTGTGGCAAGTACAGAGGGATAAAGTTGATGAGCCATACGATGACATTATGTAAAATAATAGTGGAAGCTAGACTAAGGGCAGAGGTCAGCATTTGTGAACAGCACTTTGGTTTCATTCCAAGAAAGAGCACCACAGATGCAGTGTTTGCTTTGAGGATGTTAATAGAGAAGTACAGAGAAGGTCAGAAGGAGCTGCATTGCTCCTTTATGGATTTGGAGAAAGCATATGACAGGGTGCCGAGAGAGGAACTGTGGTATTGCATGTGGAAGTCTCGAGTGGCAGAGAAGTATGTTAGAGTGGTGCAGGACATGTATTAGAGATGTAAGACAGTGGTGAGGTGTGCTGTCGGTGTGACAGAAGAGTTCAAGGTGGAGGTGGGACTTAATCAAGGGTCAGCTCTGAGCCCCTTCTTGTTTGCTATGGTGATGGACAGGCTGACAGACGAGGTAAGAGAAGAATCTCCAAGGACTATGATGTTTGCAGATGCCATGGTGATCTGTAGTGAGAGCGATGTTGAATGGTTTAGAAACAGTGGCCCTGGGGAAAAGACAGTAGGCAGAGTTGGAGGTAGCAGAGATTAAAATGTTGAGGTTCTTTTTGGGAGTAATGAGGATGGATAGAATCAGAAATGAGTACCTCAGAGGGACAGCACATGTTAGAGGTTTTGGAGACAACGTCAGGGAAGCTAGATTGAGATGTTGTGGACATGTACAGAGGAGGGATTGTGAGTATATTAGTAGTGGGATGCTGAGGTTGGAACTACCAGGCAGAAGGCTGAGAGGAAGACCAAAGTGAAGATTTATGGATGTGGTGAAGGAGGACATGAAGGTCGTTGGAGTAAGAGTAGAAGCTTCAGACGATACGGTGAGATGGAGGCGGATGGTTTGCTGTTGTGACTCCTGAAGGGAACAGCCGGAAGGAAAAGAAGAAGACCAAGAAGAAGACGAAGAAGACAAAGACGAAGAAGAAGTGTAATTGTTAATTAGAAGTCATATTCATGTATGTTTATGAATTAGTTATTTTACTTATTTTCTTTACAAGCTCCAGCCCTACAGCACAGTCTTTTCCAGCTGTTGTTTTCGCATGTACCCAATTTATAATCTAGTCTCACAGCACCACAGACTCAGTAATCGGTGATATTTCTCTGTTTATGAGCAACCAAGCTCTGCGGATTTGGTCTTGGGATTAAACTCACATCGATCACTCATGTTAGGATGCAGCAGCAAGCATATTTATTATATTAAAAACATTATTGAAGTCATGTATTATAGTGAACAGAAGATTTCAAAATTTAAATTAAATTTTAAGTCACTGCTATCTGTAATCTGCTTGACAGATCAAACAAGTATTTTAAAGGTTAACACTCTAACCTTGTCATTGTGCAATACAGAACTTCAGTATGTCTATTTGAAATGATTTAAAGGACATAATGAACTTTGGGAGCTCTTTATCTATATGAAGGATGCAAGAGGAAAATGAATGCTATCACAATATCAATTTTCAATTTTCTTTTTTTTTTTTTTTAAACTTGGTTATCACCCCTACCAGTCATGTCTGCATGAGTCATCTCACTAACTAATGCTATAAATAGCCCTGCTTGGATTCAGAGTTCTGTGATTTAGTGTTGAACATCTCTTTTGTTTTCAATAATATTTAAAATTATCTACATTTTTGCTCTTTTTCAAATCCCTCATGGTTTGCTATTGTTTTGTTGTATGTTTGAATGGATTTAGATTAAATAGGCAATGACAAGGAAGTGGCAGTATCAAACTGCGGCACTGTGTTTTCGAACAGCTGTGACAACATGTTGATCGTGGTACTTGAAGCCCTATCCTTGGGATCAGTATTCCATATTTTTGTGACATAGACCTCAAGGTGTCTGCGTCCCTATTCTACCAGTACTGAAGTCATAATAGAATTATTGTGTGTCTCGGTGTGTGTGTGTGTGTGTGTGTGTGTGTGTGTGTGTGTGTGTGTGTGTGTGTGTGAAGTAGACCATTAATTAATCAAATAACAGTATTACACACATGACTCAAGCTACAGGGGCAGTGGTGGTCTAGTGGTATAGGGTGCTGGATCGCTGATCCAAAGGTTGGGGGTTTGAGTCTTACTCCACAAGGTTGTCACTGCCCTGCCCCCCCCCCCCCCAGTGCAGCTGACTGGGTTATCAAAGGCGGGCCATGTCTCTCACTGTCTATGGTGTGAGGCATGTAAAAGAACCATTGCTGACTTTCGTAAAGAGTAGGCTTCAAAGTCATCAGCATGTTTCTGTCCCTTGCTAAAAAGGGTTATGACAGGAAGAGCATCCGACGTAAAAACCTCTGCCAAATTAAACGTGCGAATCAGATGATTCACTGTGGCGACTCCCGAGTAAGGATGGGGGGGGGGGGTGCGAAAGGAAGACAGACACATATGACTCCAGCTACAATGTTTTAACAGTCTCTGGAGCTCTATTTTATTTCAGCAAATTAAACCAATTATGTATGCAAGCAAAAAAAAAAATGAAGGTGACAGTTCATATATGTAAGATATGTCTGAATGTCAGGAAAAGCATGACACCACCAGCTGAAACATGGATGTTAGCACTGACATTTTCAACAGGTTTGTAGGAATGTCTTAGTAGTCCACATCCCCCTTTACCACACAAAGGTAACAAGACATCCAGGCCATCGTTTATCTTGATTGGTGGCTGTGATAAATAGGGAAGGCGTAACACGCTTGTGAAAAGGGAAGGAAAGTCATTAGTTTATCACATTCTCTCAGACAAATGAGAACATTTCTATGAATTTTGTGGCATCTGCAGACTGAAGAAAACAAATAAAATCTCCACCACACAGCTGAGCCTAGACTTATTTTGCTTCGTTGTGAACTTTGTCATTAAAATTCACAAGGTGAAGAGCATAAATCATTTTATTCCTTTTTTTGTACAATTTGCAAAATCTGTACATGCAGCTTACAAAATGAAGATACACATCATCTGCGAAATAATACTGTATGACTAATTGATTTAGAATTGCATACTAACAACAACAACAAACTACATACAGTATAATGATACAAGGAATAAATCTGCCTGGATATTAGTGCCTACCATCTAGCGACCATATAAAACTAAGTTTGTCCCCCCATTTTTCTCCCTAATTTAGTCGTATCCAAATCCAATCCATCAAGTATTGCCTCCCCTGTCACACAATCACCACTAACAAGGCAAGGGCGAAAGCACACACACACACACACACACACACACACACACACACACACACACACACACACACACACACACCCTCTGTGACATGCGACATTTGCAGCATTTGGCTATCCAGAGCAATGTACAATTATTGGTTATTTCTATTTTTTACAGCTGAGAAATTGAGGGTTAAGGGCCTTGCTGAACAGCCCGGCAGTGGTGATGGTGTGGATCAGTAACCCATCGCCTCATCCACTAAGTGAGCCACCATCACAAGTGACACTAGTCACCCACCTCTTTTCAAACTGTTGCACATGTATATATGGGGATGATCTAATACACTTGGAGGGAACCCGATACAGTCGGCACCCTTCTAAAATTAATCCGTTCCGGTGCCTTTTTTGGAACCTCGATTTTTCGTAAGTAGAAGCGCATTTTACATGTAAAAGCGTGATTCATTCCAAGGCGCCCAAGACCACCCCATAAACCCTTTAAAAAGTATAAAAGTACACCAATTTTGTATGAAATATGATTGAAATATGTTTTTAAAGTAAAAGAAAGTTATTTATTAAACCATTTAAACATTCTATTAACATATTAAAGCACTTTGTTAGCATATTTATTAATTAGGCCATTATTAAACATTTTTTATTCATTTTTACATTCATGATTAAACATTTATGTCGTGCTCTGTAGCGCCGAATGTGGGTGGCGTTGCAGCCAACGCAGGAGCTTTTGAGACGGAGTGCGGATCATCCGGCCCTCCAATCTGTCAAGCATGTAAGTATGCTTTGAATACTTGTTTAGTACTCAACATTCACCTGTTTGCTTGAAGGATCAGAGGTCCAGATGAGCCACATTTTGCTCACAATCGGCAGAGCACGCCACATTTTTTAAACATTTACTGAATTAAACAACTTAAAAAAACGAAAAATAAGCTGCAATGAGCACTCTCAAAAAAAAAAAAAAATCACGAAACTCATGAACCAACAGTACAACTCTCCTTTATGCGTGTGACAAACAAGCATTATAGGTACAGTACTATGGAGATTCAGCTCCCTCCTGGCCAATAGGACAAAAAAAATTAGGAAAATGTTTTTTCGTAACCTGGATTTTTCATATTCAGGGGTTTTTGTAAGAAGGGGGCCGACTGTATCTGCCTCTTTATACAAATGAGCCCACAGATGTCCATGACTGGTTGTGAGTGACAGGGACAAGAGTGTATGCTCATCCAGTTAGCTCTCATGGACTCCTGGTAATGGATGGCTGTGGCATCCCCCCCCCCACACACACACACACAAAAACGCAATTGTTTATCATCATCATCATCATCATCATTTTCTGTACCCGCTTAATCCTAACTTGGGTCGCGGGGAGGCTGGCGCCCATCCCAGCCAACTTCGGGCGAGGGCAGAGTACACCCTGGACAGCTCGCCAGGCCATCGCAGGGCGGAAACACGCTGACGGCTTTACAGCCTACTCTTGTCGAAAGTCAGCAATGGTTCTTTTACATGCCTCATACCATAGACAGTGAGAGACATGGCCGGCCTTTGATAACCCAGTTAGCTCCACTGGGGGGGACAGTGACAACCTTGTGCAGAGTGGGACTCGAACCCCCAACCTTTGGATCAGCGATCCGGCGCCTTATCCCACTAGACCACCACTGCCCCCGCAATTGTTTATATTTAACATTTACAGTATTTAGCAGATGGGGCAGTGGTGGTCTAGTGGTATAGGGTGCTGGATCGCTGATCCAAAGGTTGGGGGTTCGAGTCCCACTCTCCACAAGGTTGTCACCGTCCCCCCCAGTGCGGCCAACTGGGTTATCAAAGGCGGGCCATGTCTCTCACTGTCTATGGTGAGAGGCATGTAAAAGAACCATTGCTGACATTCATACAGAGTAGGCTGCAAAGTTGTCAGCGTGTTTCTGTCCCTTGCTAAAAGGGTTGTGACAGGAAGGGCATCCGACGTAAAACCTCTGCCAAATCAAATGTGCGAATCAGATGATTCGCTGTGGCGACTCCCGAGTAAAAGGGAAAAAGCCAAAAGGAAGACAGACAGACAGACAGTATTTAGCAGATGGTCTTATCCAGAGTGACTTACAGAAATGGTTTAAAGTCTCTATCAGTGGATATATTGTTGTACTGGTTGGTTAGAACACCGACTAAGTATACTGTCAGTCAAACTCAGATGATAGGTTTTGTGTGTGTGTGTGTGTGTGTGTGTGTGTGTCTGTAAACAGCATAGTGCTTAATCTAAGTACTGCTGAAAAAGGTATGTTTCCAGCCATCCATCTTGGAGCCAGAACAGAGAAGAGTTTTGATGCATTTTTCTCTTGTTCCTTGGTAGAGGGAGAGACCAGTCTAGCAGTGCTAGAGGATCTGAGAGAATACGGTGGATAAGTGATTTAAGGTAGGAAGGTGGAGGCCCATTTTTGGCTTTGTCGGCAAGCATTAGTATTTTAAATCAAATGCGAGCAGCTACAGGATTTCAGTGGAGAGATCATAGCACTGGTGTGGTGTCGTGTGGCGTGAGGATATGACATCACCAAGTGACATTGTATAAAGAGAGAACAGAAGTGGACCAAGAACTGAGCCCCTGGGGAACACCAATGGAAATTCGGTGTGGAGAGGATGTGGATCCCCTCCATGTAACCTCATATGAGTGACCTTCCAGGTAGGAAGCAAACCACTGCCATGCTACACCACACATTCCTAGACACCTAAGGGTGGACAAGAGAGTCTTGTAATTGATTGTGTCAAATGCTGCTGAGAGGTCAAGCAGGATGAGAACTGATGACATCTTGGCTGATCTTGCAGCATGTAGTTTCTCTGTAACAGCCAAGAGCACAGTCTCTGTGGAATATTCTGCTTTGAAGGTAGATTGATTAGGGTCAAGGAGGTTATTCTGCAAAATATATAAGGGCATTTGGCTATAAACAGTGCATTTAAGAACTTTATAAAGGAAAGAAGTGATACTGGCTTGCATTTGCTGATGTCCAATGAATCCAGAGAGGATTTCTTTAAAATGGGTAAAAATCATGGCTCTTTTGAATGCTGTTGATACCTGTCCAGATGATATGGATTTATTGTTAATAGTGGATGTAAATGGAAAAAGGTCTTGAGAGATAGTCCAGAGTATTGAGGATGAAATTGGATCCAGTGAGCAGGTGGTAGGATTACATGATGAAATGACTTGCTGGATGTCTTAATTTGTGAGATTGGAAAACTGTGCAATGGAAGGGGAAGTGGAATCTACACTGTGTACTGCAGACGTTGGGGTGGGAGTAAATTTCTCAGTCTTTGGTGGTCAGGGAGAATGGGGCAGGTATAGCAGATGGATTGAGTAATGATAAAAAGACGTGAAGTTCACATAGGTCTTGTGCAGCAGTGTCCAACTTTTTCAGTTTGTAAAAGGCTGTTTCACCAGAAGTCACATCAGATGAAAATGTGGATAGGAGAGCATGGTAGGAAGGCAGATCTGATTCGAGTTGAGATTTCTTCCACTTTCTATCAGCTGGTTTGAGTTGTCTAAGATTGCTTTAAAGTAGCTATGAGAGCCAAGGTGCAGAACAAGAAGTCTTCTTGGCTTTTGATGACAAAGGGCATAGGAGATATATAGAAGCAGAGAGTGAAGAGAGAAAAGTGTCAGGAGCAGATTCAAGTGTTAAGGAAGAAAAGGAGACTGGGTTAGGAAAATAAGAGAGTACAGGAAGCAACACGTGAAGGGGATGCAGTGTGGATTTACAGTTGTTGCAAAACCAACTGGATTACATTTTTGGACTGTAATGAAATGGTTGGTGTTTTTATGGTTTCACCCAAATGAGGATGGATTTCCCTGTTCGGGCTTGTTCCTCTCAAGGTTTCTTCCTTGCATCTACTGAGGGAGTTTTTCTTTACGACCATCACTGCATGCTTACCCATTAGGGATGTGCAGGGGTTGTAGAAATTGTTAAAATTCTTTGAGACTTTGTAAACCCCTGCTTTCACTGTATAAAGCTGCTTTGTGACAATGGCAATTGCAAATAGCACTATACAGATAAACTAAATTGAATTAACCTGGATTTGAGCTTGCAATCTCTGAGTTAATAATCATGCACCTTGTCAATTTGCACTCATGAATGTTGGAAAAATATCCAACATTTTGTCTAAGTTTGTATTAGCTTCAATTTTTATCAGTACTTTGCTTAAAAATGACAGTTATTTAGAGAGAATGTTATAAAGATCAGCTAATTATTAATTGTGATTAATACAAATGCTAATACTCACATATAATTATCATACTGACCATCTTTAGCTTTAAACTTGCTTGCTGGAGGTAATAATCACCCTGTGACTGAAATGGCGAAAATAAAGGTTTATTAAATGAATTAAAAATCACATATCAGTCAGCCTGTCTAAGGAAATGATGGACACCATGTTGATGGAGGAAGAAGGAGGTTCAAACTCTGCAGGTGAAGTTGGCAAATATCGGGGAGAGAATCAGGCCAGTTAATAGGCCAATTAATAGCAAGAGGTTGTGGTGAAAGCTCTGGAGAAGAGTAGTTAGGGAAAACAAAATGAATATAAGGGGAACCCAGAGGAGAAGATGAAGCAGTGGAGTAGCTTGAGCAGAAAACAGCTAGTAAGACACAGCTGTGGACCATCAGAATACTGTGGCGAAGTATGTGGCAATCGATATTAGTGGCATACAAATGGAATGTGGGGAAAAAAAAACAAAAAAAAAAACACAACACGATATAACCATACAAAGCTTACTTATAAGAAAGAAAAATCAAAGAGAAAAACATGTCTAAGAATAAAGAAGACGGCAATACTTACACATAGTTGGAACCTGCAAGAAGTGGTGTGTGAAGTTAAGGTGACGAGCAAGAAATTTGCACAACCAAAATAATAATTCATGTACAGAGGATGAGAAGTTACAGACAAATGAGGTTTATGAGGAAATCGGTGCTTATAAATGAAGCGTCAATTTTATGAAACATTTTAAATTGGGCTTTAAAATAACCAGAAAACGTTTGAAGGGAAATTATGTCAGCAAGGGGTGGGTGTTTTCAAATTAGGGGTGGTACAAGGAGCAAACAAAAATATTTGTCTATAAACTACTATCTTACTAAGTCCATAACTATTATTTGAACAAATTTATTAAACACCAAGAACATCAAGAGGAAGACAAAGCGACATTCTTTCCACTGGCATATGTCCAAATTGGAAAGGAAGGCATGAGTTTTTTCGACAGGAGCCTATAAAATTGATATAGAAATAAACTTCATAGGAATGGTCACTTTTTTGGAAAAACTTAAAGTATATTTAGCAGATATTTATTCTTGGCTAGCACAGTGGCACCCAACAGCAAGAAGGTCCTGGGTATGGGATGTTTCTGTGTGGAGTTTGCATGTTCCACCCATACTTACATGGTTTCCCCCCCCCCACATCCTCTGGTTTCCTCTCAAAGTCCAAAAAGATGCACTGTTTCCAATTCCCCTGAGCAAAAAAAATATAATTTTCCTTTCAATAGTTTTCATGGAATAGCTGCAAAAAGAAGAAGAAAAAACAAACAAAAAAAAAACAATATGGCCACCTGGCAGCCTTATTAAAATGTACAAATGCTTTTATTTAATAGTTTTCTTTCTTTCTTTCTTTCCTTCCTTCCTTCTTCCTTCCATCCATCCATCCAGCTATATATATATATATATATAGACGATCCCAAGCCCAGATAAATGTAGAGGGATGTGCCAGGAACGGCATCCGACTTATAAAAATGTGAATCAAAAATAAGAATAACATACTGAATCGGTCGAGGACCGGGTTAACAACGACCGCCATTAGTGCTGTTAACCAACAGGGTGCTGGTGGAAATTTTTAACAGACTGATAATGGACCAGAGGAAAAAATAAGTAATCTGATCAGCCTACCTTCTACATGATTTTGAAAGCTCTAACAATATATTGTATGCTTTTTATTTGTTAATATTCTGTGATTAAAAGCCTTGCTACGCATGCAGAGAGAACAGTTGACGCTCTACTATGAACAACATATTGTAACTAAGGAGCAAACGTGTATTATGTGGTGGCTTCATGTGTCATGACATGGCAACTGCAAAAAGTCCATTTACTCTGAATGAACATCCTTCAAAACAAAGCCTGTAAGTGGTCCATAAATGTTACTCTGTATTCCACAGATAAGTAAATAATTTATATTTTATTCTCAAGCTTATGATGACATTAATGCAAGATTTTCTTAACACTGTAAGATACTTCACCCCAATTAGTCAGCTTTTATTTTATTTTATTATTTTTTTACACTGTCTGTAGAATACAAAATAAACACAGCAGAGGTCTCAAGGAACTGTGAATTATGTACTGACTAGAGGTTTGCAAAAGTTGTGTACACACAAGGTGGTTTCAGCCACCGGTTTCAGCCAAGATGCTGTGTTTGGGAACAACTCCTCTCTCTCTCTCTCTCTCTCTCTCTCTCTCTCTCTCTCTCTCTCTCTCTCTCTCTCTCTCTCTCTCTCTCTCTCTCTCTCCATTTTTGTTGTCATGGTGCTGATAGAGAGGCTACATTCATCTATGACGCTTGAAGGAATTTAAATGCTGAAAAATGCATGAGTCTTTTTACTGATAGAAACACAGTTTTGTCTTTTGATGGATTGTCTCTGATCCAGTACACAGAAGGTGGTGGTGGTGGTGGTGGGGTTAGTAAATATACACTGCTCCGTGTCATATTACCGTGTGTGTGTGTGTGTGTGTGTGTGTGTGTGTGTGTGTGTGTGTGTGTGTGTGTGTGTGTGTGTGTGTGTGTGTAGAGTGTGATGGTTGTTTTAGTTGGTCTATTAATATCTGTCTCAGGATGGATAAAGTACAACACCTGAGAACCTTTCGGAAATTTATCCATTGTATTCACTTGGCTAGGTACAGATATTTCATGATGTTGCATACACTTCTTATACCACTATGGGGCATTTAGTTTGGGATTTATGAACAAAAATGATAATCACATATATCTGTGCTTCTGTAAATAATAAATAAATGCCATGTTCAAAATACAATATTGGCAGCCACTTGTCAGAGTGTGCATACATGCCAAGACCCTGGCATGACAAGACCAAGTACCTGTTTGATGCAGTACAGTAAAACCTCCGCTGACGAACGCTTAAGCTCACGAACTTTTCGCCTCAAGAACATTAAATTTGCGAGCATATAGTCTCTGCCGACGAACTAGTTTTCGGCGGACGAACCAAACCACACGGTCGAACAGCGCCACGGTGGCGGCCACGAGAAGCTGACGCACGCTCACGGCGTCACAGTTCGTCACCCCCTTTCTTTGAGTGCGGAAGTAGTTTGTGTTTGATAGACATTTTGGACCCTATTGAGTGTACTTTTGCTATTATGGGACCGAAAAAGACCCCACCACAGGCGGAGATCATTGAAAAACACGAACGAGGTGTGCGTTTGTGTGACTTAGCGTCCCAGTACCAGTACGCTAAGTCTACCATTGCTACCATCCTTAAGAACAAGGACGCTATTAAGGGTGCGTGTGTGGCTAGAGGTGTTTCCAAACAGTAGGCGTTTCCAAACACTCCTTCCAAACAGTAACTCCCTCCCTCCCTCCTCCTCCCACTCCATTCCATCAAGCCATCAACTACCATCACAAAGGTAAATAAAACGACTTTATTATACAGTACAGTTTATTTCTTTAATTACAATACAATAGCACATTTATTATACATAAAATAAGGTATATATTTGTGTAGTTTTAAGGCTTATTTAGTAGAAAATTATGTTTTATGGGGACCTGAGAACGGATTATTCTCATTTTAATGGTTTCTTATCGGAAATAAATGTTTGGAAGACGAACTTTTCGCCTTACACACACTTTCTGGGAACCAATTATGTTCGTGAGCTGAGGTATCACTGTATTTGATTTTATTTATTTTATAAATACCATTGCCATATGGCCAATGTAAGTTTGGAACTGGTTGTGAAACTGATGTTGAGCACCCACAATTACATATTAAAGTGGGAACATAACTTAATGATTCCCTTCTGTTTTTTTTTTTTTTTTTTTTTTTTTTTTTGCAAAGAATTAGATGGTCTCCATTTAGTTTCTGATAGGTTTATTTTAACAATAAAACAGATAGAGTATCAAAGAAAGGAACACCCTCTATAAAATTAATAAATTAATTTACATTTGATTGAATAATTCAGTTTTTGATCCATGACCAACTAAAAAAATCTGTTTAACACAGACTGGACTGGTAATGCAACCATGAGGTACACAGATTAGTTTTACCACTTCAAGAAATTATCCATAATACAGACTAAGTGATAAAATATACAGTATAAGTTAGTTATTCACTGAAAAATAACTGACTAACTAAATAAATAGATAAAGAAGAATGTGTGCTTATGAGATTACCAAAGAATATATGAAAATCTTATTAAAAAAATAATAATAAAATAAATTAAAGAAACCAAGTGACTTTAAGAAAAATCAATAAAAAGTGGCATGAATTTTATTCACTGAACTGCTTAATCCTATTTGGGGTTGCCAACTCCAGGCAATGGCAGGGTAAGAGAAGATAAGATAAGATAGTACTTTATTATCCCAGGGGGAATTTTTGTTATGTCGTAAAACACAACGAAACACCGAAACACAACATACATTTCAACAAGTACTAAAAACATACACAAATGAATAAATGTTGTCCAAGTAAATATTGTCCAAAGCGCACTAAAAGATTGCAGTAAGGTATGATTAATAAGCTTAGATAAAGAAGCGAAATAAATCAGTTTCGTAGGAAACTAATGTTTTACGAGTAATACTCACCTCTGGTCTTATTACAGTTTAGAACATTGAAACACACCTACCACTGAATTATCTCAAAGCTCTTTTTAATTCCCTCTGTCCCACCCCATTTGCCTTCCCATACAGCGCCTTTATACATCTCTCAGAGGCACCGCTAGAGGTTGCGTGATGGCACTATATCAGGACAATGTCATCAAGGAGCCGCCATCTACTGTTTTTATGATGTGAGGCGACCTTGAGTGCTGAGAAAGGCGCCATATAAATAAAATGTATTATTATTATTATTATCTACATACCAACACTATATTAATATATGAATATTTCAGTACTTCTAAAACATTAGTTTCCTACGAAACTGGTTTATTTTACTCATAAACTCACCTCTGGTCTTATTACACCTTAGAACAGACTTTCAACAGGAAAATAAGTAGGGTGGGTACTCCCTTACAAGGCTCAAAACTGGAAGGCTCAGCACAGATCCAGTAAAAAGAGCAACCCTACCTAAACTCCTCCTACTGTTCAGCACAGGAGGGATATCTATGTATAGGTTGTATTTTCTCTGTATACAAATAAACTGATATAGGCATAACTGGCAGCCTCATACTGGTTATTGGGGAGGAACCTGCCCCACTGCACTCAGTCGAGCTGCTGCGGACCCGGTTGGACGATGGCACCCACTATCGACTACGGACCGGGCGAAAACAATGAATACGCATGAACTGCCAACAATCAGAGATAACAGTTTTAAAAGGTGGTCTGACATGACCCGGTGATGTATGATCCAGGTAGAACCAAATAGCGTGAACAGGACACACGTCCAGAGACACGGCCAACAAAATCCTTCAAGGATTTAACCATAACAGGCTCAGGCCCAAGGTTGAGCCGCTGAGTCTTGGCCACAAACTGAGGATCCGGATAAAACTGGATCAACGACCAGTCCCTAGCAGGATGGAAGCAACCCTGATAATGACGAAAGGCACAAATCTCACTACGACGCTTACCTGTAGCTAACACAACTAACAGAGCCGACTTGTACGTGAGATGCTTTCTAGAACAAGACCCCATAGGCTCAAAGAAGGATGAACCAAACTATGCAAAACCAGCCCTAAACCCCACTGAGGAACAGGTTGGCGCACCACAGAGTGTAAATTAGCCACCCCCAAGAACCCCGGGCTAAAGGACTTGCAATAATGCAGAATATGGGGGATTGCCACCTTATAACCTCTAGTAGTACTATAGGCCTAGCCTGGATCTAACAAAAATGTAAAGAACCTAGGAGATCAGATTCAGAAGGATCGAGAGGATTGATCTGCCTCTGCGACACCAACTGGTGTAATGCCGCCACTTGGAAACGTAGACCTCTGAGGAGGAGGATCTGACAGTAGCCGTAAGGATCAAGGGAAAAACCCTCTGGAATTCCTCATCTGGCCAAGACCCACTGGAGAGAATCCACCCATGAAGCCGAAACAACTGGGGATTCTCGTGAAGTAGACGGCCCTGAGACAGGAGGTCTGGAATTAGGGGTAGTTGAATTGGATGAGCTACTGACAGTTCCAGAAGGTCCGTGAACCGTGACTGGTGAGGCCACAGATGAGCTATGAGGAGTAGATGAGCCTGCTCTTACCATGCTTTGGACAGAACAGCCCGAAGTAACGTGGTCGGAGGAAAGGCATACAACAGGGCAGATGAGACCAACTCATCGACAAAGCATCCACAAAAAATGCCTGAGTGTCCGGAAATGGACTGGCAAGCAGAGGACACTGATTGTTGCTAAAAATCGCAAACAGATCCAGATGGAAGTCTCCATCCCCACCCCCCTCAGGGAGGACAGGTGCAGAAACCTCGACCTGCTGAGGGACCTCTCTGTGACCAGAGGTCGATGGTGGGACAGGTCATCTGCAAGAACATTCCGCTTGGACGGAATGTGATGGACCTGTAGCGTGATGGAGTGATCATGACAAAACATCAGAATCTGTCAAACGAGACTACATAGGGTGGAGTAGTGATTGTCCCTTGATGGCAAATGTCAGACACACCTGTGGAATTGTTGCAAAGCAGGAGGATAACCTAACCCTGAAGGAGCAGATAAAATTGCCTGATGCTCAGTAGAACAGTATGAGCTTCAAGAACATTGATGTGCAAAGCCTAGAAGGTAGGTGACCAAGAGCTTTGAATGCAATCAACTCCAAGTACAGCCTCCCAACCCCCCATGATGCATCCATCATGAGATGCAGAGAGGGAGAGGGAAGTGACAGGAGACGACCCGCGGTCAACCAAGTCTCCTGATCCCCAAGGATGAAGGAATTAACAAAAGTCCTCGTCCAGGAGAATAGAGTGCTCCATGGAGTCTCAAAGGTCAGATCTCAAGAGGACATATACAGGCGACCCAAAACGAGGAAGTCCGCCAGACTGTTCAGCAGACCGAGCAGAGACAGCAGGGTTCGAGTGAAATAAGAATGCATCACCAACCAGGATGTTGGTATAAATGATAAACAGAATGGACAAGAAAACATAACCTTGTGGTGCCCCAGTGGACAGGCTGGGAATGGCGGACTTCCTTCCATTTACAGTAACATATTGAGGTCTGTCAATCAAGAATGTGTTGATCCATCTGATTAAGTTACTGTTTACAAACAAATTGGAAAGTTTCGACAGAAGCAGATGGGGTTGAATAATGTTTAAAGCAAATGAGATGTCAGCAAAAAGGATCCTAATGTATGCACCACTGGATTCTAGATGTTTGTATATGAGATTCAGGAGTAGCATCGTCTGTTCCCCTTCTCTGTCTGTAGGCAAACTGGACTGGAGTGCATCAAGTTGGTCTTCAACCTCTCGCATTAGAAACTTTTTAACAATCCGTTAAAGGCACTTCATGGCTACAGCCGTAAGTGCAACTGGATGGTAGTCATTACACACTCTGGGATTTGGTATCTTCATAAGTGGGACAATATGATCTTTATTGTTTTAGTTGGTATAATAGAGTCCACTCTTAAGTTTATGTAAGAGGTTACAACTTCACATAGTCCGTTAACACTGTCAGAGTCCTGCTCAAATACCTCCAAAGATGTACTTTCGAAGCACACCTTCAACTTATAAAGGTGTTCAGGAAAATAGATTTTATCTGATTTATTCACTGGATTTTGAGATTTAAGTTTCTGTTTGTAAGCTGTAATTAAATAAACAGCATTGTGATTGGAGGTTCCTATAGGTAGCAGACAACACGATTTATAGGCATTCTTGATAGTCCCATAATAAAGGTCTATTGTTTTCTCACCACATATTTTACAGTTCACATAATGATATAGGTTTGGTAGTGATGACTCTAGGCTGCAGCCATTAACGTCACCGAGGACAAGTTTAGGAGCATCCACCGGTAGCATATCCATTCTGTAAACTGAATCACACAATGCATCTGTAACATGTTTGTTGTTTCCATTGGATGGAATATAAACCACTGTGACAAACAGTTGTCCAATCTCCCGTGGTAGATAGAACGGTCTGAAGGACACACAGCAGTTCGATGTCAGGCATGCAGAGAGTATCCCGTATCACATAATTTGTGCACCATTTGGAGTTGACATACAGTCACATTCCACCTCCACTAGATTTACCAGAATTAGCTTGATCCCTGCCCTGTTGAATCGGGACACTAAATCCATCAAACCAAAGGTTAGCACTGTCAAGGCTGTCTATTAACCATGTTTCCGAGAAACATAGAAGGTAACTCTCATTATGTCGATGAAGAAATTTCACACGTTTCAAGCTCTGCAAAATGTTTATGTAAGTTGCGTTTGTTTGCTAGCAATAGTGTGGGTAGAGGGGTCTGTTCCGTCTGGCTCTCACCCGGCGTCTCACTCCACTCCTCTTACCTATTTTTCGTGTCCTCCAGGATTTCTCGTTTTCACATTCTGGTGGTATATCCATTTTAGGTGAGCTAATATCTATGTAATTCCGGAACTTCAGCAGTTCTGTCCGATCGTAATGAGGGACTCGAGTCAGGCTTGGTCCGCCATTGCTGGCGTCCCTGGCAGTCCATTGTGAACTCACGCACGTGAAGTGTTGAAATATCAACAGAAGTGTCAAAAAACACAGACAGTTCTTAGCAATATCTTGTAAGACATCTTAGTTGCTCTTTGGGATTGGAAAATGTCATCAAACGACATAAATACACACACAAACAGACAAATTGACGAGAGCACAGTTTATGATGTGCATCGCCGACGAGTAGCGCCACCAAGTCCTGGTACATCCTGGACAGATCGTCAGGCCATCACAGGGCCAACATTCACACCTAGGGGAGATTTGGAACATCTAATAAACCTACTGTGCATGTTTTTGGACGGTGGGTGGAAACGAGAGTACCCAGAGGAAACCCACACAAGCACAGCGAGAACTCTACACAGAAATGCCGAGGCTGGGAATTGAACCCAGTCAGACCTTTCTACTGTGAGGCAGATGTGCTAACCACAATGTCTTAAATTATCTAGGACTGGCTGATCCAAAAACCTTAGCCAGAGCAAATCATTTGATTTGAAAATATAGATTTTGTTACAGGATCTGTGGGTAACTCTTGAAAATATTAATGTGAAACTTCATTTGACTTTGTGCACCCATTTCTACTTGTTTCCATTTTGGCATAATTATGACCCGAACCATCACCAGTTGTAAGACTCAAGTTATGTCTTTATTTATTTATTTTTTTAAAGAAATTCATACAGATATTACATATCTCTGGGTGGCAAAAGTATGTGAAACTCTAATATTAGCAGTTAAATTTGAATTGGTTAGTGTAAATGTTAATGTTCTTTTCGGTTCACTATAGGAAGAAGAATAAACAAATGTTGTGTGCATGGCGGATACGTAAAGAGAAAGCCATACTTCCATTGCTGCCGTTCTGCCATTTGTTAAAGACCACGTGGATAGATAGGACCAAAGTATATTTCTATCTTTAGATAACACCCACTTTGCTGTGTGTAAGTCAGAAATGATAAATGTTTAAGTTATTGGTATTTTGTAGCTGATATCCTAAGCTTTTAAATTAAGATAAAATTTTCTAACATAGTTTTGGAGTAACTAACCAAAAACTGTTCAGAATTTTCAGCATCTAATGCAATCTTGCAGAAAATTACATGTAAAGTTTAACAAAGTATTTAATAATTTCCAACTCAAACCCCACTTTGAAGAGTCCAATAGAGAGAAACTGGATACATTTGACATGCGTGAGAGGCATGCCAGGTAAAAGCCTTTGCTGACCAAAAAAAAGAACATTAGTGCAAGACTACAGACTGTCAATGACCATACAGGCCAACCCCATGCCTTTTGAAATTTTGTAATCAAGACACATTATTTAAAGACACAGTAGTTTGGCTACAATCACAGCACACAGAGTTATTGGACAAATAACGTCATATTGAATACAAAGTAGATTGGTGGAACTAATAGGATTTAAGTTGCTTCAGGAGGGTGACAGGGTGGCATGGTGGCATAGTGTATGTTCTCCCTGCAGTTGAAGTTGTCTCTTCTAAGTTTTCCTCCACAGCTCAAAGATTTGCACATTAGCCATGCTAAACTGCCCCTAGATGTGAGTATGAGTGTAAATGGTTGTGTGTGTGTTGGCCCTACAATGAACTGACGAGCTGTTAGGGTGCATCCTGCCTTTGTCAGTGTCTGCTGAGTCGGATTCAAGGAAATGGGTGAATAAATGAATGAAAAATGAATGTATAAGTTGAAAGTGAGGCTGAATGTTTATTTTAGTGACATAGCCTGAGATGCATAACACTACAATGAGATTTTTATGATTTATTTATTTATTTATTTTTACATCATAATGGACACAGGCAAGCTCTCAACACTGGCAGGTGTAAAGACCTTTTTCAGATGTTACAATGTTTCTTTAATTTTTTTTTTTTTTCTTTTTTAAGTTTTGTAGTACTATGTCGAAAAAAGGGAATACATAAAAAAAAAAAAAAAAAAATATATGTTTATAGTTTATATTTACATATTTTTACTGTGAAAGAAACTTCAGAGGTGAAACAGTGGCACAGTGGTTAGCATATTTTCCAAACAGCAAGAAAGCCTTGGATCAATTGCCGGGATTAGACATTTCTGTTTGGAGTTTCTATGTTCTTTTTGCACTTGTGTGTTAATAGCGTCACAATAATTACTCTGCTTGCTCAAGTGCCCATGACAAACCACGAGCTCATTTTGACTCAAGCACAAGTCTAATAAGTTAAAAAATGATATATACTCCCTAGACAGTGGACCATTCAGAGAGCAAAATCCCCATGTAGTATATAATGATGTTTATTTCCCCAAAATTAGAAAACCAGTCATATCATTCTGATGTAATAGTCTATGTACAAGTAAATTAAAATCTTGAACCACACCCAATACCACAATTATAATCATTCTCCGATTTCATAACAGTTTATATAAATCCTTTCATTAATTCATTTTCTCTACTGTTTAATCATAATTAGGGTCGTGGGGAGGCTGGCACCCATCTCAACCGACTCTGGGCAATGGCGGGGTACACCCTGGACAGCTTGCCAGGCCATCACAGATCATATAAATCTGTCAATGTAATTTTCAATTATATTCTTCCGAAAGACAAGTCATATTTCCCTTTTTATGGGATGCTTGGCTGTTTTGATTCTTTTTGACACACACCCTCTACATTTTAGCCCCATGATATTCAGGACATCTTAAGCCTGTCAGCTCAACCATGCTCAGTTGACTGCTGCTTAGCAACAGAGGAAAGGGGATACTGCTCTCAGGGTATCTTTTCTTTTTACTTTCTCTTTTTACTTTCTTCACTCTCATATGGTAAAGATTTGAACAATGTCAGCATAGGATCCCCACCTCCCTTTAACTAAACACTTATAGCAGTGGATCTGTTAAGTGCAGGTCTTAATTTATTGGTGAAATTAAATTCAGTTCCTCTTTGTTTCACTGTCTAAATGAATTCATATTATGTGTTGCAATTTAAACTATACCCATCAAGTAATCACACCTGGATTTATGATTAAGTGGTATCAATTATTACCCTTCTGACCACTTTCTAAGAACTTGTCAAGTTGTTCAGAGATGTTTGACAAAGGCCAGTCATATATTTCTCAAGTTTGAATTATCTCCTTGAGGTCTACATTCATATCTTTTAAATTACCTCATATAGGCTTATTCAACTGTTCAAATATAAAGACAAAGGAATGGCAGTTGTTGCAACATAATAAATTGTATTTCAAGTTTATTCTGCACATTTTACAACCAAAATAAATTTTATAAATCACCAAGTAAATTTGTATATTATCTTCTGAATTTGAAAATTGCAATGGGCAATCACTATTTATTTCCATTTTGATTTCTCAGTAGCATACATTTTGTGCAAATGATAGACTGATTATATTATAGTTTCACTTCTTCTTCTTCTTCTTCTTCTTCTTCTTCTTCTTCTTATAATAATAATAATAATAATAATAATAATAATAATAATAATAATAATAATAATACTTATTATTATTATTATTATTATTATTATTATTATTATTATTATTGTTATTATTATTATTATTGTTATTGTTGTCGTTGTTGTTATTATTGTTGTTATTATTTAATTGTCACAAGTTTAACTTTTGCTTCATAAGAATATTTTACTGGTGACACTCACTAACAAGGAGATGAGATGGTGGTGTGTGAAATACAAGTAGAGTATTAGCACAATGAACACAAGACCACTCATGTCTTCCTCTGGATCACATCTATTCAATTCATTAATGCAGCCGTGAGGCAGGTTGGGGGGGGGGGGTAACCAGTGTCTCACCCCCTTATGCTGGTCCCAAGCTTGAAAAAATGCAGAAGGTTGTGTCAGGAAGGGCATCCAACGTAAAACTAAAGCCAACCTTTATCATGCAAATCACAAATATTACCTCCATACCAGATCGGTCGAGGCCCGGGTTAACAACGACCGCCATCAGTGCTGTCAACCAACAGGGTGCTGATGGAAATTGGACTACTGTTGGTCGAAGAAGGAGAGACAGGAGGTGTGTCTGTAGGCAGAGAAAGAAGAGGAGAGGAGAAAGGTGGACATACTGTGTGTTCAGGAGACCAGGTGGAAAGGTAGCAAAGCTAAAAGCTTACGAACAGGGTTTAAGCTATTTTATCATGGTGTGGATGAGAAGAAAAATGGAGTGGGAGTCATCTTGAAAGAGGGGTTTGTCAGGAATGTTCAAGAAGTGAAAAGAGTGTCAGACAATGTGATTAGTCTCAAGTTAGAAATTGAAGGCATGATGTTCAATGTTGTTAGTGCTTATGCCCCACAGGCAGGATGTGAGCTAAAAGAGAAGGAAAGATTCTAGAGTGAGTTACATGAAGTGATGCAGAGTACCCCCAGAGGTGAAAGAGTGGTCATTGGTGCAGACTTCAACGGACATGTTGGTGTAGGCAACAGAGGGGACCAAAAAGTGATGGGCAGGTTTGGTATCCAAGACAGGAACACAGAAGGACAGATGTTGATCGATTTTGCAAAAAGGATGGAAATGGCTGTGGTGAATACTTTCTTCAAGAAGAAATAGGAGCATAGAGTGACTTAGCGGCGATAGACTACATCTGGTGTAGGCGATGTAATTTGAAGGAAGTCAGTGACTGCAAAGTAGTAGTGGGTGATGCCAAACAGCATTGGATGGTGGTGTGCAGGATGACGCTGATGGTGAGGAAGATGTTATCTTCAAGGATGAGTTGAAACAGGTTTTGGGTGGTCAGGAAGTGCTTCCAGATGACTGGACAACCACAGCAAATGTGATCAGGGACATAGGTAGGAGAGTACTTGGTGTGTCCTCTGGAAGAAAAGTAGATAAGGAGACTTGGTAGTGGAATGAGGAAGTGTAGGAGTGTGTACAAAGGATGAGGTTAGCTAAGAAGAAGTGGGACATTGAGAGAAACAAAGAGAGTAAACAGGAGTACAGGGAGACACAGCATAAGGCGAAAGTAGTGGTGGGAAAGGCCAAACAGAGGGCGTATGATGACGTGCATTATAGGTTGGAGAGTAAGGAGAGAGAAAATGATCTATACAGGTTTGCATAACAGAGAGATGGAGATGGGAAGGACGTGCAGCAAGTTAGATTTATAAAGGACAGAGAGTGAAATGTATTGAGTGATGACAGAAGTGTGCTGGGAAGATGGAAAGAGTACTTTGAAGAGTTCATGAATGAGGTAAATGAGAGAGAAATAAGAGTAGAAGAGGTGACCATTGAGGAGCAGGAAGTAGCAAAGATTAGTAAGAGTGAAGTGAGGAGGGCACTGAAGAGGATGAAGAATGGGAAGGCAGTTGGTCCTGATGATATACCTGTGGAGGTATGGAAGTGTCTAGGAGAGGTAGCAGTGGATTTTCTGACAAGAACATTCAACAAGGTCTTAAAGAGTGAGCAGATACAGGAGGTGCCCATTTTTAAGAACAAGGGAGACATGCAGAGTTGTGGCAACTACAGAGGGATAAAGTTGATGAGCAATGAAGTTGTGGAAAGAATAGTGGAAGCTAGACTAAGGGCAGAGGTCAGCATTTGTGAACAACATTTTGGTTTCATGCCAAGAAAGAGCACCACAGATGCAGTGTTTGCCTTGAGGATGTTAATAGAGAAGTACAGAGAAGGTCAGAGGGAGCTGCATTGTGCCTTTGTGGATCTGGAGAAAGCATATGACAGGGTGCCGAGAGAAGAACTGTGGTATTGCATGAGGAAGTCTGGAGTGGTGCAGAACATGTATGAGAGATGTAAGACAGTGGTGAGGTGTGCTGTTGGCGTGGCCGACGAATTCAAGGTGGAGGTGGGACTGTATCAAGTATCAGCTCTGAGTCCCTTCTTGTTTGCCATGGTAATGGACAGGCTGACAGACAAGGTTGGGCAAGAATCTGCATGGACTATAATGTTTGCAGATGACATTGTGATCTGTAGTGAGAGCAGAGAACAAGTGGAAGAAAATCTAGAGAGGTGGAGGTATGCCTTGGAAAGGAGAGGAATGAAGGTTAGCCTCAGAAAATCAGAATTCATGTGTGTGAATGAAAAGGACCCAGGAGGAATGATGATGCTACAGGGAGCAGAGATAATGAAGGTGGAGGATTTTAAGTACTTAGGCTCAACAATCCAGAGCAATGGAGAGTGTGGAAAAGCGGTGAAGAAGCATGTGCAGACAGGTTGGAATGGTTGGAGAAGTGTCTGGTGTGATGTGCGATAGGAGAGTCTCAGCAAGAATGAAAGGGAAAGTGTTCAAGATGGTGATGAGGCCAGCGATGTTGGATGGCTTAGAAACAGTGACGATGAGGAAAAGGCAGGAGGCAGAACTGGAGTTAGCAGAGATGAAAATGTTGAGGTTCTCTCCTGGCGTAACGAGGATGGATAGGATCAGAAATGAGTACATCAGAGGGACAGCCCATGTAAGATGTTTTGAAGACAAAGTCAGAGAGGCTAGATTGAGATGGTTTGGACATGTACAGAGGAGGGATAGTGAGTATGTTGGCAGTAGGATGCTGAGGTTGTAACTACCAGGCAGAAGGCCTAGAGGAAGACCAAAGAAGAGATTTATGGATGTGATGAAGGAAGACATGAAGGTCGTTGGAGTAAGAGAAGAAGATGCAGAGGACAGGGTGAGATGGAGGCGGATGATTTGCTGTGGCGACCTCTGAAGGGCACAGCAGAAAGGAGGAGGAGGAGGAGGAGAAGAAGAAGAAGAAGAAGAAGAAGAAGAAGAAGAAGAAGATCACAAATAGTACATTTATATTTGTTTTGTCCAATATTCCTCTAAAAATCAACATGTTAATTCGAAACAAACAAAAAACATTCCTTTAATAAACTTTTCTCTCAATCCAAAACTCTATCCACTTCATGCATTTCTTCTGTTTAGCACCTTCACCATGTTAGATCAACATAAATCTACTTGTAAGTCAGTGTATTAGGCAAGATAAATATCATTATATGGCAAATTACAGGATTTCACTTTTCGTCATTAAATCAACACACATATCGTATGAAATTAACAATACACTTTGAGAATGGAATGTATTAGTATTCTCTGTTCATGAACTCTTATGTAATGCAAAGGCATGGAAATATCATTATTATCACATTTCCTCAGCCTCCAAACTACTACATGAACTAATACACCGATTGCTTCTCAACCCTATCTTAACCGTGTTCCATCGTCATTACTGTTGAACAGGAGTCAAATAAATCATTTTGCAGGCAAATAAAACCCTGAACTGATGAAACAAGGACATCCATGGTTCTTTAGCAAACTAGCTCTTCACATTAAAATCTCAAGAGATTTCAGAGGCTTGGGAATGGGTGCACTATGACAATTATCTGCACAGAAATCTTTGTTTTTTTCACTAGAATTCTTTCACAAAACATTACAAACGTAAAACAAACTAATAAAGATCTAAAAATAAATATGTAAAGTGAATTCTAACACTTTTATCTGTGTTCTGACATGTGAAATACAAGTCGAGTGTTAGCGCAATGAATACAGGACAACTCATGTTTTCCTCCAGATCGCATCTTGCAGAAACAGGAAGTTACCCCACTAAACAGACCAAGGTGGAAGCACACTTATGGAGACATTTGCGGTTTGCATCCAGCATTTCCAATTTACATACAAATTATAAACATTTACAATTTACACACAACTAATTATAAAATTAGTAATTAATCAACACTATATGTTTAAAGTGTGAATACTCTACAAAGTGCAAATCAAATGAAAGTTCAAGGTTTACATTGCAAATATACCAAAATGTGGCAACATATTTTTTGGGGGGCAGTGGTGGTCTAGTGGTATAAGGCGCCGGATCGCTGATCCAAAGGTTGGGGGTTCGAGTCCCACTCTCCACAAGGTTGTCACTCCCCCCCCAGTGCAGCGAACTGGGTTATCAAAGGCCGGCCATGTCTCGCTCACTGTCTATGGTGTGAGGCATGTAAAAGAACCATTGCTGACTTTCGACAAGAGCAGGCTGAAAAGCCGTCAGTGTGTTTCCGCCCTGCGATGGCCTGGCGAGCTGTCCTGGGTGTACTCTGCCCTCGCCCTGAGTAGGCTGGGATGGGCACCAGCCTCCCCGCGACCCTAATTAGGATGAAGCGGTTACAGAAAATGATGATATTTTTTGGGTGCACTAAAAATATTCTAGTTTATCAAGCAAGTTCTCTAAATGAGAACTTGGATTCTACATTCAGAATGCCCCTTTCCCTTTCACTAATTGGCACATTTATGACACTTAGCAGACACACTTATTCAGAATGACTTACATTAATCTTTTTGATACAACTGAGGGATAAGGGCCTTGTTCAAGGGCCCAACAGTACCACCCTAATGGTAGTAAATTCGAACACTTGACCTTTGGATCAGTAACTCAGAGCCTTAACCACTGAGCCACCACTTTGAAAAGTAAGCAATAAACAATACATTTAGTACTGTTTCTTAAGTGGTACTTGTTTTTATTCACATATTTTTTCTGTCTTGTGGAAAGTATAAAGTTGATCAGCCCCCCTTTTTTTTCACTAGAGGTTGTTGGCCCTGCTTACTTACCCTTCACTTTTACTTCACCTCATCATCTCTAAAACTGCTTCTTTTGCTTTCATCTCAAAGCTTTCTGGCAGTGGGTTTCAACACAGGCCTCTTTCTTTTTCATACACAGTATTTCCCCTCCAACTCCTAGAGTGTTTCTTTACATGGCAGGGAAACTGTCAACATCAAAAAGCTCTGTCCTGCTTGGAAACTCCAAAGCAGCACTTTCCATCAACCTCAGCCTGTCAAGAAAATGTTGTTTCTCATTTAGATTTACTATTAATTAGAATCAAAAACTACCAAAAACAAAAAAATTATATATATATATATATATATATATATATATATATATATATATATATATATATATATATATATATATATATATATATATATATATATATATATCTTCTTTTCCTTTCAGCTGTTCCCTTCAGGGGTCGTCACTGCAAACCATCCGCCTCCATCTCATCCTATCCTCTGCATCTTCTTCTCTTACTCCAATGACCTTCATGTCTTCCTTCACCACATCCATAAATCTCTTCTTTGGTCTTCCTCTAGGCCTTCTGCCTGGTAGTTACAACCTCAGCATCCTACTGCCAATATACTCACTATCCCTCCTCTGTACATGTCCAAACCATCTCAATCTAGCCTCTCTGACTTTGTCTCCAAAACATCTTACATGTGCTGTCCTTCTGATATACTCATTTCTGATCCTATCCATCCTCGTTACTCCCAAAGAGAACCTCAGCATTTTCATCTCTGCTACCTCCAGCTCTGCCTCCTGCCTTTTCCTCAGTGCCACTGTTTCTAGGCCATACAACATCGCTGGTTTCACCACCGTCTTGTACACTTTTCCCTTCATTCTTGCTGACACTCTCCTATCGCACATCACACCAGACACTTTTCTCCAACCATTCCAGGATGCCTGCACACGCTTCTTCACCTCTTTTCCACACTCTCCATTGCTCTGGATTGTTGAGCCTAAGTACTTAAAATCCTCCACCTTCCTTATCTCTGCTCCCTGTAACATCACCGTTCCTCCTGGGTCCTTCTCATTCACACACATGTATTCTGATTTTCTGAGGCTAACCTTCACTCCTCTCCTTTCTAGTGCATACCTCCACCTCTCTAGATTTTCCTCCACTTGTTCTCTGCTCTCACAACGGATCACAATGTCATCTATAATTGTATGTATATATATATATATATATATATATATATATATATATATATATATATATTTATTTATTTATTTATTTATTTATTTATTTTTTAACTTTCTCTTCTTATTTCTTTATTAGATATGTGAATACAGAAGAGGCATACAATATAAAATAAATAACAGACATATAATGATAACATGCTTGGAACCATCATCATCATCATCATCATCATCATCATCATCATCATCTCTTTCCACTTGGTTTCGGCTATCTTTTTCTTCCAGCATGTTTTGGGTTGACCATGGAGTCCCTTGCAGCCTAAGCAATGAGGACCACAGATCCCGCCCCCTAGTGACTTCCTCCAGCTCTTCTGGGGAGATACCGAGGCATTCCCAGATCAGCCAAGAGACATCATCCCGCCAACGTGTTCTGGGTCAACCCCGGGGTTCTCTTCCCAATTGGACATGCCTGAAATGTCACACTAAGGAAACATTTAGTAGGCATTTAGTAGGCATTCTATGCAGATGTCTGAGCCACTTCAACTGACAGATGAGCAGCGGTTCAACACTGAGCTCCTACCAGATAGCTGAGCTTCTTACATATCTCTGAGGGAGGTCATTTGAGCTGTATGTTTCCGCAATCTTTTGGCCACTGCCTAAAGCTCATGACCATTGGTGAGGAAAGGAGCATATATCGACTGGTAAATTGAAAGCTTTGCATTTTGGCTCAGCTCTCTCTTTACCATGACAGACCAGTGTAAATTGCACTTCACAGTAGAGGCTGCACCAATCCACTTATCAACCTCCTGTTTCACCCTTTCCTTAATTGTGACCAAGATCTTGAGAGGTCCACTTGGGGCAGGACCTCATTCTAGATGAGAGGGTGCATTCCTCCCTTTTCCAGCTGAGAACCATGGCCTTGGACTTAGGGGATACTGAATCTCATTCTGGCTGCTTCAACTGTAAATAATTCCATCAAGAGCTGGAGGTCGCAGTCAATATGACCAAAAGCAGTCTAATAAGATACTATCTCCACAAAACCAGGACTCCTTAACGCCTCTGCTAAGTCTATAAATTCATTCATTTATTCATTTTCTCAGCCACTTAATAATAATTTTGGTCATGGAGAGGCTGGTATGCATGTCAGCCAAATTTGGGTAAGGCAGATTACACCCTGGACATCTTTCCAGGCTGTCACAGTGCAGAAACATGTTGATGGAAATGCAATGACCTATTATTTATTAAAAAAAATAAATAAAAGAAAACAAAACTAAAAAACAGCATTGGTTATTTTACATGCCTCTCACCACAGACAATTAGATATATGCCTGGCCTTTGATAACTCAGTTAGCCACACTGGGGAAAATAAATTGCAACTTAATGGTAGTGTGACTTGAACCCATGACCTTGGATCAGTAAGCCAGCAATGTACTACTCGGGCATCACTGACTTAGAAATTCTGCTCATAAAAATTATGAACAGAACCAGTGACAAAGGAACACCTTCTTGGAGTCTAACAATCACTGGAAACAAATTTGACCTGTTGTTATCAATGCAGAGCAAACTCTGGCTCTGATATTACAGAGACCAAATGGCCTGTAGCAACGAGTCTATTTTAAGTGGAGAAATTACCACCCCAGTGCGACAATCCAGAGCTCCCATGACCACATGATGTCGCAGAGATGTGTCAATCAAAGCAGATCTACAACATCTAGAGTCTTGAGAGCGCCAGGATGGAACTTATCCACACTTGGAGATCAGCCATTGAGGAGCTTTTTTGATTACTTTTGTGACTTCTATCCCAGTGATGGGTAGATTCCCTTCATAACCTCTCAGGATCTTCATCCTTCTAACAAAATTCAATTCAAGATTCAATATTCAAAATTCTTTATTGCCATTTGTGCTTTCTACACACATAGGAATTTTTTGTGCGGTCATGCAAAGAGTCTAAGTTGTGGAAAAGAAAAAAAAAAGAAAAACAGGAGGCTCAGAACATCAAAAACACATACTACTACGATATAAGTACCTAAGTCCCATGTTTAGAAGAGACCTTACACAGGCCCAGTAAACAGCACTACTATAGTACAATATTATAGTAATAATAATAATAATAATAATAATAATAATACAATAAATAAGTCCCCAGTGCAGCTAACTGGGTTATCAAAGGCTGGCCATGTCTCTCACTGTCTATGGTGTGAGGCATGTAAAAGAACCATTGCTGACTTTCGACAAGAGTAGGCTGTAAAGCCTTCGGCGTGTTTCTGCCCTGCGATGGCCTGGCGAGCTGTCCAGGGTGTACTCTGCCCTCGCCCGAAGTTGGCTGGGATGGGCGCCAGCCCCCCCGCGACTCTAATTAGGATGAAGCGCTTACAGAAAATGAACTGATGATGAGCAATAAATAAGTAAGTCATTAGATGCAGCAGCAAAGTCATTCGACACACAACATATTTTTTTTGCATTCAGTTATATAGTGTTATACACACACACACACACACACACACACACACACACACACACACACACACACACACACACACACATGTATATCTATTTCGTATTTTGTCCATCATTTTGTTCAGCTTGAGAGTCTCACTGCGGCAGAAAAGAAGCTTTTGAAGAAGCGAGTTCTAAGTGTGACAATACTGTCTGCCTGATGATACCTTGCAAAGCATTCCTCTCTGCCTGTGTGGTGTTGCCATACCACACAGTGATGCATGTAGTGAGGATGCTCTCAATCAACCCTTTGTAGACCTGGGTGAGAGGGCGACAGTGAAGGCCAGCTTTCCTCAGCATCCTGATGAAGTAGAGTCTCTGCTGGGCTTTTTTCACTATGGCCGTAGTATTCAAGGTCCAGCTCAGATCCGGTGTTATTTGCAGACCTAAGAGCCTACAGCTGTCAGCCCTCTCCACCTCAGTCCCCTGGATGAAGAGTGGTTGCAAGGTCAGGTCAGGTCAGGTATGAGGGCATGCGCCGGGGCGGCACTTCGCTGTGTCCACCAGCCGCCTCCACTCATCCGGCCATCTCCTGGCGATCGACCAGGCCTGCTCAGGGCCCATACTAGAAGCTCATCTGTAAGGCACTCACTAGCCTCTGAGACCCTCCCCATGACGGGCTCCAGGGGAAGACCCTGGTAACTGGTGTCCATACAAAGGAAATGGCATCCTTGCAATAATTGTGCTCATAAACTACACAATTTGAAGAGATCTTCAACAATCCTAGCCATGTGCCAAGGTTTAAATAACAAGATGCTGCAACTATATCAGGGTCCAGTAACAGATGGGATAGTATAATTTCAGAGATGAGGAAAATGTGTTGAGGAAGAGGTGTTTCAAATACAGGTACAACCTCCCCAGTCCGGCACCCCGAGGTCCAGCAACACCTGTGGTTCGGCATAATTTTAATGTGCTGACATTACAGGTAAAGACAGTGAAAGATGATGAAGTGAAAGTTCAAGAACGAATATCAATCAACAAATGCATCCAGATGACTACGGACTTAATTGAAGCATTCCAGCAATGTAACATATTTATAGAACAAGAAATCATGACGCTTTACCTCTGGAAAAAACATCTAATGAAAAAAAAGCCTGAATACATGAAACAGAGAATGTTGGACAACTGGTTGAAGAGAGCTACTTCAGCCCGTAAACAGTCTACAGTCGTGTATCCTGTACCCAGTGCATCCGCTACCCCAGCACCTCCCCAGATGATCACCAAGCCGAGACACCAGATGATATACCACCTGAAAGTTCTATAACTCCGGATGTCACCCCAGTCAAGACCACAGATATAACTCCAGTATAGTGTAACTTGAAGACATCTGAATGTACCTTACCCGTACTTGTACCGGGCTCCAAAGCCGTAATAGTATACACAAGTGTACCGTACATATATTTGTTAATTTTCATTTTTATTTAATTTTGTTTCCGTATTTTCTTTACTTTTGAATTTTTACTTAAATTTACCTGTACATAGTATTTTTTTCTTGTCTTGCTGTAACATGAAACTTCTTTTCTTTGAACACGTGTTTTTCTGTTTCCTTCTGCATACATATTTACTTGTACAGCTATCATATATCATATTAAAACAATTCTACAGTTATAGTGTTGTAGTGGTGGGTACACGCCGGTACACGCCGTGTACCCACTTGTTTTAGTGGCTGAGTTGCATGTACTGACTTAATTTGGTCTACTTTATAGTGGATCAACTTACATTTCCACGATTGTGTAAATAAAAAGCGGAGATCTTCTTCGTTTCCTTTCGGCTTTTCCCTTCAGGGGTCGCCACAGCGAAGCATCTGCCTCCATCTCACCCTATCCTTTGCATCGTCTTCTCTTACACCAACAACCTTCATGTCCTTTTTCACCACATCCATGAATCATCTCTTTGGTCTTCCTCTAGGCCTTTTGTCTGGTAGTTCAAGCCTCAGCATCCTATTACCAATATACTCACTATCCCTCCTCTGTACATGTCCAAACCATCTCAATCTAGCCTCTCTGACTTTGTCTCCAAAACGTCTTACATGTGCTGTCCCTCTGATGTGCTCATTCCTAATCCTATCCATCCTCGTTACTCCCAAAGAGAACCTCAACATTTTCATCTCTGCTACCTCCAGCTCTGCCTCCTGTCTTTTCCCCAGGGCCACTGTTTCTAACCCATACAACATCGTTGGCCTCAACACCGTCTTGTACACTTTTCCTTTCATTCTTGCCGATACCCTCCTATCACACATCACACCGGACACTTTTCTCCAACCATTCCAACCTGCCTGCACACGCTTCTTCACCTCTTTTCCACACTCTCCATTGCTCTGGATTGTTGAGCCTAAGTACTTAAAATCCTCCACCTTTCTTATCTCTGCTCCCTGTAATCTCACCGTTCCTCTTGGGTCCTTGTCATTCGTGCACATGTATTCTGTCTTACTGAGGCTAATCTTCATTCCCCTCCTTTCCAGGGCATACCTCCACCTCTCTAGATTTTCCTGCACTTGTTCTCTGCTCTCACTACAGATCACAATGTCATCTGCAAACATCATAGTCTATGGGAAATATTGTCTAACCTCGTCTGTCAGCCTGTCCATCACCATAGCAAACAAGAAGGGGCTGAGAGCTGACCCTTGATGCAGTCCCACCTCCACCTTGAACTCTTGTGTCACACCGACAGCACACCTCACCACTGTCTTACATCTCTCATACATGTCCTGCACCACTCTAACATACTTCTCTGCCACTCCAGACTTCCTCATGCAATACCACAGTTCTTCTCTCGGCACCCTGTCATATGCTTTCTCCAGATCCACAAAGGCACAATGCAGCTCCCTTTGACCTTCTCTGTACTTCTCTATTAACATCCTCAAGGCAAACACTGCATCTGTGGTGTTTTTCTTGGCATGAAACCAAACTGTTGTTGACGAATGCTGACCTCTGCCCTTAGTCTAGCTTCCACTATTCTTTCCCATAACCTAATCGTATGGCTCATCAACTTTATCCCTCTGTAGTTGCCACAACTCTGCACATCTCCCTTGTTCTTAAAAATGGGCACAAGCACACTTCTCCTCCATTCCTCTGGCATCCTCTCACTCTCTAAGACCTTGTTAAATGTTCTTGTCAGAAAATCTACTGCTACCTCTCCTAGACACTTCCATACCTCCACCGGTATGTCATCAGGACCAACTGCCTTTCCATTCTTCATCCTCTTCAATGCCATCCTCACTTCACCCTTACTAGTCTTTGCTACTTCCTGGTCCTCAACAGTCACCTCTTCTACTCTTTTTTCTCTCTCATTTTCCTCATTCATCAGCTCTTCAAAGTACTCTTTCCATCTTCCCAGCACACTTCTGTCATCAGTCAGTACATTTCCCTCTCTGTCCTTTATCAATCTAACTTGTTGTACGTCCTTCCCATCTCTATTTCTCTGCTGTGCCAACCTGTATAAATCATTTTCTCCCTCCTTACTTTCCAACCGAGCATACAAGTCATCAAACGCGCTCTGTTTGGCCTTTGACACTGCTACCTTTGCCTTACGCTGTGTCTCGCTGTACTTTTGTTTACTCTCTTCGGTTTGTTCAATGCCCCACTTCTTCTTAGCTAATCTCTTCCTTTGTACACACTCCTGCACTTCCTCATTCCACCACCAAGTCTCCTTATCTACTTTCCTTCCAGATGACACACCAAGTATTCTCCTACCTGTCTCCCTGATCACATTAGCTGTGGTTGTCCAGTCATCTGTAAGCACTTCATGACCACCCAAAGCTTGTTTCAACTCCTCCTTGAAGACAACCCGACATTCTTCCTTTTTCAACTTCCACCACTTTGTCTTCTGCTCTGCCTTTGCCTTCTTCACCTTCCTCACCATCAGCATCATCCTGCACACCACCATCCTATGTTGTTTGGCAACACTCTCACCCGCTACTACTTTGCAGTCACTGACTTCCTTTAAATTACATCGCCTGCACAAGATGTAGTCTACCTGTGTGCTCCTACCTCCACTTTTATAAGTCACCCTATGCTCCTCTCTCTTCTGGAAGAAAGTATTCACCACAGCCCTTTCCATCCTTTTTGCAAAATCTACTAACATCTGTCCTTCTGCGTTCCTGTCCTGGATACCAAACCTGCCCATCACTTCCTCGTCCCCTCTGTTTCCTGCACCAAGATGTCCCTTGAAGTCTGCCCCAATGACCACTCTTTCACCTCTGGGGGTACTCTGCATCACTTCATCTAACTCCCTCCAGAATCTTTCCTTCTCTTCTCGCTCACATCCTGTCTGTGGGGCATAAGCACTAACAACATTGACCATCACACCTTCAATTTCTAACTTGAGACTCATCACTCTGTCTGACACTCTTTTCACTTCTAGAACATTCCTGACAAACTCCTCCTTCAAGATGACTCCGACTCCATTTCTCTTCCCATCCACACCATGATAAAACAGCTTAAACCCTGCTCCTACGCTTCTAGCCTTGTTACCTTTCCACCTGGTCTCCTGAACACACAGTATGTCCACCTTCCTCCTCTGCATCATGTCAGCCAGCTCTCTACCTTTTCCTGTCATAGTTCCAACGTTCAAAGTCCCTACTTTCAATCCTAGACTCATGCCTTTCCTCTTCTCTCTCTGGCAACGGACACGCCTCCCGCCTCTCCTTCTTCGACGTCTTCGACCAACAGTAGTCCAATTTCCATCAGCACCCTGTTGGTTGACGGCACTGATGGCGGTCGTTGTTAACCCGGGCCTCGACCGATCCGGTATGTCATTTTTTTCTTGTGATTCGCATAGTTTATTTGGCATTTGTTTTACGCCGGATGCCTTTCCTGACGCAACCCTCTGCATTTATCCGGGCTTGGGACTGGCGTGAAGGAGAGACACTGGTTTGTGCCCCCCCCTCACGGCTGCATTAAATAAAAAGCGGAGATGAAGTGATAAATAGTTTCAAAGCGAAAGCCGCACCCTCCCCGCACTCCACTGCGCGCCTTGGTCGCTTTGCTGCCATCATGTACTCCCTTATTTTTTTTGACCACTACAGCACTGGTAATAATCCAGGCTGAATAAGACTATGCAGGGTGTTTTAGGGTGTTTATTTAAGGACCACCTGTGGTACGGAATTTTCTGTGGTCCGGCAAGCCTCAGGTCCCGACGATGCTGGACTGGGGAGGTTGTATCTGTATTTCATGCATCATTTCGTGGCATGCCTCATAAGAAAAATAAAAAGAAAAGAAAGACCCTTTCTTTCCATTTTGATGGCAGGAGGCAATAGCAAAGGTGATGGGATAAGTTTTGATTATTTAATTGGTGCAGTGCCACAGTTATGCCAGATGGAAAAAAAATATCAATGGAATTTTTAAAGTGAGAATTAGTGAAGTGGTCTGGTTATATCTCCAGAGATTCTTCTAAGTTTAAATGTGTGAATCTCAGACCTTTTAGCACTTACCCCACGCATAATTTGCAAAATAAGGGATAAACTAACATTTATATTTGTAGCACATGTCTGTCAGACACATTTATGAAGAGAAATTTATATTTTTATCTAATTTTTGTAACCGAGCACTTGAGTGTTAAAAGCTTTGTTCAAGGCCCATGGTGGGTTTTTGGTACTGGTGCTTGGCACCAGCATTCTTCCAATATGAGCCACCACTGCGTAAAATGTAATCCACTCCGAGATGCTGAGATTGTGTTTGACTCATTTGAATCGTAAATAAAACACTTGATGTAATATAAATATGAATGGGACAATGCTGATACTTCTCGGCTTGATTTATCTATAAAGTAACCATGGAAGGATATAAATTATGCAACAAGTTTTAATGCCTGAGAGTATTCGCATCCTTCTGTTTCACTCAGAACAGTCCCAGTTCTTTCAGCATGCACTGGTGCAATGATTTTGAAATTGATAAAGGAGAATTGATGTAAAAAGCTAGATTAATAAATATACTGCCCACCAAAAAAAAAAAAAAAAAACCAAACAAACAAAAAAAAAAAACAAAACAAAAAGGGAGAGACATTGTTCGCATATAATCCTGAGACTTTTTAAAAATATTATTTTATACAGTGGTACCTTGGTTCTGGATCAAAATTTGTTCCAGACGGATGTTCGAATTCTGATTTGTTCGAATTCGGAATCTATTTTCCCCATTACAAATAATGTAAGTGGTCTTAATCCATTCCATTGTCTTTTGAACAGAAGTTTACAGTACCATAAGTCGTACGATCGGTACACATATAAAGTGAAAAATTATTGAATACAGTACACTAAAATAAAAACCACAGTACAATTAAAGCATAAGAACAATACGATAATAATTTTTACCTTTGTGGGGGTGAGCAGTTGATATACATAAATTTTGGAGAGGGAGGGAGGAGGAGGATCCCATTCACAAACAGGTTCAGGTGAATCAAACAAAGGTAAGTTTTTTTTGTTTTGTTTTTTTTTTGTTGTTTTTTCTCTTGCTACTCACTTTGGTGTGGATGACTTTTCTTCACGATGTCCATTTCTTTTCTTGAAGAACATTTCTAATGTGACTTGTGTCTGTCTTCTTTCCAAAATCTTATGAAAGTGTCTCATGACCTGATCATTAAAGGTTTTCACAGCGCTGCTGGCTTTTGCTTTATCAGGGTGATACAGCTCAACAACTTCCGAACTTCCGGAAAGTGTGCATTTCCCCTCCCCCTTGGTCTCATTTTTTTCGAGTTTATTCTTGTTTTTTCTTGACTTTTCTCACACTTTTTTTTCGTGTTCGGCTTCCGGATTTTGTTCGACTTCTGGGACAAAAAAAATCCGGATTTTTTGGGCAAATTCAAATTTGTTCAACCTATAAAGCATTTGAGAACTGAGGTACTATTGTATTAATAAATATATTACAACATTGTTACTATAATAAAACTTTTTCTCAACATTTTTTCTTCTTCTTCTTCTTCTTTTTCTTCTTCTTCTTCTTCTTCTTCTTCTTCTTCTTCTTCTTCTACTTCTTCGTCTTTGTCTTCTTTTACTTTCGGCTGCTCCTTTCAGGGGTTGCAACACCGAATCATCTGTGTCCATTTCACCCTATCCTGTGTATCTTATTCTCTTACACCAACTACCTTCATGTCTTCATTCACCACATCCATAAATCTTCTCTTTGGTCTTCCTCTAAGCCTTCTGCCTGGGTATTCCAACCTCAGCATCCTACTACCAATATATTCACTATCCATTTGTTGTACATGTCAAAACCATCTCAATCTAGCCTCTCTGACTGTGTCGCCAAAACCTTTTACATGGGCCCTCTGATGAACTCATTCCTGATCCTATCCATCCTCGTTATTCCCAAAGAGAACCTCAACATTTTCATCTCTGTGACCTCCAGATCTGCCCCCTGTCTTTTCCTCAGTGCTACTATTTCTAAACCATACAACATCGCTGGCCTCATCACTGTCTTGTATATTTTTTTTCCCTTTCATTCTTGCTTATACCTTCCTATCATACATCACACTGGACACTTTTCTCCAGCCATTCCAACCTGCCTACAAATGCTTCTTCACCTCTGTTCCACACTTCCATTGCTTTGGATAGTTGAGCCTAGGTACTTAAAGTCCTCCATCTTCTTTATCTCTGCACCTTCACCATTTCTCTTGGGTCCTTCTCATTCAAACACATGTATTCTGTCTTACTGGGTCTAACCTTCATTCCCCTCCTTTCCAGGGCATACCTCCGCCTCTCTAGATTTTCCTCCATTTGTTATCTGCTCTCACTACAGATTACAATGTCATCTGCAAACATCATAATCCATAGTACATTCTTGTCCCATCTCATCTGTTAGCCTCACCATCACCATAGCAAACAAGAAGGGGCTCAGAGCAGTCACACCTCCCGCTTGAATTCTTCTGTCAGTCCGGCAGCACACCTCACCACTGCTTACATCATTCATACATGTCCTGCACCACTCTAACATACTTCTCTGCTACTCCAGACTTCCTCATACAATACAACAGTTCCTCTCTCGGTACCCTGACATATGCTTTCTCCAGATCCAGAAAGGCGCAATGCAGCTCTGTCTGACCTTCTCTGTACTTCTCTATTAATCCTCAAAACAAACACTGTATCTGTGGAGGTTTTTTTGGCATGAAACCAAACTGTTGATCACAGATGCTGACCTCTGCTCTTAGTTTAGCTTCCACTATTCTTTCCCAAAACTTCATTGTATGGCTCATCAACTTTATCCCTCTGTAGTTGCCACAACTCTGCACATCTCCCTTGTTCTTAAAAATTGTCACAAACAAACTTCTCCTCCATTCCTCTGGCATCTTCTCACTCTCTAAGACCTAGTTGAATGTTCTTGTCAGAAAATCCACTGCTACCTCTCCTAGACACTTCCATACCTCCACAGGTAGATCATCAGGATCAACTGCCTTCCCATTCTTCATCCTCTTCAGTGCCCTCCTCACTTCACTCTTACTAATCTTTGCTAGTTCCTGCTCCTCAACGGTCACCTCTTCTACTCTTTTTCTCTCTCTCATTTTCCTCATTCATCAGCTCTTCAAAGTACTCTTTCCATCTTCTCAGCACATTTCTGTCATCAGTCAATACATTTCCCTCTCCGTCCTTTATCAATCTAACTTGCTGCACATCCTTCCCATCTCTATTTCTCTTCTGTGCCAACCTGTTTATGTCATTTTCTCCCTCCTTACTTTCCAACCTGGTATACAATTTATCATACGATCTCTGTCTGGCCTTTGACACTGCTACCTTCGCCTTACACTTTGTATCCATGTACTCCTGTTTACACTCTTCAGTCCTCTGAATGTGCCACTTCTTAGCTAACATCTTCATTTGTACTCACTCCTGCACTTCCTCATTCCACCACCAAGTCTCCTTATCTACTTTCTTTCAAAAGCACACACCAAGTACTATCCTACCCATCTCCCTGATCACATTAGCTGTAGTTGTCCAGTCATCCGAAAGCACATCCTGACCACCCAAAGCCTGGTTCAACTCCTCCTCGAAGACAACACGACACCCTTCCTTTTTCAGCATCCAATACTTTGTCTTCTGCTCCTCCTTTCACTCCCCCATCTTTGTCACCATCAGCATAATCCTGGACACGAATATCCTACACTGTCTGGCAACACTCTCACACACTACTACTTTGCAGTCACTGACTTCCTTCAAATTACATCGTATACACAAGATGTAGTCTACCTGTGTGTTCCTACCTCCGTTTTAATAAGTCACCATATGCTCCTGTCTTTTCTGGAAGAAAGTATTCATCACAACTATTTCCATCCATTTCACAAAATTAATCATTTTATGTCTGTCTGTGTTCCTGTCCTGGACATCAAACCTGCCCATCACTTCCTCATCCCCTTCTGTTGACTGCACCAACATGTCCATTGAAGTCTGCCCCAATGACTACTCTTTCATCTTTGGGGGTACTCTGCATCACTTCATCGAACTCATTCCAGAATCTCTCCTTCCCTTCTAGCTCACATCCTGCCTGTGGGGCATAAGCACTAACAATATTGAACAGCATGCCTTCAATTTCTAACTTGAGACTCATCACTCTGTCTGACACGCTTTTCACTTCTAGAGCATTCCTGACAAACTCCTCCTTCAAGATGACTCCTACTCCATTTCTCTTCCCATCCACACCATGAAAAAACAGCTTAAACCCTGCTCCTAAGCTTCTAGCCTTGCTACCTTTCCACCTGGTCTCCTGAACACACAATACTAGTCTTTCTAAAAAAAAAATAGCATATTGTGATAAAGTTCATTATTTTCTGTAATGTACTGATAAAAATTAAACTTTCATATATTTTAGATTTAATGGACCCCTGCTGAAATATTTCAGGTCTTTTATTGTTTTAATACTGATGATTTTGGCATACAGCTCATGAAAACCCAAAATCCTTATCTCAAAAAATGAGCATATTGCATCCCACGAATTAAAAACAAAAAACTGTTTTTCATACAAAAAAGTCAACCTTCAAATAATTATGTTCAGTTATGCACTCAATACTTGGTCGGGAATCCTTTTGCAGAAATGACTGCTTCAATGTGGCGTGGCATGGAGGCAATCAACCGGTGGCACTGCTGAGGTGTTATGGAGGCCCAGGATGCTTCAATAGCGGCCTTAAGCTCATCCACAGTGTTGGGTCTGGTGTCTCTCAACCTTTTCTTCACAATATCCCACAGAGTTTCTATGGGGTTCAGGTCAGGAGAGTTGGCAGGCCAATTGAGCACAGTAATACCATGGTCAGTAAACCATTTACCAGTGGTTTTGGCACTGTGAGCAGGTGCCAGGTCGTGCTGAAAAATGAAATCTTCATCTCCATAAAGCTTTTCAGCAGATGGAAGCATGAAGTGCTCCAAAATCTCCTGATAGCTAGCTGCATTGACCCTGCCCTTGATAAAACACAGTGGATTAACACCAGCAGCTTACATTGCACCCCAGACCATCACTGACTGTGGGTACTTGACACTGGACTTCAGGCATTTTGGCATTTCCTTCTCGCCAGTCTTGCTCCAGACTCTGGCGCCTTGATTTCCGAATGACATGCAAAATTTGCTTTCATCCAAAAAAAGTACTTTGGCGCACTGAGCAACAGTCCAGTGCTGCTTCTCTGTAGCCCAGGTCAGACGCTTCTGCCGCTGTTTCTGGTTCAAAAGTGGCTTGACCTGGGGAATGCGGCACCTGTAGCCCAGTCCACTGCTTCCACAGGTCCCCCGAGGTCTGGAATCGGCCCTTCTCCACAATCTTCCTCAGGGTCCGGCCACCTCTTCTGGTTGTGCAGCGTTTTCTGCCACACTTTTTCCTTCCCACAGACGTCCTACTGAGGTGCCTTGATACAGCACTCTGGGAACAGCCTATTCGCTCAGAGATTTCTTTCTGTGTCTTACCCTCTTGCTTGCAAGTGTCAATGATGGCCTTCTGGACCAATGGCCTTCTGGACAGCAGTCAGGTCAGCAGTCTTACCCATGATTGCAGTTTTGAGTAATGAACCAGGTTGGGAGTTTTTAAAAGCCTCAGGAATCTTTTGCAGGTGTTAAGAGGTAATTCGTTGATTCAGAGGTTAATGGCTCGTTTCGAGTACCCTTTTAGGAGATGTTATTTTTTTTGAGATAGGAACTTTTGGTTTTCATGAGTTGGATGCCAAAATCAAAATACCTGAAATATTTCAGTTGATGTGCAATGAATCTAAAATATATGAAAGTTTAATTTTTATCAGTACATTACAGAAAATATTAAACTTCATCACAATATGCAAATTTTTTGAGAAGGACTAGTATGTCCACCTGCCTCCTCTGCATCATGTCAGCCAGCTCTCTACCTTTTCCTGAAATAATTCCAACATTCAAGGTCCCTATTCTCAGTCCTAGACTCATGCCATTCCTCTTCTCTCTCCTCCTATACACACATCTCCCGCCTCTCCTTCTTCAACTAACAGTTGTCCAGTTTCCACCTGCACCCTGCTGGTTAACAGCACTGATGGCAGTTTTTGTTAACTCGGGTCTTGACCAATCTGGAATTCTTATTTGTGACTGGCATTGTAAAATTGGAATTGGTTTTACGTTGGTTGGTCTTTAATAAGGTAAATATATATAATAAACACATAATTTAGAAATAAAAATACTTTCATTAAGCAATAATTACTGTTTTCATTTTAAAATACATATTGTATTGATGTTAATCATGTATCAATTTGTAACCTAAGAATAACAATAATTGCAAAGTGGTTTGTACTACTAATTGAGATAATCAGAGAACCATATGTTGGGGTTTCTTTTTCATTGTCGAGTTCTTTCTCTCGCTGGTTCTGAGCGAGTTCTAATCATCTTGTGGATCAGTTAGTCTGTGTCAGCCAGAGCTCTGGGGTGGCTTGCAATAAAGGGTCATGTTCTCTATTCACAAGCTCACAAAAGCTTTCAGAGGTAAACAGAGTATTTATACCTTTTTATAGTATTTATGGGTGGGGGTCATAAAACTATAGAACCCTCGTGTGTATGACCCAAGGTATGAGACCAGTCCTGCCCAAGTTATGACCCCTGAATTCTAAAGTTAAAAGAACAGCTGGATAAACAGAACACAATGTAGATGCAAGGAGCTGATTACAAAAACAAATGGTTCTTTACCACTTGGTGACAGTTTCCCATGGGAAGAGGAGCAACATCTTGGATTCACTAACCAGTGTCTCTCCCCCTTATGCCGGTCCCAAGCCCGGATAAATGCAGAGGGTTGCGACAGGAAGGGCATCCGGCGTAAAACTTCTGCCAAAAAAAAAATGCAAATGATCAATACAGAATTCATACCGGATCGGTCGAGGCCCGGGTTAACAACGACCGCCATCAGTGCCGTCAACCAACAGGGTGCTGATGGAAATTGGACTACTGTTGGTCGAAGACGTCGAAGAAGGAGAGGCGGGAGGCGTGTCCATAGGCAGAGAGAGAAGAGGAAATGCGTGAGCCTCGGACTGAGAGTAGGGACTTTGAATGTTGGAACTATGCAAGGAAAAGATAGGGAGCTGGCTGACATGATGCAGAGGAGGAAGGTGGACATACTGTGTGTTCAGGAGACAAGGTGGAAAGGTAGAAAGGCTAAAAGCTTAGGAGCAGGGTTTAAACTGTTTTATAATGGTGTGGATGGGAAGAGAAATGGAGTAGGAGTCATCTTGAGGGAGGGGTTTGTCAGGAATGTTCTAGAAGTGAAAAGAGTGTCAGACAGAGTAATGAGTCTTAAATTAGAAATTGAAGGCGTGATGGTCAATGTTGTTAGTGCTTATGCCCCACAGGCAGGATGTGAGCTAGAAGAGAAGGAGAGATTCTGGAGTGAGTTAGATGAAGTGATGCAGAGTACCCCAGAGGTGAAAGAGTGGTCATTGGAGCAGACTTCAATGGACATGTTGGTGCAGGCAACAGAGGGGACGAGGAAGTGATGGGCAGGTTTGGTATCCAGGACAGGAACACAGAAGGACAGATGTTGATCGATTTTGCAAAAAGGATGGAAATGGCTGTGGTGAATACTTTCTTCAAGAAGAAACAGAAGCATAGGGTGACTTATGAAAGCGGAGGTAAGAGCACACAGGTAGACTACATCTTGTGTAGGCGATGTAATTTGAAGGAAGTCAGTGACTGCAAAGTAGTAGTGGGTGAGAGTGTTGCCAAACAGCATAGGATGGTGGTGTGCAGGATGACACTGATGGTGAGAAAGGTGAAAAAGGCAAAGGCAGAGCAGAAGACAAAGTGGTGGAAGCTGAAAAAGGAAGAGTGTCGTGTTGTCTTCAAGGAGGAGTTGAAACAGGCTTTGGGTAGTCAGGAAGTGCTTCCAGAGGACTGGACCACCACAGCCAATGTGATCAGGGAGACCGGTAGGAGAGTACTTGGTGTGTCCTCTGGAAGGAAAGTAGATAAGGAAACTTGGTGGTGGAATGAGGAAGTGCAGGAGTGTGTACAAAAGAAGAGGTTAGCCAAGAAGAAGTGGGACATTGAGAGGACCGAAGAGAGTAAACAGGAGTACAGGGAGACACAGCGTAAGGCGAAGGTAGCAGTATCAAAGGCCAAACAGAGGGCGTATGATGACTTGTATGATAGGTTGAACAGTAAGGAGGGAGAAAATGATCTATACAGGTTAGCACAGCAGAGAAATAGAGATGGGAAAGACGTGCAGCAAGTTAGAGTGATAAAGGACAAAGAGGGAAATGTATTGACTGATGACAGAAGTGTGCTGGGAAGATGGAAAGAGTACTTTGAAGAGCTGATGAATGAGGAAAATGAGAGAGAAAAAAGAGTAGAAGGGGTGACCGTTGAGGAGTAGGAAGTAGCAAAGATTAGTAAGGGAGAAGTGAGGAGGGCATTGAAGAGGATGAAGAGTGGAAAGGCAGTTGGCCGTGATGACATACCAGTTGAGGTATGGAAGTGTCTAGGGGAGGTAGCAGTAGATTTTCTGACAAGAATATTCAACAAGGTCTTAGAAAGTGAGCAGATGCCAGAGGAATGGAGGAGAAGTGTGCTTGTGCCCATTTTTAAGAACAAGGGAGATGTACAGAGTTGTGGCAACTACAGAGGGATAAAGTTGATGAGCCATACAATGAAGCTATGGGAAAGAATAGTGGAAGCAAGACTAAGGGCAGAGGTCAGCATTTGTGAACAACAGTTTGGTTTCATGCCAAGAAAGAGCACCACAGATGCAGTGTTTGCTTTGAGGATGTTAATAGAGAAGTACAGAGAAGGTCAGAAGGAGCTGCATTGTGCCTTTGTGGATCTGGAGAAAGCATATGACAGGGTGCCGAGAGAAGAACTGTGGTATTGTATGAGGAAGTCTGGAGTGACAGAGAAGTATGTTAGAGTGGTGCAGGACATGTATGATAGATGTAAGACAGTGGTGAGGTGTGCTGTCGGCGTGACAGAAGAGTTCAAGGTGGAGGTGGGACTGCATCAAGGGTCAGCTCTCAGCCCCTTCTTGTTTGCTATGGTGATGGACAGGCTAACAGATGAGGTTAGACAAGAATCTCCATGGACTATGATGTTTGCAGATGACATAGTGATCTTTAGTGAGAGCAGAGACAAAGTGGAGGAAAATCTAGAGAGGTGGAGGTATGCCCTGGAAAGGAGGGGATTGAAGGTTAGTCTTAGTAAGACAGAATACATGTGTGTGAACGACAAGGACCCAAGAGGAACTTTGAGGTTACAGGGGGCAGAGATAAAGAAGGTGGAGGATTTTAAGTACTTAGGCTCAACAATCCAGAGCAATGGAGAGTGTGGAAAAGAGGTGAAGGAGCATGTGCAGGCAGGTTGGAATGGATGGAGAAAAGTGTCCGGTGTGATGTGTGATAGGAGAGTATCGGCAAGAATGAAGGGAAAAGTGTACAAGACGGTGATGAGGCCAGCAATGTTGTATGGTTTAGAAACAGTGGCCCTGGGGAAAAGACAGGAGTCAGAGTTGGAGGTAGCAGAGATGAAAATGTTGAGGTTCTCTCTGGGAGTAACGAGGATGGATAGGATCAGAATTGAGTACATCAGAGGGACAGCACATGTTAGATGTTTTGGAGACAAAGTCAGAGAGGCTAGATTGAGATGGTTTGGACATGTACAGAGGAGGGATAGTGAGTATATTGGTCGTAGGATGCTGAGGTTGAAACTACCAGGCAAAAGGCCCAGAGGAAGACCAAAGAGAAGATTTATGGATGCGGTGAAGGCGGACATGAAGGTCGTTGGAGTAAGAGTAGAAGATGCAGAGGATAGGGAGAGATGGAGGCAGATCATTTGCTGTGGCGACCCCTGAAGGGAACAGCCGAAAGGAAAAGAAGAAGAAGAAGAAGAAGAAACACAAAAATAGAAATTACTGCAACTCTGAAAACCACTTTCACCATCTTTTGTTCATTTTCTTTAATTTTAATGGATGTATGAATAAATTGATTGCTTGATTGATTGAATGATTGATTGATTGATTGATTGATTCATTCATTCATTGATTCATTCATTCATTCATTCGTTTATTCATTCATTCTTTCATTGCAGTCATTTTGCTGCAGAAGTAGGCAGATGCAAATACATAGAATATAATGGGTTTATCCAAACCATGCCGACATATTCAAAAACACAGTACAACATCTGACTATGGCAAGCATACGTCAAGCAAATGGGTAAAAAGAACAGTAGAGACTAGCCAAACTCACAACTGGGAATTTGGCGCATAGAGATTATAAACAAAATAGTCAATAACTCAGGTAATTCACAGATCAGGTACGGGTAGACAAAAGCAGGTCATACATGGAAGCCAAACACACAGAAAATCAGGCCTGACAGATATTGGCTCGGGAAACACAATAACAATGCTTCATAATTCCATTGGGTATGTATTTATAGTCCTTCTCATCACACACACTAGATAGTGTCCACCTGTGGTTAGATCACCTGCAATTGCTCACTACTCGCAAATCTTTCTGAGGTGTGATGTAAGCACATTGTAGTTCTTCGGCCTTGAGAACCAGAACTGGCTGCTGCACTGTAGTCAGATTTAAAAATGGGAAAATCTCCGTGATGCAAGAATTGCTTAATTTAATGCAAGTCTATTAAATAATGTCTGTGAATCCATTAATAAATATTTAGAAAGAATTAATAATCAATATAATTTGTTTTTCATGAAAGTAAAATACTATGAACTGTAAAACTATAACGTAAAGCTCATTCTGTAAGAAAGACCCTTCCCAAATTTTACATAACTAGTTTTAAATCATATTATTTAAAGTTTTAGAGTCCATTTCATCAGTAAGCTTTTTGTTTTTCTTATTATTATTCATTCATTATGATCATGATCAGGAGTATCCCTGACGAGCCCCCAAAACTGTTGGGATTTTTTTCCCCCGTTGTCTAGTTCTTTCTCTCACTGGTTTTGAGAGAGAGAGAGAGAGAGAGATCTAGTCTGTTGGGATTTCTTTTCGTTGTCTAGTTATTTCTCTCACTGGTTCTGAGAAAGAGCGATCTAGTCTAGTCTGTGTTACCCAGAGCTCTACTTTTGTTTAAAATGGCTAACAGTGGTGCCAAATTCTGCATGTCTTGGAATAAAATCCATTGTCAGACAAGTTGTTCTTTTCTTTATGCATTTTTTGCCCCCGAAAACACATCTGCAACAGACCAGTTGCAATTTGTACTGGCCAGCACTGATTCAGGGCTAAGATGTAATTGTACTGATTCATGCAGACCAGTAGCAATTTCCATGAGTTTGCCACACTTGCTTCGGACCAATGACAGTTGCAAATCGTTTGCCAGAGCTGTGTTAAAATATCGGAATGCCAGACAAAAGGTCTATGTTAAAGTGTCTGTGTATACATATGTATTATTCTGTCTTGGTTTTAAAGCTTTCAGAATTGTTTTTATCCACTATCAAACTCCCAAAGTGTGGATGCCTGTATATCTGTGGTGCTAAGCATTGTCTTATGTTAAATATTCTAAGAAGACTGAGAGTGTTGCTGCATACGATCATGCTCTATTTACTAGATATTTGTAGATATTGCAAAGTATCAAAAGAAATTATAGACCCTTTTGATGGCAGTTTTTTCTGCCATAATAGGTAGCTTAACTGATTATTTGTTTTATTTTTCTATTTATACTGATCATCAGGAGTTGACATCTAAAATGTTAAGATCATGGGTAAATGTAAACTTTGTGATTGCAAACAAACACAGCTGGACTGGACAGATTGATATTTGTAGCAGGTTGTTATACCATGTTGTAGAAGAAACAGATTTTAATGATTAAGTGTGATGTCATGAACTTTCAACCAGACCCAGAAATGCAGGACACAGTGTGAGATGACACAGAGTCAATTTATTACTTAAAGGGGAGGCACCCAAGCAGGAAGCAAACACTATAACTATTGGTGATGAAGGGAAAACACAATGAACATTAAACACTAGGAACTAAGGTACGGGTAACTGATCAAATGCGGAGCTAGAACCAGGAGCCAGAGAGAACACAGGGAAGCAGAGACATGAAGTGAGACAATCTTCTGGCACTGAGGTGAAAAAGCTGCTTGTCTTTATAATGTACTAGATTAGGGAGTGTGATCAGGTGTGTGCACTGCAATCAGACCATGTAGGTCAGCCTAACCTGGTGTCTGACTAACTAGGCTTATCTGGGAACCTGCTGTAGAACTCAGACAGCAGGTCAGGATCCAAGATCAGGGATCGAGGGAACCACTAGCATTCCTCGGGACCTTCAGATACTGGTAGCCACGGCCCTGCCTGTGGACATCAATTATGTGGTTGACTGAATATGTCAGCTGTCCATCAAAAAGAGGAGGGTGAAGAGGGCTTTCCACTATGGGTTTGACAAGGGAGACATGGAACACCAGATGCACCTTGAGAGCTGCTGTTAGTTTCAGCACTGGGGTTGATGATGCGCTCGATGGTGTATGGGCCGATATACTTCGGAGCCATTTTCTTGGAGTCGGCATGAAGGGGAAGATGTCTGGAGGAGAGCCAGACCTCTTGCCCAACCTTGTAGACCGGTGTCGGTGTCCGATGGTGATTGGTGATCCATCAACCTATGGATCTTCTGCCGACCTCTCCAGGGCAGCACAAGCCTCCTTCAAGACCCACCATGGTTTGCAGAAGTGGGCCTGGACTGTTAAGACAGCCACTTCAATCTCCTCACTGGGGAACAGGGGAGGTTAGAAACTGTTGATCACCATGAAGGGAGACAAACCCATGGCGGCACAGAACAGAGAGTTATGTGAGTACTCGATCCACTGCAGGTGTGTGGATCAGGAGGCTTGGAGGTGGGAGACAACGCAGTGCAGGGAGGATTCCAGGCTCTGATTAGTTTGCTCCGTTTGCCCATTGGATTGTGGGTGGTAACTGGAGGTCAGGTGGCTGGAAACTCCAAGGGTGTCGCAAAACACCTTCCATACCCTGGATGTGAACTGAGGGCCTCGGTCAGAAAGAATGTTTTGGGGATCCCATGGAGGCAAAACACATGTTGAAACAGTAGACCAGCTGTCCCTATCTTTGATGGGACCCTGGGTAGGGGGATGGAATGGACTGCCTTTGAGAAGCGGTCCACTATGGTCAAGATGCCAGTGTTGCCTTCGGATAGAGGTAGCCCAGTGATGAAGTCCATGGCAATGTGCAACCAGGGACGATGAGGTATAGGCAAGGGTTGGAGGAGACCTGCTAGTGCATGGTGGGAGGACTTCTTTTGGGCACATGTAAGACAAGCTCTGATGAACTCCCTAGTGTTGGCTGTTATGGTTGGCCACCAGAAACATTGTTGAAGGAGGAAAAGGATCCGGTGGACTCCAGAATGGCAGGCCAATTTGGTTACATGTCCCCACTGGAGCACTGGAGTTCTGTGCAGTGGAGGAACATACAACTGTCCCTGGGGACACCCTTTGGGCTCTGGTTCCCTTTGCTGGGTGTCCTAGACCAGACACTCCACCTTCTACTGAACCGCTCCAAGCACACAGGCAGGCAGGTAGAATGATTTTCGTGGTGGTGTCTTCCCCTGGGGAGTACTGCCAAGAGAGGGCATCTGGTTTTGTATTTCATGAACCAGGATGGTAGGTGAGGGTAAACTTGAACTTCCCCAGGGAAAGGGACCATCATGGATGCTGGGAGTTCAATCTCTTTGCTGAATGGAGGTATGACAGATTATTGTGGTCTGTCCAGATGATGAACGGATGGACTGCCCCTTCCAGCCAGTGCCACCACTCTTGGAGTGCCAGGGCTACAGCTAGCAGCTTTCGGTTCCCCAAGTCGTAGTTTTGTTCTGCTGGGGATAGGAAACTGGAGAAGAATGCGCATAGGTGTAATTTCTGTTTTTTTTTTTTTTTTTTTTTTGGTTTTTTATTTTTGTGGGCAGGGGAGCACTGGGAGAGGAAAGCCCCCACTCCCGAATCTGAGGGGTTCACTTCCAGCATGATCTAAAGTGTGAGGTCTGGGTGGATCAGAACGAGTGCATTGGGGAACCTGGTTTTCAGCCTGTCAAATGCTGTTTATGCACTAGGGGACCATTGGAAGGGTATCATAATGGACGTTAGCTGTGTGAGGGGGGGGCTGATGGGTGGTTTTAGTCTTGGATGAACCTTCTGTAGAAGTTTGCAAACCCCAAGAAACCTTTGTAGTTCTTTGCATGCTGCCAAAACTGACCACTCTGCCACCACTTTCATCTTCTCCGGATCTGGTTTTATGTGCCCCTTCTCAACAATATACCCCAGGAAAGACTCTGTGGAAACATGAAATTCACACTTCTCAGCCTTGATGTAAGACATGTTCTCTAGTAACCGGTGAAGAATCATGCTTATGTGACAGACATGCCTGTCGTGAGTCTTCGAGAAGATCAGGATGTCGTCAAGGTACACAGAAACGAAACAGTTCAACATGTCCCTCAGAATGTCGTTGAAGAGTGCCTCAAGGACCACAGAAGTGTTAGTCAACCCGAAATGCATCACCAGGTACTCAAATTGCCCTAGATGCATGTTAAAGGCAGTCTTCCATTCACCCCCTCCCAAATTCGGAGTAAGTGGTAAGCATTTCTCAGGACCAATTTAGTGAAGATAGTGGTGTCATGCAGAGGAGTGAAGGCTGAGTTGATGAGCGGAAGGGGATATTTGTTTTTTATGGTGATGCTGCTAAGTCCTGTATAGTCGATGCGGGGTCTTAAAGTATTTGTCCTTTTTTTAAATGAAGAAGAACCCCGCACCTGCCAAAGATGATGAGAGACGGATAAGGCCTGCCGCCAGCGAGGCCATGATGTATTGTTCCATAGTCTCCTTTTTGGGTTTCAATAGGTTATACAGTATAATCTTTTTTGTGGGGAGGGGGGGGCAGATCCAAAAAGCAAATCTATCACGCAGTCATATGGGCAGTGCAGTGGCAGTGAAAGGGCTTGGTCATTACTGAAAACCTCTTTTAAATCATGATATTCAATGGGGATACTGGTCAAATCTATTTTCCCCGGCAGGACAGGGGTTGAGAAATTTGGAAAGGAACAGCGGCCAGCAGGCAGTGTTGGGAGCAGTAATCACTTCAGTTGTGGATGGTGAGGGTGGCCCAGTCAATATGGGGATTATGGGCTTGCAACCAGGACCACCTTAACACCATGGGAGTGAGCGGGGCTGAAATGACAAACAGCTCTATATATTCATTGTGATTGCCCGATAGGGTGAGCTTGATAGGTTCCATCTTCTGTGTAACACGATCAATGAGTCGACCATCTATAGCTACCACCTTTTTAGGGTTATCAAGCTCGTGCACCAGGAGCTGAAGGAGTCTAACCAGTTCAGTGTTGATAAAATTGTCATTGGCACCTGAGTTAATGAATACACTAACTGGGTGTGTCCGTCGTGCGAAATGTAGGTTATCCTTGATCTGGATGCGCTTCTGGGGAGGTGAGGAGGCTTGGCTTGCCTCTGCCCTCCTGTCTGTTAGTGATCCCAGCACCACTGGACAATGGGTGAGGTAATTCCCTCTCGGCGCAGTAAATGCAGAGACAGTGGTTCAGTTGGCGTCGTCTTTCCCCCCGGCATCAGCTTGGTACAGCCAAGTTGCATGGGATCATGGTGCTCCCATCGGGCCAGTGAGACATTGTCCGAGGCAGTTGGGGATGAGGTGGGGAAAGCCGTGTTTGACATTGCGGAAATGCTCGAGGCGGGGTGACGTGACCATCTCGCTCTTCCCAGGATCTTTCTCTCTCTATCTCTCAGTCTATTGTCCAAACAGACAGCGAGTGCAATGATGTCCTTGAGAGTAGCTGGGTTATCACACGCAGCTAGCTCATCCTTGAGCTTGTTGGTTAGACCTTTGACAAATGCTCCTCAGGTCATTTCAACCACTTTCGATGGTTAGGGTCCGGAAGGCTATTGCATATTCTGAGACTGACTGAGAGAATTGTTTGATCCATAACAGCTGGCTGCTCGCCAGAGAGTCTTGTACTGTGAGTCTGCCACAGGTATCTTTTTTTTTTTTTTTTTTTTTTTTAATAATTCACGAGATAGCAGTCATTTTCAAAAGGCAGTTGCATTTAATTTAATTAAACTTAATTTATCCTTCAAATGCCAGAGGTGAGATGGTGGTACAATGGTTAGTATGTCTCACAGCAAGAGGGCCAGGGTTTGTTTCCCAGGAGTCAGTGTTTCTGTGTGTATTATGTATGTTCCCGCCATGATTACAGGATCCTCTAGTTTCCTCACACAATTCAAAAACATGCACAGTAGGCTAACTGGATTTTCCATATTGCCCCTAGTTGTACTGTAAGTATGAGTGTAAATGGTTGTATGTGTTTTGGCCCTGTGATGGAACGACAAGGTTCACGGTGTTCCCTGCATTTGTTCACAATAAGCTAAGATGGGCACCAGCCTCCTTCCTTTTTTTTCTCCTTATTGAAAAAAAAAAAAAAAAAAATCACCTCCGCAGCAGATTTGAATATCACAACTTAATTTCTCACATTCCTTTTATTCTCTTCTTTTTTCTTCTTTTCCTTTCGGCTGCTCCCTTCAGGGATCGCCACAGCAAATCATCTACCTCCATCTCACCCTGTCCTCTGCATCTTCTTCTCTGACTCCAACGACCTTCATGTCTTCCTTAACCACATACATAAATCTTATCTTTGGTCTTCCTCTAGGCATTTTGCCTGTAGTTCCAACCACAGCATCCTACTGCCAATATACTCACTATCCCTCCTCTGTACATGTCCAAACCATCTCAATCTAGCCTCTCTGATTTTGTCTCCAAAACATCTTACATGGGCTGTCCCTCTGATATACTCATTTCTGATCCTATCCATCCTCGTTACTCCCAGAGACAACCTCAGCATTATCATCTCTACTACCTTCAGCTCTGCCTCCTGCCTTTTCCTCAACGCCACTGTTTATAAACCATACAACATCGCTGGTCTCACCACCGTCTTGTACATTTTTCCTTTCATTCTTGCTGACACTCTCCTATCGCACATCACACCAGACACTTTTCTCCAACCATTCCAGCCTGCCTGCACACGCTTCTTCACTTCTTTTCCACACTCTCCATTGCTCTGGATTGTTGAGCCTTAAAATCCTCCACCTTCGTTATCTCTGCTCCCTGTAACATCACCATTCCTTCTGGGTCCTTCTCATTCTCACACATGTATTCTGATTTTCTGAGGCTCACCTTCAATCCTCTCCTTTCCAGGGCATACCTCCACCTCTCTAGATTTTCCTCCACTTGTTCTCTGCTCTCACTACAGATCACAATGTCATCTGCAAACATCATAGTCCATGGAGATTCTTGTCTCACCTTGTCTGTCAGCCTGTCCATCACCATGGCAAACAAGAAGGGGCTCAGAGCTGATCCTTGATGCACCCCCACCTCCACCTGAATTCGTTGATCACATCGACAGCACACCTCCCCACTGTTTTACATCTCTCAGACATGTCCTGCACCACTCTAACATACTTCTCTGCCACTCCAGACTTCTTCATGCAATACCACAGTTCTTCTCTTGGCACCCTGTCATATGCTTTTTCCAGATCCACAAAGGCACAATGCAGTTCCCTCTGACCTTCTCTGTACTTCACTATTAACATCCTAAAGCAAACATGCATCTGTGGTGCTCTTTTTTGGCATGAAACCAAACTGTTGTTCACAAATGCTGACCTCTGCCCTTAGTCTAGCTTCCACTATTCTTTCCCATAACTTCATCATATGGCTCATCAACAATCCTTTTATTATGGCTTAGTATATTAATTAATGATGAGTATAAACGGCATAAATATCCTTCATAATGGTGGTAGCGCAGTAGTTAGCCCATCCCTCTCAGTGCAAGAAATATCTAGGCTTGGTGAGGGCATTTCTGGGTGTTGTGTAGTGTAGTCTCCCTGTGCTAACATAGGTTTCTTCTTGATACTGCACTGAATATTAGTTTAATTCAGTGTTTCCTCAGATTCGTAAATTATGTATGTATGTTACTAAATAACTTAATTTGTTTCCTTTGCAGGAATCTTATAACCTAATGCTGCATGAATATTATTATGGGATAATTACAGGAGACCTTTTAGTTTTGAGAAGGCTGATTGTACAGGTTGTGACAGAAGGGGATCTACATCTGTACATGTTTGAGGAAGTGTTGTGTCCCCCAATGGTCGTTTCATGTTTTAAAATGCTGATAAATTGCAGTTAAATTTAATACTTAGATATTTCATTTAAATATTAGTGTTAAAAGATGTAAAAAAAAAAAAAACAAAAAAAAACATTTTTTATACTTTTTGTTGTCTAACATTTCATTCAACTTTACTTTTGATTAGAAGACGTCGTTAATTGATGAAATTTAATTGATAAAAAAGAATGTTTTAAGCTATATAACCCAGCCCAGAGGTAAGGTGCTGGATTACTGATCCCAAGTTTGGGGGTTCAAGCACCACTGTCAATGGCTGTTACTCCCAGGGCAGCTGGGACCTGTCCAAGATGGCGCTTGAGTGAAGGCGACATGAACAAAAGCTCTGTTGTTAGCCAATGGGAGGCCAGCAGGGCGGGATGTTTGAGTGTCATTGATGGGAGAGCAGCACATGCATTGTTTGAATGTTTGAATGGCGTGTTTTAATGTTGGAGTGTCGCATTTGGATTTTTAAGATGGTGCTTTCGTATCCTGAGACAAATATACACATTAAATGTTTGATGAGCTGCATTTTGCTCACATGCGCCATATTTATTCAACAACATAAAAAAACTAAATAATTAAGACTCTTTCTCTCTCTCTCTCTCTCTCTCTCTCTCTCTCTCTCTCTCTCACTCTCTCTCTCACACACACACACACACACACACACACACACAAAAAATAAAAACTCAGCCACGCCCACACGCAATGCGCAGCTGATGGAACAAGTCTATTTAAATGTTTTTAAACATTTAAATTTTCAAATGGACGGGATGTTTTATTCAAAGTGGAATTACAGTACCTGTTTGAAAGATCAGAGGTCTTCATTCAATATTAACTTGCTTCCTTGCGAGATCGGAGGTCTTCTCCCACAGAGCACTCTGTTTTAATACCGTGTCGAAATAATCACCTCCATCACTGTATTTCCGCTTTAGGGTCTTCTTCTGGTTCAATATCATCCCAATTGCAGAGGGTGTTTGGTGATAACGAAATATAACGCTGCATGATCAATCTCAAAACAAGCCAACAGTCAACTCTCCTTCACATGTGTGACATACAGGAGGTGGGGTACAGGAAGTAGCTGCGTCATCCCTCCTAGCCAATGGGAGACCAGCGGGGCGGGATGTTGGGAGAGAGCCAATGAGAGAGCAACTCACGCATCGTGTGAAATTTTGATTGGCGTGTTTGAATTTTGAATTGTGCATTTAGCGCTTATCATAAAAGGAGGTTGTTCTCGTATCCCGGGGACGAAAACTTATATATATTCAAGTGACAGAACAGTTCAAGGTGGAGGTGGGATTGCAACAAGGGTCAGCTCTAAGCCCCTTCTTGTTTGCTATGGTGATGGACAGGCTGACAGACGAGGTTAGACAAGAATCTCCATGGACTATGATGTTTTCAGATGACATTGTGATCTGCAGTGAGAGCAGAGAACAAGTGCAGGAAAATCTAGAGAGGTGGAGGTATGCTCTGGAAAGGAGGGGAATGAAGGTTAGCCTCAGTAAGACAGAATACATGTGTACGAATGCCAAGGACCCAACAGGAATGGTGAGGTTACAGGGAGCAGAGATAAGGAAGGTGGAGGATTTTAAGTACTTAGGCTCAACAATCCACAGCAATGGAGAGTGTGGAAAAGAGGTGAAGAAACGTGTGCAGGCTGGTTGGAATGGTTGGAGAAAAATGTCCGGTGTGATGTGTGATAAGAAGGTATCGGCAAAAATGAAAGGAAAAGTGTACAAGATGGTGTTGAGGCCAGCGATGTTGAATGGTTTAGAAACAGTAGCCCTGGGTAAAAGACAGGAGGCAGAGCTGGAGGTAGCAGAGATGAAAATGTTGAGGTTCTCTTTGAGAGTAACAAGAATGGATAGGATCAGGAATGAGCACATCAGAGGGACAGCACATGTAAGACATTTTGGAAACAAAGTCAGAGAGGCTAGATTGAGATGGTTTGGACATGTACAGAGGAGGGAAAGTGAGTATATTGGTAGTAGGATGCTAAGGTTGGAAATACCAGGCAGAAGGCCAAAAGAAGACCAAAGAGACGATTCATGGATCTGGTGAAAGAGGACATGAAGGCAGTTGATGTAAGAAAAAAATGATGCAGAGGATAGGGTGAGATGGAGGCAGATGATTTGCTGTGGCGACCCCTGAAGGAAAAAGTCGAAAGGAGAATAAGATATATATACTGGTCCTCTAAAAATTAGCATATTGTGATAAAGTTCATTATTTTCTGTAATGTACTGATAAAAATTAAACTTTCATATATTTTAGATTCATTGCACACCAACTGAAATATTTCAGGTCTTTTATTGTTTTCATGCTGATGATTTTGTCATACATTCTGAAATCATCCTGAAATCATACCGAAAGCATACTTTCTGTAAAAGGATTCCCGACCAAGTATTGAGTGCATAACTGAACATAAGTATTTGAAGGTTGACTTTTTTTGTATTAAAAACACTTTTTCTATTGGTGGGATGAAATATGCTAATTTTTGAGATAGGGATTTTTGGTTGTTATTTATATATATATATATATATGTATATATATATATATATATATATATATATATATATATATATATATATATATATATATATATATATATATATATATATATATATATATATATATATATATATATATATAATATTATATTATATATTAAATTATATTAAATATTATATTCTATTATATTATATTATTAAATATATATATATATATATATATATATATATATATATATATATATATAATATTATATTATATATTAAATTATATTAAATATTATATTCTATTATATTATATTATTAAATATATATATATATATATATATATATATATATATATATATATATATATATATATATATATATATATATATATATTAAATAAATTAACTAATGAAGTCAACATAAATTGCCAGACACAAACAATAACAGGAAATAACACTTTTTTGTTTGCTTCCAAAGAAATTATTTTAAGTAATAATAATAATGACAGTGATTTATAGTTAATAGTGTACTAGTAGTATGTAAGTATTAAATTGATGTTAAATAATGTCAAGGAAAAGCAAGTTATCCATTTGGAATCACCTGCAAATGGTGCAGATGCAATATTACTATATATTATGATGCTTCTACAACCTGAATTTTATGACTCCTATATGTCCAAAAAAGAGATAGGGTGGGGGCATTTACCATGATGTAGCTACCTCTCTACTTTTGAAAACATTGTGAAGATGTCTAGGCATCAAGGTCATGAGTTTCTGAAGTTTTCATGTTGGAATATGGTCCCATTTTTCCCTGACATGGGTTTCGAGATGCTGAAGAGCTTGTAGTCATCTTTGACCTATTTTTCATTTAATGATGCAGCGAATGCTCTCTATAGTTGAGGAACATTTCAGTTCATTTTCTGTAACTGCTTAATCCTAATTTGGGTCGCGGGGAGGCTGATGCCCATCCCAGCCAACTTCGGGCGAGGGCAGAGTACACCCTGGACAGCTCGCCAGGCCATCGCAGGGCGGAAACACGCTGACGGCTTTGCAGCCTACTCTTTACGAAAGTCAGCAATGGTTCTTTTACATGCCTCACACCATAGTCAGTGGGTGACATGGCCCGCCTTTGATAACCCAGTTAGCTGCACTGGGGGGGGACAGTGACAACCTTGTGGAGAGTGGGACTCGAACCCCCAACCTTTGGATCAGCGATCCAGCACCCTATACCATTAGATCACCACTGCCCCTTTTAACATTGTTAAAAAAAAAAATCAACAAGTATTTATGGACTCCTTCACAGATTGGAGCGATCTCGCACAGATCTACCCATCTTAACTTTAAGAGACTGTCTTTTTAAGACATCCCGTTTATAGCTAATCATGTTACTGACCTGATATCAATCAGCTGTTAGATGTTTTCCCAGCAGAACCTTTGAGACTATATTGCTTTTTCAGCCATTTATTTTCCTCCATGTGTAAAAGTTCTCAATTTACACATTACTTATGTTATTTATCTTCTGTAAATGGTCAGGTTTTGGCTTCTGTGATTTTGAAAGTTTAATTTTATTCAAATTTAAAGAATGTCTCATCTTTTCCGGAATTCAGGTTGTATAATGCAGCTCACTCAATAGTGAGGACGTGTCAACATGCTTAGTTTAAAAGTAGCTAAATGCAAGATCAACTCTGTAAATATCAACCATGGTCAGCCCAGGCCTGTTGCAGAGGTATGCAATTCACCTGTTACTATGGTAACATGTTTCATGATAAGAAGACTGAAAGTAAATCGAGTGTTGTATGGGTTAAACAGAACTTCATTGTGCTGCTGGAGGACAGTCCTTGGCATTTCCACAAATAATTAGTCTACCTTTGGCATAAAACATGCTTCAATTCCATCTGCATTTTTGAAGCAATTTGAAATGTTTCTGCTGCACATTGTCATACTTTCAGACTAATGTGTGCACAATATATGTGCTTCATGTTTTTTTTTGTCATCTCTTGAGAAGACACTAATAAGGCTTTGGTAAGAGCATCATGCCATGGGCTCATGATTAGAATCAAGCTCACAGCATGACACAAATATCAATGTAAGTTGTAATTTTCAGCTGAGCTTCAATCTTACAATGACTGACAGAAATAATTATACATCAGTGAAACAATAAGCACTCAGGGCATGCACTACAATGAAAGATTTTTGAACAAGTCTCAGAAACTGAGATCAAAGTTACTGTGCATCTTAGTGATATGTGCAACATCAAAAAGCATGTAAATGCATTTCTATTGTAATGCGGTACGATTGGAAAATTTGAACTGAGCTTCTGCTTAGATGTATTTTATTAGAGAATACAGATTTGTCTGGAAAAGAACTGTGATAGTAGGATATTTGATTAAATTCAGTATCGTTCATATCATATGCTCATATGCCTAGGTTAAAATACAAGAAATTCAAATAGATATAAACTCAAAGCTATTAGAAGTGCCATAGTGGTTCACATTGCTGCATCACAGAAAGAATGTATTGGGTTCAATCCCTGTACTTGATGAGGGTGTTGCTGTTGGTTTCCTCCAGCTGATCAGACTCCCACAGTCCAAAGATGTGCACATTAGATTAAGTGAATAGTCTCAATTGCCTTTAGGTGTGACTGTGAGAGTGAATCATTGTGTGCCTATCTTGGCCTTGCTATGGTCTGGCGAGCTGTTCAGAGAGTACCACATCTTCATGTATCGTCAACAGGGATTGCCTACAACCTCCGTAAGACCCAACAAAATGATAAATCACTTTCATAAGTAAGCGTGAAAATGAAATAAAGTTTTAAGACCGACTGTGAATGTGTACGCATAGGTCTTTGTGATGGCCTATCCCTATGTATTTTGTTCTTTTTTTGTTTGGTTGTTTTTTTGTTTTGTTTTGTTTTGTTTTTTTTTTCTTTGTTTTTTGGTTTTTTTTTTTTTTTTGAGGCTATTTAATTTACCAGAGAACAAAAGAGGGAGAATATTGCAATGAGGAGAGTGAAATGGCAAAGGTTTCCTGGTTTTTATTCAGCAAACCAATCAGTCCACATTTTCCTTTTTCATATATCTTGTCTAAGTATTACCAGACCTGGAGTTTTATTCTTGAGAAGAAAAAAAAAAATCTTGCTTTTTCTCTGTGCATGTGCAGAAATTAGAGAATTGTTTTACAGCCATGCAGGTGTCAAGGAATAAATCTATCTTTTTTTTTTTTTTTTTTTAAACATAAGACATTGTCTTTCAGGCCTGTTCTGGGTGCAATTACCTGGTCCTTGTTGTATTACCACCTGTGCAGGGTTTTCTTATTCAGAACAGTCCACCAGCTCCTGCTATTCCATTAGTACCCTCCGTCTTTCAAGTGACTTCTGTAATTCAGTCTTTGTCTTCGATCACCCTTTGCTCTCCCAGTTACTGTGCATAGTGTAAATTGTGGTTGGATCACGAGGATGTGTTAGGACTACTGATGGGTGCATGCTGTGAGCCCTAGTGAGCTGCCCTCAAACTGTAAATATATTCTCCCTGGTCCATAGCCTATCCATAAATAACGCGTACAAACTTGTAACATTAACATTAGAATAACATTCAATCACCCCCTTGCTAAAAAGGGTTGTGACAGGAAGGGCATCCGGCGTAAAAACCTCTGCCAAATCAAAACGTGCGAATCAGATGATTCGCTGTGGCGACTCCCGAGTAAATGGGAAAAAGCCGAAAGGAAGACAACATTCAATCACCCCCAGTGCAACTAACTGGGTTATCAAAGACCGGCCATGTCTCTCACCGTCCATGGTGAGAGGCATGTAAAAGAACCACTGTTGACTTTTGTGATGAGTAGGCTAAATGGCCATCAGCGTGTTTCTGGCCTGTAATGGCCTGGTGAGCTGTCTAGGGTGTACTCTGCCCTCGCCCAGAGTCAGCTGAAATGGGCAACAGCCTCTCCGCAACCCCAATTAGGATTAAGCGGTTCAGAAAATGAATGAATGAATAACATTCTATCAGTGAAAAGCCTCAACTAACTTTCTTCTAAATATGAAAGTGAGTTTCACATTTGTCTTGAGAAGAATGACTTTGCAAAAATACCACAACATCGGTGGAATGTAAGCAACATGGAGAATATTTTTTTTTATTTATTGGGAAGATTCTGAATATTTTCTTCAGAAGCTACAAAATATTCTGTACATAAAATTAGGCATTTCTATTTATTTATTTTTTCTATAGAGTACAACTCTGAGAAGGGTGCCATCCGTAATTAAAATCACACGGTATATTAATTTCCTATTCCTAAAAAAAATATTATTTTTAAGGTATCATCTTGCACAGATTTGTATAATGGGTGGTCCAAAAATCTAAGTTGAACAACAATTAAAGTGCTTTTTAAAAAGTGTATACTGAAAAAAAAAAAAATCCCTTCACTCTACTTTATTTAAATGTGTACATCAGTCCCATATGATCATAATATGGTCAACTGATGTAATTTGTACTTGGATGCTCAATGAATTATTATTATTTTTTTGTTACACCAATGTATTTATTTTAATTAAAATACGAAAAAAAAAAAAAAAAAAAAAACACTGATCCTAAGGTTGGGGTTTCAAGCCCCACTCACCACAGGCTGTCACTGTACCCTCAGTGCATCTAACTGGGTTATCAAAGGCCGGTGATGTCTCTCACTGTCTATGGTGTGAGGCATGTAAAAGAACCATTGCTGCCTTTCGACAAGAGTAGGCGCAAAGCCATCAGTGTGTTTCTGCCCTGCAATGGCCTAGTGACAAGTTGATATGTGGCTGACAAGGGTGTAATCTACCCTTACCCAAAGTCGGCTGGGATGGGTGCCAGCCTCCCCGCTACCCTAATTATGATTAACCGGTTACAGAAAATGAATGATGATGAATGAATTATCAAACAGTATATTTTCAAGAGCAAAATGCATAACAGTTATATTAAAATAAAGTGCTTATAAAGACACTGTTCTAGAAACGTTAACTGTGTGAACAAAACTTTGTTGAGTGGCAAAACGCAGCCTTTTGGAAGCAAGTTGTCACCAGTGCTGACATCATCTAAAGTTCAAACCTGCATATAAATTTTCCTTAGCTACAAACTAAATATGGAAGTCTTGCATAAAATCTTCACAAAAAAAATGGTACCTCTTCAATATAACCTGAATTAATAAAATAAAGTCAATAAACAAAAAAGAAATGTCAGCTTAACACTTTCCATCACAAAAATTATGACGGTATTGACAACAAAGAAACGAAATAGTCAATTCAAAGCAAAAACTGATACAAAAGAAAAAAAGTGTGTAAAAAAGTAAATAGCAGGTGACTTCATGGGAAGCAAAGTTATTTTTTAGTTTCTTCCATTTATTGCCAGGATTTTGACTTGTTCAGTCAAACAGTCTGTTTTTCAAAGTGAGGGCTTAATTTGAAAATCTAGTTGCATCCAGTCACATGAAAAACTTTTGGATTTCCTAAAAGGTGTAGTCGAGGTTCAACATGTACGACATATCAAATAGCATAACACTAATGCTAATTTATCAAGATTGCTAATGCTATACGTATTATCAAGATCCTACAGAACCTGCATACCTTCCATCACTTGAAAGAGTGCCCTCTGACATGAAGCATGTTCCCACAGTGATGTCTTCAGTGGCCTCATTCATGACATCTCCATCCATTCATTTTTTAACCGCTTAATCACAATTAGGGTCCTGGGGAGGCTAGCACCCATCTCAGCTGACTCTGGACAAGGGCAAGGTAAACCCTGGATGGCTCACCAGGCCATCGCAGAGCAGAAACACACTGACAGCTATGCAGCCTCCTCTTTACAAAAGTCAGTAATGTTTCTTTTTAAAGGATTCTTCTGACCTTACTCTCCAATGTTCTGTTTGATTTTTTTTTTTTTTTTTTTTTTTTTTTAGTTCCCATTTAATTTTTGGAACTCAGGCACACATAGGCTGTTTTTAAGACTAGGCTGAAAACTTACATGTTTTGTCAAGCATTGTTAATAGCTTTCATGAGGTAACCCTGCCAAAAATATCCTATAGAAATCCCATAGACAAGGGTCAGTGGTAGTCTAGTGGTATAGGGTGCTGGATCGCTGATCCAAAGGTTGGGGGTTCGAGTCCCACTCTCCACAAGGTTGTTACTGTGTGTGTGTGTGTGTGTGTCCCCCCCCAGTGGAGCTAACTGGGTTATCAAAGGCCAGCCATGTCTCTCACTGTCGATGCATGTAAAAGAACCATTGCTGACTTTCGACAAGAGTAGGCTGCAAGGTGTCAAGAGCTGTTTTCAGTAGGTTGTGTATTTGCCTGGGGTCTCCAAAGTCTAAAACTATTTGACATATTTCACAAAGGGTGGTTCTAATTACTTGCACACCTCCAAGATTCACACTGCACAGCTGATATACCTTGCTGGAGAGTGTCTTTAGTATATTGAATGGGATGTATTTTATGATCCAGCAATGCTGCTCTCTTCTTTCCATTAAATCACAATAGGGTATCTACACAGGCTTCCGTTCAGTCTGTGTTTAGGAATTGTTTAGAACCCATGCATGCCACAGTACTTCCATAGATGCTTTTCTTGTGTTGTGCACATTCTATTTACTGTTTCTTGGCCTTAAATAGACATTATTCTCTTGGTAAACTATTGCTGAAAAGCATCCTTCTTGACTTGTTCTTTAATATACCAGTGTTGATATTGCTATTTGGTTGAGTCCTGGATGTCTTCTCACGTGGATGAGATTTTGACTTTGCTGACCATGCAATGATGGTTTCAATACAATACATGACACACAGCCTGCACTGGCACCGTAGACTTCTCTCAGTCCACTGTAGAAGTTATCCATGTTGTTCCTGTTTGTGTAGCCCTGTCTCATCAGCCTTGTTGCTCAGCCACAAATCCTGCATTGCACGTAGTTTGTTGAATGGTACTGCATGCACTCCTCAGTGCACCGTTCTTTGCTGTTGAGTTCAGGTCATTAAAGTGCACTTTGTAAGCATGACGCTTGTCCTCTAGCATGTTCTATGCAGTTCTGTGCTCTATGATCTATGCAGTTATCATCAAACCAGTCTTTGTGTTTCCTGGTAGAGGGTCCAAGACATCCCATGGCTGTGTTGTACACTGTCACACAAAATTTGCCAGCTCAATAACTTGTATGCGTTTTTCCAGGGTGTCAGCAAAGGAATGACATTCTTCAACTTGTTGATTTTGAGGCATTTGAGTGCTTTGATGCCCTGAGGACATTTCTTGGGGTGGATGCAGATGTTTAACTTGGCAACAATGATGCGGTGGTTAGTCCAGCATTCTACAATGCACATAGCCTTGGTGAAGCGTATGTCCTGTCTGTCTTTCTTCCTAATGATGATGTAGTCAATGAGCTGCCAACACTTAGAGCAAGGGTGCATCCATAAAGTCCTGTTATGGGTAGGAAGCAGAAGACGGTGTTTTTTATCAGAAAGCCATGTACAGCACAGGTCTGGAAGAACAGCAAGTCATTCTGTTATACTTGTCAACCCCATGATTCCCAATCACTCCCTCCCAGTTGGCGCTGTCACAACCAACTCTCATGTTAAAATCTCCAAACTTGTCAGCATTTAGTACAGCAATGATGACTGTGTTCAAGCCTTTGTAGAACTTGTCTTTGAACTCATCTGGCTTGATCATGGTGGGACCATAGGAGCTGACGAGGGTGGGAAACTTCTCAATTATTTTGGGAGACCAACCAACTTGTCAACAAGAGATGATGTCATTGCAAACCTGACGCCAGCCTCATGTCTCTCCTCAAGTCCTCATCCACTCCAGAAGAAAGTGTAGCCCCAGCCTCTCTCACACCCTCTCCAGCCATCCTGGTCTTGCTTAGGGCAGCAATGCCAATGTTGTATCTGGCAAGTTCACATGACATGAGTGTTGTGCATTTCTGGGTTCTGTCTGAATCATTTGAATGTTGCATGAAGCAAGGTTCAATGACGTTGTCCTTGTTTTCTTCCTTTTACCATGTGATTTCCTCCTCACAGTCTGCCAAATCCAGGCTTCACATGCAGGGGAGACAGACCCTACAGTTGCAGCCCTATGACCAGCAACATGACAGCTATTCTTGTGACAAGCTCCCAAGGTAGCAGAGACACTATGGGGCAGGAATGTCCCGTTGCCTGTACAAGCCCAGAAGTGTTTACCCACTGCCTACATGTAAGTACCTAATAAGCAATCACATTACCTTTCATACTGTGCAAATGGTGTTATTTATGGATGTGATTAAATCCTTTTACTTTTGGCTCATTTCGGTGCTCAAACTCATATGGCTAAATTGAGTCAGAGGACCCCAATCTATTTGTACTATGAACAAAGTCTGACCTAAAAATCATTCCACTCTCTACCATGCTATTTTTTTCTCTTTAAATGTATCACAGTTGCTAAAATCACTGTCATGTTCAGAGTGGTATTCAGGTGAACTTTCTATGTACTATACCATCTTTAGTAAGTTTTGTTCGCACCATAATGCTTTCACCCAACTACTTTTGAGTCGTACATACTCTGTATGGAGGTTTTGTTTGTTTGTTTGTTTGTTTGTTTGTTTGTTCTTTTTTTTTTAAGGGTGGGTTGAAATTTAAGGAGGCATACTCATAGTACTGCTATGTTGAATTTATTAATTCAGGGATCTAATAGGATGATTTGAACACATATTTATTAACTTTAAACCCAAAATTAAATGTGACATAGTGTGTCAATTCTATTCATTTTGCATTGAAGCCGGAGCCCATCCAAGCCAACTTTGGTTAAGGTACACCTTGAACAGCTCACCAGTCCCTTGCAGGTCTAATACCCAACTAATCACACCCACACAGAGTATCTAAATAACCTAAATGTCCATGTCTTTAAACTGTGGAAGGAAACTAAAGCTCCGATTAAAAAATAAATAAATAAATAAATAAATAAATGCAGCCATGAGGTGGGGGTGGGCACTAACCAGTGTCTCTCCCCCTCATGCCGGACCCAAGCCCGGAGAAATGCAGAGGGTTGTGTCAGGAAGGGCATCCGACGTAAAACCAATGCCAAACATTTATGATGCAAATCAGAAGTATTACCACCATACCGGATCGGTTGAGGCCCGGGTTAACAACGACCGCCATCGGTGCTGTCAATCAACAGGGTGCTGATGGAAATTGGACTACTGTTGGTCGAAGACGTCGAAGAAGGAGAGGTGGGAGGCGTGTCCGTAGGCAGAGAGAGAAGAGGAAAGGCATGAGTCTAGGACTGAGAGTGGGGACTTTGAATGTTGGAACTATGCAAAGAAAAGGTAGAGAGCTGGCTGACATGATGCAGAGGAGGAAGGTGGACATACTGTGTGTTCAGGAGACCAGGTGGAAAGGTAGCACAGCTAAAAGCTTAGGAGCAGGGTTTAAGCTATTTTATCACGGTGTGGATGGGAAGAGAAATGGAGTAGGAGTCATCTTGAAGGAGGAGTTTGTCAGGAATGTTCTAAAAGTGAAAAGAGTGTCAGACAGAGTGATGAGTCTCAAGTTAGAAATTGAAGGTGTAATGCTCAATGTTGTTAGTGCTTATGCCCCACAGGCAGGATGTGAGCAAGAAGAGAAGGAGAGATTCTGGAGTGACTTAGATGAAGTGATGCAGAGTACCGCCAGAGGTGAAAGAGTGGTCATTGGTGCAGACATCAATGGACATGTTGGTGCAGGCAACAGAGGGGATGAGGAAGTGATGGGCAGGTTTTGTATCCAGGACAGGAACGCAGAAGGACAGATGTTGATCGATTTTGCAAAAAAGATGGAAATGGCTGTGGTGAATACTTTCTTCCAGAAGAAACAGGAGCATAGGGTGACTTATAAAAGCAGCGGTAGGAGCACACAGGTGGACTACATCTTGTGTAGGCGATGTAATTTGAAGGAAGTCAGTGACTGCAAAGTCATAGTGGGTGAGAGTGTTGCCAAACAGCATAGGATGGTGGTGTGCAGGATGACTCTGATGGTGAGAAAGGTGTAAAAGGCAAAGGCAGAGCAGAAGACAAAGTGGTGGAAGCTGAAAAAGGAAGAGTGTCATGTTGTCTTCAAGGAGGAGTTGAAACAGGCTTTGGGTGGCCAGGAAGTGCTTCCAAATGACTGGACAACCACAGCAAATGTGATCAGGGACACAGGTAGGAGAGTACTTGGTGTGTCCTCTGGAAGGAAAGTAGATAAGGAGACTTGGTGGTGGAATGAGGAAGTGCAGGAGTGTGTACAAAGGAAGAGGTTAGCTAAGAAGAAGTGGGACATTGAGAGGACCGAAGAGAGTAAACAGGAGTACAGTGAGACACAGCGTAAGGCGAAAGTAGCAGTGGCTAAGGCCAAACAGAGTACAAAAGGGAAAAGTGTACAAGACGGTGGTGAGGCCAGCGATGTTGCATGGCTTAGAAACAGTGGCGCCGAGGAAAAGGCAGGAGGCAGAGCTGGAGGTAGCAGAGATGAAAATGTTGAGGTTCTCTCTGGGAGTAATGAGGATGGATAGGATCAGAAATGAGTAGAACAAAGTTATGCAGGTGTTTCTGATTTGTGATGTCAAGAGATATATTCCTGATAAATTTGAAGCCCACTTGAGTCAACACAATATTGATACACTTAGGGATTCCACTGCGCGAGCTGACAGCTATGTCCACAGACAAAAGAAGGTCTTAATTAAAAAAAAAAGAAAATGTTTGGCCATGTAAGGCCAAAGCCCAACTCCAGCTCAGTTCCCAAGAAATGAAACCTGAGAGGAACCAAATCAGGCAGTGTCCTGTATCTCAACATTGCAGAAAGCAAGATCACGCTATGTCTGAAAGTTATATTCTAAAAAGGAAAAACAAAACAAAACAAAAACAGCTCAGTGTGCTTATTTCCTCTAAAAGTACTTAAGGAAATAATGAGAAAGCTCATAAACAAATTAAACAAGCTAACATTAGAAAGGAATACATACTTACGTAGCCAAAGATACAGTGCCGCTTATTTATAATCTTTTTTGCACCCCCTACTAATTGCACTTCGAGGGCCTGTAACAGTGAATTTCTCCATTGTGAGATCAATAAAGCTGTAGCTATCTATTATAGTGACCAGACTGTACTTCTTTGAGGCTATTTAGGTATAATCAAATTCTATGGCAAGATTACAAAACACTTCCACTGGCCAAAAATAAAACGACACATATAATTTCTGCCATGCATGAGAGATAGGTAGAAGGCCAGACCAAAATATTCCTATTACACTTCTGAAGCCTTTAACTGCCTTTCAAGAACAATTTAGCAGGACAATCATTAACAGTGTTCGACCCTTGGCCAGGACTAAATCTGATAATCAATACCAACTAATCATGTGTGTTTCCCGTGGTGATCCCTCTGAGTAACACCCAAACCTGCAGCATTGTAAAAGTTCTGATTAGCTTCTTCACACTGTTTTGCCTACCAAAGTAAACCCAATCTGATCAAAGATCAAACATCACATTAGGCATCTTCCAAAGTTTTACATATGAACTTGGTATTAAACAAATAGTATTTAGTGTATATCACCCAGAGTCACAGGTAACCCTAGAAAAGGTTCCGCCCAACCCTGAAAACATGCATCAGAACCTATTGTTTCGAAAATGAGAAATGCTGAGACCAAGGGATTCCATTGCTATTCTTCGTGGCCAGAGAATCAGTGCAAGAGTTATTGACATTTAACCCATTTGAGCCGGTGTTCAGACATACAGTTCAAAGCCTGCTAACTTAGCTCTTGAAAGAGAAATGACTACAAGAGGCACCTGAAGACATGAGCCTATTAGACTACATACCAAATTTCAAAAAGAAGCTATGTCATGCATGTGAACTGGATCATGCAAGCCTGAAGGGCACCCCGCAGAAGATGAAGCGACTATTCGGCCGCCAAACTGAACAGGGCAGCTTCAGTACAGGAGACAAAGTAATGGCATTCCTACCTATTCCTGGACATCACTTGCAAGAAGGATACCATGGTCCTATGAAGTCATCAGAAATGCAAATGATGTCAACTACATTATAAGGACCCCTGACCGAAGTAAAACTCTGATCCTCAGCTGTCCTCATTAAAATATGAAAACCAATAAATGTTTAGGTGGTTTTAGTTAAAGCAGACACTGTTTTTTTCATCTGTGTGATTTTGACAAAGATCAGATCACATTTGATGGTGATTTTATGCAGAAATATGAGAAATTCCAAAAGTTTCAGATACTTTTTCATACCACTGTACCACATCTGTCAGACTGGCCATCACCATAGCAAACAAGAAGGGGCTCAGAGTCGATCCTTGATGCTGTCCCACCTCCACCTTGAACTCATCTGTCACACCGACAGCACACCTCACCACTGTTTTACATCCCATTTTACATACATCCATTTTACATACTCATACATCCCCTGCACTACTCTAACATACTTCTCTGCCAATCCACAGTTCGTCTCTTGGCACCCTATCACATCCTTTCACCAGATCCACAAAGGCATGGTGCAGCTCCCTCTGACCTTCTCTGTAATTTTCTTTAAACATCTTCAAAGAAAACGCTGCATCTGTGGTGCTCACTCTTGGCATAAAATCAACTGTTATTCACAAATGCTGACCTCTGTCCTTAAGTCTAGCTTCCACTATTCTTTCACATAACTTCATTGAATGGCTCATCAATTATATCGCTCAGTAGTTGCCACAACTCTGCATGTTCTTAAAAATGGGCACCAGCACACTTCTCCTCCATTTCTCCAGCATCTTCTCACTCTCTTTGGCCTTGTTGAATGTTTTTGTCATGAAGTATACTGCTACCTCTCCTAGACACTTCCATTACTCCACAGATATGTCATCAGGATCAACTGCCTTTCCACTCTCCGTCCTCTTCAATGCCCTACTCACTTCACCCTTCCTTTTCTTTGCTACTTCCTGGTCCTCAATGTTCACCTCTTCTTCACTTTTTTCTCTCTCATTTTCCTCATTCATCAGCTCTTCAAATTACTCTTTCCATCTTCCCAGCACACTTCTGTTATTATTCAATACATTTCCTTCTCTGTCCTTAATCACCCCTACCTGCTGCACGGCCTTCCTATCTCTATTTCTCTGCTGTGCCAAGCTGTATAAATCATCTCTTCCCTGCTTGCCCTCCAACCTAGCATACAAGTCATCATATGCCCTCTGTTTGGCTTCTGACACCACTACCTTCACCTTATGCTGTGTCTCCCTGTACTCCTGTTTACTCTCTTCAGTCTTCTCAATGTCCCACTACTTAACTCTTCCATTGAACACACTCCTGCACTTCCTGATTCCACCACAAAGTCTCCTATTTGCTTCCAGAGAACACACCAAGTACTTACCCACCTGTCTCACTGACCACATTAGCTGTAGTTGTCCAGTCATCTGGAAAAACTTCCTGACCACCCAAAACCTGTTTCAACTCCTCCTGGAAGACAACACAACACTTCCTTTTTCAGCTTTCGACACTTTGTCTTCTGCTCTGCCTTTGCCTTCTTCACCTTTCTCACCATCAGCTCCATCTTGCACACCACCATCCTATGCTTTTTAGCAACACTTTCACCCACTACTTCTTTGCAGTCACTGACTTCCCTCAAATTACATCATCTATACAACATGTCACTATACAGCATTTTCACCACAGTCATTTCCATCTTTTTTGCAAAGTCTATCAACATCTGTCCTTCTGTGCTCCTGTCCTGGATACCAAACCTGCCCCTTACTTTCTCATTCCCTCTGTTGCCTTCACCAACATGTCCATAGATGTCTGCACCAATGACCACTCTTTCACCTCTGGGTGTACTCTGCATCAGTTCATTTAAATCACTCCACAATCTCTCCTTCTCTTCAAGCTCACATCCTGAGTGTGGGCTATAAGCACTAACAGTATTGCACATCATGCCTTCAATTTCTAACTTGAGGTTAATCTATCTATCTAGTGCCTGGACGACCATTGGGGACCCGCCATGACAGTCAATGGCCTAGTTATCATCTTCATGGAGGTTTTCTTGCTAGTGCAGTGGTTTGCCATTGCCTTCTGCACGATGCAAACTTACAGGCAATCTAGAATGGCCAATTAACCTACTGTGCATGTCTTTGGATTGTGGGAGGAAACCAGAGCACCCAGAGGAAACCCACGCAAGCACGGGGAGAACATGCAAACTCCACACGGAAACACCCAGGCTGGGAATCGAACCCAGGCCTTCTTACTGTGAGGTGGATGTGCTAACCACGATGCCACTGTGCCGCCTGAGGTTAGTCATTCTTTCTAAAACTCTTTTCATTTCAGGAACATTCCTGACAAATCCCTCGTTCAAGATGACTCTGGTTTTTCCCATCCAAAAAATAAATAAAACAGCTTAAACCCTGCCCCTAAGCTTTGAGCATTGCTACCTTCTCATATGGTCTCCTGAGCACGCAGTATGTCCACCTTCCTCCTCTGCATCATGTCAGCCAGCTCTCTAGCTTTTCCTGTCATAGTTCTAAAATTCAAAGTCCCTTTGCAGAATCAGAAGACAAAGTGGCAGAGCAGAAGACAAAGTGGTGGAAGCTGAAAAAGGAAGAGTGTCCTGGTGTCTTCAAGGAGGTGTTGAAACAGGCTTTGGGTGGTCAGGAAGTGCTTCCAGATGACTGGACAACTACAGCTAATGTGATAAGGGAAACAGATAGGAGAGCTCTTGGTGGGTCCTCTGGAAGGAAAGCAGATAAGGAGACATGGTGGTGGAATAAGGAAGTGCAGGAGTGTTCAAAAATGAAGAGGTTAGCTAAGAAGAAGTGAGACATTGAGAGGACCAAAGAGAGTAAACAGGAGTACAGGGAGACACAGCGTAAGGCGAAGGTAGCGGTGTCAAAGGCCAAACAGAGGGAGTATGATGACTTGTCTGATAGGCTGGACAGTATGGAGGGAGAAAATGATTTATATAGATTGGCACAACAGAGAAATAGAGATGGGAAGGACAGGCAGAAAGTTGGAGTGATTAAGGACAGAGTGGGAAATGTATTGATTGATGACAGAAGTGTGCATGGAAGATGGAAAGAGTCTTTTAAAGAGCTGATGAATGAGGAAAATGAGAGAGAAAAAAGAGTCGAAGAGGTGACTGTTGAGGACCAGGAAGTAGCAAAGATCAGTAAGGGTGAAGTGATGAGGGCATTGAAGAGGACAAAGAGTGGAAAAGCAGTTGGTCCTGATGACATGCTGGTGGAGGTATGGAAGTGACTAGGAGAGGTAGCAATACATTTTCTGACAAGAACATTCAACAAGGTCATAGAGATTGAGCAGATGCCGGAGGAATGGAGGAGAAGTGTGCTTGTGCCCATTTTAAGAACAAGGGAGATGTGCAGAGTTCTGGCAACTACAGAGGGATAAAGTTAATGAGCCATATGATGAAGTTATGGGAAAGATTAGTGGAAGCTAGACTAAGGGCAAAGGTCAGCATTTGTGAACAAAAGTTTGGTTTCATGCCAAGAATGAGCACCACAGATGCAGCGTTTGCTTTGAGGATGTTAATAGAGAAGTACAGAGAAGTCCTGAGGGGGCCAGTGGCGTAGTGGTTAGGGTACTGGGCTCATGATCGAGAGGTTGTGGGTTCATGATCAAGAGGTTGTGGGTTCGAATCCCAGTTAGACCCCCATTGTGCTAAGACTCCTGGGCAAGGTCTTAACCACAAGTGTGCTTCTTTTCAGCCAGCAGTATAAATGGGTACCAGAAAAAATATACTGGGAAGGTAACCTGCAATGGACTAGCAGCCTATCCAGGAAGAGTTGAACTCCTTGTCACTTCATGCTATGGAAACCGTGGATAAGCACTGGCCTGATGAGCCACTAGGCTCGGGTGTAAAAAGCCCAACAGACTTTACCTTTTACCTTGCCTAGACTAAGGGTAGAGGTCAGCATCTGTGAACAACAGTTTGGTTTCATGCCAAGAAAGAGCACCACAGGTGCAGTGTTTGCCTCAAGGATGTTAATAGAGAAGTACAGAGAAGGTCAGAAGGAGCTGCATTGTGCCTTTGTGGATCTGGAGAAAGCATAAGACAGGGTGCTGAGAGAAGAACTGTGGTATTGTATGAGGAAGTCTGGAGTGGCAGAGAAGTCAGTGGTGAGGCATGCTGTCGGCGTGTCAGAAGAGTTCAAGGTGGAGGTGGGATTGCAGCAAGGGTCAGCTCTGAGCCCCTTCTTGTTTGCTATGGTGATGGGCAGGCTGACAGACGAGGTTAGGCAAGAATCACCATGGACTATGATGGTTGCAGATGACATTGTGATCTGTGGTAAGAGCAGAGGACAAGTGCAGAAAAATCCAGAGAGGTGGAGGTATGCTCTGGAAAGGAGAGGAATGAAGGTTAGCTGCAGTAAAACAGAATACATGGCTGTTAACTGACAAGGACCCAAGAGGAACTGTGAGGGTACAGGGAGCAGAGATAAGGAAGGTGGAGGATTTTAAGTACTTAGGCTCAACAGTCCAGAGCAATGGAGAGTGTGAAAAAGAGGTGAAGAAGCGTGTGCAGTTGGAATGGTTGGAGAAAAGTGTCCGGTGTGATGTGTGATCGGAAAATATTAGCAAGAATGAAAGGAAAAGTGTACAAGACCGTGATGAGGCCAGTGCTGTTGTATGGTTTAGAAACAATGGCACTGAGGCAGAGTGGAGGTAGCAAAGATGAAAATGTTGAGGTTCTCTTTGGAAGTAACGAGGATGGATAGGATCACGAATGAGTACATCAGATGGACAGCACATGTAAGAGGTTTTGGAGACAAAGTCACAGAGGCTAAACTGAGATAGTTTGGACATGTTCAGAGGAGGGATAGTGAGTATATTGGTAGTAGGATGCCCAAGGTTGGAACTACCAGGCAGAAGGCCTAGAGGAAGACCAAAAAGAAGATTTATGGATGTGGTGAAGGAGGACATGAAGGTAGTTGGAGTAAGCGTAGAAGATGCAGAGAATGGGTTGAGATGGATGCAGATGATTCGCTGTGGCGACCCCTGAAGGGAAAAGTCAAAAGGAAAAGAAGAAGAAGAAGTTTTTTTTCACCAAACCTCTTCTTCAAATGGGAGGGTATGTGATAAAAAAAAAAAAAAAAAAAAAAAAAAAAAAATGCAAAGTCACTCATATATATATATATATATATATATATATATATATATATATATATATATATATATATATATATATATATATATATATATATAATTGTGTGTGAGTGTGTGTTATATGGTTTAGATTTGTACAGAGGTAGAGGAGAGAATAAGTGAGGGAGAAAGAGCGTCGCCTGCTGCAGTCACATTAGATAGAAACATATTGGTAGCTGCATATTTCTTTGTCTGGGATGGATTGATGCTGAATCCTGATAGCTACAGGCAGATGATTGATTTATTATCCAGTTAAATTAAGGGTAAACAAACATATTACAACAGTGATGCTGTTTATGTGGGCCAGCTAAAGTATTTGCTGTGTTTCCACAATGTCTTACCGCCAGCTTCCTTTCCCCTAGGACAAAGCAAATGGGAGCCTGACATTAGACGAGGTGGGACTGCAGGGGTCCAGGGTGCATTATTGTATAGTAATAAAGGAATAGCAGAAAAAAGAACAAACTCTGTGCATGTTCTGTTTTGCTCTCATCAGCTGAAGGCCTGATACTACTACAGCTGATTCATTAATGTGATGGAGAAAAACAATGCCAAAAGTGCATTTATCTTTCTGAAGATCCTTAGAGGAAGAGCAGGCTGACACATGCCAGCATGCACAATTAAATGATGCTTTACAACAGCGTCTTTCTGTTTGCATGCAGATGACACTACTAAAGAATACTCAAATATTTACAGGTTCAAAATATATGAAACACCTTTGTTATTTCTTTTTTGGTTTTATGTCTGAGTAACCTCTCAGAGCATGCAGTACATTTTACTGCTCAGTATAATAATAACAAATGTTATAATGGATTTTGGAGTGCCACTCCCATCACTTTTACCAAATAAAAATTAATTAATTTTATAAGCCGTTTAATCCTAATTTGGGTCGTAGTGAGGCTGGTGCCCATCTTAGCCGACCGGATGAGGGCAGGGCACACCCTGAACAGCTCACTGGGTTACTGCAGTGTACATACATACAACCATTCACACTCTCACACCTGTGAGCAATTTGGAACCTCCAATTAGACTACTGTGCGTGTTTGTACTGTGGGTGGAAAGCAGATTAATCAGAAAAAAAAAATATCTTAATCAATTCTTTCTCTGACGGGCAACTAGTCTGGATGCTTTAAGATGGGAATAATGTAGTAGTTCATTTGTTTTGCAGCATTGTATTTTTTCAATTTCAGGCAATGCTAGCCAACCAACTTGTAGGCTATTTCAAAATCAACTATTGACCTGACGAAAGCACGTACCAGTCTTCCACAGTCATTCTGGTCAAGGTATTTCCTGATTGTACCTATGTTTCTCAATGAAAGATGTGTAGATTTGCATGTGTTCGCTCATTGAGAGATGGTGATCTTCAGTAAGTCTAATATTATGAACCGCCAGTTTTATTGTCAATTTTATTGCAATTTGAGAGTAATCTTATCATGTTGATTGCACCTGGTCATAAAATAGAAAAAAACCCAGTCTTGTCAGGGTTGCAGAAATACACAGGCATCTAAAAATTGCATTTATTTTGGCATTTTGTTTCACCCTACTCCACACTATTGTGTTACCATTTATTTTAAAGTATTTGAAGTTGTGAAACAGTATAAAGATAGATACTGTCAAGTGCCTCAAAATGATGCCCAAATGACACCCATTACACTGATGGAGGATGAGAAGGATGAACAGAGAATGATGTTTTAAATCCACAAGGGGAAAAAGCCAGCCAAAATGAATGCATAATGGGAGAGAGAGAGAGGGAGAGAGAGAGAGAGAGAGAGAGAGAGAGAGAGAGAGAGAGAGAGAGAGGGAGAGAGAGAGAGCTGGAGGGCGAGGAAGGGAATTTCAACTTGTGATGAATGAACCATTTTTAGGGAAGAGGGTAGCTGTGTGCAGGCTGCTTTGGTGTTAATGGGGTCTCTGTTGTTCACCTCACTGAGCTGCTGCCATCTCCTCTGATGGCATTAAAATTCATCCTTCACATGCAAATGGCCATTTAATAGCAGCTGCTGCAATAACAACAGTTCAAATCTGAGCACTATGAATATCGCCTTGTCTGCATTATAACAGACTACATAGAAAGGGTGAAACAACATGATATTTGCTTTCAAAGGAACTTAATCTAAAATGGTCAACTTTAATAGCCATTAAATAGTACAAAATAAATAATGGGGCAACACAAACAGTATGTATAAGCAAAATACATACAAGTAAGTACATATGTGTATATGATTCCAGTGTCTCATAAATGGTTGCTAATGTATAGATCTCAAGGTATCACCCTCACGTTTTTTTTAACTCCTGCCATATAATGGGGCAGAAGCTATTGGAATGGTTGGCATCTGTCTGTCTGAATCTTTCTGAATCTGTCTGAATGCTTCCTCAGATTTTGGTATAATTTGGTATGCAGATTTGATTTACAGGTACTTCGCCTGTGATTGGTGCATGCAAAAAAAAGTGCATAATTAATGAGCGGAAGGACTTATTTTTTGTTCATACAACAGTATAGTTTCTGGATGATAACTTGAGAATGCTTGCTCAGATTTTGATGAAATGTGGTATGGGGGATTGTCTTACAGGTACCTCACCTGCAATTGGTGCACATCAAAACCATGCATAATTAATGAGCTAGCTGAACTTAATTTATTTAATGCTAAATTTTTAATTTTAGTTTAAGGAAGATAAAGATCAACCTTAAAATACACATTTCCTGGCAGTGGGTCATCTTGACTCCTACAGTATATATTTTCTTTCATCTGTCAATGATTGTTTATTGATGAGTATTTATACCCCTTGTTTTTCTATGCTCAACGGGAACTGGTATGTTCTGTGTCTCATACCCATGTATACCAAACCTTGAATAATGTTCCCATTTTAGACTTTGCTCTTTTTCCTGGCTTTATTTTCAACTTTTGCCTCAGATACTGCTAGTGGATCCATAAACATTATACTTGTTTCCTGATCAAGAGCTTGTCAAATATTTTACATTAGGAATTGCACACTGATTATCCTTTCACCGTTCCAGCAGATGACTGTAAATAGCACATTACTGTATTTGCTTTAAACAAATGCATGCAACATGAAAGCTGAACATCAGTAGTGCCATAATGAAGTATTTATTTTTTTTTAATACTGTTGGCAAGATATCCCAGCTCCCAATGATGCTGTTAGATATTCTCGGGTTACATGGACACTCCAAAACCAACAGTAGGGACCCCTGTAAAACACAAGGTTTTCGTAATTTAAAGATAAGACCCGAGGCATCATCATCATCATCATCATCATCATCATCATCATCATCATCATCTGCTTCTTCCAGGTTGGGTCGCGGGGGCAGAAACATAAGCAATAAGGTCCAAACGTCCCTTTCCCTGGCCATTTCCTCCAGCTCTTCCGGGAGGGACACTGAGGCGTTACCTGACAAGCCAAGAGACATAGTCCCTCCAGCATGCTCTCGGTTGACCCTGGGGTGTCTTCCCGGTTGGGCACGCCTGAAACACCACACCAGGGATGTGTTCCGGAGGCATTCTGATCAGATTTCTGAGCCACCTCAACTGGCCCCTCTCAATGCGGAGGACCAGCTTTTCTACTCCGAGTTCTCCCCAGATGGTAACTTCTTACCTTAACCCCAAGGGAGAGCCCCGCCACCCGGTGAAGGAAACTCATTTCAGCCGCTTGTATCCGCAATCTTGTTCTTACTGTTACTACCCAAATCTTGTGACCATTGGTGAGGGTTGGAACATAGATTGACTGGTAAATTGAGAGCTTTGCCTTGCAGCTCAGATCCTTCTTCACCATGACCATAGCCCCCATCACCACAGGTGTCCACCACCGGGTTCAGGAGTTACCACCCCGACAAGCACCGAAGACCTTCCGGCCACAGCTATGGGCTGCCCTCTCAACAACGAAGGCCCAAAACATGACCCATTCGGATTCCATGTCACCTGCCTCCTTCGAGATGTGGTTGTAGCTCTGCCAGAGGTGGGAGTTAAAGGCCTCTCTGACAGGAGACGTCGCCAAATGTTCTTCTTCCTGCCAGGTCTGGAGGGCGGCTTCCCCCACCATAAAAGCCAGTGCACCACCAGGTGGTAATCGATGTATTACACAGCTCTCCTCGTCACATGTCCAGAACAAGCGGTCGCAAATCCGGTGACATGGCTACAAAGTCGATCATCAAAGGGTGGGTCCTCTGAACTGTTATTTGGTGCATCAGCATAAGGGTGCATGGGGGTGGGGGTCCTTGTTTTCTTTTTATTTGGCATAGAGGTCTTCTGAACCACACTTTGTCTGGACCTTCACTCAGGACCTATTTGGCTTGGCTGACTCTCTTCTTTTCTTTTCGTCTTTTTCCCATTCTTGAGACTCGCCACAGCGAATCATCTGATTCGCACATTTGATTTGGCATGGGTTTTTACGTTGGATGCCCTTCCTGTCACAACCCTTTTTAGCTAGGGACAGAAACACGTTGACGGCTTTGTAGCCTACTCTTTTATGAACGTCAGCAATGGTTCTTTTACATGCCTCTCACCATAGACAGTGAGAGACATGGCCCGCCTTTGATAACCCAGTTAGCTGCACTGGGGGGACAGTGACAACCCTGTGGGGACTCGAACCCCCAACCTTAGGATCAGCGATCCTGCACCCTATCCATTAGATCACCACTGCCCCTTGTGTAGGGTAGGCCCCTTTGCCTTGGGTGACTCTATCAGAGGCATTATGCTCCTGACAACATCACTCCAAGGATCAATATGTCACGTAAACCCCTCCACCATAATGTGGCGATTCAAGGAGGGGAAGACCCAGGCAGATAACACAAAATAAATGATGTCCTTTTTTTTTTTTATTTCAATTTTCCATTTAAAGCACACACACACACACACACACACACACACACACACACACACACACACACACACACACACACACACACAGATTTTTTTTGGGGGGAAACAAATAAATTATGACTTAGAATAAGTTGGTTGTATAAATATGTACACTTTTAAAGTAATATTTTGTTAAAACACTTTTTGACTTTATGACAGCCTTTTTGAGTCGGAGTCTATCACCAAAGTGCATCTTGATTTAACAATCTTTGCCTAGTCTTTCTTACAAAAGTGTTTCAGTCTGAGAAACTCTGAGGGAATCTTGTGTACAACACTTTTCAGTTCACCACATAGATTTTCTGACCTGGGTTCTGGCTGTGCCATTCAAATTTTAATCTTCTTTTATTAAATACATTTTTGTTAATTTAGAGGTACGCTTTGTGTCAATATCAAGCTGAAAGGTGAAAGTCCTCTACATTTTCATTTATTTAGCATAAACTTGAAGCATTTGAACCAAAATCAACTACCATTTGGAACTGTTTTCTAATTTCTTCAACTTTGCCTTAAGTCCCAGATACAGATAAAAAAAAAAAAAAAAAAAAAAAAAAAAATATATATATATATATATCTATATATATATATATATATATATATATATATATATATATATATATATATATATATATATATATATATATATATATATATATATATATATATATGTATTTATGTATATATAAAATAATTGATTAATTAATTAAAAAAGACAGTAACATGATGCTCTCATCACCATGATTCATTGTGTGTGTGGTATTCGTTTATCAAATGTGTATGGTATTATTTTGTCACATGTATAACAGTACTTGTGTGAAAATATTTGCGCTATCGCTTGGTTGATGTAAAAATTATCATGAATTTTCAATCCTGGTAGTGATTGCATCTATATTAATCACTAGAATATCTTCTATTCAGTATACCTAAAATACTTTTCATGTCAGATATGCTTACATTCAACTGGGATGTAATTTTTTTTTTTTTTTTTTTTTTTTTTGATGCTGATAAAGTTAGTGAAACATTTCAAACTAATCACGACTGGTTATTCCTGGTTGTTTTATGTATTTATTATTATTATTATTATTATTATTATTATTATTATTATTATTATTATTATTATTATTAATAATAATTATTTATTTATTTATTTATTTATTATTATCTTTTTTTTTTTTTTGTTTAGAAAACTTTTTTTATTTTTTTTCCTGATCAGCCTTTAAATAATATATGGTAGAATATTCCAGCTAAGGAGAACTCGGTTGTGAGATTCGCTGGCTGACTTGCACCATTTTTAACCTGCTGGTAATTAATTCATTCCTTTTCAGAACCTCTTAATCCGAATTAGGGTTGGAGGGAGGCTGGTGCTGGTTAATCTGACAAATTAGACACTTAGTTAATAGTCAATTTTTGTGTGATTACCTCTTTTTTTTAAGTTTGTTTTTTTTTCTTTTTCAGTAAATGAGAAGGTTGCAGTTAGAAAGCTCCCTTTGATAACATTATTTTGTTATATATAGTGTATTACTGCATTAATGCAAAAACTATATGAGCGAGAGAGAGAGAGAGAGAGAGAGAGAGAGAGAGAGAGAGAGAGAGAGAGAGAGAGAGAGAGAGAGAGAGAGAGAGAGAGAGAGAGAGATCCCATGACCAGCTTGGTGACATTTCCTCTGGAGTAGAAGATAGAGTTGTAATTTTCTTCAGTGCAGTGATAAGGGCCTTGGACTGCAATAACTTCATAGCAGCTGATTTACTTAAATTTCCTCAATATTAAAAGCCATTTTTTTCTTGTGTATATTTATCCAGTGAAATATTTTATATACATTTCTTTTTACATATATCCATATCTCCAATACCCAAATCCAATGTATCTAAATGAGGTCTCACTCATTTGCAGATTACAAAGTAATGTTGTAATATTTTGTAATGCATGAGCAATTCTAATTTATAATTTAACAAAACATCCTTTAGGTATTACATGAATTATCATATACTATGTCAGGATAAAGCTTCTCACATTGGTTTAACTAATTGATTATTAATTACTTGTTGCAAAATAAGACCCTTGTGATTCTCTCACCAAGTTTCTACTACATACTCAAAAACCTGGATGGATTAAGGAAGAAGTTGAACAACATTGCAGGAACACAGTAGAAACTGAAAATGAAGTGGTGTGGTCGCCACAGAAGTGGAAGGCCTAGTAAAACTGGCAATGCAAAATAATAATAATAATAATAATAATAATAATAATAATAATAATAATAATAATAATAATAATAATAATGCACAGATGCGGTTGAATCAGGATGGAGCCGACACGTAATAATAACAGTGACGTTAAAATTGTAACGGCATAACTTAAAGCTAATGATACAATTGACATAGTAAAAATATAGTGTGGAGTTGTTGGGGGTAGGCGTGGGCACAATAAAACTTGCAGAATGAATAAAAATTTGCAGAGCATGACACAGTGTTCATCTTCTTCTTCTCTTCCTTTTGACTGTTGCCTTCAGGGGTCACCACAGTGAATCATCTACCTCCAAATCACCCTATCCTCTGCATCTGTTTCTCTTACATCAAATGTCAAACCTTCATGTCCTCTTTCACTACATCCAAAAATCTCCTCTTTGGTATTCCTTTAGGCCTTCTGCCTGGTAGTCCGGATTGACATTGAACATTCCGTGTGTCGCACCATCAATTTTACATATGAAAATAATATTATACAAAATGGTCACTTTTCTTCTTCTTCTTTTCCTTTCGGCTGTTCCCTTCAGGGGTCGCCACAGCAAATGATCTGCCTCCATCTCTCCCTATCCTCTGCATCTTCTACTCTTACTCCAACGACCTTCATGTCCGCCTTCACTGCATCCATAAATCTTCTCTTTGGTCTTCCTCTGGGCCTTTTGCCTGGTAGTTCCAACCTCAGCATCCTACGACCAATATACTCACTATCCCTCCTCTGTACATGTCCAAACCATCTCAATCTAGCCTCTCTGACTTTGTCTCCAAAACATCTAACATGTGCTGTCCCTCTGATGTACTCATTTCTGATCCTATCCATCCTCGTTACTCCCAAAGAGAACCTCAACATTTTCATCTCTGCTACCTCCAACTCTGACTCCTGTCTTTTCCCCAGGGCCACTGTCTCTAAACCATACAACATTGCTGGCCTCATCACCGTCTTGTACACTTTTCCCTTCATTCTTGCCGATACTCTCCTATCACACATCACACCGGACACTTTTCTCCATCCATTCCAACCTGCCTGCACGCGCTTCTTCACCTCTTTTCCCCACTCTCCATTGCTCTGGATTGTTGAGCCTAAGTACTTAAAATCCTCCACCTTCTTTATCTCTGCTCCTTGTAACCTCAAAGTTCCTCTTGGGTCCTTGTCGTTCACACACATGTATTCTGTCTTACTAAGACTAACCTTCAATCCCCTCCTTTCCAGGGCATACCTCCACCTCTCTAGATTTTCCTCCACTTGGTCTCTGCTCTCACTACAGATCACAATGTCATCTGCAAACATCATAGTCCATGGAGATTCTTGTCTAACCTCATCTGTTAGCCTGTCCATCACCATAGCAAACAAGAAGGGGCTGAGAGCTGACCCTTGATGTAGTCCCACCTCCACCTTGAACTCTTCTGTCACACCGACAGCACACCTCACCACTGTCTTACATCTATCATACATGTCCTGCACCACTCTAACATACTTCTCTGTCACTCCAGACTTCCTCATACAATACCACAGTTCTTCTCTCGGCACCCTGTCATATGCTTTCTCCAGATCCACAAAGGCACAATGCAGCTCCTTCTGACCTTCTCTGTACTTCTCTATTAACATCCTCAAAGCAAACACTGCATCTGTGGTGCTCTTTCTTGGCATGAAACCAAACTGTTGTTCACAAATGCTGACCTCTGCCCTTAGTCTTGCTTCCACTATTCTTTCCCATAGCTTCATTGTATGGCTCATCAACTTTATCCCTCTGTAGTTGCCACAACTCTGTACATCGCCCTTGTTCTTAAAAATGGGCACAAGCACACTTCTCCTCCATTCCTCTGGCATCTGCTCACTTTCTAAGACCTTGTTGAATATTCTTGTCAGAAAATCTACTGCTACCTCCCTAGACACTTCCATACCTCAACTGGTATGTCATCAGGGCCAACTGCCTTTCCACTCTTCATCCTCTTCAATGCCCTCCTCACTTCTCCCTTACTAATCTTTGCTACTTCCTGCTCCTCAACGGTCACCCCTTCTACTCTTTTTCTCTCTCATTTTCCTCATTCATCAGCTCTTCAAAGTACTCTTTCCATCTTCCCAGCACACTTCTGTCATCAGTCAATACATTTCCCTCTCTGTCCTTTATCACTCTAACTTGCTGCACGTCTTTCCCATCTCTATTTCTCTGCTGTGCTAACCTGTATAGATCATTTTCTCCCTCCTTACTGTTCAACCTATCATACAAGTCATCATACGCCCTCTGTTTGGCCTTTGACACTGCTACCTTCGCCTTACGCTGTGTCTCCCTGTACTCCTGTTTACTCTCTTCGGTCCTCTCAATGTCCCACTTCTTCTTGGCTAACCTCTTCTTTTGTACACACTCCTGCACTTCCTCATTCCACCACCAAGTTTCCTTATCTACTTTCCTTCCAGAGGACACACCAAATACTCTCCTACCGGTCTCCTGATCACATTGGCTGTGGTTGTCCAGTCCTCTGGAAGCACTTCCTGACTACCCAAAGCCTGTTTCAACTCCTCCTTGAAGACAACACGACACTCTTCCTTTTTCAGCTTCCACCACTTTGTCTTCTGCTCTACCTTTGCCTTTTTCACCTTTCTCACCATCAGTGTCATCCTGCACACCACCATCCTATGCTGTTTGGCAACACTCTCACCCACTACTACTTTGCAGTCACTGACTTCCTTCAAATTACATCGCCTACACAAGATGTAGTCTACCTGTGTGCTCTTACCTCCGCTTTCATAAGTCACCCTATGCTTCTGTTTCTTCTGGAAGAAAGTATTCACCACAGCCATTTCCATCCTTTTTGCAAAATCGATCAACATCTGTCCTTCTGTGTTCCTGTCCTGGATACCAAACCTGCCCATCACTTCCTCGTCCCCTCTGTTGCCTGCACCAACATGGTCACAAAATGGTCACTTTTCTAGTTTTCTAAAATTAGGTAGAGGTTGCAGACAAGGGGACCCAATCTCTCCCTACCTTTATCATATGTGCCGAGCAATTGGGAATAGCAATCAGAGGCAACAAAGGTATAAAAGGTATTAGACTGTGGGATACAACATTTAAAATATCTCAATATGCAAACGATACTTCTTTGTTGTTGGAGGGCAGTGAGTAATTACTAAGAGAATTCTTAATTACTTTGGAATGGTTTTACAAAATGTCAGGACTAAAAGTAAACATGGAAAAAAATGAAAGTTGTTTGGTTGGGCTTGATGCAGGAGTCAGACCACCGTTTTTGTCACGAAAATAATTTGGATTGGTCCAACTCTTTTACAGCTTTAGGAGTGGATTTTTCAGTATTGGATATACGATCAATGGTGGATAGTGATATACTACATAGGGTCCAAAATATGAAAAATCATCTTTAAAATTGGTCTTATTGCAGTTTGACACCACTGGGAAAATTACAGTGATGTAGTCCCCTATCCTCCCAAAAAATTGTCACCTTTTAATGTCATTCCTAAATCCTAGCAAAAAAATAATTAAATAAATTGATAATGTGTTTTTTTCAATTTATTTGGAATAAAAAACTCTCAAAATCAAAAGTTACTTCTGGTTAAAAGGTATGAAAAAGATGGACTAAAAATGGTTAAAATGGCAAATTACATTAATAGTTTGAAACTATCGTAGATTAGAAGATTTTGTCAAAAACAACATACTTGGAGTGTTTTCCCCCAAACTATGGTGTTAATACTATACTGGCAATGGGTCCTATGTTTCATAAATGCACTCATAAAATTGAAAACCCTTGTGGTCTGATGTTATGTCAGTTTTTGCAAAATACAGTGAGTGTTTTGAACCAGATACTATATTAGATATACTGAATCAACCAATTTGGGGAAATCCCAGGATACAGTATAGTATTAACACCATAGTTTGGGGGAAAACATTCCAATTAATCAATAAGATCTCCACACAAAATATATCCCATTTTTCATTTTTTTCATTGATACCACCACAATTGCAAGCTATTCATGCTGTGAAAAAGGGTTGCAGTGCCTATTCTAGTTTTCTTTTTTAGTTCTAGGTTGTTGTTTTTTTTTGGTTTTTGTTTTATTCTCGCATAAATGAGATTACCCCATCTGCTCAAAACAAATGGAGGAGGGACTTAAATTTTCAGGACTGTGATAGTATCAATTGGAAAGAATATTATAAACTACCTTTTTTGGTCACGCTTGACACACGTTTGAGATATTTTCAATATAAGATACTACACCGTATCCTGCCCACCAACAAACTTCTCGCCCAAATAAGAATTAAGGATTCTGATAGATGCTCATTATGTGGAACAGGTACAGAATCTATACTTAATTTGTTTGTTGAATGTGAAGTTGTATCCCAATTACGGGTCAACGTGCAGCAGTGGTTGATCTTCTGTGGCTATACGAATATTGATCTCCAACCTTCAGACATTATATTTGGTAAGCTTGATAAAGATGTCTCTTTTAACTATACTATATTAATCTCTAAATTTGTAATATACAGATGCCAACTTAGTGGCAGAAGACCAAGTGCTGCTGCAGTCAAAGTGTACTTAAAACATGTTATGGAAATAGAAAAACCATTGCAATAACAAATAACAAAGCTGATAAGTTTTGTGGTAAATGGGCAAGGTTATTGAATAAATTATAATGTGACTTCTAACATAATTTGAAGGTACTGTATGTACAGTTCTGATATTTTTGTAAAACATGCAAACTGAATCTACTATTTTTTGTCTTTTATTATTATTATTATTATTATTATTATTATTATTATTATTATTATTATTATTATTATTTATGTTTTTTTTTTGTTTAAAGATACTGTGTTTTGTAAAATATAAATGTGGTTCTGGAAATTTAAGAAAAAAAAAGAACATTCACCTTATTCACACAATATATACACAATATTCACCTTATTATTCACCTTCCCTCTCTGTCCTTTATCACTCTAAATTGCATTACATCCTTCCCATCTCTATTTCTCCGCTGTGCTAACCGGAATAAATCATTTTCTCCCTCCTTACTGTCCAACCTATTGTACAAGTAATCATATGCCCTCTGTTTGGCCTTTGACACCGCTACTTTTGCCTTACGCTGTGTCCTCTCTTTGTCCCACTCCTTCTTAACTAACCTCTTCTTTTGTACACACTCCTGCACTTCCTCATTCCACCACCAAGTCTCCTTATCTGCTTTCCTTCCAGAGGACACACCAAGTACTCTCCTACCTGTCTCCCTGTTCACATTAGCTGTAGTTGTCAAGTCAACTGGAAGCACTTCCTGAACACCCAAAGCCTGTTTCAACTCCTCCTTGAGGACAACATGACACTCTTCCTTTTTCAGCTTCCACCACTTTGTCTTCTTCTCTACCTTTGCCTTCTTCACCTTCCTCACCATCAGCATCATCCTGCACACCAGCATCCTGTGCTGTTTGGCAACACTCTCACCTACTACTACTTTGCAGTCACTGACTTTCTTCAAATTACATCGCCTACACAAGATGTAGTCTACCTATGTGCTCCTACCTCTGCTTTTATAAGTCACCCTATGCTCCTCTCTCTTCTGGAAGAAAGTATTCACCACAGCCATTTCCATCCTTTTTGCAAAATCTATCAATATATGTGCTTCTGTTTTCTTGTCCTGGATACCAAACCTGCCCATCACTTCCTCGTCCCCACTGTTGCCTTCACCAACATGTCCACTGAAGTCTGCACCAATGACAACACTTTTCCCTCTGGGGGTAATCTGCATCACTTTCTCTAACTCCATCCGGAATCTCTCATTCTCTGTGAGCTCACATCCTGCCAGTGGGGCATAAGCACTAACAACATTGAACATCACGCCTTCAAATTCTAACTTGAGACTAATCACTCTGTCTGACACTCTTTTCAATTCTAGAACATTTCTGACCAACCCTTCCTTCAATATGACTCCTACTCTATTTCTCTTCCCATCTACAACATGATAAAACACCTTAAACCCTGCTCCTAAACTTCTAGCCTTGCTACCCTTCCAGCTGGTCTCCCGAGCACACAGTATGTCCACCCTCCTCCTCTGCATCATGTCAGCCAGCTCTCTAGCTTTTCCTGTCATAGTTCCAAAATTCAAAGTTCCTCCTCTCAGTCCAACACTCATGCCTTTCCTCTTGTCTCTCTGCCTACAGACATGCCTCCCGCCTCTCCTTCTTATACCAACAGTACTCTAGTTTCCACCAGCACCCTGTTGGTTAACGGCCCTGATGGCGGTCATTGTTAACCCGGGCCTTGACTTTTCCGGTATGGAAGTCATATTCATAATTTGCATATCATCGAATTAACAAATAAGGAAATTAAGGAAGAATAGGGGAAACAGTTAAAGAAAATGCCGCAAAAAAAGCCAATGATGCAAAAACTCAAAAAAAAAAAAAAAACAACAACAAAAAAACATTAAAACTACTTACAGTTTTTATGTTAGGTGGGCATCTGAGTATATGCACGCGAACCTGTCCGTACGTGCATGTGCGTGTGTGTGTGTGTGTATTTATATCTTATTTATTATTTCTGCTGAATGTTTAATTGTTATTATAAGCATTAATAGTGTTGAATATGTATTTATTGACATTATATAATATATGCATGTACGTATATGTCAGTCGGGGGGGGGGGGGGGGGTAATCGTACCTCATAGAATTTGGCAGTCAATTAATCGCGGAAAGTGAATGATCCCTGTATTTTATTTAATATTTTGATTGGCAGACCATTCATCTGTCAGGCATGTCTTATTCTCAACTTCTGAATGGGACTCTTTAAGTTAAGTATTCTTTTTATTTATTTATTTATTTATTTTTCACTGTGGTATAATAAAATCAAATTATGAATGTTTTCAAGTTAAACACCCTTATGCTTTGGTTTTTTCTGTTGTTGACATTCCAGTTTACTTGTTTTACTATATTAAATAACTATATTAACCTAACCCTTGCATTTGTATCCATCTTTCTTCCCTTGCACTCAACAGATCTGGATAAATGGCAGATTTCAGGGGTGTTGCGAAGCTTGGCTTGATGGATGATGAAGTCTAAATTAGCATTATAAACAGGCAATGTTGGAGGCAGCCATAGCCTAATAGGTAGAGAGTGGGTTTGGGACTCAATTCAATTCACGAACCAGCAGGAAAAAAATTGTGCAAGCAGGAGGAGTGAGCATACTGGCAGCTTACCTTCCTGCACCTTTATGGTTGAAGTGCCCTTGAGCAAGTCACATAACCCCAACTGCTCTTCAGATGCTCCAAGGGTGTGTATGGTCACACTTTTTAAATCAAATGAAAAAAGTTGAATAAATGCAGTAGGGACATACTTCCATGTAAAAGTTTAAAGCATACCATATGAGCTGAAAATTACAAAATGCCGTATTTAGTAAAATAAATTGCACTTTTTTAATTTATTTAGACCATCACTTATGAATGCAACATCTTGTTCGTTCCTAACTTTGTCTTATTAAATTTTGCTTCTTGCAGTGGCCTGCTATTTTGGAATCCATTAATTTAAAATGTGCTCTTATCTGAGCCAAAACCCTGCAGGTTTCTTTATTTACATTCAGAATCACAGTGGTGAGCTAATGTTAATGCACTCTTGGTGTTTGACACGAGAGTAGTTTTTTTAAGAATTTTTTTTGATGGAGACCATTTTAATGGAGGGATTTGGCAAACAACTTTGCAGCACTGTGGTTTTACATTGCAGTTTAGAGGCTATTAAAGCATTGTTTTGACTGTGTTCTATTCACACAACTGCTTGATTTTTGGAAAATGCAAATGTTCATCAGAGAGGAGTGTAAACATCAGCTTAATGGCTGTGTTTACATGGCAGTTACTGAATATCAAGTTGATGAAGTGCCTTCATCTGCTTTAATTGTGGATTTGCAGTCATATCTTAGCTTTACTTACTGATATAACTTCAATAGGATTGACTGCTTTTGCTGTACGCTCTCTCTCTCTCTCTCTCTCTGAGACATGCCATATATTATAAGTGAGCTCCATTTTTTTCAAATAGAAGCAATGACCCAAGGACAAGTAATGAATAGAAAAAAGAATCATAATTTACTGGAAGATTTTTCATTCAAAATATTCTCAAAATATTGAGATACGACATGCTTTTCCCTCTGAAGAAAGACTTGAGACATGATTGATCAGAGCAAAGACTACATAACATACAATGTAACATTTGAACGTTACTATGAACTTGTTGTTAAGCAATTTATGAATAAATTGTTACCCCTCCTTGAATTGCCACCTTATGGTGAAGAGGTTTGTGTCCTAATGACCCTAGGATCTAGGTTGTTAGCGCATAATGCCCCTGGTAGCAGTGATGTGTGGTGAGTTTGACAGCCAGACAGATTTACAAATATAAACAAACTCAAAAGAGTATAATATTCATCATTTGATTGACAACAAACAATGCATTGTGTTTTATATCGTATGTCATGTGATGTATATTTCATTTGAGGTTAAAATTTATTCCAATTGCATTGGTCTTCCTTTAGTTATTACCTCTTGATTGAAAATACAGATTTGTGAATTTGTTAAGCCTGGATATATAATATTCCATTTTGGAAAGATGGATTCCAAAGGAGATTGGAAAGGTAGCAAGGTTAGAAGTTTAGGAGCAGGGTTTAAGCTGTTTTATCACGGTGTGGATGGGAAGAGAAATGGAGTAGGAGTCATCTTGAAAGAGGGGTTTGTCAGGAATGTTCTAGAAGTGAAAAGAGTGTCAGACAGAGTGATGAGTCTCAAGGTAGAAATTGAAGGCGTGATGGTCAATGTTGTTAGTGCTTATGCCCCACAGGCAGGATGTAAGCGAGAAGAGAAGGAGAGATTCTGGAGTGACTTAGATGAAGTGATGCAGAGTACCCCCAGAGGTGAAAGAGTGGTCATTGGTGCAGATTTCAATGGACATGTTGCTGCAGGCAACAGTGGAGACGAGGAAGTGATGGGCAGGTTTGGTATCCAGGACAGGAACACAGAAGGGCAGATGTTGATCGATTTTGCAAAAAGGATAGAAATGGCTGTGGTGAAAACTTTCTTCAAGAAGAGACAGGAGCATAAGGTGACTTATGAAAGTGGAGGTAAGAGAACACAGGTAGACTACATCTTGTGTAGGCGATGTAATTTGAAGGACGTCAGTGACTGCAAAGTAGTAGTTGGTGAGAGCGTGGCCGAACAGCATAGGATGGTGGTGTGCAGGATGACGCTGATGGTGAGGAAGGTGAAAAAGGCAAAGGCAGAGCAGAAGACATATTGGTGAAAGCTGAAAAAGGAAGTGTGTCGTGTTGTCTTCAAGGAGGAGTTGAAACAGGCTTTGGGTAGTCGGGAAGTGCTTCCAGATGACTGGCAACCACAGACAATGTGATCAGGAAGACCGGTAGGAGAGTATTTGGTGTGTCCTCTGGAAGGAAAGCAGATAAGGAGACTTGGTGGTGGAATGAGGAAGTGCAGGAGTGTGTACAAAAGAAGAGGTTTAGTTAAGAAGGAGTGGGACAAAGAGAGGACACAGCGTAAGGCAAAAGTAGCGGTATCAAAGGCCAAACAGAGGGCATATGATTACTTGTACAATAGGTTGGACAGTAAGGAGGGAGAAAATTATTTATTCCGGTTAGCACAGCGGAGAAATAGAGATGGGAAGGATCTAATGCAATTTAGAGTGATAAAGGACAGAGAGGGAAATGTATTGACTGATGACAGAAGTGTTCTGGGAAGATGGAAAGAGTACTTTGAAGAGCTGATGAATGAGGAAAATGAGAGAGATAAAATAGTCGAAGAGATTGCTGTTGAGCACCAGGAAGTAGCAAAGATTAGTAAGGGTGAAGTGAGGAGGGCATTGAAGAGGATGAAGAGTGGTCATGATGACATACTGGTGGAGGTATGGAAGTGTCTAGGGGAGGTAGCAGTAGATTTTCTAAGAAGAATATTCAACAAAGTCCTAGAAAGTGAGCAGATGCCGGAGGAAGGGAGAAGAAGTGTGCTTGTGCCCATTTTTAAGAACAAGGGAGATGTACAGAGTTGTGGCAACTACAGAGGGATAAAGTTGATGAGGCATACAACTAAGTTATGGGAAAGAATAGTGGAAGCTAGACAAAGGGCAGATGTGAGCATTTGTGAACAATAGTTTGGTTTCATGCCAAGAAAGAGCATCACATATGCAATTTTTGCTTTGAGGATGTTAATAGAGAAGGTCAGAAGGAGCTGCATTGTGCCTTTGTGGATCTGGAGAAAGCATATGACAAGGTGCTGAGAGAAGAACTGTGGTATTGTATGAGGAAGCCTGGAGTGGCAGAGAAGTATGTTAGAGTGGTGCAGGACATGTATGAGAGATTTAAGACAGTGGAGATGTGTGCTGTCGGTGTGACAGAAGAGTTCAAGGTGGAGGTGGGACTGCACCAAGGGTCAGCTCTCAGCCCCTTCTTGTTTGATATGGTGATGGACAGGCTGACAGAAGAGGTTAGACAAGAATCTCCATGGACTATGATGTTTGCAGATGACATCATGATCTGTCGTGAGAGCAGAGAACAAGTGGAGGAAAGTCTAGAGAGGTGGAGGTATGCCCTGGAAAGGAGGGGAATGAAGGTTAGTCTCAGTAAGACAATATATGTGTGTGAACGACAAGGACCCAAGGGTAACGGTGAGGTTACAGGGGGCAGAGATAAAGAAGGTGGAAGATTTTAAGTACCTAGGCTCAACAATCCAGAGCAAAGGAGAGTGTGGAAAAGAGGTGAAGAAGTGGGTGCAGGCAGGTTGTAATGGATGGAGAAAAGTGTTCGGTGTGATGTGTGATAGGAGAGTATTGGCAAGAATGAAGGGAAAAGTGTACAAGACGGTGATGAGGCCAGCGATGTTGTATGGTTTAGAGACGGAAAAGACAGGAGGCAGAGCTGGAGGTAGCAAAGATGAAAATGTTGAGGTTCTCTTTGGGAGTAACGAGCATGGCTAGGATCAGGAATGAGTACATCAGAGGGACAGCACATGTAAGAGGTTTTGGAGACAAAGTTAGAGAGGCCAGATTGAGATGGTTTGGACATGTACAGAGGAGGGATAGTGAGTATATTGGTAGTAGGATGCTGAGGTTGGAACTGCCAGGCAGAAGGCCAAGAGGAAGACCAAAGAGAAGATTTATGGATGTGGTGAAGGAGGACATGAAGGTAGTTGGAATAAAAGTAGAAGATGCAGAGGATCGGGTGAGATGGAGGCAGATAATTTGCTGTGGCGACCCCTGAAGGAAAAAGCCGAAAGGAAAAGAAAAAGAAGAAGAAGAAGAAGAAGAGAAGGATTGCAAAGGAAAATAACAACAAACAAAGGAAAGTGTATAATACGTATGAATTTCTTGGCTCACAAGCGTCCTCTGCCATGATGAGTCAGGGGTACTGTTTGCCTTGACAAGTAACTTTTTTACTGGGTTTAATGAGATTACTGAGACACTGATACCACCTAAATGCTCTACTGAATGACAATATGCTATTTTTTTGATTAAGTTCATTATTTTCTGTAATGTACTCATAAAAATTCAACTGTCATATATTTTAGATTCATTGCACCCCAACTGAAATATTGCAGGTCTTTTATTGTTTTAATACTGATGATTTTGGCATACAGCTCATGAAAACCCTAAATTCCTATCTCAAAAAATTTGCATATTTCATCCAACCAATAAAAAAGTGTTTTTAATACAAAAAGGTCAACCTTCAAATAATTATGTTCAGTTATGCACTCCATACTTGGTTGGGAATCCTTTTGCAGAAATGACTGCTTCAATGCGGTGTGGCATGGAGCCAATCAGCCTGTGGCACTGCTGAGGTGTTATGGTGGCCCAGGATGCTGCGATAGCGGCCTTAAGCTCATCCACAGTGTTGGGTCAGGTGTCTCTCAACTTTCTCTTCACAATATCCCACAGATTCTCTATGGGGTTCAGTTCAGGAGAGTTGTCAGGCCAATTGAGCACAGTAATACTATGGTCAGTAAACCATTTACCAGTGGGTTTGGCACTGTGAGCAGGTGCCAGGTCATGCTGAAAAATAAAATCTTCATCTCCAAGCATGAAGTGCTCCAAAATCTCCTGATAGCTACCTGCATTGACCCTGCACTTGATAAATCACAGTGGACCAACACCAGCAGCTGACACGGCACCCCAGACCACCACTGACTGTGGGTACTTGACACTGGACTTCAGGCATTTTGGCATTTCCTTCTCCCCAGTCTTCCTCCAGACTATGGCACCTTGATTTCCGAATGACATGCAAAATTTGCTTTCATCCGAAAAAAGTACTTTGGACCACTGAGCAACAGTCCAGTGCTGCTTCTCTGTAGCCCATGTCAGGCGCTTCTGCCGCTGTTTCTGGTTTAAAAGTGGCTTGACTTGGGGAATGCGGCACCTGTAGCCCAGTCCACTGCTTCCACAGGTCCCCCAAGGTCTGGAATCGGCCCTTTTCCACAATCTTCCTCAGGATCCGGTCACCTCTTCTGGTTGTGCAGTGTTTTCTGCCACACTTTTTCCTTCCCACAGACGTCCCACTGAGATGCCTTGATACAACACTCTGGGAACAGCCTATTCGCTCAGAGATTTCTTTCTGTCTTACCCTCTTGCTTGAGGGTGTCAATGATGGCCTTCTGGACAGCAGTCAGGTCAGCAGTCTTACCCATGATTGCAGTTTTGAGTAATGAACTGGGCTGGGAGTTTTTAAAAGCCTCAGGAATCTTTTTTCAGGTCTTTCGAATTAATTCATTGATTCATGTGATGAGGTTAATAGCTTGTTTAGGGTACGTTTTCATGATATCCTAATTTTTTGAGATAGGAATTTTGGGTTTTCATGAGCTGTATGCCAAAACCATCAGTATTAAAACAATAAGACCTGAAATATTTCAGTTGGTGTGCAATGAATCTAAAATATATGAAAGTTTAATTTTTATCAGTACATTACACAAAATAATGAGCTTTATCATAATATGCTATTTTTTTGAGAAGGACTAGTGTGTGTGTATATATATATATATATATATATATATATATATATATATATATATATATATATATATATATATATACACACACACACACACACACACACACACACACACACACACACACACACACACAATCGGCCCCCAACTTACGGAATTAATCCATTCCAGTGCGTTATTCGTAACGCGGGAGTTTCGTCAGTAGGGGTGGCGTTTTACATGTTAAATGCCTGATTCGTTTAACATGTAAAGACTCCAAACACAACCCCATAAACCCTTTAAAAATGATAAAAGTACACCCATTTTGTCCGAAATATGTTTTAAAAGTAAAAGAAATGTATTTTAACCATTTTAACATTTTATTAACATATTAAATCATTTTATTAACTTATTTATTAATTAAACCATTAGCAAACATTTTTTTTTAACACACACACACACACACACACACACGCGCGTGTGCGCTCTCTCTCTCTCTCTCTCTCTCTCTCTCTCTCTCTCTCTCTCTCTCTATCACACACACATACACACACAAACACACACACACACAAGGATGGGATGTTTTATTTAAAGCGGAATTACAGTACCTGTTTGAAAGATCAGAGGTCCTCACTGTATTTCCGCTTTAAGGTCTCCTTCTGGCTCTTCGTCTCTCTCTCTCTCTCTCTCTCTCTCTCTCTCTCTCTCTCTCTCTCTCTATATATATATATATATATATATATATATATATATATATATATATATATATATATATATATATATATATATATATATATATATACAGTTATCCCTTTAATTTCGCGGATAATATAGACTAGACCTGGCCACGATAATCGAAAAACAGCGAAGTACGATCACCCCTCTCATTTCTACCATACATATATGTTTTCACATCTATACTATATCAGGAAGTCTATTTTAAACATTACACAGTTATATGCATATGTAAATAATGTCACACACTGTTATAGCTGAAGAGTGGGTTGTGAGGTTGGGCTCTCACAGCATCTCAAAGTGCTCCTCATGGCATGCGTCTCTCTGAGCCAAGTCCAACCCCGGCCTCCACGCGGTGAAACTGGTATTACAGACAGGAGCAGGGGTGAAGTAGAGTCACTGGTGCCTCAAAACGAGTTGCCCAGGGTAGATGGGGCTCTTCAGCCAGGGAAAGCAGCTCATCTAGGGGAAGGAAAACCCTGATTCCAAACCTCCACTGTCTTGTGACTAGACCTGATCTCAGGAAAGGCTTCATGAAGATCACCTCGAGAATAATGACCTGGAGTGAAGCCCTGTTAGACGGTTGTAGCTGTACTGCACCTACATCTGCCAGCTCCTGCAGTTGGCCTTGCACCAAGTCGTATTGGTTCATCCTTTTCCTTGGATCCTGCCAGTAATACCGAGAGGGGGACACTGCTTTCTGAGCAGCACACCGTCTCCATATTACTCACCGAGGCCTTTGGCTCACACCTGCAGAGTGGCCTCCAGAAGAGTCAAAGGACTCTGGAATTAATCAATGGGACAAGGCAGTTACTGGTGGTAAGCTCTGAGCAATTGGCATGATGTTGGAGTGCCAGGGGCCTTGTCTATTCATGGGAGAGGTATTCACGCCTCATTGAGTAGCTACCGCCCACCTCAAGCTGGGCAGCCCTCAGACTGTAAGGTGCTACCCCGTCACACACGCTTGCTTTACTGGGCTTCATAGAGCATTGGGGTTGACTGAACAGAGAGTGTAATTCCTGCACCAGCCAACCCAAAACAAAATAAACAGAAGTCACTTCGATTTGCCAGCTGAAATGTCCATGCAATGTGTCCTGGACTCTCTTCTGACCTTCAATTCATTGATAACTCCTGCAAGACAGCCATCATAAATAAGGGGCTGGCTAGACTTAACATTGATGTAGCTTGTCTCCAGGAAATCCAACTGCCTGACAGTGTCTCTCTCAGAGAAACAGACTACACTTTCTTCTGGCAGGGCTAAAACACCCACCGGAGGATCATCAAGATTGCTCACATTGTGCACGAAGATGTCGCTAGGCTACATAAACATCTTATCAGCCTATTTGCCCACATTCACTCCACTCCTGAAGCAAAGGATCAGTTCTATGAGGCCTTAGGACATTCACTGTCAGAAATCCCAAACACCAAGAACATATACTTACTTGACGATTCCAATGCTTGTGTGGGAACTGACTGGCAAGCATGGATACCTGCCTCAGCCACCATGCCATAGGCAGGGTGAATGAGAACAGGCAGAGACTGCTTGAATTCTGCTGCTATCATGGCCTCTGCATCACCATCTCCGATTTTATGTGAAGGTGATGCAGAAACTGAGTTGGAGACATCCCCAGTCCCGCCACTGGCACCAGCTTGACTTTGTTATCACCAGGAGAACAGACCTCACCTTAATCCTTCATACGCAATTCTACCACAGTGCTGATTGCGACACAGATTATGCTCTCATTGCCAGCAAGATCAGGCTGAAGCCCAGGAAGATCCACCATTCCAAGACAAAGCGTCTCCCTTGCGTTTCATGTCAGACTCCACCAAGGCCCATTGCTTTGCCGACAACTTCTCGGAAAGGCTCACAGTGCAGCCATAGCCAAGTGACTTGGGCAACATTGATGCCATGTGGCGTTAACTTCGTACTGTCATCTACGACTCAGCCATGGTTGTGTTTGGTAAAAAAGAATGAAAAAATGCAGATTGGCTTGAGGCACGTTTGGTAGAGATGCTGCCAATCACAGAGACCAAATGGAAAGCAATGTTGAACCACAAGCAAAATCCCTGCCCTAGCACACAGGATGGTCTGAAAGTAGCTATAAGCAAAGCTCAGCAGACTGCCCGCCACTGTGAAAACAAGTATTGGCAGAACCTGTGTGCCCAGATCCAGTCAGCTGCTGACTGCGGCTATGCCAAGGGATTGTATGAGGGGATCAAAACTGCCCTCTGCCCCACCAGGATCAAAACAGCCCCACTCAAGTCCACGTCTGGCAAAACCATCACCAACCAGAGTAAGCGGCTGCAATGATGGGTTGAGTATTATCTTGAGCTTTATGCGACACAGATTATTGTCTAGGTGACTGCCCTTAATGCTTTACCCAACCTAACAGTTATGGAGGAGCTCGACAATCCTCCCACACTGGTGGAGCTCGGCAAAGTCATTGACCCTCTTGCCTGTGGAAAGGTGCCAGGGCAGGACATTGTTCCACCAAAAGTCCTGAAGCAAGAGAAGCAAACCATCCTCCAGTCTCTGCATGACCTCCTGTGTCTGTGCTGGGATCAAGGCAACATTCCTCAGGACATGACAGATGCCAAGATCATCACTGTGTATAAAAACAAGAGAGATCATAGGGATTGTAGTAACTATTGGTCCATCTTCCTACTCAGAACTGTTGGCAGGATTTTTGCCTGAGTTGCCCTCAACCGCCTTCAGAGCCTTGCCTTGTGTGTCTACTGTGAGTCGGAATGTGGCTTCAGAGCTGGAAGATCCACTGTGAATATGATCTTATTTCTCCATCAGTTACAGGGGAAGTGCTGTGAACTGCAGCAGCCATTGTTCCTTAGTTTTGTGGACCTAACCAAAGCCTTTGATTTGGTGAGCACAAGCAAGCTTTTCCAAATTCTTCAAAAGATTGGCTATCTTCCCAACCTCCTTGCAGTCATTGCTTCTTTCCATCAGGACATGTAGAGCATGGTTTGCTTCAGTGGAGCTAACTCTGACCTCTTCCCAGTCGGCAGTGGAATGAAGCAAGGGTGTGTCCTAGCACCAACCCTATTTGGGGTCTTTTTCTCAATGCTCCTACATTACGCCTTCGCCGACTGTGATGACGGTGTTTATGTCAAAATGAGGCAAGTTGGTAAACTCTTCAACATTACCAGAGTCTGTGCCAAGACCAAGATCGACGAGGCGATGATTCGTGAGCTGCTGTTTGCAGATGATGCTGCTCGAATATTTCACAGCAAAGATGGCTTTCAGCACAGATTCAGCAAGCTCTCTGCTGCCTGCAGGGAGTTCGGGCTGATAATCAGCCTTGAGAAGACGAACATCATGGTGCAGGGTGCCAAGTTCCCACCATCCATCACAATTGGGGACTCACAGCTTAAGGTCATATAAGTTTATCACTGAGAGACACAGAGCTCAGAAGGAAATCAAGGTCAGCATAGAACTGCTCTATAGTACATTCTGATTGTTAGCATTGGTGCGCACTGATGATTGTGAGGTGTCATTTTTAGTGAAGTGACAAGATAAGTTTCATTAATATTTCATTTATACCAACTGGAAGGTCTGGGAGCAGCTTGAACAAACACGGTTTATGGCTAAGCCGACTTCACGGATCCTGTGTTCATTTTCTGGATTGACTTTCCAGAAAAAGGTGCAGCCATCAGATGGTTCAACAAGAGATCCTTCATCCACAATATCAACAGCAGTAGATGACCGTGCTCTTAACTTGTACTCTGAAATGGTCGAAGCATCTACAGTCCCTTGGTAGTACACCTTCTGTCTTCTTCTTTCCCTTTTGGCTTTTCCCTTCAGTGGTCGCCACAGTGAGTCATCTGCCTCCATCTCACCCTATCCTTTGCATCTTCTTCTCTTATATCAGCGACCTTCATAGCCTCCTTCACCACATTCATGAATCGTCTCTTTGCTCTTCCTCTCGGCCTTCTGCCTGGTAGTTCCAACCTCAGCATCCTACGACCAATATACTCACTATCCCTCCTCTGTACATGTCCAAACCATCTCAATCTAGCCTCTCTGACTTTGTCTTCAAAAGGTCTTACATGTGCTGTCCCTCTGATGTACTCATTCCTGATCCTATCCATCCTCGTTACTCCCAAAGAGAACCTCAACATTTTCATCTCTGCTACCTCCAGCTCTGCCTCCTGCCTTTTCCTCAGAACCACTGTTTCTGAACCATACAACATCGCTGGCCTCACCACCGTCTTGTACACTTTTCCTTTCATTCTTGTTGATATTCTCCTATAACACATCACACCGGACATTTCTCTCCAACCATTCCAGCCTGCCTACACACACGTCTTCGCCTCTTTTCCACACTCTCCATTGCTCTGGATTGTTGAGCCTAAGTACATAAAATCCTCTATCTTCATTATCTCTGCTCCCTGTAACACCACCGTTCCTCCTGGGTCCTTTTCATTCACACATATGGATTCTGATTTTCTGAGGCTCACCTTCATCTCCCTCCTTTCCAGGGCATACCTCCACCTCTCTAGATTTTCCTGCACTTGTTCTCTGCTCTCACTACAGATCACAATGTCATCTGCAAACATCATAGTCCATGAAGATTCTTGTCTAACCTCGTCTTCCAACCTATCCATCACCATAGCAAACAAGAAGGGGTTGAGAGCTGATACTTGATGCAGTCCTTCCTCCACCTTGAATTCGTCAGTCATGCCGACAGCACACCTAACCACTGTCTTACATCTGTCATACATGTCCTGCACCGCTTTAACATACTTCACTGCCACTCCAGACTCCCTCATGCAATACCACAGTTCTTCTCTTGGCACCCTGCCATATGCTTTTTCCAGATCCACAAAGACACAATGCAGTTCTCGCTGACCTTCTCTGTACTTCTCTAGTAGCATCCTCAAAGCAAACATTGCATTTGTGATGCTCTTTCTTTGCATTAAACCAAACTGTTGTTCACAAATGCTGACATTTGCCCTTTGTCTACCTTCCACTATTCTTTCCCATAACTTCATTGTATGGCTCATCAACTTTATCCCTCTGTAGTTGCCACAACTCTGCATGGCTTCCTTGTTGTTAAAAATGGGCACCAGCACACTTCTCCTCCATTCCTCCGGCATCTGCTCACTCTCTAAGACCTTGTTGAATGTTCTTGTCAGAAAATCCACTGCTACCTCTCTTAGACACTTCCATACCACCACAGGTATATCATCAGGACCAACTGCCTTTCCATTCTTCATCCTCTTCAGTGCCCTTCTCACTTCGCTCTTACTAATATTTGCTACTTCCTGGTGCTCAACAGCAATCTCTTCGACAGTTTTATCTCTCTCATTTTCCTCATTCATCAGCTCTTCAAAGTACTCTTTCCATCTTCCCAGAACACTTCTGTCATCAGTCAATACATTTCCCTCTCTGTCCTTTATCAATCTAACTTGCGTCACATCCTTCCCATCTCTATCTCTCTTCTGTGCCAACCTGTATAGATCATTTTCTCCCTCCTTACTGTCCAACCTAACATACAAGTTATGATACGGCCTCTGTTTTGCTTTTGACACCGATACCTTCACCCTACACTGCATCTCCTTGTACTCTTGTTTACTGTTTTCTGTCCGCTCAATGTCAAACTTCTTCCGACCCAACCTCTTTCTTTGTACACACTCCTGCACTTCCTCATTCCACCACTAAGTCTCCTTATCTACTTTTTTCCAGAGGACACACCAAGTACTGTCCTATCTGGGTCCCTAATTACATTTGCTGTGGTTGTCCAGTCATCTGGAAGAACCTCCTGACTGCCTGTTTCAACTCCTCCTTGAAGACAACATGACACTTCCTTTTTTCAGTTTCCACCACATTGTCTTCTGCTCTGCCTTTGCCTTCTTCACCTTCCTCACCATCAGCATCATCCTGCATACCACCATCCTATGCTGTTTGGCAACACTCTCACCCACTACTACTTTGCAGTCACTGACTTCCTTCAAATTACATCGCCTACACAAGATGTAGTCTACCTGTGCGCTCCTACCTCCGCTTGAATAAGTCACTCTATGCTCCTGTCTCTTCTTGAAGAAAGTATCCACCACAGCCATTTCCATCCTTTTTGCAAAATTGCTCAACATTTGTCCTAGTTCCAAAATTCAAAGTCCCTACTTTCAATCCTCGACTCATGCCTTTCAAATAGCACTGATGGCGGTCAATGTTAACCTGGGCCTCGACCGATCCAGTAAGACATTCTTTGTAGTGACTCGCATTTTTTATTTGGCATTTGTTTTACGCCGGATGCCCTTCCAGATGAAACCCTCTGCATTTATCCGGGCTTTGGACCGGCATGAGGGAGAGACACTGGTCCCCCCCAACCCCCGACTGCAGTGGCAGTACACCTTCCTGACCGTTGAATTTAGTGATGATTCCATCTGCCCAGTCTCCCAGAGTAGACATTTTTGTGGTGAGCAGTACAACACATTTCTGTCAAGGATACCCCACTCTTAGCTGCTGGCCAAAAGACCAAAAAAAGCACAGGGGCTATGTATGCAATAGCACGGAGTCTGTTCATGGGCACCAGGGTGTGTCCACACAGAGGTGTACCATGCATGCCGTGTGTTAGTGCTTATATATATATATGCAGCCATGAGGCGGGGAGGGGGGGGGGGGGGGCACTAACCAGTGTCTCTCCCCCTTATGCCGGTTCCAAGCCCGGAAAAATGCAGAGGGTTGCGACAGGAAGGGCATCCGGCATAAAACTTCTGCCACATTAAAAATGCAAATGGTCAAAACAAAATTCATACCGGATCGGGCGAGGCCCGGGTTAACAACGACCGCCATCAGTGCTGTCAACCAACAGGGTGCTGATGGAAATTGGACTACTGTTGGTCGAAGATGTTGAAGAAGGAGAGGCGGGAGGCGTGTCCGTAGGCAGAGAGAGAAGAGGAAATGCGTGAGCCTAGGACTGAGAGTAGGGACTTTGAATGTTGGAACTATGCAAGGAAAAGATAGGGAGCTGGCTGACATGATGCAGAGGAGGAAGGTGTACATACTGTGTGTTCAGGAGACCAGGTGGAAAGGTAGCAAGGCGAGAAGCTTAGGAGCAGGGTTTAAGCTGTTTTATAATGGTGTGGATGGGAAGAGAAATGGAGCAGGAGTCATCTTGAAAGAGGGGTTTGTCAGGAATGTTCTAGAAGTGAAAAGAGTGCAGACAGAGTGATGAGGCTCAAGTTAGAAATTGAAGGCGTGATGGTCAATGTTGTTAGTGCTTATGCCCCACAGGCAGGATGTAAGCTAGAAGAGAAGGAGAGATTCTGGAGTGAGTTAGATGAAGTGATGCAGAGTCACCCCAGAGGTGAAAGAGTGGTCATTGGAGCAGACTTCAATGCACATGTTGGTGCAGGCAACGGAGGGGACGAGGAAGTGATGGGCAGGTTTGGTATCCAGGACAGGAACACAGAAGGACAGATGTTGATTGATTTTGCAAAAAGGATGGAAATGGCTGTGGTGAATACTTTCTTCAAGAAGAAAAAGGAGCATAGGGTGACTTATGAAAGCGGAGGTCAGAGCACACAGGTAGACTACATCTTGTGTAGGCGATGTAATTTGAAGGAAGTCAGTGACTGCAAAGTAGTAGTGACTGAGTGTTTCCAAACAGCATAGGATGGTGGTGTGCAGGATGACACTGATGGTGAGAAAGGTGAAAAAGGCAAAGGCAGAGCAGAAGACAAAGTGGTGGAAGCTGAAAACGGAAGATCATCGTGTTTTCTTCAAGGAGGAGTTGAAACAGGTTTTGGGTAGTCAGGAAGTGCTTCCAGATGACTGGACAACCACAGCAAATGTGATCAGGGAGACCAGTAGGAGAGTACTTGGTTTTCCTCTGGAAGGAAAGTAGATAAGGAAACTTGGTGGTAGAATGAGGAAGTGCAGGAGTGTGTACAAAAGAAGAGGTTAGCTAAGAAGAAGTTGGACATTGAGAGGACCAAAGAGAGTAAACAGGAGTACAGGGAGACACAGCGTAAGGCGAAGGTAGCAGTGTCAAAGGCCAAACAGAGGGCGTATGATGACTTGTATGATAGGTTGAAGAGTAAGGAGGGAGTAAATGATTTATACAGTTTAGCACAGCAAAGAAATAGAGTGATGAAGGACAGATAGGGAAATGTATTGACTGATGACAGAAGTGTGCTGGGAAGATGGAAAGAGTACTTTGAAGAGCTGATGAATGAGGAAAATGAGAGAGAAAAAGAGTAGAAGGGGTGACCGTTGAGGAGCAGGAAGTAGCAAAGATTAGTAAGGGAGAAGTGAGGAGGGCATTGAAGAGGATGAAGAGTGGAAAGGCAGTTGGCCCTGATGATATACCAGTTGAGGTATGGAAGTGTCTAGGGGCGGTAGCAGTAGATTTTCTGACAAGAATATTCAACAAGGTCTTAGAAAGTGAGCAGATGCCGGAGGAATGGAGGAGAAGTGTGCTTGTGCCCATTTTTAAGAACAAGGGAGATGTACAGAGTTGTGGCAACTACAGAGGGATAAAGTTGATGAGCCATACAATGAAGCTATGGGAAAGAATAGTGGAAGCAAGACTAAGGGCAGAGGTCAGCATTTGTGAACAACAGTTTGGTTTCATGCCAAGAAAGAGCACCACAGATGCAGTGTTTGCTTTGAGGATGTTAATAGAGAAGTACAGAGAAGGTCAGAAGGAGCTGCATTGTGCCTTTGTGGATCTGGAGAAAGCATATGACAGGGTGCCGAGAGAAGAACTGTGGTATTGTATGAGGAAGTCTGGAGTGACTGAGAAGTATTTTATTTTAGAGTTGTGCAGGACATGTATGAGAGATGTAAGACAGTGGTGAGGTGTGCTGTCGGTGTGACAGAAGAGTTCAAGGTGGAGGTGGGACTGCATCAAGGGTCAGCTCTCAGCCCCTTCTTGTTTGCTATGGTATGGACAGGCTGACAGATGAGGTTAGACAAAAATCTCCATAGGCTATGATGTTTGCAGATGACATCGTGATCTGTAGTGAGAGCAGAGAACAAGTGCAGGAAAATCTAGAGAGATGGAGGTATGCCCTGGAAAGGAGGGGATTGAAGGTTCGTCTCAGTAAGACAGAATACATGTGTGTGAACGACAAGGACCCAAGAGGAACTTTGAGGTTACAGGGGGCAGAGATAAAGAAGGTGGAGGATTTTAAGTACTCAGGCTCAACAATCCAGAGCAATGGAGAGTGTGGAAAAGAGGTGAAGAAGCGCATGCAGGCAGGTTGGAATGGATGGAGGAAAGTGTCCAGTGTGTTGTGTGATAGGAGAGTATCAACAAGAATGAAGGGAAAAGTGTATAAGGCGGTGATGAGGCCAGCAATGTTGTATGGTTTAGAGACCGTGGCCTGGGGGGAAGGACAGGAGTCAGAGTTGGAGGTAGCAGAGATGAAAATGTTGAGGTTCTCTTTGGGAGTAACGAGGATGGATAGGATCAGAAATGAGTACATCAGAGGGACAGCACATGTTAGATGTTTTGGAGACAAAGTCAGAGAGGCTAGATTGAGATGGTTTGGACATGTACAGAGGAGGGATAGTGAGTATATTGGTAGTAGGATGCTAAGGTTGGAACTACCAGGCAAAAGGCCCAGATGAAGACCAAAGAGAAGATTTATGGATGTGGTGAAGGCGGACATGAAGGTCATTTGAGTAAGAGTAGAAGATGCAGAGGATAGGGAGAGATGGAGGCAAATCATTTGCTGTGGCGACCCCTGAAGGGAACAGCTGAAAGGAAAAGAAGATGTGTGTATATATATATATATATATATATATATATATATATATATATATATATATATATAGGATTTTCTGAGTAGATCCTTCCGTAGGAGAGTGCTCAATACTTTTTGGTAGAGCAAATAAACAAAAACAAAAGGACTGGACAAAGACTTTCTATTGAAACTCCATTTATCACTACAGATCTAGTTTGAGGGGTGGTGAAACTATCTCAGCCTTTTTCAGGTGATTATAGTAGAATGATTACAAAGTCTACTTTGTAATCATTCTTCTATAATCACCTGAAGAGAGAGGATGGTTTCACCACCCCTCAAAACAGATCTGTAGTGATAAATGGAGTTTCAATAGAAAGTCTTTGTCCTGTCCTTTTATTTTTGTGTATATATATATATATATATATATATATATATATATATATATATATATATATATATATATATATATATATATATATATATATATATATATATATATATATATATATATATATAAGAAAATCAAGAGCCCAGTATCATTTGCCTGTATGTCAGTTACTGGGGTCCCTCTCCTATCTTTGCCTTGGTGGAGGAGCGTAAATGCTCGCTCCAAGTCATCAGTCTTCTGCCCATGAAGCCTGGCCAAGCACAGCTTGAAGAGGAGACATGGGTCCGCCCTCCCATGGACTCACCATCTTCAGGAGGGACTGTAGAGATTAGGTGCATGTTGAGCTGGGTGGCAGTCGGATACTTGGTCCCTGTCAGGCAGATCCTTCGCTACTGACTCTGGACCTGAGCTGGTGCCTGAGATTGAGAGAGACCCACTAGATATAATTAGACTCACCTTGACACACAGCTTAGAGCAGGGGTCACCAACCTTTTTGAAACTGAGAGCTACTTCATGGGTACCAATTAATGCGAAGGGCTACTAGGTCGATACACACCTCTGAAATTACAAATTTGCTCAATTTACATTTAATTAGATTTAATTAGATGTTATTATTAATAATTAATGATATTCATCTATGTGAAGATATTGACTTGATTTAAAAATATATTCAAAAAAATTATATGCAGCTCAATGGAGAGTGGCGCTGTCCTAAAAATGGGCCTGTCCTAAAAATAGCAGTGAACAGGTCCGCGGGCAACTTATATTGTCCTTGCGGGCTACCTGGTGCCCACGGGCACCACGTTGGTGATCCCTGGCTTAGAGTGTGGAACTAAACATCTGAGGAGGGGGCTGCGCCTTATGTCAATCTGTAGTTGATTATAGGAAGAGGTGATGAGCCGGGGGTGGGCATCCTTGTCTTTCTGCCCTCTTCTTTTTTTTTTTTTTCTGCTCACATGTTTTTTCCTGGTTGATGACAGGGTAGCTTCTCTTCACCTTTGAGTGCGTGTGTGTCTGTGTGTGTGTCTGTGTGTGTGCGTGTGTGTGCGTGTGTGCGCGCGTGTGCGTGCATGTGCGCGCATGTGCGTGTGTGAGGAGTGGGGTTCAGAATGTCGTTGCGCTTATACACCAAATGACTGTATAATGTACCTACTCTCTTTAGAATCCTTAATCACCTCTCGGGTACCCCTTGTCATTCTTATAATCACAAGCATTGAATTGAGGTGTCTTGTGCATCTGATTATAATGCCTCCTGAATGCCTCCCTTGTATGAGTATGTCCAACTGGGAAGTGACCCCAGAACATGCTGATGACAAGATGATGATGATGATGAGAACAATTAAATTATTCACCAAAAACATTTCATGAGTTATCAAAATTATAGAAAGGAAAATGAGTTACAGGAGTGTAAAATGTAAATTTTTGAAGTTAAAAACACGTTACTTTTCGGAAGACAAAGAATCAAAATCAGATTCATTTTTCTTAAAGATGAATAATAGGCAGACATTACACCATAATAAATGGTAAATGAGTTCAATGAAATGTTATACACCCTGAATTAAAAACATTATTGAACATAAAATGAGATACTCCATCATAAGCTCATCCAGAGCTGTGGCATTTCTAACACAGTAAGTGATCAATTACTCTGAATCCTCAGATATTGTACAGACTGCACTGCATCCCTGACAGGCTTAAATATACTAGACTCTACTCTTTTTTATACTGCATGTCTAAACAGAAATATGCATCCTAATTTATTTATTTATTTGCTCTTTATATTATTAAAGGCCATATCCTTTAGCAGTTGTGTTGCCAGCAGAATACAATTTCTTGCAAAATCCAAAGTTTATGCATATATCTTCTTTTCCTTTTGGCTTTTTCCCCTCTTCGGAAGTTGCCACAGTGAATCGTCTGATTCACATGTTTGATTTGGCATGAGTTTTTATGTCGAATGCCCTTCCTGACACAACCCTTAGCAAGGGGCAGAAACAGGCTGACGGCTTTGCAGCATACTCTTGTCGAAAATCAGCAATGGTTCTTTTACATGCATTTCACCATAGACAGTGTGAGACATGGCCTGCCTTTGAGAACCCAGATAGCTGCACTAGGGGAACAGTTTGTGGAGAGTGGGACTCGAGCCCCCAATCTTAGGATCAGTGATACAGCAACCTTTACCACCAGGCCACCACTGCTCCATTTTTTTTTTCTTTCCTCAACAAAAAGTTATAGAAATACATGAACACTTTTAATACACTAAAAATTTCCAAAGTTGTGAAGCTGTGGAAAGCTTGTGTCTGTGATGATTTTTAAGATACATTTAAACTATTATTAAAATCGTGAATATCACCAACTGAGGCATCTTAAAATGTTCACCATAGTAACATCCCTGTGAAAAGCATTTTGAGTCTGACAGAGAAAAAGTCAGAGCTGTTTTAGCAACATGAAATTAACCATATGATGCTGGTTGGTGCAAATGATTCTCAAGAGAATTCCTTATATGATTTGTCGTATGATTTCTCAGATAGCATTTCGAAAGGCTTTCAACAATGCCTTTCAATAGGGAAAGCATATTTTATTTGTGTATTAAATATTTATTAACTTCTTCTTTTCCATTCATCTGTTCCCTTCAGAGTTCGCCATAGCAAATCATCTGCCTCCATCTTCTTTATCTCTCCTCCCTTTAACCTCACCATTCCTCTCAGATCCTTTTCAATCACACATATGTATTCTGTCTTACTGAGGATAACCTTTATTCCTCTCCTTTCCAGGGCATACCTCCACCTCTCTAGATGTTCCTCCACTTGTTCTCTGCTCTTGCTACAGATCCCAATGTCATCAGCAAACATCATAGTCCATGGAGATTATTGTCATAACCTCGCTGTGTTCCTGTCCTGGATACCAAACCTGCCCATCACTTCCTTGTCCCCTCTGTTGACTGCTCCAACATGTCCATTGATGTCTGCACCAATGAGAACTCTTTCACCTCGGGGGGTAATCTACTTCACTTCATCTAACTGGCTCCAGAATCTCTCCTTCTGTACTCGACCACACCCTGCCTGTGGGGCATAAGCACTAACAACATTGAACATCATGCTTTCAATTTGTAACTTGAGACTCATCACTCTGTCTGACACTCTTTTCACTTCAAGAACATTCCTGACAAACTCCTCCTTCAAGATGACTCCTACTCCATTTATCTTCCCATCCACACAATGATAAAACAGTTTAAACCCTGCTCCTAAGCTTCCAGTCTTACTACCCTCCACCTGGTCTTCTGAACACACACTATGTCAACCCTCCTCTGCATCATGTCAGCCAGCTCTCTAGCTTTTCCTGTCATAGTTCCAACATTCAAAGTCCCTACTCTCAGTCCTAGACTTATGCGTTCCCTCTTCTCTCTCTCAGCTTATGGATACGCCTCCTGCTTCTCCTTCTTCAACCAACAGTAGGCCAGTTTCTACCAGCACTCTGTTGGTTAACAGCACTGATGGCAGTCATTGTTAACCTGTCATATTGATGATTTCTATACCAAATCTAGCACAGGTTTTATGTAGGATGCCCTTCCTGACATAACCTTCTGCATTTATCTTGGCTTGGGACCGGTGTGAGGATGAACACCCCCCCCCCCCCAACAACCACCCTCAGTGTTGTTACGCAACAGGGTGCTGGTGGAAATTGGACTACTTTTGGTCAAAGAAGAAGGGTTCGAAAAAGGAGAGGTGGGAGGCATGCATGTAGGCAGAGAGACAAGTGGAAAGGCATAAAGGAGACTTGGTGGTGAAATGAGGAAGTGCAGGAGTGTGTACAAAGGAAGAGGTTAGCTAAGAAGAAATGGAACAGTGAGAGGACCGAAGAGAGTAAACAGGAATACAGGGAGACACAACGTAAGGTGAAGGTGGTGGTGTCAATGGCCAAACAGATGGCGTACGATGACTTGAATGCTAGGTTGGACAGTAAGGAGAGAAGGATGTGCAGCAAGTTAGATTGATTTTGGACAGAGTGGGGAATGTATTGACAACAGTTTGGTTTCATTCCAACATAGAGCACCACATATGCAGTGTTTGCTTTGAGGATGTTAATAGAGAAGTACAGAGAAGGTCAGAGGGAACTGCATTGTGCCTTTGTGGAGCTGGAGAAAGCATATGACAGGGTGCCAAGAGAAGAACTATAGGATTGCATGAGGAAGTCTGGCGTGGCAGAGAAGTATGTCAGAGTCACCTCCATTCCTCCGGCATCTGCTCACTCTCTAAGACCTTGTTGAATGTTCTTGTCAGAAAATCTACTGTTACCTCTCCTAGACACTTCCATACCTCCACAGGTATATCATCAGGACCAACTGCCTTTCCATTTTTCATCCTCTTCAGTGCCCTCCTCACTTAACTCTTACTAATCTTTGCTACTTCCTGGTGCTCAACAGCAACCTCTTCTACTCTTTTTTTTCTCTATAATTGTCCTCATTCATCAGCTCTTCAAAGTACTCTTTCCATCTTCCCAGCACACTTCTGTCATCAGTCAATACATTTCCCTCGCTGTCCTTTATCAATCTAACTTGCTGCACGTCCTTCCCATCTCTAGCTCTCTGCTGTTCCAACCTGTATGGATCATTTTCTCCTTCCTTACTGTCCAACCTATCATACAAGTCATATGCCCTCTGTTTGCCCTTAACCACTGCTACTTTCGCCTTACACTGTGTCTCCCTGTACTCTTGTTTACTCTCTTCGGTCCTCTCAATGTCCCACTTCTTCTAAGTTGACCTCTTCCTTTGTACACACTCCTGCACTTCCTCATTCCACCACCAAGTCTCCGTATCTACTTTCCTTCCAGAGGACACACCAAGTACTCTCCTACCTGTGTCCCTGATCACATTTGCTGTGGTTGTCCAGTGATCTGGAAGCACTTCCTGACCACCCAAAGCCTGTTTCAACTCCTCCTTGAAGACAACACAACCCTCTTCCTTTTTCAACTTCTACCACTTTGTTTTCTGCTCTGCCTTTGCCTTTTTCACCTTCCTCACCATCAGCGTCACCCTGCATACCACCATCCTATGCTGTTTGGCAACACTCTCACCCACTACTACTTTGCAGTCACTGATTTCCTTCAAATTACATCGCCTACACAAGATGTAGTGTATTCACCACAATTTACCACAGCCATTTCCATCCTTTTTGCAAAATCGATCAACATCTGTCCTTCTGTGTTCCTGTCCTGGATACCAAACCTGCCCATCACTTCCTCATCCCCTCTGTTGCCTGCACCAACATGTCCATTGAAGTCTGCCCCAATGACCACTCTTTCACCTCTGGGGGTACTCTGCATCACTTCATCTAAGTCACTCCAGAATCTCTCCTTCTCTTTTAGCTCACATCCTGTCTGTGGGGCATAAGCACTAACAACATTGAGCATCACACCTTCAATTTCTAACTTGAGACTCATCACTCTGTCTGACACTCTTTTCACTTCTAGAGCATTCCTGACAAACCTCTCCTTCAAGATGACTCCTACTCCATTTCTCTTCCCATCCACACCATGATAAAACAGCTTAAATGTCAGCCAGCTCTCTACCTTTTCCTTGTATAGTTCCAACATTCAAAGTCCGTACTCTCAGTTCTAGACTCATCCTCTTCTCTCTCTGCCTACGGACACGCCTCCCACCTCTCCTTCTTCTACATCTTCGACCAACAGTAGTCCAATTTCCATCAGCACCCTGTTGGTTGACAGCACTGATGGCGGTCATTGTTAACCCGGGCCTCGACCGATCCGGTATGAGTTTAGACTTTCTGGTTTGCATTTTGTATTTTGGAAAAAGTTTTACGCTGGATACCCTTCCTGTCGCAACGCTCTGCATTTCTCCAGGCTTGGGACCGGCATAAGAAGGAGAGACACTGGTTAGTCTCCCCCCGCACGCCTCATGGGTGCAATGAAAAAAAGACTTATGAATAGCAACTCTCTTCAGCTCATAGTTTCATGTGGTTACATGTACATATATCCAGACCAATCTTATGTTCTGCTGTAATATAAATGCTTGAACATTTATTCATTCATTTTCATTCATCCATTCATTCATTTTCTAATCCATTGACTTCAATTAAGCATTGCAGCACTCTCATTCACACCTAGTGGCAATTTGTCTCCTGTGTATTTAACACAAAAAACATCCAATTAATCTCTTATGTATTTAACACACACACACACACACACACACACACACACACACACACACACACACACAAACACACACACACACACACACACACACACACACACATACACATATTTAATTCATTCATTTTCTGAACTGCTTAAGCCTAATTATCGTCAAGGGGTTGCTGACACCCATCTCAGCTGACTATTTTCAAGGGTAGAGTACACCCTGGACAGCTCGCCAGGCCATTGCAGGACAAAAAACAGGCTGATGGCTATGCAACCTTCTCTTGACCAACATCAGCGATTGTTCTTTTATATGCCTCCGTAGACAGTGAGTAACATGGCTGGCCGTTGATAATCTGGTTAGCTGCACTGGGGGCACATGAAGTACATTAAGCTATATTGTACAATTAATAAATGGCTGTATATAAATACTAAAAAGCTTGATACTGACTTCTCTTACTATGGAAAGTAGCAAGATTAGGCAGTGAAAGCTTTAGTAGCTATGGTTCTCCATATACTAGATCGAGACACTTCCTCTTTCTGTAATCCCTTGTTGCTTCCCTCTGTGTTTGGGCCGGGAGAGTGACACTCAGCTGTAGGTAATCCGGTCATGCTTCATTACATGTATGTGGACCAGGTTTAGCTAAAGCTGTCACACTCTACAGGGTTTGGTGGACCTAGTTCAAGTGTAATTTGGGATTATCTCTGTAACACCCATGTCTCAGGAGAGCCTAACATTTTTGTCAGTTCTTCATTTCAGAAGCCTAGCTAATGTGGCTTTACTCTGCTGAACTTGATATTCCTTTTCAGCTGGGGAATGTAACTCTTTCTTCTTTCCTGCTATATTTCCAGACTAAGAGCAGTGCCGCGTCAGAACTGTCTCAGGCATCCCCTTGCTCTCATTTATTACTGGCATTCCCTAAAGGGATTAAGTTTGATGTTTCATTATATCATAGTGTCACAGGCATAAGTGTGCTGTTGTTGCATTTTTAATACATGATTGGTCAATCTTAAAAACAGTTTTTGTTCTAGGGTCTGTTCTATGGACAAGAACCACTTCTCCTTGCTCCCACATGAATTTTTGTGAAATTAATATTTTAAACTGACAACCTGAGTAATAATAATAAAGTTGTATGCTCAGCAGTAAACATCATTCCAGAAAATGATATCCTATCAGAACTATGAAAATATCTGTGTTGTATGAATGAGCTAATGTGTGATCCATCCATCACTTCATATCAATTTATCAATTTGGGCCATGGAGGAAAATTTAGGCCAATCCCAGCTGATTTTGGACAAGGGCTGCACTATTCACATTCTCATTCTCAGTCACATATGGGCAATTTAAGTAGACCGTTGACTTCATCTGCATGTTTTTAGACTGAAAGAAGAAATCTGAGAACCCACCTGCAGCGAGGCACAGGCAGAACGTACAAGCTCCAAGCAGAAAAGATCCACTCAGCTGTGAGGTACATAACATTACATAATATAATATAACACAACATAACAGTTTCAGCAGTTACAAAATAATAATAATAATAATAATAATAATAATAATAACAATAATAATATAACATTATTATTATTATAAATAATATTGCAAAGGATGAAAAATGGTGAACAATCTGCATACTATATTTATCATTGTATTAATACAAAGTGCTGATTGTTGTATTCCCAAGCTTAAAGCCTCATAGCTAGTAGTTTTTTGTTAGTCGCTGGTAATTATCATTACATGTTTAAACACCAGCAAAGCAGTGATATCAAGGTGCTTGATTACCTATCCTAAGGTTGGGGTTCAAGCCCCACTGCCAGTGGTCATCACTGCTACCTTCCCTGCAGCTAACTGGCAAAGGCCGACAATGTCTTATGTGTGAAAGATCCATTGTTTCTGCCCTGTGATGGCCTTGTGAACTGTCCAGGGTGTACCCTGCCTTTGCCCAGAGTTAGCTGAGATGGGTAACAGCCTCCCCACCTCCCTAATTATGATTAAGCAGTTCAGAAAATAAATGAATGAATCAATGAATCAATCAATCAATCAATCAATCAGTCTTCAGTTTTACATAATTACCAATAAATTAACATATTTTTGCCTACTTTTATTATAGTAGTAATTATTTTATATTATTACACATATTATTATAATGCAGCCATGAGGCGGGGAGGCACTAACCAGTGTCTCTCCCCCTTATGCCCATCCCAAGCCCGGCGAGATGTAGAGGTTTGTGTCAAGAAGGGCATCCGACGTAAAACCAATGCCAAACTTTTATCAGGCAAATGAGAAGTATTACCCCCATACCGGATCAGTCGAGGCTCGGGTTAACAATGACCGCCATCAGTGCTGTCAACCAACAGGGTGCTGATGGAAATTGGACTACTGTTGGTCGAAGACGTCGGCACACAGTATGTCCAGGAGACCAGGTGGAAAGGTAGCAGGGCGAGAAGCTTAGGAGCAGGGTTTAAGCTGTTTTTTCATTGTGTGGATGGGAAGAGAAATGGAGTAGGAGTCATCTTGAAGGAGAGGTTTGTCAGGAATGTTCTAGAAGTGAAAAGAGTGTCAGACAGAGTGATGGGTCTCAAGTTAGAAATTGAAGGTGTGATGTTCAATGTTGTTAGTGCTTATGCCCCACAGGCAGGATGTGAGCTAAAAGAGAATAAGAGGTTCTGGAGTGACTTATATGAAGTGATGCAGAGTACCCCCAAAGGTGAAAGAGTGGTCATTGGTGCAGACATCAATGGACATGTTGGTGCCAGCAACAGAGGGAAGAGGAAGTGATGGGCAGGTTTGGTATCCAGGACAGGAACACAGAAGGACAGATGTTGATCAATTTTGCAAAAAGAATGGAAATGGTTGTGGTGAATACTTTCTTCAAGAAGAAACAGGAGCATATGGTGACTTATAAAAGCGGTGGTAGGAGCACACAGGTAGACTACATCTTGTGTAGGCGATGTAATTTGAAGGAAGTCAGTGACTGCAAAGTAGTAGTGGGTGAGAGTGTTGCCAAACAGCATAGGATGGTGGTATGCAGGGTGACGCTGATGGTGAGGAAGGTGAAGAAGGCAAAGGCAGAGCAGAAGACAATGTGGTGGAAATTGAAAAAGGAAGAGTGTCATGTTGTCTTCAAGGAGTTGAAACAGGCGGTCAGGGAGTTCTTCCAGATGACTGGACAACCACAGCAAATGTAACCAGGGACACAGGTAGGAGAGTACTTGGTGTGTCCTTTGGAAGGAAAGTAGATAAGGAGACTTAGTGGTGGAATGAGGAAGTGCAGGAGTGTGTTCAAAGAAAGTGGTTAGCTAAGAAGAAATGGGACACTGATAGGACCAAAGAGAGGAAACAGGAGTACAGGAAGATACAGCGTAAGGCGAAAGTAGCAGTGGCTAAGGCCAAACAGAATGCGTATGATGACATGTATGATAGGTTGGACAGTAAGGAGGGAGAAAATGATCTATACAGGTTGGCACAGCAGAGAGATAGAGATGGGAAGGACATGCAGTAAATTAGATTGATAAAGGACAGAGAGGGAAATGTATTGACTGATGACAGAAGTGTGCTGGGAAGATGGAAAGAGTACTTTGAAGAGCTGATGAATGAGGAAAATGAGAGAGAAAAAAAGAGTAGAAGGGGTGACCGTTGAGGAGCAGAAAGTAGCAAAGATTAGTCAGGGTGAAGTGAGGAGGGCACTGAAGAGGATGAAGAATGGAAAGGCAGTTGGTCCTGATGATATACCTGTGGAGGTATGGAGGTGTCTAAGAGAGGTAGCAGTGGATTTTCTGATAAACATTCAACAAGGTCTTAGAGAGTGAGCACATGCCGGAGTAATGAAGGAGAAGTGTGCTGGTGCCCATTTTTAAGAACTTGGGAGACGTGCAGAGTTGTGGCAACTACAGAGGGATAAAGTTGATGAGCCATACGATGAAGTTATGGGAAAAAATAGTGCAAGCTAGGCTAAGGGCAGAGGTCAGAATTTTACAGATACAGCTTTATTAATCTCACAATGGAGAAATTCACTGTTACAGGCTTTTGAGGTACCATCAGTAGGGGGTGCAAAATAGAGACATATACAATAATACATATACATACATACATACATACACACATACATATATTATATGAGTAAATAAATAAATAGATACATAAATAGTATAAAGTAATATACAATAAAAAAGAAAAGAAAAGAACAACTTTGTACACTGGCCTATATTCAAGTGTACATGTATCTCAGGGCAGAGTAGATGGGTTGATATGGTTTACAATCAGTGGGGTAGATGTGGTTGATTAAAGTGCACGGGGTTTTTATTGCACATTTTTTTCACAGAACAACAGTTTGTGAACAACAGTTTGGTTTCATGCCAAGAAAGAGCACCATAGATGCAATGTTTGCTTTGAGGATGATAATAGAGAAGTACACAGAAGGTCAGAGGGAACTGCATTGTGCCTTTGTGGATCTGGAAAAAGCATATGGCAGGGTGCCAAGAGAAGAACTGTGGTATTGCATGAGGAAGTCTGGAGTGGCAGAGAAGTATGTTAAAGTGGTGTAAGACAGTGGTGAAGTGTGCTGTTGGCAGGTAGGTGGAGGTAGGACTGCATCAAGTATCAGCTCTGAGCTCCTTCTTGTGTGCTATGGTGATGGACAGGCTGACAGTCGAGGTTAGGCAAAAATCTCCATGGACTATGATGTTTGTAGATGACATTGTGATGTGTAGTGAGAGCAGAGAACAAGTAGAGGGAAATTTAGAGAGGTGGAGGTATGCCCTGAAAAGGAGAGGAATGAAGGTTAGCCTCAGAAAATCAGAATACATGTGTGTGAATGAGAAGGACCCAGGAGGAACGGTGATGTTACAGGGAGCAGAGATAACAAAGGTGTAGGATTTTAAGTACTTAGGCTCAACAATCCAGAGCAATGGAGAGTGTGGAAAAGAGGTGAAGAAGCGTGTGCAGGCAGGCTGGAATGGTTTGAGAAAAGTGTCCGGTGTGATGTGTGATAGGAGAGTATCAGCAAGAATGAAAGGAAAAGTGTACAAGACAGTGGTGAGGCCAGCGATGTTTATGGCTTAGAAACAGTGGCGCTGAGGAAAAGGCAGGAGGCAGAGTTGGAGGTAGCGGAGATGAAAATGTCGAGGTTCTCTCTGGGAGTAACGAGGATGGATAGGATCAGAAATGAGTACATCAGAGGAGCAGCCCACGTAAGATGTTTTGGAGACAAAGTCAGAGAGGCTAGATTGAGATGGTTTGGACATGTACAGAGGAGGGATAGTGAGTATATTGGCAGTAGGATGCTGAGGTTGGAACTACCAGGCAGAAGGCCTAGAGGAAGACCAAAGAAGAGATTTATGGACGTGGTGAAGGAAGACATGAAGGTCGTTGGAGTAAGAGAAGAAGGCGATGGAGATGGAGGCGGATGATTTGCTGTAGCGACTCCTGAAAGGAACAGCCGAAAGGATAAGAAGAAGAAGACACATATTATTATACTTCAGTCATAGTCACTTGGCCAAATCAGATATTGTAAACTCTGGATCAATAATAAAACATGCCAGCCAGTTTGATATTATTTTTTCAACCATTCAGCAAGAATTTTTGGTTGGTTGGCATGTTTGGTAATTAGTATGTAGTCATTTAAAACCATTAAGCCTATACAGTGGTACCTCACCTTACGAAATTAGTCCGTTCCAGAGCCTTTTTCTTCACCTGAATTTTTCATAAATTGAACCGCATTTTACATGTAAAACGTGTGATTTGTTCTAAGGCCCCCAATACTACCCCCTAAACCCTTTTAAAAAGTATAAAAGCATACCTTTTAAGACCTCTTTCTCCTTCAATATTGTACCGATGGTAGACGGATTTGGCCATATTCCTTTGCGATATCACTCAACCGCACTTAACTCACACCAGAAATCACATGTGTGCGTGTGTGTGTGTGTGTGCACGTGTGTGTGCGTGTGCGCGTGTTTACCATGTTTTCTTAGCAGAATTATAATCTTTCAAATGTTTATGGAAGGTTAAAAGCCTGAGTCAAAAAATAAAGCAAGAAACTCATGAAACAACAGTAACTCTTTTCTTTACACGAAAAGCATTATGGGAGATGCAGCTCCATAATATCCACTGGGAGGGAGTTATGTCATCCCTCCTCATCAATGGGAGGCCAGCGAGGCGGGATGTTGGGAGATAACCAATGGGAGGTAGCTGCATCATCCCTCTTAGCCAATGGGAGGCCAGCAGGGATGTTTGAAGATAGTCAACGGGAGAGCAGCTTGTGCATTGTTTGAACGTTTGAATGGCACATTTGAATGTTTGAATGGTATGTTTTACAGTTTGAATGGCACGTTGGAATGTTTGAATTATGAGTTTGGCGTGTTTCATAAGGAGAACTTGTTCCAGAGACAAAAAATTTTGGAAAATGTTTTTCGTAAACTGCCTGGATTTTTCGTTTGCTGGGAATAACATAAAGTGAGGTACCACTGTATCATGTAAAATCATAATTTTCACCCATTATAATTGACATCCAATTAAAACATCATGTATAGATGATTATTTTTCATGTAATCAAATATAACCATTGCTTTTATTAAAAAGGCATACATTGTCTACACAATTCTAAGTATGGAGATTTGAATCACAGAAATAGTGCACAACCCTATCAATATTTCATTCAAAACAAGTAAAATTTGGTTACCAGTGTATTGACAACATTTCTCAGTGGATGAAGGACTCAGACATTTTCAGATGGCTGTTTTGCTTTACGATATTTTTGCTGTTGATTTGCCTTGATCAAAAGTGGAGAAAATCAAAGCCTCACCTTACACTGCTGGGACACTGATCTTCTGGTGTTGTTCTTGGTTTTTCCCAGTGACTATGCAAAGAAGTCTGGATGACCAGGAATATGGAAAAAGCCACATTACATAAAAGCTCATGAAATAAGACTGCCATTCTTAATAGTTTTCTTGGATTTCATTCAATCACTGGATGTGTCACCACACCAGTTCACAGAAATAGGCAAAAAAAGACTGCATGGAAAGTGTTCCAACATGTTCACAGCTTCTTCATTGTGAAGACAATGAACCCAGCTCAAAAACCATACACACACACACACACACACACACACACACACACACACACACACACACACACACACACACACACACAAAACCCAAAACAAAACCCACAATGAAATGCAATTTGGTTTCCTTAACCCCAACTAATCCAAAGCCACCTGTGCATAAGCACAGCTAATTTGCTGTAACTATAAATAAAAAAATAAATTAAAAAAACCACCTTGTGACTTCTTAATGGTTGGTGCTGGAGGATCACACTCAACTGTGCATGACACACTTCTTCTTCTCCTTTCGGCTGTTCCCTTTCAGAGGTCGCCACAGCGAATCATCTGCCACCCTCTTCATGGAAGTCATATTAATGATTTGCATGTTTGATTTGACATAGGCTTTTACATCGGATGCCCTTCCTGAAACAACCCTTAGCAAGGGACAGAAACACACTGAGGGCTTTGCAGCCTACTCTTGATGAAAGTCAGCAACGGTTCTTTTAGATGCCGCACACCATATACAGTGATAGACATGGCCGGCCTTGGCCGGCCTTTGATATCCCAGTTGGCTGCACTGGGTAGACAAAGACAACCTTGTAAAGAGTGGGACTTGAACCCCCAACCTTCAGATCTGTGATCCAGTACCTTTTACCACCAGGCCAACACTGTGTCAGAAACAAATAACAGGTAAATATATTTTATCTGCACATGTATGAAAAATATAGAGGCTGAGACAAGTATGTATAATTTTTTAATGGTTTTCTTTAAACTTGTGCATCAACTTTAGACAGTAAATTGTGTGCACAATTGGTTTTGATTTCACAACATGGTCAAAATTAGTTTAGATTTTTAAAGTATTTTTAATACATCTTTTCCATCACAACCATTTGCTCACATTATCTTCACTCCTAGCAGTCTATTGTAAATCAGGGGTATATAATATAAAGCAACGGTGGTCATCCCCATCACCTTTCTCTTTGTGTGTGTGAACATTTTATATATATATATATATATATATATATATATATATATATATATATATATATATATATATATATATACACATACATATACGTATATATATATATATACGTATATATAGGTATATATATATATAGGTGTATGTGATCATAGTAGAGTTAGCATTACTATCATTTACCTCAAGTAAAAATATCTTTATTTAAATCTGATTATTTTACATGATAAAAATAGGATCTGTCCAAAATGTGTGTCACTTTAACAATGCCTGGCATGCTAGGTACACTTTTCTTTTCCAGGACCATAAAGCTAACTGATGTCCATGGAAGCGATGTATCATGGACACTGGATCTGTGCCCGCTTTACACAGGCCTGGTGCTATGGGCCTGGCTATGTTTGTGTGATCTAATGGAGTTGGTCCATGTGGAAACACAGCAGTCCCAGGGCCTTTGTAAGTTTATGCTCTTGGCTATTCCTGATGGTGTCCCATTCACCAGAAGAAGAGAAAATTGCCCATGGTCAAATTTGTGTTGCTAAAAATTATTACAAAATTTTGATTTGTTTTCTTCATACAAAAACATTTCATATAAATTTTGCATTTGCACAAGTTTGTGAGGATTCTCCTTTCCTGAAATAAAATCCACAAAATATTACAAACAAGAAATTTGACATTTGCATGAAGTAGACTGTGTGAAATAATATGCACTGGATTTTAATAAATGTATGTAGATAAAGTTTGTCAAACTATTAAAAACAATAAATAAAGTAATAAATACTTGAATAAATATAGTATGAGAGCTGTGACTCCTGTTTTCCTTTTTTTTTTTCTTTTTTCTTTTTTTTCTTTTCTTTTTTGTGTTTTTATCCTGCTCCATGTTTCACAGCAGTGATAAGCATACTGGGATCCATCATGAGCCATTAATGGGCACATTTCTTTTTTATTGACACACTCTTACTCTATCAGTGTGCATGCTTAAGACAAAAGTAACCATGATCTAGCTTCCCTTCCATCATTAAAAAAAATATATGGTGATAGTGAATTGAAATGCAAGCAATTTAAGCCACTTATTGCCTGATGACTGATATATTTCCTTTTCGTTGACTGAGTTATAGAATGTTTTTAATACAGGGTAGTTCTGCTATGACTTCAAATATATGTCAGGACTTTGAATCAACTATGTTTGTTTTCTTTTACCATGTCTGGGACTTCCACCATAAAAAGTCAGCAGAAATGTACACATTAAAATGTTTTATATTGTTTTTTTTGTTGTTGTTGTTGTTTTTTTTTGTTTTTTTTTTTCTCCATGTAATTAGTGAATCCCATCCCCTTAGTCTACATCAGTCACTTAATTCTCTTTAATATACTCAACTGTTCTCAATGTGGCCTCTATACAGAGAATGATCAAGTTGCCCAAAGAGATTAAAGACTCACAAACCTAAACTAACATGAACATAATGAAGGAATAGTCCATCTTCATCCATATACAGTTTGACCTCATTCAGTTATTTATCGCAGTATTTTCTTCCTAAATTATCCATAACATGAGTATCGATCAGCCTTGCCCTGGTGGCAGGTGTGATGAGGTAACTCACTTTAATTTTGCCCAAGATCAAGTTATTTCCACAGGAAATATGTTGCAGTGCCCCCTTCCCAAGGTAACTGTTTTAAAACAATAATAACATTTAACACTGAACGATCATGTTCCTAATCACCCACCCCCATGTATAAATGTAACTATCGCCCTGGTGTCTGTCTCTTCATTCTTTCTTCCTCCTTATAAAGAGAGAGCAATTGTCTGTTTTATGCCATAGTCTCTTTGCCTGGCAATCTCCGGTCATTAAAGGTGTGCATGTTGATGACTTCCTCCGTTTTGACCATGACAGGCGGCTGAGGTTTATGTTTTAGCCTGCGCTGGCACTTGAGGGACACACGCAGCTCCTCCATTATAGCACTGCAGAAGGACCTCTGTGAGGGATGAGAAAGGAAAGGCAACTGATCAGCTATCTCTTATTTAAAACAGACAATTGTAATGCAGATACCAAGTTGGATGTGTATCTGAGTAACATACAAAGGATTTGTAAAAATGCAGGGGAGTGGCAGTAGAATGCTGTGGATGAAAAAAAGATGCTTGAAGGAGAAGTTCAGCTGTAATCAATGTTGTTGTCCATCTGGATGCATAAGAGCACATCATAACTAAAGTGATTTCTGGAAGGTTTCACCCTTCCTAACAGCAGCACCATGCTTTGTTGATGTACATTATTTTTCCTCAGACTCAAATCCCATGAAGCTGTATGACCAATTAAGCAACTACCTTTCCTCTCCCTCCTGCTCATGTTTGCTCTCCCAGAAACACTGTGGTGTTTGTAAGTGTTGCATTCAACAATCAGAAAAAGAGAGATGCTTTGCTGTTTCAAAAAAAAAAAAAAAAAGAAGAAGAATGTCTCATAAATAATCGATAGTGTGCTGTATATTCTATTATTTTCCTGTGGTCTTGGTTTGATCTGATTTTATATTTCATACATAAATCAGTCAAATGAATATTACATTAATTTATTGAACAGTCAATATTGAGGTAAAAGATCAGAACAGCTAACAAGGATATAAATATTTTATTATGGATATAAATGTGTACAAGTCAATCATTGAATTAAGAGTATAAAATATATATTATTTATATTTGTTGACTTGGCAAAAATCATAATCATTAAATATAATAAATCATTTAATGTTTCACAGTAAATCATAAAATATTGCAGTCATACATAATTTTCTTCTTTTATTGGGGGATAAAGATTAATATAATTTGAACATGAGTAAGAGTGTTTGGACCGTATAGGTTTTTACTTATTATTATTATTATTATTATTATTATTAGTAGTAGTAGTAGTAGTAGTAGTAGTAGTAGTGGTAGTATTGTTGTTGTTGTTGTTGTTGTTGATGATGATGATGATGATGTTGATGATGATGATGATGATGATACACCTTCAGATCTAGGGGCAACTGCGAATATTTATTGAGACTAATGTGCCTGTATTTGGACTGTGGTAGAAAAGGGTAGCATTCACAGTTTACCAATGCAAGTCCATGGGAACATACAAACTCTACCTAGAAATTTCTGAACCCAGGACTTTATTGATCTGATGTCAAAGTGCTAACCACTATGCCACCCTATTAGTAGTAGTAGTAGAAGTAGTAGTATTACAAACTCGTTAATGCTTTAAACATAATAATAAATATATATATATATATATATATATATATATATATATATATATATATATATATATATATATATATATATATATATATATATATATATATATATATATATATATATATATATAGAGAGAGAGAGAGAGAGAGAGAGAGAGAGAGAGAGAGTATATAACTCAATTCATGGGATTTAAACGAGCACAAAACTTATTTTACAAAGATTAATTAATAAACATACATTAACTTTTTTCTGTGTATTACAATATTCCAAATTGGTACTTTTTGTAACCAAGCAAGTACACTGCACATTGGAATTCACTACATCTCTCTCTCTCTCTCTCTCTCTCTCTCTCTCTCTCTGCCCTCTATCCATCTTGCACTGTTATAACCACCTTCATCAGCTTCTCTCTGTGGGTTTGCAATACTGTTGTTAATGAAATCTCTGATTAGTTAATGAAATTAACTGATTAAATAGAACATTGTCAGGGGCTGGTATGCTACTATAGATTCAACATTTACATTGGAGATGGACAGTGGATAGCCAGTTTTTGATCCGTATGTCAATAGAAGTTTTATTAGACTAATGACATCATTTTTGTCACTCCAATATCCAAGATAAATGTATATATTTTCCTATATGTATCTTTTAAACGCTTACTGTGTAACCAGTCCATTAAGATGTACATATCTGATGTAAAACATTTTATTTGTATTTCCTCATTTACTTCAGTAATCCAGATCTATTCTTATTTACTTATTCTCATCTACTGTATGTATTTTTTATTTATTTATTTCTTTTTTAAGTAAGTTTATCATGAGATCAGGAAATACTGTTTGAAGTTCAATAGATATTTTTGATACTATGAAAAAAGGTAAGTCCTTTGGGCTTTTTACACCCAAGCCATAGTGGCTCATCAGGCTGCTGCTTATCCAGGGTTTCCATAGTGTGAAGTGATTAGAAGTTCAACTCCTCCTGGATGGGAAACTAGTTCAGTTTTTTTTTTTCTTTCTCCCCCAGTATATTTTTACTGGTACCCATTTATACTGCTGGATGAACAGAGGCACACTTGTGGTTGAGACCTTTCCCAGGGATATGAACACAGTGAGGGTTTCACTGAGATTTGAACACACAACCTCCTGATCATGAGTGCAGCACACTAACCACTACACCATCAGCCCCACGATGCTATTAAAAGGCTGTTATAAAAATAGGGTGAGTTGAAAAGTAATGACGACATTGCCAGGTGTGGTGTGTACATGTTATTATGTGTAACCCCCTCCCCTCTCAAACACACACACACACACACACACACACTGTGTGTGTTTCACTTCTTCACCCTTAACCGCTTGTTCCTGACTCTCAGGAGACATGTTTACTTTTAAGCAGTTCAGAGAGCAGTAAGCACAGATTTAACACAGGAAAGTGTGGGTGGCAAAAAAGAAGAAAGATGAAAGACATATGACAGAAAAAGTATGGAGGCAAAAATGCATCAAAAACAGGAAATCGAAAAAAAAATGTCATTATTGTTGTAAGACATTTATTTAGGTGCATATGAAAGGTTAACAGAGGGCAGTATTGCATAGATGCACAGAATCAATAGAGTGATGAAAACATTAAAAAAAAAAAATAATGTGCAAAGCTGTAAAGTAATCAAAGGTGCAAATGAAAGAAATACATAATTCAAATTGTCACTCAAACCTACTGCTTATTTAGTTATGCAATTTAAAATATATTGAATAAATATGAGATGCATAGCCTACAAACACATACAGATATCACATTCTTTAACTTATAACGGATTGTTATTTTGATGACTGCTGAAAATAATTAGCATCACCTATCAAATTTTCTGAACTAAGGTATAAAAAATGTATTTAACATAGTATTATTATTATTATTATTATTATTATTATTATTATTATTATTATTATTGTTACACCCTACTTGTCAGAATATTAGGTATGTCTTTTTTTCCCACCTATAAAGGAGCAAATGTTTGTGCAGTCCTGCTTTTAAAAGCTGCTGCAATGTCCATATTGCCTGGTTCATTACAGAGCAAACCCAGCTGCTTCTTCCTGTTGTCACGCCCCCACATTCAGTCACCATCTGTGTAATAAATGTCCATTTTACACCCAACACATTGAAAGTGGCTTTGTGCACACAAAGCTTATTTTGCTGAAGTAATAAACTTTACATTGTTGTTTGCAGTGGTAATGCATGTTTATGATAATCTGTCAGTCTAGTAATAACAATTTGTTTCTATACTTACTCACTTATACTGGGAAAGCACCTAGCATGAAACATTTCAGCTCCATTGAACAATATCCCACCCAGCCTAACATAAATATATTGAGTCATGGGTAGTGTCCATTAAAAGCATAACATATGGTTAAATAAAGACAACAGTTCCATTTCTATGGAGATTAATTTCCAGTGTTTGGTGTTGGGCATTTGGTTAAGTTCTAATGCACATGCAGTGTGCTATCCATCTACTTCTGTATACATGAGCTCACAGACATCCATGATTGGCTGGTGTCATTATGATTGAAATCAGGATTTCCCGATCTTGTGATCTCTAGATCATATTGCATTTATGGAATTTAAATATAAACAACCTAACATCGTAGCAACTGTTTTTCAAGAGGCTCTGTATTACAAGAAAATACAGCTGTTACTAGCAGCCGATATAGAATTTTATTACTATTATGGAAATATAATTGAAGCTCCATTTCAACACATTTCTCATGTCATAACTGCATAACCTCTAAAAGTATGTTAACAAGGATTGATTTCCAGTGTTTCCTTTTTAACTAGTGTGTGATTTAAAGTGTTTGTGTAAGATAAATCAGTGCAAAAATGGCTTTGACAAAGTGGGAATGAAATTAGTCCCAAGGACTGATGTCAACATGCAGCACTCCTGTCCAAGACAAGCCTCAATTTGTTAATAGAATTACATTACTTGTGGGGTAAATAATAAAATAATTGCATTCCTAATACAGTGAAAGCTGATTATTTGCCAGTTCTGTGTGCCAGTAGTTCATGTCTCTTTTGAGTCAACTTAAGGACTTGCCTGAAGAACAAAACCTCACAGCATGATACACTGAAACATTGATATGATGGCTTTCAGCGAGCAAACAGTACCATTTAAAGAGATCGATGGAAGGTGCTGCAGCCCTGTTGAGAGACTCTAATTGGGGCTATGTGGGACTCGCAACTCAGAGTGGTGGTGAAAGAAAAGCTAAGGATGCAGTCATGTTTTTCATGCTGTTACATGTTTACCAGGTCAAATAAAGATAGTTATTAAGCAGAGAAGAGGTTAATGTTGTGCATGATGTTTATTATGAAATCTAGCTTTAAAGTGTCTCTAATCAACCAAGACCGTTTGGTTAGCAAATTCATTTGGTAATTCACAGATCGAGTCATTATTTTGCAAATGCTGTATTTATTTGTATTATAAACATGTAGCTTGAATATTTCCTTTGGACAGATTTATCTGATAACATTTAACTCAGTAGACACTGCTGTACCAGTCCCTAGACATACAGTGCAATGTGTATACGTAATGTGACAGTATGAGAAAAATGGCTGCCAAATTTAATGTAACATTAATATTCACATTAAACATGATGTTATTATGTGAGCAATGCACAAAGTAATTATGTGATGAGAGATGAGACAAGCCATCATGACCTGGTATTTATTATTTTTATAAACAAAAGAAAAAATAGATAAATTTGGATATATCATCTGAGACATAATGAACAAGAGCTATTGCATTGTTTGGTTCAGGTATTGAAAGCTAAAACTAGCTCATGCACACTCACTCTCACGCCTATTTCAGAATCCCTATGTGTCGATTTGAAAAATTGTTAATCATGGCACTTGTAAAGGCATCAGCTTTGAAACGGTACTGTATCGTTTGCCCTTATCAAACAGCGCTGGCTTGAGAGACAAAATGAATCTGAGATTCCATTAAAATTAAACATTTGTCTTTTTTTACACACAGACATTCATCTTTAATGTAAAAGTGTTCGTTAAAAGCTGTTTGAGGAAAAACAATATTGTGATGAAAACATTATAACAAATTGCACTGTATGTATAAATACCATGATTTAATGTTAATTAAAACAACATCACATTGGATTATTCATTATATAAAAATAAATATTTGCTTAAATATTCAAAAGACTTGATTCTCCATTTTATTTTAAATCTGTCCATAATCCCTATTTAACTCATGCACTAAGTAAACCATGGAAGAAGAAATGAGGTGAAATGGGGCGTGTGAGACGGGGCTGTAGAGGAGAGACAAGATGAAAAGCATGGTGGCCATCTGAGCATATGAACCAAATTCCTTCTTTCTTCAGAGACATACATCAAGGAGAGTTGCTGGCTGTCCAGCTGGCAAAGTCTGGAAAATATTGTTAATTAAACGCATTTCACTTTTTTTAATGCAACCCGAAAATATGACTGCATTTAACCGCATCAGTGCATAAATGCAGGAAAAGAAAAGTAAAAAATAATAATAATAATAAAATAAATAAATTAATTAAAAAAATCAACAATAATGCATAAAAAACAATAATGCATCAGAAAAAAAGAAGTAAACTGAAAGTGATGTGTTGCAATGTTGCAATGGGTGTCTGCATTTCATCATAGCAAACAAGTGACATATGTTTATTGCAGTCCAGAAATGTTAAAATGTTTCTTTACCTTTTCGAGATGTGCATTTTGTTTAGATTTATAGAGAAATTCCCCAACTGCCACAAAGACAGAGAGGACGAGTCCAGCTGCCAGAACAATGAATATTCCTCCAATGTTCTGCACACCCAGGGCACTGGCCTCTTTACTCTCCTCCTCTGGGCAGCCATTCCCTCTCCACCATTTCTCCTTCATCATGTGCAGCTTCCCTTCTTCCTGAAGCTGCAAGATTGCTATGGTGATCTTATCTCGGTATGGAGAGCCTGTATAGGTCAAAAAAAAAAAAAAAAAAAAAAAGAAAAAAAAGTTGTCAACATCTGTTGAGTAGAGAAGAAGTATCAGTAGCTCAGTTAAAAACAGTAATTATAAATGTCAGTTTATCAAATTGTTGGAAAAACGTGTAACTCACAAATAAGGATTTAAGGTAAGTAATAAAATCAGTTGTTGTTGAAATAATACTGTGATTCAATACAGAGTGCATGTTTTGTGAAAGCCTGATGATTAGATAGAGAAAAGATAGAGAGCAAATGTAACTGGAGAGCTGTGTGAGCCACAAGAAGCCCTCTGGCTGAACGCTGCTTGCTGAAACATAGCTCCCAGGGTGCCAATGATAACACACCAATAAAACCCAATTACATTCCAGGCATCTGCATTTTTTTTAGTTTTATCTATTTATTGTCTCTCTAATTAAACTAGTTGCCATACTTAATTTGACTTAGTGTTTCCAGTACGCAGTTTGGCTGAGGGAACAACTGCTTTTCCAAAATGAGATTTGAAGTGCTCCCTCACTGCAGGTTTTAGTTAGTTCTGAGCTCCAGGATGTGCAGAAAGAAACCTGGAGTTCCATGATCACATTACTTTATTCACATGTAAACAGGCCGTGCTCCAGCCACTTTATACTATTCATTAAAACTCATTAAGGGAGAGCACGTTTAAAATGACATATAACCAATAAAGAGCATTTAAATTTCTTCAGGAAAACCGGTCAATGTCCTGATGATGGTAATGATACAGTGGCTGGACTTCAATAATATGGCTGTTTTTGTTTTTTTTTTTAATTTTACAACACACAAGTCACTCATAAATTATTTTAGATTTTACAGCTAATGAACCAGTATACTTGTTTTAACACAAAGCATGAAAATAAATTCATATTTCTAATCTCATGGGTGCAATTAGAATGATACATCCAGATTAATTTAGATAATAAATTTATTTTTGAATTTTATTACAGGGCATTTCTATGTGGAGTTTGTATGCTCTTCCCTAGTATGCATAGGTTTCCTCTGGGTATTCCAGTTTCTCCCACAGTCTAAGGACATTATTTCATCATTTTATGTAACCACTTAATTCTAATTAGTGTCACAGGGAGGCTGGTGCCCATTCCAGCCAACCCCAGGCTTGGGCAAGGTACACCTTGCACAGCTTGCCAGGCCATTGCAGGTGGAAGCACACTGACGGCTTTGCGGCCTACTCTTGTCTAAAGTCAGCAATGTTTCTTTTACATGCCTCTCACCATAGACAGTGAGACATGGCCAGTCTTTGATAACCCAGTGAGCTGCGCCTGGGGGGCAGTGACAACCTGTGGTGAGTGGGACTTGAACCCCCAACCTTAGGATCAGTCATCCAGCACCTTTACGACTAGGCCACCACTGCCCCAGGACATTTGTCAATTTGAATACAGTGATACCTCAGCTCACGAACATAATTGGTTCCCAGAAAGTGTGTGTGAGGCGAAAAGTTCGTCTTCCGAACATTTATTTCCCATAAGAAACCATTAAAATGAGAATAATCCGTTCCCAGGTCCCCATAAAACATAATTTTCTACTAAATAAGCCTTAAAACTACACAAAAATATACCTTATTTTATGTATAATAAATGTGCTATTGTATTGTAATTAAAGAAATAAACTGTACTGTATAATAAAGTCGTTTTATTTACCTTTGTGATGGTAGTTGATGGCTTGATGGAATGGAGTGGGAGGAGGAGAGAGGGAGGGACTTACTGTTTGGAAGGAGTGTTTGGAAACGCCTACTGTTTGGAAACACCCTTAGCCACACACGCACCCTTAATAGCTTCCTTGTTCTTAAGGATGGGAGCAATGGTAGACTTAGCGTACTGGTACTGGGACGCTGAGTCACACAAACGCACACCTCGTTCGTGTTTTTCAATGATCTCCGCCTGTGGTGGGGTCTTTTTCGGTCCCATAATAGCAAAAGTACACTCAATATGGTCCAAAATGTCTATCAAAAACAAACCACATCCGCACTCAAAGAAAGGGGGTGATGAACTGTGACGCCGTGAGCGTGCATGAACTTCTCGTGGCCGCCACCGTGGCGCTGTTCGACTGCGTGGTTCGGTTCGTCCGCCGAAAACTAGTTCGTCAGCAGAGACTATATGCTCGCAAATTTAATGTTCTTGAGGCGAAAAGTTCGTGAGCTTAAGCGTTCGTCAGCGGAGGTTTTACTGTATTCTCGATTGCCACCAGGTGTTAATGTAAGTGTAAATTGCTGTATCTCACAATTTTATGACAAACTGTTCAGGATAAAGCCCACCATTACTCAGAGTCAAGAAATCAAATGAAAACATTTTGGTTAGTTTTTAGATTTCTGAAAACATGAGGGACACATGTGCACTATGAGCAGGTACATAAGAGCTTCGTAACACTGTCTTTTAAAATCCTCTTTAGAGTTTTAATATATAAAGACAGGCATATTAAAACAAGATTTTTACATATTTTAACCATTACAGAGACAAGTTGGTGAGCTCAGTGAACTGAGTTTGGTTTTATGTAAGATGTTTTATAAATTGTAATATGAGCCCCATATGTTCCTCTCAGTTCAGTTCATTTTCTGTAACCACTTAATCCTAATTAGGGTCATGGGGAGGCACCCATCCCAGCTGACTCCGGGCGAGGGCAGAGTACACCCTGGACAGCTTGCCAGGCCATCACAGGGCAGAAACATGCTGACAGCTTTGTTTTTAGTAGTCTTTATGAACGTCAGCAATGGTTCTTTTACAACCTCACATCATAGACACTGAGAGACATGGCCAGCCTTTAATAACCCAGTTAGCTGCACTGCGGGAAACAGTGACAACCTGTGGTGAGTAGGGCTTGAACCCCCAACCTCAGGATCAGTGATCCAGCACCTATACCTCTAGGCCACCAGTGCCAATATGTTTACTCCATTTTTTTAATCTGGGCAAGCTTTTTTTTTTGTTTTGTTTTTTAAACTGCATAATACTTGAATAAAATGTCTCTTGCCTTCCACGATCCTTCACTAATGCTGTAATGCATCAAAAGCTTTCACTAATTATCAATAGAGGGATTCTTGGTGGATTGTAGGTGTCTCCCATAAAATAAATGGTCAGACAAGGCAAAAACCAATACAGTTAATTCATACACTAACATTTTAGCTTAAATCAACACACCCTTGGCAGATGTCTGATGACATGGTACTGTACATGACTCCTCTTAATGACCACTCTGGGGAAGAGGCATGCCATGTTCTCTGAAAGCTGACTGGGGTGTTTTCTATTTCTGCAATACACGCAAGACATACAGCTGTCCAGTGGTAATTATTAGAAATACCAGGCAAATGTACATGTACATGGAAAAAGAGCAACCAATAGCCTTTTTGATTATATGATGATGTGAGCAGGAACACAGTCCTCATAGAATAGTATAGAATATATATGGGACATAAGAAAAAAAAAAAAAAGTTTCTTTATGGTTTATGTTTTATTTTATTTTTTATCTTGATAGACACAGATGAGCTCTGAGTTCACACTGCGGGTATGCAACAGTGCCTCTTTCTTCAAGAGTTTAAGTACAATATATGCAGGGATCCCTTGCAGGGATTCGCGCTTCAATTCGTGTTTTTTTTGTTTGTTTGTTTGTTTTGTTTTGTTTTGTTTTCAAAAAAGGCCAATTATGCAAAAAAGAAAAACAAAAAAAACCACACAACCCCAAACCCCCCATCAAAACTACTTACATTTTTATGTGAGGTGCGCAACTGAGTATGCGCACATGCGCACGTCTGTATGTATGTGTATTTATATTTTATTTACACCTTATGCATTATTTTTGAATGTTTAATTGTATATGGATTTATTGATATTATATACACATATACATGTACGTATACGTCTGTCGTGGGAGGTTGATCCTACTTCACGGAATTCGGAGGTCGCGAGGGGGTCCCAGTTCCAATTAACCATGGGAAGTGAGGGATCCCTGTACTATGTAGAAACAATGAAAAGCACACTAAAAATCTTATAGTTTATATTTACAAGTTACATACCTTTTTGCAAAGAGAAATCAGATAACTGACCATTCAGGATGCACAGTTCCTGTGTAAACTGTTTTTTAATGTTATGGCTTATTAGCACATATGCCATTCATTCATTTTAATGTTTATCCCTACAATGAGTGGTGCACATTTCCCAAACCTATTTGCATACTCATTTACCTCAAAGCAATTCAAAGTATAGCCAAGTAACCTTCAGCCATGTCTTTTATGAGAAAGAAGGAAATTACCTGAAGAAATCTGCTATGTTACAGTGCCTTCCCCAGACATTTTACAGAATGACATTAATACATACCATTTTCTGTTTTTATTTCCCAGAAACATTTTACATAGTCATGTAAACATAATGATGTTTATGATTATTAAACATTATGATTAAGACAGTACGGTGGCACTTATTGACTGTTCCAAATTTCCCCTAGGTGTGAGTGTGAATGGTTGTAGTGGTGGTGACCCTGTGAAAGCCTGGCAAGTTGTTCAGGGTGTACCCAGTCCTCAACGAGAGTTGGCTGAGATTAGTGTCAGCCTTTCCATGTCCCTATTTAAGATTAAACAGCTTAAAATGAATGAATGCTTGATTTAATTAATTAACAATTTGTGTTCAGTTATGTAAAACATCAGATATTACATTACTAGCTAAATGGGTTGAACACCAGTTAGAAATTATGGGCTACTTAAAATGCATTATTCATTTTGTGAACCACTTAATCCTAATTAGGGTCACAGGGAGGCTGGCGCCCATCTCAGCCGACTCTGGGCAAGGGCAGAGTACATCACATTCAAAAGTCAGCAATGGTTCTTTTATAGGCCTCACACCATAGATAGTGAGGGACATGGCTGGCCTTTGATAATGCAGCTAGCTGCACTGAGGGAAGACAGTGACAACCTGTTGAGAGTAGGGCTTGAAGTCTGAACCTTGGGATCTGTGATCCAGCGCCTTTACCACCAGGTCTCCACTGTTCACACTCACCATTCAGTTAGTTGCTAAGGTGATTTTTACAAATAACTTTAGAGATAAAGCTCAGAGATAAAGAAGGTGGAGGATTTTAAGTACTTAGGCTGAACAATCCAGAGCAATGGGGAGTGTGGAAAAGAGGTGAAGAAGCATGTGCAGGCAGGTTGGAATGGTTGGAGAAAAGTGTCTGGTGTGATGTGTGAGAGGAAGGTATCAGCAGGAATGAAAGTAAAAGTGTACAAGACGGTGTTGAGGCCAGCAATGCTGTATGGTTTAGAAACAGTACCACTGAGGAAAAGACAGGAGGCAGAGCTGGTGGTAGCAGAGATGAAAATGTTGAGGTTCTCTTTGGGAGTAACGAGGATAGGTAGGATCAGGAATGAGTACATCAGAGGGACAGCACATGTAAGAGGTTTTGGAGACAAAGTCAGAGAGGCTAGATTGAGATGGTTTGGACATGTACAGAGGAGGGATAGTGAGTATATTGGTAGTAGGATGCTGAGGTTGGAACTACCAGTCAGAAGGCCGAGAGGAAGACCATAGAGTAGATTTATGGATGTGGTGAAGGAGGACATGAAGGTAGTTGGAGTAAAAGTAGAAGATGCAGAGGATAGGGTGAGATGGAGGCAGGCGATTTGCTGTGGCGACCCCTGAAGGGAAAAGCCGAAAGGAAAAGAAGATAATGTTCAGAACTACAAGTTTAAAAACTATCTGAAAACCCATGCACTGATTAAAGACATAATCAAATTGCTCTTTTAAAGAAGAGTTGAGTACATGGAGAGTCTGCATTGTGAAATTGATTATAGACTCAAAATGTCCAGAAAAAAGAAGTTGGTTCTGAAATTAAAAAGCCTACATTCTGAGAAATTATTGTTTTCCTTATGAGAAACTGTTAAGGAGTTGATAGATAACTGACAGTGAAAGTTAAAGATGTTTAGATAACAAAGAGAAAAAGAAAAACATGCCAACACTATTTGTCTGACATACTGGGGGTAATCCGATGTTTCAGGATGCTTCTGGTGATGGGACAGTTGCACAGAGTAAATGCAATCTGAAACAATACAGGCTATCACTCCATTTTGCAACGCCATGCCATACTTTGTGGACAGCACTTGATTGCAGTCAATTTCCCCCTACAGCAGAACAATGACGGAAATGACTTCAAGCTATGCTATAACTATTTAGAGACGTAGTCAACTGTTATTCTCTCAATATTGGAGTGGTCAATGTAGGCACCAGATCTTTACCTGAGCTTTTGTGGGAGCAGTTTAACCATATGGTACATAACAAGTATGGCAAACAAGCAGTTTAACCATATGGTACACAACAAGTATGGTGTGTGTGTGTGTGTGTGTGTGTGTGTGTGTGTGTGTGTGTGTGTGTGTGTGTGTGTGTGTGTGTGTGTGTGTGTGTGTGTGTGCATAATAATCACCCAGGGTGCTTAAAAATTTGAAATGGGTGGGCGCTTATTAAAATGTCACCGGCGGAGTGGAAGGGTAAGTGCTTATTACCCTTGAGGTGGAAAACATGAATAATAACAGAACAATAAAACAGTTTTACTGATATTTGTGTTATTCATTTTGTGGTATCAAGCAAATTATTTATATGAAACCTGAAAATAAACAGAAAATAGCATTAAAAAATAATTAAAAAAAGACCCCTTACTTTTCCCTCCTGGTGCTGTTCCTTTAAATATTTCCCCGGGAAGTAAAATCAAGCCGATCAAATGAAATTTAGCACATGCCACGTTGAACCAATCAACACGAATATCAACAAAAGCACATGACCAGGAATGTCTTTACATTTATGAAGCAGGATATTCGAGTGAAAAATACTCGTCATAACTTTCTGATAGGTCCATATCTGGCTCATCACTCCATTTATTCAGACCATCCAATAGTTTTGCTGTAGCAGTTTGTAATGGTTCACTGGTTGTTGGCCATTCACCAAGAGAAAACAGCAAAATATTTTCCTGTTTTTTTTAAGCATGGTGGAACAATCAAATGTGTTGTTACTGATGAAGAATATAGACATTCCCCAGTGGCAGGGGGGTCGTGAAATACCGTGCAAACTTACTTTTACAGGCAGTGGATTTTACTGTTTCAGAGTCTAGTTGAATAAAATTGGTAAGTTTGATCTAGATTAGATGTAAGATCAAAAACACGGGGTGTGTGTGTGTGTGTGTGTGTGGGGGGGGGGTATCCACGTCCTGGCCCAGCACGTTGTTTTTTAAAAACTGATGGTCAGCCCGAAGTCACGGCAAGCATGAGAGAAACAATATATCAGTTGCTGGAGGTCATATTCTCTGTGTGCAGTGACGGCTGCATTGTCTGCAAAGAGCATGTCTCTTATGGTGGTTTCACGGACCTTGATCTTAGCTTTGAGTCTTGCGATGTTGTACAGCTTGCCATCTGATATTGTATGCATGTACACTCCTTCGGTCGAGGTCCCAAAGGCATGTTTAAGAAAGAGGGAGAAGAAGATGCCAAAGAGTGTCGGGGCAAGGACACAGCCTTGCTTCACACCGCTCTTGATGTTGAAAGGTTCTGACATGTGCCCTCATACTGAATGGTTGCCTTCATGTTATCATGGAGCGATCTAATCATACTGTGTAGATTCAGGGGCATCCGATCTTCAGGAGGATGTTGAAAAGCCCAACCCAGCTAACCAGGTCAAATACCTTGGTTCGATCAATGAAGGCAATGTAAAGGGGTTTCCGTTGTTCCCTGCATTTCTCCTAGAGTTGGCGAATGGAGAAACTCATGTCCACTGTTGAGCGTTCTGTGCGGAAACCAGTTGCTGGAGTCGTGCGAGCAAGACACGAGCATACACTTTGCCCACAATGCTCAAGAGAAAGATGCCTCTATAGTTGTTACAGTCACTCCTGTCCCCATTGTTCTTATACAGGGTGACAATTTTGGCATATTTCATGTCTTGAGGAATGCCATCTTCATGCCAGCACTGGCAAAGGGTGTTATGTAGTGGCTACAGGAGGGCAGACTTGCAGCACTTGATTAGATCAGGAGGGATGCCATCTGTTCCAGGGGCTTTGCCGCAGGCCAAGCTGTGGATAGCCTTGCTGAGTTCTTCCAGTGTTGCTCCGGCGTCTAAGCCCTCCATGATAGGTAGAGGTTCAATGGCATCCAATGCCAAGTCGACAACACTGTTCTCTCTGGAGTAAAGTTCTGAGTAGTGCTCTACCCATCTCTCCATTTCTTTCCCCTTGTCAGTGATCACTTCCCCACTGATGGATTTGAGGGGTGCTGTTTTGTGTCTGCTGCAGACTGGATGTCTTGAGTGAGCTCTTGCCAATACTCGTTGGCACATTTTCTTGCTGTCTGTTGGACCTTGCTCTGAGCTGCTCTTAATGTCTTAAGGGTCTTTTCACTTGGAGAACGCTTATATTCAGCAAGGGCCATCTGTTTTGCTTCTATGACGGGGGTCATCTCTGCGGACTTTGCATCGAACCAGTCAGAGCTCCGCAAGGTTTTCTTTCCAAAGATGGCTAGTGCTGATGTATGAATGTACTCTCGTAGGTGGATCCAGGTGTCTGATGCTGTACTTTGAAGACTTTTTGTGGAGATGGCTTCTTAGAAGGTCTTTGCAAATTCCTTGATCTTTGCTTCTTGCTGCATCTTGATGGTGTTGCTGCGAGGCTTTCCTTGAGGCTTGGCATTGTGAAGTGTCTTTGATGTCAGGCGGATCTTGCAGCATACAAAAGAGTGGTCTGTGTCACAGTCTGTGTTGGGACAGGTGCGGGTAAGAAGCACATACTTGAGGCTTGTGTGCCTGACGATGATCATGTCAAGCTGGTGCCAGTGTCTTGAGCATGGATGACGCCAGGTGCCAGGACACCCAGTGTTGTAGCTTTGTCTGGAAGAAGGTGTTGCTCACACACAAGCCATGGTAAAAGCAAAACTCTAGTAGACGCTGTCCGTTGTCGTTGACCTTATCAACTCCAAAGGAACTAAGGCAGGAGGGACAGGAGTCTTGGTCGGCACCACCCTGGCATTAAAGTCACCCATTGTTCATTGTTGGGGATGCTTTTGATGACACATTCAATTTGGAGCAGAATTCGGCTTTAGCCTCAGGTGTTGATGTCAGAGTAGGAGTGTAGGCACTGATTAGGGAGATTGGACCATCCGAGGTGTAGAGGTGGAGAGTCAGCAGTTGCTCACATCCCTTGTCGCCTGGTTCGAACATCTTCAACCAGGTGTTCCTGATTGCGAAGCCCACCCCGTATTCTCTGCGATGCTCAGCGCTCTTTCCTTTCCAGTAAAATGTGTAGTCCTTTTTTTCATCCATAGTCTGCTAGATGAGTCTCCTGTAAGGCGGCGATGTCTATCTTCAATTGCAGAAGCTCATCGTTGATAACAGTGGTCTTTCTTGCATCACTAATGTTCTGGAGAGCGTCAAGTCCGGTGGTCATGGTGCAGACGTTCCAGGTTCCCAGTTTAAGAGCTGGTCTCTTGCTTTTTCTTGTTCTTATTTTCTTGCTTGGTGCAGGTTTACGATCTGCTTGTCAGTTGTTACCTAATCTCCATGCACCCAATGAGGAAGACAGACCATGGAGAGACAGCACCTTATAGGCCAGAGGCTGCCGGCATAGGTGGGCGGTAACTGTCCAGTGAGAGCCGAATATCCCTCCCACCAAAGAAAGCGACCCCTGGCGCCACACTCTACACCAATCAAGTATTGTGGCTTATAACTAGTAACTTTCTGTGTTGGTTTGATGCTGTGAGGCAAAGCTGGAGTGTCCTCTCCAGGGCACAGGCCAGGGCAGGGAGATATGGAGGGCCAGCTCTTGCCCAGTTACCTCTACTTTACCCTATCCATGGTAATGACTGGTCCAGACAGAGCGGTGGGGCCTATATGGTCCGGAGCAATTGACGTCGCAGGAGAACGAGATTGATTACAACAACGAACGGCCTATGGAACTCCAGCTCCAGATTTTTCCTTGAGGTTAACTCCTGAAGCCTTTTCTCTTAGAGATATTAGCCGCAAGGCAGCAAAAGTTTTTGACAGAGTTTTCCTTCGCTGCATCCGGCAGGTAGCACAGGATAGCATGATACCTGTGGCAGGAGCAACCTGACCTGACCCCAAGGGGCAGTGGTGGTGGTGGTGGTCTAGTGGTATAGGGTGCTGGACTGCTGATTCTAAGGTTGGGGTTTGAGTCACACTCTCCACAAGGTTGTCATTATGCCAACTCAAGCATGTGAATCATTTGCTGTGGCGACCCCTGATCAAGGGAATCATATATATATATATATATATGTGTGTGTGTTTGTGTGTGTTTTAACAAGAGAAAGGCGGCAGAATACAAATGCACACCACATTTTTCAGTTTTGTTATGAAGCCGGGAGGGGGCACAAACAAGTGTTCACCCTCATGCTGATCCCAAACCCGGATAAATGCAGAGGGTTGTGTCAGGAAAGGCATCCGGAATAAAACCAATGTCACATAAAAGATGCGAGTCAAAAATACAAATCCCATACCAGATCAGTCGAGGCCCGGGTTAACAACGACCGCCATCAGTGCTGTTAACCAACAGGGTGCTGGTGGAAATTGGACTACTGTTGGTAGGAAAGATCGAAGAAGGAGAGGTGGGAGATCCGTTAACAAAGAGAGAAGGGGAAAGGCATGAGTCTTGGACTGAGAGTAGGGACTTTGAATGTTGGAATTATGACAGGAAAAGTTAGAGAGCTGGCTGACATGATGCAGAGGAGGAAGGTGAATATGCTGTGTGTTCAGGAGACAAGGTGGAAAGGTAACAAGGCTAGAAGCTTAGGAGCAGGGTTTAAGCTGTTTTATCATGGTGTGGATGGGAAGAGAACTGGAGTAAGAGTCATCTTGAAAGAGGGGTTTTTCAGGAATGTTCTAGAAGTGAAAAGAGTATAAGACAGAGTGATGAGTCTCCAGGTGGAAATTGAAGTTGTGATGTTTAATATTGTTAGTGCTTATGTCCCACAGGCAGCTAGAGGAGAAGGTCAGCTAGAAGAGAAAGAGGTCCTGGAGTGAGTTAGATGAAGTGATGCAGAATACCCCCAGAATTGAAAGAGTTGCAATTGGTGAAGATTTCAATTTACATGTTGGTGCAGGCAACAGAGGGCACGAGGCAGAGGTCAGGAACACAAAAGGACAAATGTTGGTAGATTGTGCACAAAGGATGGAAATGGCTGTGGTGATTTTTTTTTTTTTCCAGAAGAGACAGAAGCATAATGTGACTTATAAAAGCGGAGGTAGGAGCGCAAAGGTAGACTACATCTTGTGTGGGAGATGTAATTTGAAAGAGGTCAATGACTGCAAATTAGTAGTGGGTGAGAGTGTTGCCAAACAGCATAGGATAGTGGTGTGTAGGATGACGCTGATGGTGAGGAAGGTGAAGAAAGCAAAGGCAGAGCAGAAGACAAAGTGGTGGAAGCTGGAAAAGGAAGAGTGTCATATTGTATTCAAGAAGCAGTTGATACAAGTTTTGGGTGGTCAGGTAGTGCTTCCTGATAACTGGACAACTACAGCCAATGTGATCAGGGAGACAGGTAGGAGAGTACTTGGTGTGTCCTCTGGAAGGACAGTAGATAAGGAAACTTGTTGGTGGAATGAGGAAATGCAGGAGTGTATACAAAGGAAGAGGTTAGCTAAGAAGAAGTGGGACATTGAGGGGACCGAAAGAGTAAACAGGATTACAAGGAGACACATCGTAAGATGAAGGTGGAGGTGTCAAAGGCCAAACAGAAGGCGTATGATGATTTGTATGCTAGGTTGGATAGTAAGGAGGGAGAAAATTATTTATACAGGTTGGCAAAGGAGAGAAATAGAGATGGGAAGGATGTGCAGCAAGTTAGAGTGATTATGGACAAAGTGGGAAATGTACTGTGTTGACTGGGAAGTGTGCTGGGAAGATGGAAAGAGTACTTTGAAGAGCTGATGGATGAGGAAAATGAGAGACAACAAAGAGTAGATGAGGTTACCATTAAGGATCAGGAAGTAGCAACGCTTAGTAAAGGTGAAGTGAGGACTGCTTTGAAGAGGATGAAGACTGGAAAGGCAGTTGGTCCTAATGACATTCCAGTGGAGATATGGAACTGTCTAGGAGAGGTAGCAATAGATTTTCTGACAAGAACATTGAACAATGTCTTTGAAAGTGAGAGGATGCCAGAGGAATGGAGACGTATGTTGATACCCATTTTAAGAACAAGGGAGACGTGCAGACTTGTGGCAGCTACAGAGAGATAAATTTGATGAGCCATGCGATGAAGTTGTGAGAAGGAATAGTGGAAGATAGATTAAGGGAAGAGGTCAGCATTTGTGAACAACAGCTTGGTTTCATGCCAAGAAAGAGAACCACAGATTCAGTGTTTGCTTTGAGGATGTTTATTGAGAACTACAGAGAAGGTCGAGGGAGCTGCATTGTAACTTTGTGGATCTGGAGAAAGCATTTGATAAGGTGCCGAGGGAGCATCTGTGGTATTGCATGAGGAAGTCTGGAGGAGCAGAGAAGTATGTTCAAGTGGTGCAGGACATGTTTGAGAGATGTAAGACAGTGGCAAGGTGTGCTGTTGGTGTGACAAAACAGTTTAAGGTGGAGGTGGGACTACATCAAGGGTCAGCTCTGAGCCCCTTATTGCTTGCTATGGTGATGGACAGGCTGACAGAGAAGGTTAGACAAGAATCTCCATGGACTATTATGTTTGCAGATGACATTGTGATCTGTAGTGAGAGCAGAGAACAAGTACAGGGAACTCTACACAGGTGGAGGTATGCCATGTAAAGGAGAGGAATGAAGGTTAGCCTCAGTAAGACAGAATACATGTGTGTGAATGCCAAGGACCTGAGAGGAACGGTGAGGTTACAGGGAGCAGAGATAAAGAAGGTGGAGGATTTTAAGTACTTAGGCTCAACAATCCAGAGCAGTGGAGAGTGGAAAAGAGGTGAAGAAGCATGTGCAGGGAGGTTGGAATGGTTGGAGAAAAGTGTCCGGTATGATGTGTGATAGGAAGGAAAAGTGTACAAGACGGTGTTGAGGCCAGCGATGTTGTATGGTTTAGGAACAGTGGCACTGGGGAAAAGACAGAAGACAGAGCTGGAGGTAACAGAGATGAAAACGTTGAGGTTCTCTTTGGGAGTAACGAGGATGGATAAGATCAGGAATGAGCATATCAGAGGGACAGCACATGTAAGAGGTTTTGGAGATAAAAGTCAGAGAGGTTAGATTGAGATGGTCTCGACATGTACAGAGGAGGGATAGTGAATATATTGGTAGTAGGATGCTGAGTTTGGAAATACCAGGCAGAAGGCCTAGAGAACGTCCAAAGAGATTTATGGATGTGGTGAAGGAGGACATGAAGGTAGTTGGTGTAAGAGAAGAAGATGCAGAGAATAAGGTGAGATGGAGGCAGATGATTCGCTGTGGCGACCTCTGAAGGAAATAGCCGAAAGGAAAAAAGGAAGAAGAAGAAGAAGAGACAGAAGAAGAAGAAAAAGAAGAAGAAGAAGAAGAAGAAGAAGAATTTTCAGTTTTGTATTTGTATATACAAACCATGATTTTAATTTTTTTAATTAATTTATTTATTTTTCTTCTAAATACAAATCAGAAACGTGTGGTGTGAATTTGTATGTGCCCTGCTTTACCTTGATACTCCAAAATAAAACCCAGTGAAATTAATTTCCTTCAGAAGTCACCTACAGGGGGTGGACAAAATAATGGAAACACCAAGCATTTTGGCATCATAATCTTTGAACATAATTTAAACAATCAAAATTTGGCACATGTATTGATTCATACAACTTGTGAATTGTTTCCAAAGGAATTTTAAGCCATTCTTCATTTAGAATACCCTCCAACTCTTTTAGAGAGGATGGCGGACTTGTGCTTTGCTGAAGACGTTTTTCACTCTCTTTCAAAGGCAGTCACTACTTTTGAGACAGTACCTTTTGAAACACCGAACATTTGAGCAGTTTTTGTTACACTAGCGCCTACCATACGAGCACCAATAATTTGGCTTCTTTTAAAATCTGAGAGGTCTGCCATTATGGGGTATGTTTAATGTTTTCAATATCTGAAAAAGGAAAAAAAAACATTTATTTTACATCAACATATCAAATAACAAAATTATTATACAAAAAATAAGAGCACATGTCAAGTTTTCATTGTTTAAATTACCTAAATCAGTACTACATGCAATCTAAATCAGTAAAAATACAGCTGTTCTCAGGGGTTTGTTTGAGAAAATTAACACACAAAAAGCATCGTGAAGCCCAATAAACACACCAGATCAGGTATGAAATTCCAGAGAACTTTAAAGCAGGGTTAGGTTATGAAAAAATCCCAAGCTTTAAAAATCTCATCTAGCACTATTCAATCCATCATCCAAACATGGAAAGAGTACAGCACAATTGAAAATATACCAAGACATGGCTATCCACTGAAGCTGTCGGGTTAGGCAAGGAGAGCATTGATCAGAAAAGCAGTCAAGAGATCCATACTATCTCTGGAGCCCTGCATAGCTTAGTGGGGAGAATATTTCCTCAGGATGATAATTACTTGTTCCCTTCATAAATCTGGCTTATATGGAAGGGTATCAAGTAGAAAGCCATTGTTGAAGGAAAGCCATAATAAGTCTTGTTTGCAGTGTCGGGGACATAGCAAACATGTAAGAGGTGTGTCGGTCAGTCAAGACCAAAATTGAATTCTTTGGCTTAAATGAAAACTAACACTGCACATCAACATCAACACACTATCCCCACTGTAATACATGGACATATCACACCATGGGATGTTTTCTATGAGCAAGGACAGGGGAGCTGGTGAATATGACAATCTTGGAAGGAAATCTGTTCGAGTTTGCAAAAGACATGAGACTGAGGTAAAGGTTTATCTTGCAGCAGGACAATGACCAGAACTATAATGATTTCTATAACTATAATGATTCGATCAAAGCATGTGTTAAAATGGCCCAGCCAAAAACTTGAATAATTGTTGTTCTCAGACACTCCCCATTCAACCTGACCAAGGTTGAGCTATTTTGCTAAGGAGAATGGTCAAACATGTCTTCAAGATTTAAAAAAAAAACATTAATATTTTTTCTTCCTCCCCATAATTATGCACCACTTAATATCGGTCTAGCATGAACAAATGTGGAAAAGTTCAGGGCGTATCAATACTTTGCAAGTCATTTAATACTATATATATATATATATATATATATATATATATATATATATATATATATATATATATATATATATATATATATATATATATATATATATATATATATATATATACACACACACCACACACACACACACACACACACACACACACACACACACACACACATATATATATATATATATATAAGCACAAAAGCACATTTTACATGCTGCTGCTCAGTACAACCAACATTTTATTCAGCAGTGTGCCTTTTATATTTCTGCAATATTTATGTCTCTTCAAACTACTGACTCTCTCCACTTTCCAGCTTATTTTCTATTATTAGAACTCAACAGCTCATTTTCGGTTACAGCTACAGGCACAAATGGTTGATGTATGGTAGATTTCTTGAATTTGTGAATGATGAATGGGTATCACAAAGACTCAGATATCAGGCCATTCTTTTAGATGAAATATCGATTTAGAGGCTTAGATAAAAGGGACAGTAGCACTAGAGTCCAAAAATTCAGCAGACCAGTTCTTTAATGCATCATGTAATTATTGATGGATAAAGACGGAGCATTTTTTTTTTAATGTGATATAGCTGTGAAACACAAACCATGCAACTGAGTTAGGTCTTCCATGGGCACCCAAGTAGGATTACTGAACAAAGACAAAACAAACAAAAAAATGTACAGTGCTCGCTCTGAAAATCAATGCTGGTCAGATAATCCTCTAACCATCTTTTGCAGCTTTAAACAAATATCATTATATAATTGGTTAAGCTAAAATGACTCCTGATAAGTAACAGTGTGATTAAATATAAAACATTATTATAGCAATGCTAATGCAATGTGTAGGGTAGTAAAAATGTGAGGCTATGTGTGATATTGCCGAAAAGTATATTGATAGCCAAATAATACATTTTGAAATGCCTTTTTTTTCCTTAGCTTGGCTTTTTTGTTTGATTTATTTAGATTTTGCTTTCTCCTAAAAGTCAACTCCTAAAAGTAAGCACAATTTTTGCTACAGTTTTTGACACTCTGATCAATATTATTAGTAGGAATTCATATCACTTAAATATGATATCAAGGTACTATTTTCTGTTTCATATATTGTTGCAGATGCTACGTGTTTTTGAATTCAAAGCTGCCCTACACAGTATTGTCTAATTTCTTTACTAATGGATGGAGTTTAACTTTTGTATGTTTATTTGATTAACGTTTAATTTGTATATTCACAACTCTATGACCACTATATGAGTATAGATGAGGTATCAAGCTCGACGATATGAAAACAAGCTCTTATTTTAACACCATTCTTTTAGAGCTTGATAAACAAAATGGCATCATATTTAGGACCCATTCAATAGGTGTGAGCTTTAAATATTGAGGCTTTCGGGACGTCTTGATAGGGGTTGTCTTTAAGGTGCAAATCAAAATAAATAAACAAACAAATAAATAAAATAAAGACAGTCTTGCATTTGAGGAAAAAAATAATAATAAATGCACTCTGGTTTATTGATTTTTTTTGTCCATGACATATGGTTAAAGAAACAGTTCACCCCTTTAATACAGTGTTTTGATAAAGCAGCTATTATCCAAATTTACTTTAACTGTTATGCCACTGCATACAGTATGAACCAAAGCTATTTCACTTTTTGCCTGGTCAACTTAATTTAATTGTAAACATTAATTTTAGGTCTGCTAAAATGTCAAAATAAAGTTGGGATCTGGATCATTTAGGGGTAGGTAATAAAGAACAACTTTTGAATAATAATGAAATATGAAACAGGTAAAGTAAATAGATAACTGTAATCATGATTTTTGTACAAAAACAGTATCCAGGCTTGGCATAGTCGTTGGAGATGGAACAGTGTCTACTTTCTCAATAAATGTGCAATAATTTTCTTTTTAACCAATGTCCATTGAAGAAAGAAAGGGATTTAGATCTTTCACCCTGAAAATAGTATCATAAAATGATTCAAGGAATTTCCAGTGCAGCAAACTGGGTTATTAAACACCAGCCTTGTCTCTCATTGTCTGTGGTGAGAGACATGTTAAAAAAATTAAAAATTAAAAATAAATAAAAACATTGGTATTGTTTGAAAAGAGAAGGCTATTGGATTGCCATCAGTGTGTTTCTGCTCTGCAATGGCCTGGCAATTTGTCCAGGGTGTACTTTGTCCTCACCCATGGTTTCCTGAGATAGGCGCCAGGCTGCCCATGACAGTAATTAGGATTAAGCAGGACAGAATATGGGTAAATGATGAACAATAATTCAATAAATTTGGGGGAATTTGGGAGAAAATGTAAAAAAAAAAAATGGAGCTCCTAATAGATCTCTCTTTTATTAGGTGACTGAAGCTGGTGTTTATAAAAGTGTTTTTTTTTTAAGGGCTGAATCAACTTTAGCACCAGAGGGGGAAAAGTCTCTCATGCATTTTTGGCTGACAATGTGAAGAGAAAATAAGAAAGGTAAGCACGGTTTTCCTTTTTATCACCTTTCACTAACTGATTTTTGTGTTCGTTTTTTTTTATTGTCAGTCTTGTGAGTTCAATCATCCATTTATTGAGTTCATGTTCCATGTTCCTGTTCATGTTTAGTGTTATTTTGCTTGGCAGAAGTTTGTCTACCGATCTGTGTCACGTGTGTTCCCAATTAAAACTGACTATCAGCTCAATTGATTAAAACTGAGTATCAACTCAATCAATTTAAATTAAAATGAGTATCAACTCAGGTGGAGATACCTGACAACCATATTGTCATGTTCCATGCCTATGGGATTCAGAAACTCTGTTATAAAGGGCAAGGGCACAAACACATGTTGAATACCTGTGAGCTATGGTACCTCAAATTGAACTGCCACTTATCTATAGCTGATCACATAAGCTCAGGGTTAGACTAAAAATCTCTCTGTCATAAACCTTTGTCAAAAATAACAGTACAGAAGTCATTCATTCAGTCAGTCATTTTCTGAGCAGCTTAATCCTAATTAGGGTCATGAGGAGGATGCGGATCAGGATGATGTGGATCATCAATGTAACTTCCAAACCGGATCGGTCAAGGTCTGGGTTATGATGATGCGGAGTATCAATGTGACTTCCAAACCGGATCAGTCAAGGCCCAAATTAACAGTGACTGCCATCAGTGCTGTTAACCAACAGGGTGCTGGTGGAAAATGAACTACTGTTGGTTGAAAAAGGAGAGATAGGAGGCATGTCCATAGACAGAGAGAGAAGAGGAAAGGCATGAGTCCAGGACTGAGAGTAGGGACTTTGAATGTTGGAACTATGATGGGGAAAGATAGAGAGCTGGCTGATATGGTGCAGAGGAGGAAGGTGGACATATTGTGTGTTCAGGAGACCAGGTGGAAAGGTTGCATGGCTGGAAACTTAGGAGCAGGGATTAAGCTGTATTATCACGGTGTGTATGGGAAGAGAAATGGAGTAGGAGTCATCCTGAAAGAGCGGTTTGTCAGGAATATTCTAGAAGTGAAATGAGTGTAAGACAGAGTGATGAATCTCAAGTTAGAAATTGAAGGTCTGATGTTCAACGTTGTTATTGATTATACCCCACAGGCAGGATGTCAGCTAGGAATCAAAAGGAGATTCTGGAGTGAGTTAGATGAAGTGATGCAGAGTACCCCCAGAACTGAAAGAGTTGTCATTGGTGCAGACGTCAATGGACATGCTGATGCAGACAACAGAGGGGACGAGGAAGTGATGGGTAGGTTTGCTATCCAGGGCAGGAACACAGAAGGACAGATGTTGATAGATTTTGCAAGAAAGGATGGAAATGTCTGTGGTGAATACTTTCTTCCGGAAGTGACAAGAGCATAGGGTGACTTATAAAAGCGGAGGTAGGAGCACACAGGTAGACTACATCTTGTGTAGGCGATGTAATTTGAAGGACGTCAGTGACTGCAAAGTAGTAGTGGGTGAGAGTGTTGCCAAACAGCACAAAATGATGGTGTGCAGGATGATGCTGATGGTAAGAAAATTGAAGAAGGCAAAGGCAAAGCAGAAGACAAAGTGGTGGAGGAGTTGAAACAGGTTTTGGGTGGTCAGGAAGTGCTTCCAGATGACTGGACAACTACAGCTGATCAGGGAGACAGGTAGGAGAGTATTTGGTGTGTCCTCTATAGGAAAGTAGATAAGGAGACTTGGTGGTGGAATGAGGAAGTGCAGGAGTGTGTACAAAGGAAGAGGCTAGCTAAGAAGAAGTGGGGCATTGAGAGGACTGTCTGTCTTCCTTTCGGCTTTTTCCCTTTTACTCGGGAGTCACCATAGCAAATCATCTGATTCGCATGTTTGATTTGGCAGAGGTTTTTATGCCGGATGCCCTTCCTGACACAACCCTTTTTAGCAAGGGACAGAAACACACTGAAGGCTTTGCAGCCTACTCTTTACAAAAGTCAGCAATGGTTCTTTTACATGCCTCTCACCATAGACAGTGAGAGACATGGCCCGCCTTTGATAACCCAGTTAGCTGCACTGGGGGGGGGGGGGGCATTGACATCCTTGTGGAGAGTGGGACTTGAACCCCCAACCTTTGGATCAGCCATCCAGTGCCCTATACCACTAGACCACCACTGCCCCCCTTACTGATGAAAGTAAATGGGAGTACAGAGAAATGCAGCATAAGATGAAGGTAAGAGTGTCAAAGGCCCAACAGTGGACATATGATGACTTTTATGCTCAGTTGGATGGTAGGAGGGAGAAAATTATTTATACAGGTTTGCAGAGCAAATAAATAAAGATGGGAACAACATGCAGCAAGTTAGAGAGAGTACTTTGAAGAGCTGATGAATGAGGAAAATGAGAGAGAAAAAAGAGTAGATGAGGTGACCATTGAGGATCAGGAACTAGCAAAAATTAGTAAGGGTGAAGTGAGGACTGCTTTGAAGAGAATGAAGACTGGAAAGGCAGTTGGTGATGACATATCTGTGGAGGTATGGATGTGTCTAGGAGAGGTAGCAATAGATTTTTTTGACAAGAACATTCAACAAGGTCTTAGAGAGTGAGAGGATGCCAGAGGAATGAAGAAGTGTGCTGATACCCATTTTTAAGAACAAGGGAGACATGCAGAGTTGTGGCAACTACAAAGGGCTGAAGTTGATGAGCCATAGGATGAAGTTATGGGACAGAATGGTGGAAGCTAGACTCAGGGCAGAGGTCAGCATTTGTGAACAACATATTGGTATCATTCCAAGAAAGAGCACTACAGATTCAGGGTTTGCTTTGAGGATGGCAATAGAGAAGTACATAGAAGGTCAGAGGGAGCTGCATTGTGCCTTTGTGGAGCTGGAGAAAGCATATGACAGGGTGCCGAGAGAGGAAGTCTGGAGTGGCAGAGAAGTACATTAGAATGGTGCAGGACATGTATGAGAAATTTAAGACAGTGGTGAGGTGTGCTGTTGGCATGACAAAGAGTTCAAGGTGGAGGTGGGACTGCATCACGGATCAACTCTGAGCTCTTTCTTGTTTGCTATTATGATGGATAGGCTGACAGACAAGGTTAGACAAGAATCTCCATGGACTATGATGTTTGCAGATCACATTGTTATCTGTAGTGAGAGCAGAGAACAGGTGAAGGAAAATCTAGAGAGGAGGAGTTATGCCCTGGAAAGGAGAGGAATGAAGGTTAGCCTCAGTAAGACAGAATACATATGTGTGAATGACAAGGACCGAAGAGGAACGGTGAGGTTAAAGAGAGCAGAGATAAAGAAGGTGGAGGATTTTAAGTACTTAGGCTCAACAGTCCTGTGCAATAAAGAGTATGGAAAAGAGGTGAAGAAGCATGCGCAGGCAGGTTTGAATGGTTGGAGAAAAGTGTCCATGTGATGTGTGATAGGAGGGTATTGGCAAGAATGAAAGGAAAAGTGTACAAGACATTCTTGAGGCCAGCAATGCTGTATGGTTTAGTAACAGTGGCACAAAGGAAAAGACAGGACGCAGTGCTGGAGGTAGCAGAGATGAAAATGTTGAAGTTCTCTTTAGGAATAACTGGGATGTATAGGATGAGGAATGAGTGCATCAGAGGGACAGTACATGTTTTGGAGATAAAGTCAGAGAGTCTAGATTGAGATGGTTTGGACATGTAGAAAGGAGGGATAGTGGACATATTAGCAGTAGGATGCTGAGGTTGGAACTACCAGGCAGAAGGCCTAGAGGAAGGCCGAGAGGAAGACCAAAGAGATTTATGGATGTGGTGAAGGAGGACATGAAGGTAGTTTGTGTAAAAGAAGAAGATGCAGAGGATAGGGTGAAATGGAGGCAGAAGATTTAACCTGGTGACCCCTGAAGGGAATAGCCGAAAGGAAAGGCAGAAGAATAAGAGGAGGCTGGAATCCATCTCAGCCAACCCGAGAAGAGGGCAAACACCCTGGATAGCTCTCCAGACAATCACAGGGCGCAGTATGGAAGGACATCAACAAATTTCAGTTACTTTATTGAACAAAAAAAAATCTTTAATTATCTTTATCTAATCTTTAAAAATCTTTTAGGTGCCCACATGTACTGTCATTGTCTTTGTGCTCAGAGGTACCGTCAGTGCACTCATCTTTTAGTTGCAATATGTACTGTGGTTCCTTGTAAGTTCTGTCCTTTTCACATCATCCAGAGTACTGAGGTTCAAATCTGGGCTTTGACTACGCAATCGCATGACTCCATATCTTCTCCTTTAATTAGAATCAGAATACTTTATTTATGACAGAAATGGGGGGGTATATTTCACACAGTTGTGTAAATTGTCTGTTATTGAATATTGTCTTCTTCTTTTCCTTTCGGCTGTTCCCTTCAGGGGTCGCCACAGCAAATGATCTGCCTCCATCTCTCCCTATCCTCTGCATCTTCTACTCTTACTCCAACGACCTTCATGTCCGCCTTCACTGCATCCATAAATCTTCTCTTTGGTCTTCCTCTGGGCCTTTTGCCTGGTAGTTCCAACCTCAGCATCCTACGACCAATATACTCACTATCCCTCCTCTGTACATGTCCAAACCATCTCAATCTAGCCTCTCTGACTTTGTCTCCAAAACATCTAACATGTGCTGTCCCTCTGATGTACTCATTTCTGATCCTATCCATCCTCGTTACTCCCAAAGAGAACCTCAACATTTTCATCTCTGCTACCTCCAACTCTGACTCCTGTCTTTTCCCCAGGGCCACTGTCTCTAAACCATACAACATTGCTGGCCTCATCACCGTCTTGTACACTTTTCCCTTCATTCTTGCCGATACTCTCCTATCACACATCACACCGGACACTTTTCTCCATCCATTCCAACCTGCCTGCACGCGCTTCTTCACCTCTTTTCCACACTCTCCATTGCGCTGGATTGTTGAGCCTAAGTACTTAAAATCCTCCACCTTCTTTATCTCTGCCCCTGTAACCTCAAAGTTCCTCTTGGGTCCTTGTCGTTCACACACATGTATTCTGTCTTACTAAGACTAACCTTCAATCCCCTCCTTTCCAGGGCATACCTCCACCTCTCTAGATTTTCCTCCACTTGGTCTCTGCTCTCACTACAGATCACAATGTCATCTGCAAACATCATAGTCCATGGAGATTCTTGTCTAACCTCATCTGTTAGCCTGTCCATCACCATAGCAAACAAGAAGGGGCTGAGAGCTGACCCTTGATGTAGTCCCACCTCCACCTTGAACTCTTCTGTCACACCGACAGCACACCTCACCACTGTCTTACATCTATCATACATGTCCTGCACCACTCTAACATACTTCTCTGTCACTCCAGACTTCCTCATACAATACCACAGTTCTTCTCTCGGCACCCTGTCATATGCTTTCTCCAGATCCACAAAGGCACAATGCAGCTCCTTCTGACCTTCTCTGTACTTCTCTATTAACATCCTCAAAGCAAACACTGCATCTGTGGTGCTCTTTCTTGGCATGAAACCAAACTGTTGTTCACAAATGCTGACCTCTGCCCTTAGTCTTGCTTCCACTATTCTTTCCCATAGCTTCATTGTATGGCTCATCAACTTTATCCCTCTGTAGTTGCCACAACTCTGTACATCGCCCTTGTTCTTAAAAATGGGCACAAGCACACTTCTCCTCCATTCCTCTGGCATCTGTTCACTTTCTAAGACCTTGTTGAATATTCTTGTCAGAAAATCTACTGCTACCTCCCTAGACACTTCCATACCTCAACTGGTATGTCATCAGGGCCAACTGCCTTTCCACTCTTCATCCTCTTCAATGCCCTCCTCACTTCTCCCTTACTAATCTTTGCTACTTCCTGCTCCTCAACGGTCACCCCTTCTACTCTTTTTCTCTCTCATTTTCCTCATTCATCAGCTCTTCAAAGTACTCTTTCCATCTTCCCAGCACACTTCTGTCATCAGTCAATACATTTCCCTCTCTGTCCTTTATCACTCTAACTTGCTGCACGTCTTTCCCATCTCTATTTCTCTGCTGTGCTAACCTGTATAGATCATTTTCTCCCTCCTTACTGTTCAACCTATCATACAAGTCATCATACGCCCTCTGTTTGGCCTTTGACACTGCTACCTTCGCCTTACGCTGTGTCTCCCTGTACTCCTGTTTACTCTCTTCGGTCCTCTCAATGTCCCACTTCTTCTTGGCTAACCTCTTCTTTTGTACACACTCCTGCACTTCCTCATTCCACCACCAAGTTTCCTTATCTACTTTCCTTCCAGAGGACACACCAAATACTCTCCTACCTGTCTCCTGCTCACATTGGCTGTGGTTGTCCAGTCCTCTGGAAGCACTTCCTGACGACCCAAAGCCTGTTTCAACTCCTCCTTGAAGACAACACGACACTCTTCCTTTTTCAGCTTCCACCACTTTGTCTTCTGCTCTACCTTTGCCTTTTCACCTTTCTCACCATCAGTGTCATCCTGCACACCACCATCCTATGCTGTTTGGCAACACTCTCACCCACTACTACTTTGCAGTCACTGACTTCCTTCAAATTACCTCGCCTACACAAGATGTAGTCTACCTGTGTGCTCTTACCTCCGCTTTCATAAGTCACCCTATGCTTCTGTTTCTTCTGGAAGAAAGTATTCACCACAGCCATTTCCATCCTTTTTGCAAAATCGATCAACATCTGTCCTTCTGTGTTCCTGTCCTGGATACCAAACCTGCCCATCACTTCCTCGTCCCCTCTGTTGCCTGCACCAACATGTCCATTGAAGTCTGCTCCAATGACCACTCTTTCACCTCTGGGGTACTCTGCATCACTTCATCTAACTCACTCCAGAATCTCTCCTTCTCTTCTAGCTTACATCCTGCCTGTGGGGCATAAGCACTAACAACATTGACTATCACGCCTTCAATTTCTAACTTGAGACTCATCACTCTGTCTGACACTCTTTTCACTTCTAGAACATTCCTGACAAACCCCTCCTTCAAGATGACTCCTACTCCATTTCTCTTCCCATCCACACCATTATAAAACAGTTTAAACCCTGCTCCTAAGCTTTTAGCCTTTCTACCTTTCCACCTTGTCTCCTGAACACACAGTATGTCCACCTTCCTCCTCTGCATCATGTCAGCCAGCTCCCTATCTTTTCCTTGCATAGTTCCAACATTCAAAGTCCCTACTCTCAGTCCGAGGCTCACGCATTTCCTCATCTCTCTCTGCCTACGGACACGCCTCCCGCCTCTCCTTCTTCGACGTCTTCGACCAACAGTAGTCCAATTTCCATCAGCACCCTGTTTGTTGACAGCACTGATGGCGGTCGTTGTTAACCCGGGCCTCGACCGATCCGGTATAAATTTTGTTTTGATCATTTGCATTTTTAAATGTGGCAGAAGTTTTACGCCGGATGCCCTTCCTGTCGCAACCCTCTGCATTTATCCGGGCTTGGGACCGGCATAAGGGGGAGAGACACTGGTTAGTGCCCCCCCCGCCTCATCTATTTTACTTTTTGAGGCAGTGCCTGGTGGATTAGTCTTCTTGTTTTCCTTTCAGCTTGTTTCCTTTCAGTGATCGCTACAATGAATCATCTGCATATATCTATCAATGAATGTATATATACAGATGCTCCCCGACTTACATTCATCCGTTTTATGTTTTTTTTTTCAATTTTACATTTAAAAAAAAAAAAAAAAAAAGTCAGATTTTGAGTTTAGTCATACCTACTTAGTACGCTGACGTAATGACGCAATGACGTTGCATTCATTGTTTACAAACTACAGACTGAGTGTATGTATATATGTTAACCTTGTGTTCAGACATCGTCTCTGTGATCTTTGTGTTTACACTGTTTTGCGGACTTTTGTAACCTTAAGCAAATATGGTTGGTCAGAAGTGTAAGCCTACTAGCATGGGTGCAAGTCTCATACACAGAGATGAATTAAGTATCTGCTCAGATCGGCACAATCTACCATGCATACTCAGTTAAGCAAAGAGAGTTGTAATATGAATGAAAACCCGAATGCACAAATTACAGAACAATTACAGATATTTATTATCTTTTAGCAGAATCCTCAGAGTGTATACTTATTTTTATATTAATATTCATTAGGATTTGTACTTGTTCTTTGTATGCATCTCTTGAATAAAGTTTACTTACTTACTTACACAAAAGAAAAAACTCTCCGCTTTGCTGGAATTCACATTGGTGCAGGCTGTGTTCTAAACGAGTTCAACGGCACCCTAGCACACTTGATAGAAAGGAAGTCTGTATAACCCACAGCAAGTACACCACTGTTGCAAGTACACTACTTTCGGTATTGAGCGCCTCACATATTGTAAGCGTTGATTGGCTGTTTTAAGCTTCATGTAAAGTAACTCGATATAAATCAGTGACTTATTTGAAATTAATGTTGATATTATTTGATATATTTGAAATTATTTACAATGTGATGTTTATAATAATTGATTTAGGGGTGTTTTATGAGATACGGTAATGGTATTTATGGCTGTATAGTACAGTATGAGCATCATATGTCACACGTCATACGTCACTGTAACAGCTTACATTCACTTTCAACTTACGTTCGGCTGTCCAGAACCAAATAAAAACGCAAGTGTCGGGGAGCATATGTGTAAATGTATATATATATATATATAAAAGACAAACTTTGGGCCGAGTAAAAATCTCATCTAAAAAAGATCTGGAGTTCGGAGGTAAATGCTAGAAACAAGGTCACAGCCACAAATACTTACGCAGATGGCAAAGTACTGCTGGATGGTACATCTATGTATGTCAACCAGGTGAAGTCTTTCATAAAATCTGCTCAGAGACGTTATTTCAAGGAAAAAACTGTCTGGAAAACCACTACATCGTGTTTATGTGCAGTGTGTTGAGCAGAACAGTAATCCTTCGGACTCCTTTGCCTGGATGAAGTCGGCTAGTCTGAAAAGTGAAACTGAGGGCTTTCTTTTTGCTGCTCAGGACCAGTCTCTTCCAACACGCAATCGTCAACATAATATTATAATGGGAAAATGTAAATCCCAAACGTCTTATCTGAAAACACATGATGGCATGGCACGTTCCTTTTATTTTTGTCTCCATCATGCGGGTGGTTTTGACTCAGAGGGCCATCCATGGTACGACCCTGATCATGTCCAGGGCGTCATGGAAAATGATAATTTCAAGATTCTTTGGAATTGGCCCATATACAGCCTGAGGAGAATTGAAGCCAACAAACCTGATCTTGTCCTTTTTTGATAAATCCAATGGAATTATGAAAATTCCTCGCCTTTGAAATGTCTTGCTTGTATCCAAAGTACAAAGTCGTCCGACTTCCCATTGTTCTTGGCACCCTCGGTTTGGTACCTCCTGATCTATTAACACAGATCAAGAGTGTGCCTGGGTTTGTTACCGGGAGCACAGCCATTCGGACAGTCTGGGCAATGCAGAAGGCTATAGTGTTGGGGAGTCTTCATATTCTCCGGAAAGTTCTTGGTGGGAGTGCTTCCTGGGAGAAGTCCCATTTGCTGTCTGGGCTGCATGTGGAGAGGGTGAGGGCCCTGAGCTGACAATGAGCCTAACCAGCCTGAATGTGCCAGGATCACCCGATCCCTCTCTGCTGCATATAAATCTTTACTGTAAATAATAATAATAATAATAATAATAATAATAATAATAATAATAATAATAATAATAATAAATTATATAAATGTTATATTTACAATACAAACTACAAAGTCGTTCCCTTCTTTTCTTTTATTGTTTATTAATTTATACTATTTATGTATCTATTTATTTATTTACTTATATAATATATATGTGTGTGTATGTATGTATATGTATCTATGTTTGCACCCCCTACTGATGGTACCTCAAGAGCCTGTAACAGTGAAATTCTCCATTGTGAGATTAATAAAGCTGTATCTTATCTTATCTTATCTTATGACCCCCTGGTCCGCGGTAAATTTGTCAAGCGTTGACCGGTCCATTGTGATAAAAAGGTTGCGGACCACTGCTAGAGAGGAATAGAATTAAGGAATGTTAATTTGTCCCATTGTTTTAGGACTCTCATGGCCAACAGACTTCCACTGCAGTGTTTATGTTCGCTGAAGGCCTTACATTTCCTCTCAACATACTAAGTAATTCTAGAGAGAACCAAACCTAACTGCTGATGCAACTGAAGGTCAGTAAGAGGCAAAGACGGTAACATGTCCTGACCCGGTGGTGTCAAAGTACTAAGATGATCAGCAGGGGAGACTATACACTATCTGGTGGCACAGTCCCAATCACCCTCAAAGGAGAGAAAAGAGGACACAGCGTCCTCAGACAGGGAAGCTTCAGTTTGGTCACGATATATGTGAGTGGGTTGTTATCAGACCAGACAGGGAACATGTGACCCTTGAGCTAACGATTGAATTGATCATAAATGGCCCACTTAATAGCAAAGAATCGTAGCTGATGAGCTGAAAAGTTAGCTTGACTGCCAGTTAGGGACTCACTCTCAAAAGCAGTGGGCCTCCTTCTCTTTTTGCCAACTGGCACCTGTGAGAGGACAGCACCCAGTCCATCAAGAGATGCATTAGTGGAGATGATAAAAAGGGCTATTAAAATCTGTCTGTGCCAGTACCACACTGTTCAGGAGAGCGCAATTTTTAAAAAAGTGTTCTCACAAGTAGTAGTCTAATCCTGGGGAGTTAGTTCATGGAGGTAAGGTAAAGTAAAGTCTGTTGGGTTTTTTCACTGAGCCTTATGGCTCATCAGGCTGGTGCTTATCCCTGGTTTCCATCGCGTGAAGCAACCAGGAGTTCACCTCCCCCTGGATGGGAAGCTAGTTCATCACAGGTTACCTTCCCAGTATATTTTACTGGTACCCATTTATACTGCTGGGTGAACAGAGGCACACTTGTGGTTGAGACCTTACCCAGGGGTCTCAGTGGAATTCGAACTCACAACCTCCTGATCATGAGCGCCGCACCTTAACCACTACGCCACTGGCCCCACTTAGTTCATGGATGGTACTCTTTCTTGGCCAGAGGATCCGCTTGCTCTCCTCTTCTGCCCTGTAGAAAAAGTGAGAAGCAACTTGTTGATGGAAAAGCATTCAGGGATGACGTGTTGATAATAAAGTACCAAGGAAAGACCCGACCCTCTGTTGACAGGGTACATCCATCATCATCAATAAGATTCTCCTTCTTAAAAGCAGAGATCATGTTCATTTTTTCCAGACCGACAGAAACACCACTGCTGTCTATCACATGGCCAAGAAACTTCATAGATCTTCCTAAAAAGTGACATTTCTTCTGTGCTATCTTCAGATTGCTAGCCATAAAACATGGGAAGACCATGTTTAGCCACTTTAAGACTTCCTCCTCTGAAGCAGATCATCCAGATAACAGAGGAGACTTGAGTTCAAATCATCAAAGAAATTGATCATCATGTGTAATACAGATGCTGGTCTGTTGCATGGACCATGGGAGAGCCTGTTGAACTCATAAAGACCCAACTGTGTTATGAAGGCCGTGTACTTCCTGTCAGCCTCATGGAGGGGGATGTTGTAAAACCCCGATTTGACATACATGGTATTGGAAAAGGTGTCCCCTCAAGGATGTCAAGACAATTAGTCTGACGGAGCAGTGGATGAGCATCCTTGATAGTCTTGGAGTTCAGCCAGTGGAAATTGTTACCGACCTACTGATAATTCTTTTCGGTTCCATCTCACAGCATCTCTCTCAGTTTATGATTATGTGCTGGCAGGATGTGATGATAGGGTAGACAGAAAGGCCAGTCATTAGTAAGGCAAATATGATGAACACAGTCCTTTGCTACCCCACAGTTTAGCTTGCCCTTGGAAAATCATCCTGATAATTAAGCATAAGATCAGGCAACTGCTCTTTCCATTTGGGTGAAACCTCACAGTCCTCAAGGTCAATGTCAAACAAGCCATAGACTTTTAGTCATTGAGAGGGGGTGGAAGCAGCATCAGAGGTAGAGACCTGTCCAGAAGTCTGACCCAACTGAACTGTACTCACACCCTTGGAGAGTGGGAGATTCTGCACAGCAACACAGGGGTAAACATCTGCCACCATAGCATTTTAGCACAGTTTAACAGAACTCATAGTCAGGTTAAGAATCTTCATTGACACCCATCATTCACCCCACATGGATGCAACAACCCACATGACAAAGATGTCTAAGTACACAGTGGGAAGAAGCGATAATTGCCAACCCTTTAGCTGGTAGCAAGAGAAACATTACACAGGAACAAAACTTTATAGAAGATAGCCATGACCTGTTTAACACCAGCCTCAGTAGGTGACTGAAAAATGGTAGCCTGAGACGGATTAGAGTCAGCTCTGGGATGCAGAGTCAAATGAGCAGGCTTGAGTGGGTTTACCACTTCATCTGACCTTGAGTGATTGTGGGTCAAGTAAGAAAGAGAAGAGGTGGGTGTGGGTCCTTGCTGCCATATTACTAGGTTACGTTGAGATGGCTCATGAATAGAGTCAGCCACAGGGCTCTGACTGTAAATTGACAAAACCACTGCATGACAAGGTTGGGCTGCTGCCTTTCTCACATTCCTCATGTGACTCTGCACCTTGGTTGCAATCCACTGCTCTGGAGACATCAGTTGGAATGACATGTCAAGACCAGAATCGGGGCAGTTGCCAATGAACATCATGACCACCTCAGCACTGGGCTCAACAGACTTATCTCTCTTACAGAGGCATTTCAGTGATATCAATGGACTTGTTTAAGCAATATAAATGGATCAATTAATTAATCAATATAACTCTCATTTGCATGTGGAATGATGCTATAGAGATCTTTCAATGGTAAATTGGAATATGCCAGATTTCTGAAATTACACTTTAATGTGGTGAAGGCGGACATGAAGGTAGTTGGAGTAAGAGTAGAAGATGCAGAGGATAGGGTGAGATGGAGGCAGATCATTTGCTGTGGTGACCCCTGAAGGGAACAGCCAAAAGGAAAACAAGAAGAATATTTCAATGAAAGGCAGGTCAGACACATTCAGTTCACTACAACTGCAAAGGGACACATTGACCATATCGCTGGCTTTGCCTGTTAGTCTAGACATTATCAGGTCATACATTTCAGTGTGTGTATGAGACATTTTACTCTTTTCAGATAACAGTTCACCATGTTTTACCATTCATGAACAGAGAAGGAATCAGTGTGATCACTCATGAAATAAGGCAGTGCCCTGACATCAGACTACACACCCACCTTGAGCTGTGACAGACCAACATCATCATGGATGACTGACTGACTCATGAAACACTGGGGCTACACTGTACAAAATTGATGTGCAGTGCTAAAATTGGCTGAAATCCTATTTCCAATGTTCTTGTCTAAATCTGTCATTTTTCCAAGATCCTCAACAGGAAGTGTTTGAGTAGGCTCAGGGGCAAACTGCGAAAAATATATGAAGTGAGCAGTTGAAAGCACCAGGGAACAAGGCCGTACCTCTACCATAACACAGTGAAGCAATCTGCTGTTCCCTCCCAAACCCAAATGTAACATCATGCTCATAGCCAACATCATTATGAACCCTAAAATCGTTCTGCCATTACAGATCACATAAATTACTTAATATTAATATTCCTGAAAAAGAAAAAGAGAGAATTAGCATAAACTCTTGGAAATATAATCATCCACGTTAACTGTCAGGCGACCAATCAAATTCCAGAACTGTCAGAATCCAACTCAGCCAATTATTTAACACATGATTGTTATCATTAATTAGTCTGGTCGTTCAACTTTAATAATCAAAGTGTCACTTTAATCTTTCAGATCAACACACCTGAGAAGACGTACACACAGATAGCAAAGAGTCGATGTTAGAAAAGTCAACAAAGTTTTCTGCTGACAATGTGGGAAAGTGGGGAGTCACATGTCAATGGTGCTGGTTAAAAATTGAAGTATCTCTTACACGCCTTGGGAAAGGAGAGCCATTTGTTAGCAGCTTGGACAAGTAGGCAAAACCTCCTGATGGCGCCACAGTGAAGAGAAGCTCACCAGCAGGGTGTGTGTCACCACGTCAGCACAAAGAAGAAGAGGGGAGCCGAGTGCCAGTAGTTGCAACCCGGGTGACCACGTGGCACTAATTGGAGATGCGACGGCTCACAGAACCAAGTGTAAAGGTGTCCTCTGCATTGTGTGTTGTTTTTTTATTTATTTTATTTTTTTTATTTTTTTAATGAAGACCACACCTTTGTTATTACAATGAGCAATTTTACTGCAGGGCTGACAATGACAGAAGTAAAAGTGAGTCTTTCACAACCATTCATTCATTCATTCATTCATTCATTCAGGGCAGAAACCCAATGATTGCTATACAGCCTACCCTACAACAAAGGTCAGCAATGGCTCATGCCTCTCACAACAGACAGTGAAAGTGATGGCTAGTAATTCAGTACCTTACTACACCGGACCACGACTGCCCCTCTCCTTCCTTCACAACCACTTCCTCCCAAATGACATGAGGCAAAAATTAATAGATTAGGCTAGACTGGTCAGTTTTATAGTGGGTACACGGGGTTCTCCAGTCCAGTAAGCAAAGGCATGCGGTCAACCCAAACTTACGCAAACATTTCATTGCCAGGCAAACATTCATTCATTCATTTTCTGAATGGCTTAATCCTAATTATGGTTGTGGGGGAGGCTGAAGCCCATCTCAGCTGACTCTGGGGGAGGGCAGAGTATTCCCTGGACAGTTCACCAGTCCATCAGCGCACTGATAGCTATGCAGCCTACTCTTGATGAAAGTCAGCAATGGTTCTTTTACATGCCTCTCACCATAGACAGTAAGGGACATGGCCAGCCTTTGATCACTCTGTTAGTTGCACACGGGGGGGGGGGGGGGGGGGGGGGGTCAGTGACAACTGTTGACTGTCGGGTTTGATCCCCATGTTTGGGATCAATAATCCAGCACCTTACCACCAGCCAACACTGACTTGCAAGGTAATTAAATAAATAAAAATAAATAACATTTTGTGTAATCATACACAACATAAACCATATTCCAAACAACCTGGCCTTTGTTACAGTCCAAGCCAAAACACTGTTACTCCATCAAGGCAACACAACTAATTTTCTATTGCAGTTTAGAATTTTTGCTGGAAGCCCATTTTGCCTAAAACATGTTTCTGCTGCCCACTAAAAATAGGGAGCTCTGCCAAACAACTTTTTGCATCCAACAGCATCAGACATGTCAAACATAACAAACATAATCTGTTAAAGTCTATACGTATATTATATACGTGTGTATATATATATATATATATATAGGATTTTCTGTATATATATAGAGGATTTTTGTTTTGTATATATATATATATATATATATATATATATATATATATATATATATATATATATATATATATATATATATATATATATATATATATATATCCCAACTTACGAAATTAATCGTTCCAGAGCTCGTTTCGTATTGCGGTGATTTCGTAAGTAGGGGTTGCATCTTACATGTTAAACGTCGAATTTGTTCCAAGTCTCCTGTCTTTGGACGGGATAAACCCCATAAACCCTTTAAAAATGATAAAAGTACACCAATTTTGGATGAAACGTATTAAAAGTAAAAGAAAAATATTTATTAAACCAATTAACCATGTTATGAACATATGAAACCATTTAATTAACATATTTATTAATTAAACCATTATTAAACATTTTTAACACACACACACACACACACACACACACACACACACACACACACACACACACACACCCCTCCCTCTCCCTCTGTCTCTCTCTCTCTCTTGCGCGCTGTGGGCCACGCCTACAAGACGTGAATTCAAAGCGCATTCCCTGATTGACAAACTCAACTTTAATTTGACTCCAGGTGAGCTCACATGCACCCACATTTATTAAACATTTACTGAATTAAAACAAATTAAAAAACTAAACTAAAAACTAAAGAGTGACGCTTCCTTCTGTCTCTATCTGGGAGGCCAGCAGGGCAGAATGTTGAGAGAAAGCCAATGAGAGAGCAACTTGCAACGAAAAACATTTTGAATTTCTTTTCGTAGGAGGGGGTTGTTTCTTATCTCGGGGATGGAAATTCAGGAAAATGTTTTCGTAACCCGGGGATTTCGTCAATCAACAGGGTGCAGATGGAAATTGGACTACTGTTGGTCGAAGACGTCGAAGAAGGAGAGGCGGGAGGCGTGTCCATTGCCAGAGAGAGAAGAGGAAAGGCATGAGTCTAGGACTGAAAGTAGGGACTTTTAATG
>CM045728.1:37174849-37187349 GCA_024760905.1 Plotosus lineatus
CCACATCTTGTCGTATGTGGAGATCTTTGTTTTCTGAAAAGGAAATTTCAGTGAAGCATTAGGCAAATTACAGGTCATTATGGAACAGTGAGAAATGATGGCTCCTAGAAGGGCTGCTGATTTTCACAAAAGGCTATTGCATACTGTGAAAAAAATCCATTATTGAAAACATTTACTTTAACATGTAGACTGATTTCTCAGGGTGTTTATATTGAATACACTGTTACCGAAAGCATTTGTAGTATACTGAATATGTTCTTCACAATCCAGCAATATATACTCTGTGCTTGTAGGCAGGTGATATATTCGATAAAATACACAAGGCCCAGTGTTAAAAGCAGGACAATTTGTTCTATTTATTCTATCATTATTTATTTTGTACACAACAATAAGGTCTACACTGCCTACAAATCCATTGAAATCACATACATTTGCTACATTATTTATTGAAAATCATCATCTACCATATGTGTGTTATTTTGTAGATTGTGGTACTCAGTGTAATTTTTTTTTTGTGTGTGTGTGTGTGTGTGTGTGTGTGTTTGTGTTTCATTATTTATTTGGAACCCTTAATGTCATCCAGGTAGAAGATGTACCTTATTTTGACAAACATTGTGGATTTTGGATTTTTGGCTCCTTAATCAAGCCACTTCATATTTGTGTATCAGTGTGATTTGTGACATGACTGCTAAAAAATCATATGGAATTTATGTGATATGGTATTTCATGATTTTTATAAAATTAGAGTGTGTTTCACAAAAAAAAGAAAGAAAGAAAGAAAAAAGAAAAATCATAAAACTAAATAAAAACTCTAACACCAGGTGTCAATGCAATGGGTTACTAATCTGAAGGTCAATGGCTCAAACCCCACTGTGTCCCCTGTTGGACCCTTGAACAATGCCCTTAACCCTCAATTGCTCAAGTTGTATAAAAATGATAATTGTAATTCACTTTGTATAAGACCATCCCCTAAATGCTGTAAATGTAAATACTAACTTTTTTTAAAGTGTGATCACTACATCACATTGCCCTACCAAAAAAATACAGATTAGTTACACCAGACCATAAAGCATAATGAACATAGACGAAAATAAACTAATAAAAGCCAAAAAATGAATGTGCCAGTGTTCAACTTTCCAGGTGATCTAGAATATCATATTAAAACAAGACTATTTAGTATAATAAAACATCTTTAATCCCAGCCTCCAAACACCCTTTTCATCATACTTTACTTTTTAGGTTAGTTACTAGTTTATGAATATATATATATATATATATATATATATATAATATCTTATTTTCCTTTCAGATTTTCCCTTCAGGGGTCGCCACAGCAAACCATTCACCTCCATCTCACCCTATCCTCTGTATCTTCTACTCTTAGTACAACTACCTTCATGACCTCCTTCACCAAATCCATAAATCTTCTCGTTGGTCTTCCTCTCGGCCTTCTGCCTGGTAGTTCCAACCTCAGCATAACTTCAAAGTAATTCTACATAATTAGCATATAAAATTGCACATGTTGTTTATTTATGCCACATTCTACAATAAATATTTACATTAATTATTTATATTTTTATTTAACATTAAAACACAGGAATGACTCAATAATCACCAAAAAATTTAATGGAATTGCATGTAATTAAATAAATTAAAAATAAAAATAAGTAGAGGAAAGGTGTCTTATTTGCACAAAATATTCTTTTCTCGACATGAATAACAATACAATAATTAATTGGTATGTTGCATCATTCAGTCCCAAGGATTTTAAGAAAAAGTGACGTAACAACTTCGATAATATTTAGTCATTCATACAAATTCAGTACCAGTTTAAAACATATATCTTCTTCTTCTTTTTCTTTTGGCTGTTCCCTTCAGGGTCGCCACATCGAATCATCTGCCTCCATCTCACCCTATCCTCTCACCCTATAATCTGTATCTTCTACTCTTACTCCAGCTACCTACATGTCCTCCTTCACCACATCCATAAATCATCTCTTTGGTCTTCCTCTAGGACTTCTGACTGGTAGTTCCAACCTCAGCATCCTACTACCAATACACTCACTATCCCTTCTCTGTACATGTCCAAACCTTCTCAATCTAGCCTCTCTGTCTTTGTCTCCAAATCCTCTTACATCTGCTGTCCCTCTGATGTACTCATTCCTGATCCTATCCATCCTAATTACTCCCAAAGAGAACCTCAACATGTTCATCTCTGCTACCTCCAGCTCTGCCTTATGTCTTTTCTTCAGTGCCACTGTTTCTAAACCATACAACATCGCTGGCCTCAAACCGTCTTGTACACTTTTCCTTTCATTCTTGCCGATACCTTCCCATCATATATCACACCGGACACTTCTCTCGAACCGTTCCAACATGCCTGCACATGCTTCTTCACCTATTTTCCACCCTCTCCATTGCTCTGGACTGTTGAGCATAAGTACTTAAAATCCTCCACTTTCTTTATCTCTGCTCCCTGTAACCTTATCGTTCCTCTTGGGTCCTTGTCGTTCTTACACATGTATTCTGTTTTACTGAGGCTAACCTTCATTCCTCTCCTTTCCAGGGCATACCTCCACCTCTCTTGATTTCCCTGCACTTGTTCTCTGCTCTCATTACAGATCGCAATGTCATCTGTAAACATCATAGTCCATGGGGAATCTTGTCTAACCTCGTCTGTCAGCCTGTCCATTACCATAGCAAACAAGAAGGGGCTCAGAGCTGACCCATGATGATGTCCCACATCCACCTTGAATTCTTCTGTCACGCTGACAGCACACCTCACCTCCATCGCAAATGCTCTCCTCACTTCACACTTACTAATCTTTGCTACTTCCTGGTCTTCAGTGCTGACCTTTTCTACTTTTTTTCTCTCCCTTTTCCATCATTTGTCAGCTTTTCAAAGTACTCTTTCCGTCTTCCCAGCACACTTATCTCATCAGTCAATACATTTCCCGCTATGTCCTTAATCAATCTAACTTGCTGCACATCCTTTCCATTTCTATTTCTGTGCTGGGCCAACCTGCATAAATCAATTCCTCCCTCCTTACTGTCCAACCAAGCATACAAGTCATCATACACCCTCTGTTTGTCCTTTGACACCACTACTTTCATCTTATGCTGTGTCTTCCTGTACCCCTATTTACTCTCTTTGGTCCTCTCTATGTCTCACTTCTTCTTTGCTACCCTCTTCCTTTGTACACACTCCTGCACTTCCTCATTCCACCACCAAGTCTCCTTATCTACTGCCTTCCAGAGGACACACCAAGAACTCTCCTACTTGTCTCACTGACCACATTATCTGTAGTTGTCCAGTCATCTGGAAACACTTCCTGACCACCCAAAGCCTGTTTCAACTCCTCCTTGAAGACAACACAACACTCTTCCTTTTTCAGCTTCCACCACTTTGTCTTCTGTTCTACCTTTGCCTTTTTCACCTTTCTCACCATCAGCATCATCCTGCACACCACCATCTTATGCTGTTTGGCAACACTCTCACCCACTACTACTTTGCAGTCATTGACGTCCTTCAAATTACAATGCCTACACAAGGTGTAGTCTACCCTTGTGCTCCTACCTCAAGTTTTATAAGTCACCCTATGCTCATGTCTCTTCCGGAAGAAAGTATTCACCACAGCCATTTCCATCCTTTTTGCAAAATTTACCAACATCTGTCCTTCTGTGTTCCTGTCCTGGATACCAAACCTGCCCATCACTTCCTCGTCCCCTCTGTTTCCTGCACCAACATGTCCCTTGAAGTTTGCCCCAATGACCACTCTTTCACCTCTGGGGGTACTCTGCATCACTTCATATAACTCACTCCAGAATCTCTCCTTCTCTTCTAGCTCACATCCTGCCTGTGGGGCATAAGCACTAACAACATTGAACATCACGCCTTCAATTTCTAACTTGAGAATCATCCCTCTGTCTGACACTCTTTTTACTTCAAGAACATTCCTGACCAACCTCTCCTTCAAGATGACTCCTACTTCATTTCTCTTCCCATCCACACCATGATACAAAGCTTATACCTTGCTCCTAAATGTCTAGCCCTGTTACCTTTCCACCTGGTCTCCTGAACACACAGTATGTCCACCCTCCTACTCTGCATCATTTCAGCCAGCTCTCTACCTTTTGCTTTCATAGTTCCAACATTCAAAGTCCCTACTCTCAGTCCTAGACTCATGTCTTTCCTCTTCTCTCTGTGCCTACGGACATGCTTCCCAACCCTCATTCTTTGACCTCTCTTTCTTTGATAAATAGTAGTCCAATTTCCACCAGCACCCTGTTGGTTAACAGCACTGATGGTGTTCGTTGTTAACCCGGGCCACGACCGATCCGGTATGAAATTTGTATTGATGGTTCGCATTCTGTATTCTGGCAAACATTTTACTCCGGATGCCCTTGCTGTTGCAACCCTCTGCATTTTTCTGGGCTTGGGACCGGCAGTAGTACGAACCCTTGTCTGTGCCCCCTCACGGCTGAATTTCCAGTTTAAAACATATACTCCATCAAAATATTTTTTATCCATCATATTTCAATCACATGGTGTCACAATAATCACAGTGCAACCGTGGGGGGGGGGGCACAAACCAGTGTCTCTCCCTCACGCCGGTCCCAAGCCCAGATAAATGCAGAGGGTTGCGTCAGGAAGGGCATCCGGTGTAAAACAAATGTCAAATAAAATATGCGAATCACAAGAAAAAATGTCATACCAGATCAGTTGAGGCCCGAGGATCATTTAACAACGATCGCCATCAGTGCTGTTAACCAACAGGGTGCTGGTGGAAATTAGACTACTGTTGGTCAAAGAAGTCGAAGAAGGAGAGGGGAGAGGCGTGTCCATAGGCAGAGAGAGAAGAGGAAAGGCATGAGTCTAGGAATGAAAGTAGGGACTTTCAATATTGGAACTATGAAAGGAAAAGGTAGAGAGCTGGCTGAAATGATGCAGAATAGGAAGGTGGACATAATGTGTGTTCAGGAGACCAGGTGGAAATGTAGCAAGGCTAGAAGCTTAGGAGCAGGGTTTTAGCTGTTTTTTATGGTATGGATTGGAAGAGAAATGGAGTAGGAGTCATCTTGACGGAGGAGTTTGTCAGAATGTTCTAGAAGTGAAAAGAGTGGATCAGTAACGCAGTGAGCGAGAGATTTTTCCGCCGCCATGGTTTATAATCCAGAAACGGAAATCACAGCTGAAGTAAGATTTGGATGAGATTTGGTTGCACAGCAATCACCGAATTAAATAACTCCTCTCAGTGGCAAAATAAAAGACTGGGTGTGGTTCAGTCTCCACTATGAAAATGGGTTGGTCAGTGCAGCATTAAGCATTAATATTATTTAAAAGAACGTTGAGCAGGCTCCTTAAAATAAGTCTTCGTATACTTTGTTGTGTTGCTGTCGTTTTTGTAAATTAAAACTATGACAAAACAACATTAATATAACAAATAAAGAAAAAGAAGATCCCACAAAAGGGAGTCATGCTTCGCCTACCCAACCCGTTAACACATCTGGCTGCACCCCATCACTCGCTTCATGGGATAGATATTGTTTTCATTTATAAAAATTCAAGAAGGACTCAAACACATTAATTCATTTTCTGAACCACTTAATTCTAATTAGGGTTGTCGGGAGGCTGGCGCCCATGCCAGCCGATTCCGGGAGAGAGCAGAGTACACCCAGGACAGCTCACCAGGCCATCACAGGGCAGGAAGATGGTGATGGCTATGCAGCTCCTCTTGTTGAAAGTCAGCAAAGGTTCTTTTCCAGCCTTGCACCATAAACATTGAGAGACATGGCCAGCCTTTGATAACCCAGTTAGCTGCACTGGGGGGGGGCAGTGACAATCTGTGGAGAGCAGGGCTTGAACCCCCAATCAGTGATCCAGCACCTTTACCACCAGGCCACCACTGCCTCAGACCTCAAATAGGCAGCGAACATTTTCATTGAAAGTAAATTTTTAATGAATCTTTTTTTAATCTAAATGTTGTCGTTTCAAGCATAATTGTAATTTAATTGTCTCTGCAGTCATTTAAATCAATGCCACACATTGTTTTTATATTAACATTAAGGAAAAAGGGGAAAACTATTTTAAATGTCAAAAAGGATTTGTGGCTCTCAGTGTTTTCTTGATTGTGGAAAATGGGTCCAAATGGCTCTTTGAATGGCAAAGGTTGCCGACCCCTGGTCTAGGAGAAGTAGCAGTAGATTTCCTGACAAGAACATTCAACAAGGTCTTAGAGAGTGAGAGGATGCCAGAGGAATGGACGAGAAGTGTGCTGGTGCCAATTTTTAAGAACAAGGGAGACGTGCAGAGTTGTAGCAACTACAGAGGGATAAAGTTGATGAGCCATACCATGAAGTTATGGGAAAGAATAGTGGAAGCTAGACTAAGGGCAGACGTCAGCATTTATGAACAACAGTTTGGTTTCTTGACAAGAAAGAGCACCACAGATGCAGTGTTTGCCTTGAGGATGTTAATAGAGAAGTACAGAGAAGGTCAGACGGAGCTGCATTGTGCCTTTGTGGATCTGGAGCAGGCATATGACAGGGTGCCGAGAGAGGAACTGTGGTATTGTATGAGGAAGTCTGGAGTGGCAGAGAAGTATGATAGAGTGGTGCAGGACATGTATAAGAGATGTAAGACAGTGGTGAGGTGTGCTGCCGGTGTGCCAGAAGAGTTCAACGTGGAGGTGGGACTGCATCAAAGATCAGTTCTGAGCCCCTTCTTGTTTGCGATGGTGATGGACAGGCTGACAGACAAGGTTCGACAAGATTCCCCATGGACTATGATGTTTGCAGATGACATTGTGATCTGTAATGAGAGCAGAGAACAAGTGCAGGAAAGCCTACAGAGGTGGAGGTATGCCCTGGAAAGGAGGGGAATGAAGGTTAGCCCCTGTAAGACAGAATACATGTGTATGAATGACAAGGACCCAAGAGGAACGGTGAAGTTACAAGGAGCAGAGATAAGGAAGGTGGAGGATTTTAAGTACTTAGGCTCAACAATCCAGAGCAGTGGAGAGTGTGGAAAAGAGGTGAAGAAGCGTGTGCAGGCAGGTTGGAATGGTTGGAGAAAAGTGTCCAGTGTGATGTGTATTAGGAAAGTATCGGAAAGAATGAAAGAAAAAGTGTACAAGACAGTGTTGAGGCCAGTGATGTTGTATGGTTTAGAAACAGTGGCCCTGGGGAAAAGACAGGAGGCAGAGCTGGAGGTAGCAGAGATGAAAATGTTGAGGTTCTCTTTGGGAGTAACAAAGATGGATAGAATAAGGAATGAACACATAAGAGGGACAGCACATTTAAGATGTTTTGGAGACAAAGTCAGAGAGGGTAGATTGAGATAGTTTGGACATGTAGAGGAGGTATAGTGAGTATTGGTAGTAGGATGTTGAGGTTGTAACTACCAGGCAGAAGGCCTAGAGGAATCCCAGAGAGACGATTCATGGATGTGGTGAAGGAGGACATGAAGGTAGTTGGTGTAAGAGAAGAAGATGCAAAGGATAGGGTGAGATGGAGGCAGATGATTCGCTGTGGCGACCCCTGAAGGGAAAAGCTGAAAGGAGAAGAAGAAGAAGAGGTGTCACAATAATCATATGAGTTACAAAATCTATAGAATGTGAACGTAAAATGATAAACTGCATTGAAGTGTCCCACAATTCAGCTGAAACTAAAGAAGAAGAAGAAAAGGAGGAGGAGGAGGAGGGGTGGAGGAGGAGGAGAAGGAGGAGTAGATTAAAAGCACAGTGGACAGTTAAAATGAGATTTTACACACCTTTTTTTTTTTCATTGGAAAAGTATTTTTAATCAATCTTAAGGTGATTTGTGTGTCATATATTCCAAATAAGCTATTTCTTTGAGTTATTTGTATATCATACAAATGCTTACTACTTATTCTTGTGATCAAATAATGCACCACAGGGATTGTAGGGTAATAGGAACTGCAGTCCATGTTCAGAAATCCCATGGTAGACTACAGAACCTGTGAGGCTAATCACGATACATCCTTTAAAGTATTAATAACATCCACTTGTTCACAATTACACTTATATCGCCTTTAAATAATACAGTCAAATATATTTTCTAGTCATGTGTTGTGTTTTATCATGTTACTGAGCCTTCGTCAGTTGGTATTGTTATGTTTGTGCTGGGTTTTTTTTGTTTTGTTTTGTTTGTTTTTTTTACTCTGTTAGGCTTTCATTCATGCCTTGGTTTTGTCAATTGACTCTCTTCCTGTTGAGTGTTGTAAATTATTGGATTGGACTTGTTATGATCTGCCATGATTTGCTCTGTAAATTCTGTCTTGCATTTGTGTCCCAATATTTGCTTCATAACTTAAGAAATGTCTTATATCTGAAAGATTTCTTGAACAAAGAAAAATACAATATTCTTGGTAATGTTAGAGTTCAGCAAAATAAACTCCTATGTAGATTACACTTGTTTTATTTTCCCTCAAAAACTCTAGTGAATGCATTTGGAACCTAATTAAGTCACATTTTCAAGGTCCGTCCTGCCATTATTGTGTGTAATGACTTCTTGTAGTGGGTCGATATTTTAGATCAACCGGATGATTTTCCAAGTGCCTATCAGAATCTTTTGTAGTCACCCCTGACAAATCAGCCGATTGAGCATGCAGAATAGAGAGTGCTGATAAAGCAGAATAACCAGACTGAAATGAAGAGGAGAGTAAAACAGAGAACACAGTACAAAAATATCTTTAGTAACAGTTAGAAGATTTGTCAGTCTGTAAAAAGATTTTGGGCTGAAATTTTATATATATATATATATATATATATATATATATATATATATATATATATATATATATGTTAATGGGTCATAGTTTATGTTGAACGGTGATTTTTTTTTATAGTATCCCATTTAAGTTCATGTATAAATATTATGATACGTACTTTTATGATTTTTATCTAGTCCTTATATATATACTAGTCCTTCTCAAAAAATTAGCATATTGTGATAAAGTTAATTATTTTCTGTAATGTACTGATAAAAATTAAACTTTCATATATTTTAGATTAATTACACACCAACTGAAATATTTCAGGTCTTTTATTGTTTTAATACTGATGATTTTGGCATACAGCTCATGAAAACCCAAAAGTCCTATCTCAAAAAATTTGCATATTTCATCCAACCAATTAAAAAAAAGTGTTTTTAATACAAAAAACATCAACCTTGAAATAATTATGTTCAGTTATGCACTCAGTACTTGGTCAAGAATCCTTTTGCAGAAATGACTGCTTCAATGCGGCGTGGCATGGAGGCAATCAGCCTGTGGCACTGCTGAGGTTTTACGGAGGTCCAGAATGCTTTGATAGCGGCCTTAAGCTCATCCACAGTGTTGGGTCTGGTGTCTCTCAACTTTCTCTTCACAATATCCCACAGATTCTCTATGGGGTTCAAGTCAGGAGGGTTGGCAGGCCAATTGAGCACAGTAATACCATGGTCAGTAAACCATTTAGCAGTGGTTTTGGCACTGTGAGCAGGTGCCAGGTCGTGCTGAACAATGAAAATCTTCATCTCCATAAAGCTTTTCAGCAGATGGAAGCATGAAGTGCTCCAAAATCTCCTGATAGCTACCTGCATTGACCCTGCACTTGATAAATCACAGTGGACCAACACCAGCAGCTGGCATGGCACCCCAGACCATCACTGACTGTGGGTACTTGACATTGGACTTCAGGTATTTTGGCATTTCCTTCTCCCCAGTCTTCCTCCAGACTCTGGCACCTTGATTTCCGAATGACATGCAAAATTTGCTTTCATCCGAAAAAAGTACTTTGGACCACTGAGCAATAGTCCAGTGCTGCTTCTCTGTAGCCCAGGCCAGCCGCTTCTACCGCTGTTTCTGGTTCAAAAGTGGCTTGACCTGGGGAATGCGGCACCTGTAGCCCAGTCCACTTCTTCCACAGGTCCCCCAAGGTCTGGAATCGGCCCTTCTCCACAATCTTCCTCAGGGTCCGGTCACCTCTTCTGGTTGTGCAGCGTTTTCTGCCACACTTTTTCCTTCCCACAGACGTCCCACTGAGGTGCCTTGATACAGCACTCTGGGAACAGCCTATTTGCTCAGAGATTTCTTTCTGTGTCTTACCCTCTTGCTTGAGGGTGTCAATGATGGCCTTCTGGACAGCAGTCAGGTCGGCAGTCTTACCCATGATTGCGCTTTTGAGTAATGAACCAGGCTGGGAGTTTTTAAAAGCCTCAGGAATCTTTTGCAGGTGTTTAGAGTTAATTGGTTGATTCAGATGATTAGGTTAAGAGCTCGTTTAGAGTACCTTTTCATGATATGCTAATTTTTTTAAGATAGGAATTTTGGGTTTTCATGAGCTGTATGCCAAAATCATGAGTATTAAAACAATAAAAGACCTGAAATATTTCAGTTGGTGTGCAATGAATCTAAATATATATGAAAGTTTAATTTTTATCAGTACATTACAGAAAATAATGAACTTCATCACAATATGCTAATTTTTTTGAGAAGGACTAGTATATGTGTGTATATATAAATACATATATATATATATATATATATATATATATATATATATATATATATATATATATATATATATATATATATATATATATATATATATATATATTTATATATATTCATATTTTATTTTCATTAGGTAAGATGGCATTCAGTTCTTTTCACTCACTTACATATATCATGTATCAATGCATATTTGGGCATTCATTTGGCTAATTATATTTCTTTGAACATCACCCTCCCTGCAGAAACACACTATGAAGAAAAAATTATATAAATAAACAATTTAAAATTAACAGATGTGTTCAGACATAAATAGTAAATAAATGCAGTATAGTATAATATCGAGCATTTTACTGCAGAGTGTTTTTGGCTCATTTCTTCATATATTCTTAGAACCTGCTTGATCATGGTCATGGTTTAAATTAGGCCGCTAATGTATTTATATTTTGTGTAATAGAACCAACTTAACATGTAAAATATTGGCAGCATGTGCAAGTGATAATGTGCAAGTTAAATTATTCTCTCTCTCTCTCTCTCTCTTTCTCTCTCTCTCTCTCTCTCTCTCGCTCTCTCTCTCTCTCTTTTTCTCTCTTGCTGTCTCCCTCCCAGTCCCCCCCCCCCCCCCCCCCCATTTCTAACTTAAGGCAAAATAAGAGTCTTCTGGAGAGACAAACTCTGGTTATTTGCAAATGCGACAGCTTTAATTTCTGAGTCAGACTAATTCTAAAACTTGCATTTAAAAAGCATCTCTGAACAACAATTACTAGTTATATTTTTCGTACTGTATAACAATATAACTATGGATAAAGTGATTTATTCCATACAACAAATCTTGTTTGGGGGAATCTTTAAGATAGTTTCATATCAATGTTCATAATATATGATTTATTTCTCTATGTTAGTTACCTTAAGATCTTGAAGAACGCAGCTAGCAACAGGTACTTAAAGAATTTTCGAAATGTGAAATGATAAACTTTCAGGCTCTTCACCTCTCCAATAGTCAACTTTATCTTTTTCATTATCTTCATACTTAGTGTTCTCTCTCAAGCAGTGTCCAATTGTCATCTTTAATGCAGATTTATTTTATCTGAGATTTAAGTGAAAGGTCTGATTATAAGTGATTTTTCTAATCCTTTGATCATGTTCAAGTGGCCACAGACTGGCACTGCACATACTTCCATATCAGATCTGAGGCTTTAATTATTTGAAATGCACCACAATCAGAGATGTTCATGCAGAAATACACACAATGGTGTCTATCACATCCCAATGAGACTAATATCAAGCACAAACTGGTGATCGCAGAGCATGAAATCCGCATCACTATTGAAATTGGCCAAAAAGGGCAAAATAATTAACCCTGTTCTGAATAAATTAAATCTAGGAATGCAGAGTGGTCGATATTTCAATTTGACTTTCAAGCCAAATTGGGCTCATGGTGAATAAAGTTTTCCAGTAGAAAGAACAAGGCTGTGGGTGGAGAGGTTTTAGGCTTGTTTGTGTGTGTGTGTGTGTGTGTGTGTGTGTGTGTGTGTGTGTGTGTGTGTGTGTGTGTGTGTGTGTGTGTGTGTGTGTTCAAGACCCAAAACTTAACGGGTTGTCACAGCTATCCTCCAGTGCAGTCAACTGGATTATCAAAGTCGGCCTTGTCTCTCACTGTCTGTGGTGAGAGAATGTAAAAGAACCACTGCTGACTTTCATTAAGATTAGGTTGCATTAGGTTGATTATGTTGCCGTCAGTATGTTTCTGTCCTGCGAGAATAACCCGAATTAGGGTTAAGCATTTCAGAAAATGAATGAATGAGGATAGCACCTTCTCATGATACTTTCATTGGAATACATCACAAACACCTGTTGATTTTAGGCAATCGCAGAATCACAGAAAAGTCTGCCTGTTGCTGTCCATTGTGACATTTGAGCTCTACAACTACACAAGGGTAATCTCACTGTGTGTATTTGAACATTTATCAAAAGATGTAATCCAAAG
>CM045728.1:37192349-37234849 GCA_024760905.1 Plotosus lineatus
ACTTCAACGTATGGCTCATCAACTTCGTCCCTCTGTAGTTTCCACAACTCTACACATCTCCCTTGTTCTTAAAAATGGGTACAGGCACACTTTCCCTTCATTCCTCCGGCATCCTCTCACTCTCTAAGACCTTGTTGAATGTTCTTGTCAGAAAATCCACTGCTCCCTCTCCTAGACCATCACTTCCATACCTCCACTGGAATATCATCAGGACCAACTGCCTTTCCACTCTTCATCCAATTCAATGCCCTTCTCACTTCTCCCTTACTAATCTTTGCTAATTCCTGGTCCTCAACAGTCACCTCTCTCTCTCATTTTCCTCATTCATCAGCTCTTGAAAGTATTCTTTCCATCTTCCAGCACACTTCTGACATCAGTCAATACATTTCCCACACTGTCCTTAATCACTCTAACTTGCTGCATGTCCTTCCCATCTCTATTTCTCTGCTGTGCCAACCTTTATAAATCATTTTCTCCCTACTTACTGTCCAACCTCGCAGACAAGTCACCATACGCCTTCTGTACTGCTACCTTTGCCTTACGCAGTGTCTTCCTGTACTCCAGTTTACTCTTTTCGGTCCCCTCTATGTCCCATTTCTTCTTAGCTAACCTCTGCTTTTGTACAAACTTGTGCACTTCCTCATTCCCCACCATCAAGTCTCTTCATCTACTGTCCTTCCAGAGGACACACCAAGTACTCTCCTACCTGTCTCCCTGATCACATTAGCTGTGATTGCCCAGTCTACAAGCACTTCCAGACCACCCAGAACCTGTTTCAACTCCTCCTCGAAGACAACACGAAACGCTTACTTTTTCAGTTTCCCCCACTTGGTCTTCTGCTTTGCCTTTGCCTTCTTCAATTTTCTTACCATCAGCATCATCCTGCACACCATCATCCTGTGCTGTTTGGCAACACTCTCACCCACTACTACTTTGCAGTCACTGACGTCCTTCAAATTACATCGCCTACACAAGATGTAGTCTACTTGTGTGCTCCTACCTCCGTTTTTATAAGTCACCCTATGCTCCTGTCTCTTCTGGAAGAAAGTATTCACCACAGCCATTTCCATCCTTTTTGCAAAATCTATCAACATCTGTCCTTTTGTGTTCCTGTCCTGGATACCAAACCTACCCATCACTTCCTTGTTCACTCTGTTTCCTGCACCAACATGTCCCTTGAAGTCTGCCCCAATGACCACTCTTTCACCTCTGGGGGTACTCTGCATCACTTCATATAACTCACTCCAGAATCTCTCCTTCTCTTCTCGCTCACATCCTGCCTGTGGGGCATAAGCACTAACAACATTGAACATCACACCTTCAATTTCTAACTTGAGACTCATCACTCTGTCTGACACTCTTTTCACTTCTAGAACATTCCTGACAAACCCCTCTTTCAAGATGACTTCTACTCCATTTCTCTTCCCATGCACACCATGATAAAACAGTTTAAACTCTTCTCCTAAGCTTTTAGCTCTGCTACCTTTCCACCTGGTCTCCTGAACACACAGTATGTCCACCCTCCTTCTCTCTATCATGTCAGCCAGCTCTCTACCTCTTGCTTTCATAGTTCCAACATTCGAAGTCCCTCCTCTCAGTCCTAGACTCATGTTTTTCCCCTTCTCTCTCTCTCTCTGCCGACGGACACGCCTCCCGCCTCTCCTTCGACCAACAGTAGTCCAATTTCCACCAGCACCCCATTGGTTAACAGCACTGATGGCAGTCGTTGTTAACCCGGGCCTCGACCGATCCGGTATGAAATTTTACTTTACAGTTTGCATTTTGTATTGTGGCAAAAGTTTTACGCCGGATGTACTTCATGTTGCAACCCTCTGCATTTATCCTGGCTTGGAACTGGCGTGAGTGCGGACACTTGTTTGTGCCCCCCCTTCTTCACGGCTGCATATATATATCCAGTGGTAGCTCGGTTCTAGACCACCATTTGTTCCAGACGTCTGTTCGAATTCCAGTTTGTTCGAATTCCGAATCCCCTTTTTCTCATTACAAATCATGTAAATAGACTAAGACCATTTACATGAACAGAAATTTTCAGCAATTTACGGTACCGTAACTCATACCATATGTCCGCAAATTAAGTGAAAAATTATTGAATATAGTACACTAAAATAAAAACCACAGAACAGTTAAAGCATAAGAACAATAAAGATAAGAATTGTTACCTTTGTGGTGGTGAGCAGTTGGCATACGAAAATGTTGGAGAGGGAGAGAGGAGGAGAATCCCCTTCCATAACAGCTTCAGGTTAATCAGCCAAAGGTGTTTTTTCTCGTCCTACTTGCTTTGGCGTGGATGACTCTTCTTCAGGATGTCCGTTTTTTTTTTTTTTTTTAAACATTTCTAATGAGGCTTGTTTCAAAACTTCTCGGAAGTGGCTCAGGACCTCATTGTTAAAGGTGTTCACAGCGCTGCTAGCTTTAGCTTTATCAGGGTGATACAGGTCAACAACTTCCGGACTTTCAAACCGCCGGAATTCCACCCCTCACCCCCCTGACTGATATATACGTACATGTATATGTATATATAATATCAATAAATACATAGCCAATGCTATAAATGCTTATAATAACAATTAACCATTCAAAAAATACATAAAATTTAAATAAAATATAAATACACACAAAGACGCACACACGCAGATGCACACCTTTAGGTTGTTTTTTGTTTGTTTGTTTTGTTTTGTTTTGTTTTGTTTTGTTTTGTGTTTGTTTAGGGTTTTTTTATTTGATTTTTATTTGTTTGTTTTTTGCATAATTGGCCTTGTTTTTGTGCCATTTTCCTTAACCTGTTTCCCTTTTCTTCTTTAATTTCCTTTTTTTAATTTTGATGAATATTAAAAAAAAAAAAAAATGATGCACTGAAGCCGCATAAATTGAAGCACGAAGTACGGGGAAACCCTGTATATTCTTTGCCAAATTGTAACCTCTTCAGCACATGTCATTTTTTCAGCAGTGAGACCTTGCAGAGCTTCTTCAGATAGGCGTCTTCGAATTGTAACAGTACTCACATGTGACTTTAGACCTTCTTTGATCTTCTTGGAATTGATTTTTGGCTGAGTCCTTGCCATTTTGGCTTCTTCCTCAATCCATTCGATTGGTAGCTTTCGCTTTCTTCTATGTCTCCTGTTTTGATTAATATTGTAAACCATTTATTCATTCTAGCTGTGCATGCTATCATTTTCTGCACTTCTTTACCTTCCCCCGCTCCAATCAACGTTTTAATCAAGGCACGCTGTTCTTCTGAACAATGTCTGGAAGGACCTATTTTTGTCAGAATTTCAGTAATAAATGCTCTACAACCAGCATGTGCAACATTTACTACCTTTCTTCCTAACATAAGGCAATAATTGGCAATAATTGTCACCTGTTTTACATTGAATAATTGACCTCACTAACTGAATGCCCCACTGCTATTATTTTGATCATGCTCCTTTCAATAAGTCATTAAATTACACAGAATCAGCAGCATGAATGTCATGAGTATTGGATTTGTTGGATTCTATTACTCCATTACACCTGCTAGTAAATTATTTGCCAGGTAGAAATATAATTTCTACCAAAAACAGTTATTGATCAGGTTAGTGATGTTTGACTGCTATTATTTTGAACACAACTGTATACAGTATTTATGTTTTGGAACTAAAGCTTAATACTGTATAATGCTATGCAACAAAGTCAGTAATTAGCTCGCCAATCCTTGGTAGTATGACCTGTAAGACCCTGATATACCAAAAATGTTTATCTGACACCATGATATGCATGTGTTCAGTGAGGTAATTAAATGGACTGAGGTGCTGCTATTGCATGCTGCTTTGAGGACATTTCCTCTTGCAAATCCAATAATTTGGCATTGTGATGGTAATGATAGTGGCAGTAATGAAAAGGGACACTAAAGGATAACATGCAGTTATAACCTTCAAGCAACAATAAACCATTAGAGCCTCTCAGTTTAACTGCACAGGCTCTTCTGTGGCTTGGCAGGTAGTTGAGACACTTGAAACACGAAAAATATACTCAGTACTGGAAATGAAATGGCATAGATGGGGCAATTCATCACTGAATGGGAAATTTTTTATTTTTTATTTATTTATTTAAGGGACAATGTACAGGAACATTAAGCTCATAGAGACAGAGATGTACTGTACCAGATTATAGCTTAATAGCTAGTTTCCATCTGTAGTCCCTAATTTAGAACAGCCAATTAACCTACAGTGCATGTCTTTTGGATTGTGGGAGGAAACCGGAGCACCCGGAGGAAACCCACACAAGCACGGGGAGAACATGCAAACTCCACACAGAAACGCCCAGGCCGGGAATCAAACCCAGGCCTTCTTGCTGTGAGGCGGACGTGCTAACCACTACACCACCGTGCCGTCTTGAATTGTAAAACACATTCAGTAATACATAACTACTGTAAATACATTTAGATGATACATTCTAAAAATTTATTTAACAAACATATTTCTATCTATCTATCTATCTATCTATCTATCTATCTATCTATCTATCTATCTATCTATCAACTACAGAGATGCATTTGCAGCTAACTGTAATTTGTCAATTTATTAACTTGGAAATAATAAAATACAACTGCTAATAGCTAAAGAAATATAGTTTGTTTCAGCAATAAAATTGTGTATAGGTACTTGAATTTGACTCGTTTTTCTGAGCATTTTAAGAACCCAGCCTCCCACCTCCACCCAAGATTTAGCAACCATTTCAGTAACATGTAAATAGTTTTGAATTGGGACCATTAGGATAATGTGAGAGCATGTAAAATGTAAAATGGCTGCTTTCAGTTTCAACATAATGGATGGTTTTTGTACGCTGAATGGTTTACTTGAGTGCAAGTGCATGTCAGTTGAAGAGACAATTGCACTGATATTTTTCGTTGGGCTTGCTTGACAAATGTGTTTGTTGTGTTTGAAAAGTGAAATAAGGACTTTAAAATATTTGAGTGCTATTAAAGTTTGTCTTTGATTGAACTTTATATATTGTATTTACTTGCTGAATGTAAGCAAACAGAAAATTCAAAAAAAGTAAAAATTAAATAAAATAAAACAATGCCCCTAATTATATGTAAACATACACATTTTCCCATGCACTTAATTTGTGGTGCTAAAATATTATCAAACTATCATCATTAGCTTAAAATATTTAATTGAAAATGCTTCTAGAATTTCCAGTATATCAACTGCAACATGTTAGTTTTGTTTATTTTGATTAAATAGACTATAAAGAAGAAGACTATAATAATTACGTTTACACCTTGAAGCAGTCGGTGTTGTCATGGGTGTGAGTGTATAGTTGTTGCTGTAGCTGTAGCTGCACATATGTCCGGGTATACTTTAGTTAGTCTGGGTTTTGACGTCTAGTTGAACAGTGTGGTTCATGGTGTATGGACATAAAATTAAAGTTGTCTTTATATTTAGAGATAAATAAAGAAAGCTTCATACACTACAAAGAAATACTTGGCAAGATATAACATTTATTGTTTACATATGCAAAGAAACAAGACTGGTAATAGCCAGGCTGAGTATTTATAGAGACACAATATACTGCTAGATGGCAGTATATACTGCTAGATTGGCTTGCTGACCATTACACCCTGCATATCTGTGGCTCTGAGGTAGAGACTGTTAGAACCACTAAGGTCCTTGGGTGCACAAGTTCATTGGGGTGTACCAATAACCTCACAATGACCACTAACACCGGTTTTGCTGTGAAGAAAGCAAAACAATATCATTACTTTCTGCAGGAACTAAAGACAACCAACCGTCTACCAACTGTCCTCTCAACCTAATATAAGAGGCATAGTGGAGAGCATCCTGTTGAGCTGCATTACCCTGTGGTTTGGGAACTTAGAGGATTGTAAGGATTGGGAACTCACAGGGTCACAAGCGAGTGCATTGTGAGAACATTTAAAAGGATAATTGGGAGCTCTCTCCCCACCATCCAGGACCTGTTCCTAACAAGCTGTCTACTGAGTGCTTTCCTCTCCCCTCTTATGGTTTGTTTGACCTCCTCCCATCAGACAGGAAGTTTTGAAGCATCAGAACCCACACTGCGAGGTTTTGCAACAACTTCTTTCCCCAAGCTGTCTGAGCCCTGAACACACACACCCACCCACACACACACACACACACACACACACACACACACACACACACACACACACACACACACACACACACACACACACACGTGCACGCGCACGCACACTTCTCAAGGGTTAACTCGCACTGGACACTGCAGCACTAGCTTTTGTTAGCCTTAGAGTTATTGTTTAGTTTAGTGTTTATCCCTATTGCATTGTTTACTTCACCTGAAACTCACACAGAATGGCATTTCATTCTACTACATGCCCTTTATGAATGATAATAAAGGTAAGTTTGAGTTGAGATAATGAATATAATATATGAGCTGCCAAAATAATGATATTTTTAAATGGGTGAGTTCATTCTTACTTCAAATCGTTCATTTTCTGAACCGCTTAATCTTAATCAAGGTCATAGGGAGGCTGGCGTCTATCTTAGCCAACTCTGGGTGAGGGCAGAGACGTGCACATTTTGTTTTTATTTAAATGCATTACTTCTGGTGTATTTGTTATGAGATGTATAGTGGCTGATTCACAGAGCAAACTTTATTCTCAGACCCGATACTTCCCCTGTGGTTATTGCTGTTCTCTATGCCTGCTAGCCAGATTGCAGCAGTGGCAATGATTCAGCTCCACTCTCTATCACAGCTTATAAACTCAGTGCTGAGCGCTACCAGTCCTGCAGGGATCCAACTCAGAGGCTAGGGCAAAATAAGGAGCACTGAAGCCTGATAAAGCAGACACTGAAAAAAACATGTGAGTTTGAAAAATACACAGATGCATCTGCATAAGTTAGTGTAAAAGAGAAGGTGTGTGTGTGTGTGTGTGTGTGTGTGTGTGTGTGTGTGTGTGTGTGTGTGTGTGTGTGTGTGTGTCTGTGTGTGTGTGTGTGTGTGTGTGTGTGTGTGTGTGCGCGTGTGTGTGTGTGTGTGTGTGTGTGTGTGTGTGTATGTGTGGTGGGGTAAGCAAAGAGGTTTTATCTGATTGTGTGAAATCCTCTGCAACAAATTAGACAAGTGTTGACAGCAGCAGGAGGAATGAGCAAGAGGAGGGAGTTTTGCCTCCAAGAACAGTGTAGGAGGAGGTGCAGCTCCCAGGCAGCAGTAACAGAACTGAACATAGGTGAGAGTGTACTGCTTCACCGGAATTCAGAGAGATACCAAATTAAACACATTGGGTGTCTTGACAGCTGATTGCACTTATTGGATTTGTCTTAGCTTTCTTTCTGCCTTATGTAAGCTGCACAATTGTGAACATAATAATAGTAATCATGATTATTGATGCATTACTGTACTTATAATTTATAAGCCATAATATCTTTGAATGACAACACTGTAGACATTGCTGTCCTATTACACTTTATAAAGCCTCTGCTGTAATATGTGACATTATATTACAAAGCTTCATATATAATCATATATAATACACATATATATATACATATATATATATATATATATATATATATATATATATATATATATATATATATATATATATATATATATATATATTTTTTTTTTTTTTTTTTTTTTTTTTTTTATATAATTTATTTTAGATACTCTGATCAGCCATGACTAGTATAGAGAACATTGAAATCACCTGTTTATTATTGTGTTACTCCTACTTGCATCACCAAAATGTTCATATCCAACTAAGGTATGGAATTCACAAGACATCTGAAAGTGTGCTGTGGAATCTGTTACCAAGCAGTCCAGACCATCCTTTTGTTCATTTAAGTTGCAAGATGGGCCGTGGATTGGATATGCATGTCCAGCATATAACACCGATGGGAAAATTTGGAGTCCAGTTTTCCTCAGAGATAACTAGATGCCTCTCCAAAGAGACTAATACATTTAGGGAACATTGTTTACACAAAGTGGAATAGTACTTCACTCATTCACTCATCTGCCAAACTGCTTACTCTTATTAGGGTCGTGCCTATGTCAGCGGACACCACCTGGGTGAAAAATGGGTACATCCTGAACAGCTCTATAGACTATCGTAAAGGGAATATTTGTTTAGTCAGATAGTATATGTCAAAGTATCATCCGCATGGATTCTCGGACCCAAAACTTTCCAATTGAACATTTTCAGAATATCACATGACTTCCAGTGCATTGCTTATTTTTTCTTGTCTGCTCTGTTAACATCTTTTCTCCTTCAATGCGGTATACAAATACTCATTCATCACTAGTACAACTTCTTCCCTTGCTCCATGATCCACTTCTGATTCACCCATGCTCATTGTAGGCAAATATATTGCTGGATAATGATTGAGTATTTGCAACATGACTGGTCTGCAGCCATCCGGCTTCATATGTACCAATCTGTAATGCATTGTGTTCTGACACCTTTCTATAAACCTTTTTCATTCTTTTCATGTTAGTGCTTGTCTAGTGGTGTTGCTTGCAGATTTTTGAAGGAACTTGCAGGCAACTGGTATGTTCTTTACCAGAATTCACTGATGCTGATGGTGGCAGGCCAGCAAATACTGAGGGTCTTGCATTGGCAACTGTTGATGAAATATATTATACCTTTCTACTTTGATATATATTATACTTTTCTAGGGGTGGTAACTGTAGTTCTCCATGTGTCTACTCTGTATGGAAGGCGTTCATTGAGACGTCCTTACAACTCCAGATGCTTCAAAGTGGTATAGGTGCTGCTTGTGCCGTCCTAATTTGTGCCCTGACTTTAGCCTCCATGCTGCCCTACTTTTTGGAGACACTGCTCAGTCGGGCAAAGATTTCCACCTCCCCCAATATTTTGCCACTCAGCAAACATAGCTGCTACATTGTTGGTTTTCTTTGGCATCTGCTGCTTGATATGCAACAGAACTGCCAAAGCATTTGCAAAGTCCATGCCATCCAGCTATGTCCAAGGTGTCCACTGGACTCTATGTACGCTCTCTTCTCTAGAGGTTTTCATTATTAAGTAAATTACCAGTAGAAAGAAATGGTATGAGTGTAAGTGTAATGGTAGGAGTGTAAGCATCCTTGACTGTCTTCAGTCATCTCTATAAAAGTCTCTGTGAGGTGTCCTCCATGGACAGTTTTTGCAGGTCAGTCATTCGGATGAGTTACTGATGATGGAAACTATCTTCACTGGCATCTTGCAATGTTGCAGAAGCTTCCAAAGGGACTTAAAAAAGTTTTTTTTGTTGTTTTTTTTTTGTTTGTTTTGTTTTGTTTTTTTTACATCAAAGTTAATGTATGAGGATGTGTTCCACTGTTGGTCACAAAGTTGACTATTTTTGGGATCCTTTATTCTGTTCAAGACTACCATTCCTGGCACCCACAATGATGTTATCCATCTGTGGTTTGCACAGTTAGTAAGGTTTCCTTTCTTAATAACATGTCCCTCCTTTCTGTTATCCTTAATTCCTGATATCTTTGAAGCTTGGAGAGTGTATGTCCACCAAGGTCCCTATGTCTGACTTCGGTGCCTCTGTCAAAATGTTGTCTGGTCTTGCTATCCTTCTGTTTTTCAGTTGATTGATGATGTTCCTAAATTCTTCTCTAGTTGGTATGTTCAAATTTATGGAACGCCATGCCAGGCTATTTAATGCCTGGTGGGTTCTATGCTGTCGGTCTGTCCATAATTCCTTCAGAGTGCTCCATCTATATGTTCTTCTGTTGTTTTTATCACATTATTAGTTTTTCCTCCTCATTTTGCTTGCCTTCTTCTGCTCTGGATCTGGTTTCAATCTGGCTGTTGTTGACCCTTTATCTTATCTACCTTTTATTCAAAGCTAGCATTGATATTTTTTAGAGATCAGTAATCCTTTGTGGGATCTAAACACATGGACTAACCTTCATTCTTCATTGCTTGTCAGCTCCATTCCTGGTTACCCATTCCGTCTTTCTTCTAACACGTATGATATGTATTAAGTCACTGAACACCAGAAGCATCCCAGAAGACCTGTGGTTTTCAAGTTAACTACTTAAGTCACTCAGATTTTTCGCATTTTTCAGACTTTCCCATCGTTCATGTTTCCAACACATCAACTTCAAAACCTGACTGTTCCCTTTTTGAGCAGTATTCACCATTCCATGACAGGTGCCATTATAACGATATTTAGGTGTCATTATAACAATACAATCATTTTTATTCATTTAGCCTTTTAAGTAGTTTTAAAGTTATGGCTGATCAGTTTTTGCTCAACTGCAGGCTGTCATATTGTTTTAATGGACCACAAAATGTAAATGTTATGAGTGATTTGTTATTGTACATATACATGTATATCTATGTACGCACTGGGAATAGGAAATGATCGCCCTTCAAAACATTCACATTGTTTTGCTTTAATTACACACTAAATGTACTGTGTGAATAGTCTGAAATAGTTACACAAACATTTTTTTTTTCATTCATATCTGCTTAATGCTCTATAACAGCTAATAAAATATATAATGCCAACAATTAAAAAAAAAAAAAAAAAAAAAAAAAAAACGGGAAGCTGATGTTCAAAGAAGGACTAAGATCACATTTTTGATCAACTGATCTAAAACAATATTTAGTTAATACGCTTATTAGCTTGACTTTGATTGAAGTAACTTTTTGAATGCATTCAAATGTTTTTTTTTCTATCTTTCTTTCTTTTATTTCCATGTCTCTGGCAGATTTTAACATAAAACATGTTTGTTTTTAAATTTTGAGTTGTTTAATGCTAAACATTTTCAAAGAAATATACTTTTTTCTTGTATTCAAATTTGAATTTTCAATGGCAAACTTTTGAAAATGTTATATAAAAGTAATTTTCTCCCATGTCTCAAGCAGTAGAACAGGACATAAAATATGTTTATTTTAAAATAATAATTAATAATGTCATGAATATTTTCATAAATATTTTCAAAATGACTACCATAGGAAGCTAAGTTCAAGTTATATGATGAGCAACAGTCGAATAATGAGAATCAAAATGCCCAAGTCAATAAAATGTGTTCTTACTCTGTTAAAAAAAAAAGCAAAGATAAATTATTTTTACCTGCTTCCTAATGTCTCAAAGCTCAGTGTTGACTTGTTAAGTTATGGAAAGTTTGTAATTTTGTTAGTCTATTGGTACTAAAAGATTTTTTTTTTCTCAAAAAAAAAAAAAAAAAAAAAAAAAAATGTGATTTACAACTTTTTGAACATTAGTGAAAAGGTTAAAGGATCGCCCTCCTGCTTCCATATTTTGTGAAATTACTTTTTCTGTCATTATATCCATAAGTCTGTTGGATTCTTCTTTTTAATCAATTTTTCACTTGTAGACAGTGCAATATTTGACTTTTCTTTTTTACAGAGCTGTTCAGGCTATGTCAAAAAGCATGGCGGCCATTGGTGGACTACAGTCAGTTTTGCTGTGTGCGTTGTGATAATGTCATGTTGAGTGGCGAATCTTAATCCCACTTATACTTTTTTGACAGAAGGCAACAGATTTTTCTCAAAAGGTGGAAGTTCCCCCATCTATATTTACTTTTATAATCTTATTTAAGTAAATCAGTCCCTACTTATTTTAGTAACCCAGTCCCTGCTGAGAGAGAATCACTTAAAAACAATTGATATACTGACCTCTGGAATAAGCTCTTTTATTTATTTATTTATTTATTTATTTATTTTTAATGTTTTAATATATCGCACTGCTTAAACCCTTTGCATCTCTGCAAATTGATATGATTCATATAGCCTATAACTGCGCAAACGTGATTATTCATCCATATCCAGATTCCTAGTTACACTTGATTTTATTATATTACTTTGTTAAGCATACTCTGTTACAAGTGATGTGCATAGATTTGCTAATGAGAGGGGGCAAGGGAGAAAGAGATAAAGAGAGCTGATGGTTCGTCACTCTGTCTGGATCCATCGTGTTGTCTATGGTATTAGCAAAGCACAACAATGTAAAAGTTAACACGTATTAAACTATCTGGTAATGCAAATAGCTCCACTTTTAACACACTTCAACTACATAGACTGGTTCAGAAGTTGGGAAATCTAGGCTTAGGGAATTCACTGTGCAGCAGGGTACCGGACTTTCTCAGTAACAGAGCTCGGAACATCAGGATACAAGAATACATTTCCTCCACTCTCATCCTGAACACCAGAACACCAGAGGGGAGTGTTCTTAGCTCTCCCCTTGTTACGGTGTGTAGGTTTTGGGGATTCTTTTTTGTTTTCCTGCATTTCTCTGATCCTGTTTTCTCCCCAGCAGTGCAGGCTGCGGCTGAAAGGGTGTGGCTGACCTACTTCTGGCTGAGTGCAGTCGGGCACACCTGATCCCACTCCTCAGTCAACTCACTATAAAGACCAGCTACACCTTCACCTTCCTGCCAAAAGATTGTATGATCTCACTTGGTCGCTGCCTTGGGTTCTCTCCTTGCTCCTGGTTTTTGCTATGTGGTCAGCCAGCCTTCCCAGCCACCGTCTCACCGTCAGTGTTTGTTACCGTATATTTTCTTTGGCGTCTCTAGCATTTGTTACTGTTTATTTTCTTCAGCATCTCCAGCAAGTAAATAAATTTCACCTGTTGAACTGTTAATCTTCTCTTGCAATTCCTGGTTCCAGCTGAAAGTTCAAACCATAACAGAATCTTTTGGACAGTATGGACCCAGCAGAGACAGAACATTTTAAACAGGTGATGTTCAGCCTAGGAGCCATGTTGAGCCAACATGACTCTACACTGAATCTAGTTATGGACTATCTTCAATGATTAGACACCAGCATGGCCCAGCTCGGCGGAAGGATGGACACCATTGCCACCCAGCTGGCCACCTTGACCCCTCCTACTGACCCTTCACCTTAAGCACCAGCCGCAGTGCCTAACATGCCATCACGCCATCATGAGTTTGCTCACTAACCAAACTTCATTCTGGGCATTCGCAGTTCCCACTCACACCCCATATTTGTGTTCTAAAAACAGTCAGTTCACACATTTTTTTTTGTTTTTGACCATCCTGTCAAAGGTAAGGAAGCAGGCAGTCAGTTACTACAGATAAAACAATATTCACAATCAGTATCACAATATGCGATAGAATTCCACATATTAGCAGTAGAAAGCGGCTGGACTGATCCTGTTCTCTGGGGCGTTTTCCTCAAAGGCCTGTCTGAAGAGATTAAAGATGAGCAACCGGCCCATAATGAGACAGCAAGTCCAGAGGAGCCAATCACCTTGGCTATAAGACGAGACAACAGGTTTAGGATGAGATGCAAGGAAAGAGCCCTGGGAAGGAGGATCCAAACCGTCATCTCGTCTACAGGCAGCCACATGGTTTGCAACCCCATGCCCTCCATCTCATACTCAACCATATTGGACTTTCTTCCACCAGACTAGTGGTCGATCACGAGCCTGTGCAGCATGGTCGCGCCAAGCTGACCCCTGAAGAAAGACAGCGGCAACTGAATAACCGCCTTTGCATCTATTGTGCCAAGAAGGGGCATTGCCTCGCCCAATGCCCAGTAGTGCCAGGCTCACTAACAGGAAGGCGGGTGTTGGTGAATCGAACCTCCTCAAATCCCCCCAACCACATTCAAACTAAAGGTACACTACACTTTGCACATCAAACACTGCCCGTTCAAGATTTTATTGACTCTGGAGCTGATGGCAATTTTATTGAGTCAGAGCTAGTTAAGCTCCATCACCTCCAAGTGTATGAACTCAGAACCCCTAAAGAGGTGTTGACCATAGATGGCCGACTTATTGAACACGTTACACACAAAACAAAACCTGTCAAACTCACCCTATCTGGTGACCACCATGAACACCTAGAACTCTTTGTCATCTCGGTCCCTCTGACTCCAATGGTGCTGGGGTGGCCATGGTTAAAGACTCAAAATCCATACATAGACTGAGCAACACTCACTATTCGTGATTGGAGTGACTATTGGCACCAACACTGCTTACTGTCAGCTGTTCAAACCCAAGCTTCCCAAACCCCTATCCCACCTGAGAATATTGACTTGACATGCATCCCCAGTGAATCCTACCTCATACCAGATGCTCTCTCCCAGGAGTACTCCCCAGGAGAGGAATAGGCTGCCACTGAAACCATTTTGCCCTCCTCCTGTGTGGTTGGAGCATCTAGATGGGAGGTGGAGTGGCTGGTACAGGATGCTTAGCAGGTAGAACCAGAGCCCAAAGGATGCCCACAGAGACAATTATGTGCCCCACCACCTACAAGAACTCCAGTGCTCCGGTGGAAATACTCTTCCAAAATGGCCTGCCATCATAGGGTTAACCGAACACCTGCACCGGACTATAAAGTAGGCCAACAGGTCTCTTCAAGAGACCTTCCTCTTCACACAGATTCCAGGGAAATAGCTCCCAAGTACATTGGTCCATACACCATTGAATACATTATAAAACCCAGTTCCATCCAACTAAAATGCCCTTCAGCACTCAAGGTACACCCATTCTTTCATGTCTCTCTTGTGAAACCCGTGGTGGAAAGCCCCCTTTATCTTCCTACTGATCCTCCACCCTCTCCCACCCAGCTTACTCAGTCAACCACATACTAGATGTACGCAGGCTGGGTCAGAGCTACCAGTACCTGGTGGAGGGGTATGGTCCCAAGGAACATTCTTGGGTCTCTCGATCCCTTGTCCTCGACCCTCATCTGCTGACTGACTTCTACAACAGGTTCCCAGACAAGTCTGGTCAGACAACAGATGGGATCCCGGGGGTACGGGGACGGGGACGGGGACGGGGGGGGGGGGGGGGGTTGTTACGGTGTACGGGTTTTTGGGATTCATTTTGGTTTTCCTGCATTTCTGTAATCCTGTCTTCTCCCTGACAGTGCGGGCTATGGCTGAGGGGATGTGGCTGACCTACTTCTGGCTGAGTGCAGTAGGGCACACCTGATCCCACTCCTCAATCAATTCAGTATAAAAAACAACTGCACCTTTATTGCTGCCAGAAGATTGCATGATCTCACTCGGTCGCTGTGTTGTGTTCTCTCCTTGCTCTTGATTTTTGATGTGGTCAGCCAGCCTTCTCAACCACCGTCTCCCGTGTTTGTTACCATTTAATTTTCTTCTTTCATGGGAACCAAGGAGATGATAATGTAATTCAGGCTATCAAAACAAATTGAGCACTCTGCCCTCTACATTGATAGAGAGGGTGTGGTGCTTCAAATTCCTTGGAGTCCACATATCTACTGACATCACCTGGACCACAAACATCTCCAGTCAGGATGGGAAAGCACAACAAAATATCAGAAACTCTGACAAGCCATCTATCCTGACCCGTACTGACAAACTTTTACCAATCCGCCAATGAGACCCTCCTGACCTACTGTTGTATGGTATTTTCCAGCAGCTGTACTGCAGAAGACATGAAGGCCTTGCAGTGGGTGGTGAGGAAAGCAGAGCTGGTAATTGAAATTACATGACCCTCCCTGTTACATTTACATTCAGACTTCAGAGTAGATCCAGTGGAATAATCAGGGACACCACACACCCTAGACACCCTCTTTTTCTTCCCTCTCCCCTCCGAAAAAAGGTACAGGACATTAAAAACAAAAACTAATAAACTAACAGCAGCTTTTATCCGCATGCTGTTTAAGGTGTAATCCTCCACCAATACCATCACACACATTGACTGAATAATCCTCATTAAAACCATCGTTCTGGACAGTGCAATACTTATGTTTCAGTGCAATATTGACGTTTAATTTTCAAGTGATTACTGGTGTGTCGAGATCTCGCACCATGTACCTTATAATTAAAAGCTCTACTTCTTACCCGGTATATATCATACACCTTTGAGATATCATTCTCCCTTCTGTATATGTATTAATAGGTGTGAATACATGTACAAGTGTGTAAATGTGTGAACATGTAAATAGATATATAGGTTTATGTGGGATATATGTGTCACTTCTTCTTTTTCTTTTACTTTCGGCTGCTCCCTTCAGGGGTCGCCACAGCAAATCATCCGCCTCCATCTCACCCTGTCCTCTGCATCTTCTTTTCTGACTCCAACGACCTTCATGTCTTCCTTCACCACATCCATAAATATCTTCTTTGGTCTTCCTCGAGGCCTTTTGCCTGGTAGTTCCAGCCTCAGCATCCTACTGCCAATATACTCACTATCCCTCCTCTGTACATATCCAAACCATCTCAATCTAGCCTCTCTGACTTTGTCTCCAAAACATTTTACATGGGCTGTCCCTCTGATATACTCATTTCTGATCCTATCCATCCTCGTTACTCCCAGAGAGAACCTCAACATTTTCATCTCTGCTACCTCCAGCTCTGCCTCCTGCCTTTTCCTCAGCGCCACTGTTTCTAAGCCATACAACATCGCTGGCCTCACCACCATCTTGTACACTTTTCCCTTCATTCTTGCCGACACTCTCCTATCGCACATCACACCGGACACTTTTCTCCAGCCATCCCAGCCTGCCTGCACACGCTTCTTCACCTCTTTTCCACACTCTCCATTGCTCTAGATTGTTGAGCCTAAGTACTTAAAATCCTCCACCTTTGTTATCTCTGCTCCCTGTAACATCACCGTTCCTCCTGGGTCCTTCTCATTCACACACATGTATTCTGATTTTCTGAGGCTAACCTTCATTCCTCTCCTTTCCAGGGCATACTTGGATATATGTGTCTCTATGTGTACATATAGATAAGTGTACATATGTGCATGTAGGTATATGCACATGTATCACTTAATAAAATTCCTTACTTGTATTTCGTGCACTTTTTTTTATAATTCCAGTGAAACAAAGAGCTGCTAAACTGATTTTTTTTTGTTTGTTCATTCAACAGTTAACAATAAAGATCTCTTTATCTATACAGTGGTACCGCACCTTATGAAATTAATCTGTTCCAGAGCCTTTTTTGTAACCTGCATTTTTCGCAAGTAGAACCGCATTTTACATGTAAAACGCGTGATTCGTTCCAAGGCCCCCAATTCTACCCTTTAAAAATTATAAAAGCATACCTTTTAAGGTACTTACTTCGTGTTGACCATGTCTTCTTAGCAGATTTATAATCTTACAAATGTTTATGCAAGGTTAAAAGCCTGAGCCAAAAAATAAAGTTGCAATGAGCACACTCGAAAAACTCCATGAAAGTGCACAATCCTTCCTAGCCATGCTGCTCAAGGAAGCTGCATCATCCCTCCTAGCCAATGGGAGGCCAGCGGGGCGGAATGTTGGATGATAGTCAATGGAGAGCAATTCGTGCATTGTTTGGATGTTTGAATGGCGTGTTTTAATGCTTGAATGGCGAGTTTAAATGTTTGAATGGCGCGTTTGGCATGTTTCGTAAGGAGAACTTGTTTCGTATGCAGAGACAAAAAAATTTTGAAAAATGTTTTTCGTAACCTGGATTTTTGGTTTGCTGGGACTATCATAAGGTGAGGTACCACTGTATCTCTTTATTTTAAGTGGCAATCTTAACATATATTAATTCACAATGTATCAGGTGACAATGCTGAGCACAGCCAAGCTTTCCCAGTATTTATTTCAATGTGCTCACTGGATAAAAGGTCAGGGCTAAAATTTATTTCAGAATTAGAATTATTTATTGATTTCAGAGGAAATCGTGTGCACACACTTGTTCCGTACAACGTAAGATTGAGATAAAAAGTGTTGAGAAAGAAAATGAAAGAAAAGTTACAAATATTAATCCAGGGAACCCTTGCTACTTCGCGCTTCGAATAATTCAGCTTCAGTGCATCGCGTTTTTTAAAAATAAATAAATAAATAAATAAATATTCAATTAAAAATAAGGAAATGAAGGAAGAATAGGTGGAAAAGCTAAGGAAAATATCACAAAAACAATGCCAATTATGCAAAAAAACAAAATCTCCCTTCAAAACTGGATACATTGTTGCATCTATGTGTGCACCTGCTTTAAGCCACGGCCCCCTCTGCCAGAGCCTAGTATTGTATACGTACCTGAGGATAATGTTTAATCATATTTCATACTTATATTTATGATCTATCTTTCTTAGATTTTATTCTATTTCTATTCCTACTTGTTCTTCAATTTCACTTTCAACCTTGGACATGTTGGTATCTCCAGATGTTTGCAAAACGAATGTTAGTAAGTTGGAGAGCGTCTGTATTTATATTTTATTTACATCTTATGTTATTTTTTTCAATGTTTAAATGTTATGATAAGCATTTGTAGCATTGGGTATGTATTTATTGATATTATATACACATATACATGTATGTATATGTCAGTTGAGGGGGAGCGGGGGTGGGGGTGATCCTGCTTTGAGGATTCCGATGGCCACGTGGGTGTCTCGGCCCCAATTAACCGCGGAAAGTGAGGGATCCCTGTATATACAAATATACATAAGAAATCATTCAGCCAATCAAATACAGCCGTGAGGGGGGTGGGGGCACAAGCCAATGTTCTTTCTCACGCCGGTCCAAAGGCCAAATAAATGCAGAGGATTGTGTCAGAAAGGGCATCCGACTGAAAAACCTATGCCAAATTAAACACGCGAATCAATATGACTTCCAAACCGGATCAGTCAAGGCCCGGGTTAACAAAGACCGCCATCACTGCTGTTAACCAACAGGGTGCTGGTGGAAACTGGATTACTGTTGGTAGAAGGAGAGGTGGGAGGCGTGTCCGTAGGCAGAGAGAGAAGAGGAAAGGCAAGAGTCTAGGACTTAGAGTAGGGACTTTGAATGATGGAACTATGACAGGAAAAGGTAGAGAGCTGGCTGACATGATGCAGGGAAGGAAGGTGCACATACTGTGTGTTGAGAAGACCAGGTGGAAAGGTAGCAAGGCTAGTAGCTTAGGAGCAGGATTTAAGCTGTTTTATTATGGTGTGGATGGGAGGAGAAATGGAGTAGGAGTCAGCTCGAAAAAGGGGTTTGTCAGGAATGTTATAAAAATAAAAAGAGTGTCAGTCAGAGTGATGAGCCTCAAGTTTGAAATTGAAGGTGTGATGTTCAATGTTGTTAGTGCTTATGCCCCGCAGACAGGATGTGAGCTAGAGGAAAAGGAGAGACTCTGAAGTGAGTTAGATGAAGTGATGCAGAGTACCCCCAGAGGTGAAAGAGTGGTCATTGGTGCAGACTTCAAGGGGCATGTGGCGCTGACAACAGAGGGCATGAGGAAGTAATGGGCAGGTTTGGTATCCAGGACAGGAACAGAAAAGGAGAAATGTTGATAGATTTTGAAAAAGGATGGAAATGGCTGTGATGAATACTTTCTTCCAGAAGAGACGTGAGCATAGGGTGACTTATAAAAGCAAAGAGCACACAGGTAGACGACATCTTGTGTAGACAATATAATTTGAAAGAAGTCAGAGACTGCAAAGTAGTAGTAGGTGAGAGTGTTGCCAGACAGCATAGGATGGTGGTGTGCCAAATGACGCTGATGGTGAGGAAGGTGAACAAGGCAAAGGCAGAACAGAAGACAAAGTGGTGGAAGCTGAAAATGGAAGAGTGCCGTGTTGTCTTCAGAGAGCAGTTGAAACAGGCTTTGGGTGTTCAGGAAGTGCTTCCAGATGACAACTACATCTAATGTGATCAGTGAGAAAGGTAGGAGAGTACTTGGTGTGTGTGCTCTGAAAAGAAAGTAGATAAGGAGAGTTGGTGGTGGAATGAGGAAGTGCAGGAGTGTGTACAAAGGAAGAAGTTAGTTAAAAAGAAATGGGGCATTGAAAGGACTGAAGAGAGGAAACAGAAGTACAGGGTGTCAAAGGCCAAACACAGGGCATATGATGACTTGTATGCTAGGTTGGAGAGTAAGGAGAGAGAAGATGATTTATACAGGTTGGCACAGCAGAGAAATAGAGATAGAAAGGACATGCAGCAAGTTAGGGTGATTAAGGACAGAAGGAAATATATTGACTGATGACAGAAGTGTGCTGGAAAGATAGAAAGAGTACTTTGAAGAGCTGATGAATCAGGAAAATGGGAGAGAAAAAAGAGTAGAAGAGGTTGCCGTTGAGCACCAGGACGTAGCAAAGATTAGTAAGAGTGAAGTGAGGAGGGCTTTGAAGACGATGAAGAGTGGAAAGGGAAAGTCAGTTGGTCCTGATCACATACCTGTGGGGGCATGGAAGTGTCTAGGAGAGGTAACAGTGGACATTTTGACAAGAATTCAACAAGGTCTTAGAGTGACAGAATGCCCGAGGAATGGAGGAGAAGTGTGTTGATGCCCATTTTTAAGAACAAAGGAGATGTACAGAGTTGCGACAACAAAGGGGGATAAAGTTGATAATCCACCTTATGAAGATATGGAAAAGAATAGTGGAAGCTAGACTAAGGGCAGAGGTCAGCATTTCTGAACAACAGTTTGGTTTCATGGCAAGAAAGAGCACCACAGATACAGTCTTTGCTTTTCAGATGTTCATAGAGAAATACAGAGAAGGTCAGAGGGAGCGGCATTGTGCCTTTGTGGATCCGGAGAAATTATACGACAGGGTGCTGAGAGAGGAACTGTGGTATTGCATGATGAAGTCTGAAGTGGCAGATAAGTATGTTAGAGTAGTGCAGGACATGTATGAGAGCTGTAAGACAGTGGTGAGCTGTGTTGTCGGCATGACAGAAGAGTTCAAGGTGGAGGTGGAACTGCATCAAGGATCAGCTCTGTGCCCCTCATTGTTTGCTATGATGATGGACGGGCTGACAGACAAGGTTAGACAAGAATCTCCATGGACTATGATGCTTGCAGATGACGTTGTGATCTGTAATGAAAGCAAAGAACAAGTGAAGAAAAATCTAGAGACACGGAGATATGCCCTGGAAAGAAGAGTAATGAAGGTTAACCTCAGTAAGACAGAATACATGTGTGAACGAGAAAGAGCCAAGAGGAACGGTGAGATTACAGTGAGCAGAGATAAAGAAGGTGGAAGATTTGAAGTACTTCGGCTCAACAATCCAGAGCAATGGAGAGTGTGGAAAAGAGGTGAAGAAGCATGTGCAGGCAGGTTGGAATGGTTGGAGAAAAGTGTCCGGTGTGCTGTGTTATAGGAGGGTATCGGCAAGAATGAAAGGAAAAGTGTACAAGACTGTGATGAGGCCAGTGATGTTGTATGGTTTAGAAACAGTGGCACTGAGAAAAAGACAGGAGGCAGAGTTGGAGGTAGCAGAGAGGAAAATGTTGAGGTTCTCTTTGGGAGTAACGAGGATGGATAGAATCAGGAATGAGTACATCAGAGGGACAGCACATGTAAGAGGTTTTGGAGACAACGTCAGAGAGGCCAGATTGAGATGGTTTGGACATGTTCAGAGGAGGGATAGTGACTATATATATTTGTTAGGCCTAGAGCAGAGGTCGGCAAACTTTGCCATTCAAAAGAGCCATATGGACCCATTTTCTACAGTAAAGAAAACACTAGAAGCCACAAATCTTTTCTTTCTTTTTTTTTTTTTTTGATATTTAAAATCAAATAACATTGCATACAATGTTTCTCCCCTTTTTCCCTTCGTCTTAATATAAAAAATAAATTTGTGTCGCATTGATTTAAAAGACTGCCGTGACAATTAAATTACAATCCTGCTCGCTTGCAACAAAAGCATTTACATTCAAAAAAAATCGCCAGCCTCCCTGCGTTCCGAATTAGGATTAAGTGGTTCAGTAAATGAATGAATGTATTTGAGTCCTTCTTGTATTTTATAAAAGAAAAAGAATATCTATCCCATGAAGGAGGGATGGGGTGCAGCCAGATGTGTTAACAAGTCGGGTAGCCTCCCTCACCATCACTCCCTTTGTGGGATTCTCTTTTTCTTTATTTGTTATGTTAATGCTGTTTTGTCATTGTTTTAATTTAGAAAAACCACAGCAACACAGAAAAGTATATGAAGACTAATTTTAAGAAGGAGCCTGTTAAACATTCTTTTCAATAATTTTAATGCTTAATACTGCACTGACTGACCCATTCTTAGAGTGGAGACTGAACCAGACCCAGGTTTTTTTTTTATTTTGTGACTGGGAGGAGAGTTATTTAATTCGGAGATTGCTGTGCATAAACCAAATCTCATCTCCACCTCTTACTTCAGCTGTGATTTCCATTCCCTGATTACAAACTGCAGCAGCGGAAGAATCTCTCTTGCTCTCTGTGCTACTGCTGGGATGGCGAGAACACTGCTTGCCGTGAGCACAAGGGTTTGGTGGCATGCTCCCGCAACCAACACAGCAGATCAAAAACACTGTGACTCTCAATCTTCTTCTTCTTCTTCTTCTTTTACTTTCGGCTGCTCCCTTCAGGGGTCGCCACAGCAAACCATCCGCCTCCACCGCACCCTGTCCTCCGCATCTTCTTTTCTGACTCCAACGACCTTCATGTCTTCCTTCACCACATCCATAAATCTCTTCTTTGGTCTTCTTCGAGGCCTTCTGCCTGGTAGTTCCAACCTCAGCATCCTACTGCCAATATACTCATTATCCCTCCTCTGTACATGTCCAAACCATCTCAATCTAGCCTCTCTGACTTTGTCTCCAAAACATCTTACGTGGGCTGTCCCTCTGATATACTCATTTCTGATCCTATCCATCCTCGTTACTCCCAGAGAGAACCTCAACATTTTCATCTCCGCTACCTCCAGCTCTGCCTCCTGCCTTTTCCTCGGCGCCACTGTTTCTAAGCCATACAACATCGCTGGCCTCACCACCGTCTTGTACACTTTTCCCTTCATTCTTGCTGACACTCTCCGATCGCACATCACACCGGACACTTTTCTCCAACCATTCCAGCCTGCCTGCACACGCTTCTTGATCTCTTTTCCACACTCTCCATTGCTCTGGATTGTTGAGCCTAAGTACTTAAAATCCTCCACCTTCGTTATCTCTGCTCCCTGTAACATCACCGTTCCTCCTGGGTCCTTCTCATTCACACACATGTATTCTGATTTTCTGAGGCTAACCTTCATTCCTCTCCTTTCCAGGGCATACCTCCACCTCTCTAGATTTTCCTGCACTTGTTCTCTGCTCTCACTACAGATCACAATGTCATCTGCAAACATCATAGTCCATGGAGATTCTTGTCTCACCTCGTCTGTCAGCCTGTCCATCACCATAGCAAACAAGAAGGGGCTCAGAGCTGACCCTTGATGCAGTCCCACCTCCACCTTGAATTCGTCGGTCACACCGACAGCACACCTCACCACTGTCTTACATCTCTCATACATGTCCTGCACCACTCTAACATACTTCTCTGCCACTCCAGACTTCCTGATGCAATACCACAGTTCCTCTCTTGGCACCCTGTCATATGCTTTTTCCAGATCCCCAAAGGCACAATGTAGCTCCCTCTGACATTCTCTGTACTTCTCTATTAATATCCTCAAAGCAAACATTGCATCTGTGGTGCTCTTTCTTGGCAAGAAACCAAACTGTTGTTCATTTTTTTTTTTTTTTTTTTTTTTGACTCTCAATGTAGCTGATTAATATAACAATAGCCATGTCCACAAGAGCACACATACAAAATCACCCCGCCCACAACAAATAAATGTCCACCTGCACCCGTGACTGTTAATTGTCATCTATGTAATGTTCAACCCTAAAAAAGCATTTCTTTCAAGGTTACCTGCTGGGTACCTGACCGTTGCAGGTCTCTGCCTTAGGCAGATTCTCCCATCATTCAGATGAAAGCTAATTTAACTTGTTACCCCTAGGGAGCCTGGGGTGCTTCTGATGTGAGTAAATAAACGGCATTTTCTTTTTGCAGTTGTTTTTTGGTGATGCAGTGGTTTTGAAGCACATTTGCACACGTTGGCCACCGTAAACTAGATATTCATTATTTTTAAAAGCCACGGAGCCGCATCAGTGAAGTGAAAGGGCCGCGTGTGGCTCCGAAGCTGCGGTTTGCTGACCCCTGGCCTAGAGGAAGACCAAAGAAGAGATTTATGGATGTGGTTAAAGAGGATATGAAAGTAGTTGGTGTAAGAATCTACCAATCTCGACCATTCATGGCTAAGACCTACCTCAATGAGAAGTAGTTGAAAAGTGGTTCTACCATCAGCTGCTGCATATCTAGTATGTTGACCATGTCACATATGAGGAAGTGGTTGAACAGATCAGAATGGATGGAGAACTCCGCCAAACAATCAAACATCATCCGCTAGATTTAGAACAGTTGATTAGAATAATATGTCTGTCTTTGGACTTCTTCTTTTCCTTTCGGCTGTTCCCGTCAGGGGTCGCCACAGCAAATGATCTGCCTCCATCTCTCCCTATCCTCTGCATCTTCTACTCTTACTCCAACGACCTTCATGTCCGCCTTCACCGCATCCACAAATCTTCTCTTTGGTCTTCCTCTGGGCCTTTTGCCTGGTAGTTCCAACCTCAGCATCCTACGACCAATATACTCACTATCCCTCCTCTGTACATGTCCAAACCATCTCAATCTAGCCTCTCTGACTTTGTCTCCAAAACATTCAACATGTGCTGTCCCTCTGAAGTACTCATTTCTGATCCTATCCATCCTCGTTACTCCCAAAGAGAACCTCAACATTTTCATCTCTACTACCTCCAACTCTGACTCATGTCCTTCCCCAGGGCCACTGTCTCTAAACCATACAACATTGCTGGCCTCATCACCGTCTTGTACACTTTTCACTTCATTCTTGCCGATACTCTCCTATCACACATCACACCGGACACTTTTCTCCATCCATTCCAACCTGCCTGCATGCACTTCTTCACCTCTTTTCCACACTCTCCATTGCTCTGGATTGTTGAGCCTAAGTACTTAAAATCCTCCACCTTCTTTATCTCTGCCCCCTGTAACCTCAAAGTTCCTCTTGGGTCCTTGTCGTTCACACACATGTATTCTGTCTTACTAAGATTAACCTTCAATCCCCTCCTTTCTAGGGCATACCTCCACCTCTCTAGATTTTCCTCCACTTGGTCTCTGCTCTCACTACAGATCATGATGTCATCTGCAAACATCATAGTCCATGGAGATTCTTGTCTAACCTCGTCTGTTAGCCTGTCCATCACCATAGCAAACAAGAAGGGGCTGAGAGCTGACCCTTGATGCAGTCCCACCTCCACCTTGAACTCTTCTGTCACACCGACAGCACACCTCACCACTGTCTTACATCTCTCATACATGTCCTGCACCACTCTAACATACTTCTCTGTCACTCCAGACTTCCTCATGCAATACCACAGTTCTTCTCTCGGCACCCTGTCATATGCTTTCTCCAGATCAACAAAGGAACAATGCAGCTACTTCTGACCTTCTCTGTACTTCTCTATTAACATCCTCAAAGCAAACACTGCATCTGTGGTGCTCTTTCTTGACATGAAACCAAACTGTTGTTCACAAATGCTGACCTCTGCCCTTAGTCTTGCTTCCACTATTTTTTTCCCATAGCTTCATTGTATGGCTCATCAACTTTATCCCTCTGTAGTTGCCACAACTCTGTACATCTCCCTTGTTCTTAAAAATGGGCACAAGCACACTTCTCCTCCATTCCTCTGGCATCTGCTCACTTTCTAAGACCTTGTTGAATATTCTTGTCAGAAAATCTACTGCTACCTCCCCTAGACACTTCCATACCTCAACTGGTATGTCATCAGGGCCAACTGCCTTTCCACTCTTCATCCTCTTCAATGCCCTCCTCACTTCTCCTTTACTAATCTTTGCTACTTCCTGCTCCTCAACGGTCACCCCTTCTACTCTTTTTTCTCTCTCATTTTCTTCATTCATCAGCTCTTCAAAGTACTCTTTCCATCTTCCAAGCACACTTCTGTCATCAGTCAATACATTTCCCTCTCTGTCCTTTATCACTCTAACTTGCTGCACGTCTTTCCCATCTCTATTTCTCTGCTGTGCTAACCTGTATAGATCATTTTCTCCCTCCTTACAGTTCAACCTATCATACAAGTCATCATACGCCCTCTGTTTGGCCTTTGACACTGCTACCTTCGCCTTATGCTGTGTCTCCCTGTACTCCTGTTTACTCTCTTCGGTCCTCTCAATGTCCCACTTCTTCTTGGCTAACCTCTTCTTTTGTACACACTCCTGCACTTCCTCATTCCACCACCAAGTTTCCTTATCTACTTTCCTTCCAGAGGACACACCAAGTACTCTCCTAGCGGTCTCCCTGATCACATTGGCTGTGGTTGTCCAGTCCTCTGGAAGCACTTCCTGACTACCCAAAGCCTGTTTCAACTCCTCCTTGAAGACAACACGACACTCTTCCTTTTTCAGCTTCCACCACTTTGTCTTCTGCTCTGCCTTTGCCTTTTTCACCTTTCTCACCATCAGTGTCATCCTGCACACCACCATCCTATGCTGTTTGGCAACACTCTCACCCACTACTACTTTGCAGTCACTGACGTCCTTCAAATTACATCACCTACACAAGATGTAGTCTACCTGTGTGCTCTTACCTCCGCTTTCATAAGTCACCCTATGCTTCTGTTTCTTCTTGAAGAAAGTATTCACCACAGCCATTTCCATCCTTTTTGCAAAATCGATCAACATCTGTCCTTCTGTGTTCCTGTCCTGGATACCAAACCTGCCCATCACTTCCTCGTCCCCTCTGTTGCCTGCACCAACATGTCCATTGAAGTCTGCTCCAATGACCACTCTTTCACCTCTGGGGGTACTCTGCATCACTTCATCTAACTCACTCCAGAATCTCTCCTTCTCTTCTAGCTTACATCCTGCCTGTGGGGCATAAGCACTAACAACATTGACTATCACGCCTTCAACTTCTAACTTGAGACTCATCACTCTGTCTGACACTCTTTTCACTTCTAGAACACTCCTGACAAACCCCTCCTTCAAGATGACTCCTACTCCATTTCTCTTCCCATCCACACCATTATAAAACAGTTTAAACCATGCTCCTAAGCTTCTAGCCTTGCTACCTTTCCACCTTGTCTCCTGAACACACAGTATGTCCACCTTCCTCCTCTGCATCATGTCAGCCAGTTCCCTATCTTTTCCTTGCATAGTTCCAACATTCAAAGTCCCTACTCTCAGTCCTAGGCTCAAGCATTTCCTCTTCTCTCTCTGCCTACGGACACGCCTCCCGCCTCTCCTTCTTCGACGTCTTCGACCAACAGTCGTCCAATTTCCATCAGCACCCTGTTGGTTGACAGCACTGATGGCAGTCGTTGTTAACCCGGGCCTCAACCGATCCGGTATGAATTCTGTATTGATCATTTGCATTTTTAAATGTGGCAGAAGTTTTACGCCGGATGCCCTTCCTGTCGCAACCCTCTGCATTTATCCGGGCTTGGGACCGGCATAAGGGGGAGAGACACTGGTTAGTGCCCCTCATGGCTGCATGTCTGTCTTTGGACTGTAGAAGGAAATTGGAGTACCTTAGCACCTCCTTGCTGTGCAACAGACATGCTCACCAATGCACCATAGTGCTTCTCTTGGAACAACAAGAAGGGCCAAAAACTGATATGAAATGTATGAGATATTTGTATAGATTTTTGTCTGATCAATAATAGGTGAACAACAGTAAACAGAAAGTAGTTCTGTTCATTTCAATTGCTCTGTGAATAAATTATGAGAGAATCAAGATGTTCACTTGTAAAACCTTTGAGCAAGAGAAGCAAAATGACTGTAATAATCAAGGTCTATAACAATAGGAGTTTTTTCCTCTGTGGGTATTAGACCTTTTCTCCCCACAGTAGCCACGTAATGACATCTCACAAGCCAGAGCCAATAATAGTATGCCAGAAAGTCTAGTTAAATAATTAATCGTTTCTGGATTGGGAATTCAAATAGTCTAGTGTGTGTGAGTGTGAGCGTGTGTGAATGTGAGTGTGTGTTTGCGTGTGTGTTTGCGTGTGTGCATGTCATTGCGCATGTGTGTGTGTGCATGTGTGTGTGTGTGTGTGTGTGTGTGTGTGTGTGTGTGTGTGTGTGTGTGTGACTTCATTTTCAGTTTCACAGCATATCCCATGCTGACGTACAAAATCAGGTATCATTTAGACGTCTGTTTTTGTTGAGTAAATCTAACACAGTAATTACATAAACAGCAGGGATTTCTGTTGTTCTTACAGTCACAATCTAAGTGTATTTATTTTTTAAGCCTTAAAAGTTTTCACTCTGGGTAATACTGCTTAACACTCTCACTTTACTGTTTTATTAGTTCATCCAGCTGTCAGTCTCACAGACTATCAATTAATCAATGAATCAGCACCTGCAAAAGTGTCCATGCTTGGGGAAAAAGATCTCATAACATGTACTGCCCCATGTCACTAAATGCAACAGTGTGGGTACATTTCAACCAGGTTATCATGAACGACATAAAGTGTAAATGTACATTTCCAGCAGCTGAGAAGAATTTCATCAGGCAAAGCCTAAACTGCATGCAAAATATGCCCTTGAAGTTATGCCCATTCTGGTTTTATGAAAGTGTTCAAAACTCATGCCATGGCAAAATGTCTTCTTTGCAGTGTTTGATGGTTGCAGCATTCTTTTTATATGCACATGAAAGTTAAAGTCGCCCTATTTTTGTAGAACGTAAAGGAGAACAAGATAGGAAAGGACACAAGACCTTGCAGATAAGAAAGATTTCCCTATTGGCACATAGATGGCCATGTGCTTCATCCCTTTTTCCTTATGAGATGTGAGCCAGTCTTGAGTTAATTAAAACTTAAGTAAATGTACTACCCACTAAAACCTCCCATATTCCAAAGGGGGAAACACACACACACACACACACACACACACAGACACACACACACACACACACACACACACACACACACACACACACACACACCAGTTTTAATGACTCAGTCAAATTGGCCAGAAAATGCATAAAAAGGAAGAAAAAAGTAGCCTGGACTATGAATCCCAAACTCCTGGAAACTGTCTACCTTGGCTTGAAAATATGCTGACATTTTTTGTGACATTGTGGTCCTTGCTGTGATAGAGAGGAGGTTGCGTTGCTGAAGCGATAGCACCAAGAAGGTCATTTATATTCATATCCTTGGCAACTACCTGGGCATGGACACGTAACTGCACTGTTTACAAGCCTCTCCCTGCAACACGTTGCTCAAGCACCCATTTGTAAACTTGTTCCTCTTTCTGTGGCCATCTAGGTTTAAGCCTTGAATTAGGTTTTTTGTTTTCTTCATTGCAGTAATATTAACCTCTGGTTTTTGCCAGTCCCTCACAAGTTTCCTTATTCACTCCAAACCTTCTTTCTGCTGCTTGATTACCATTTTGTGTTACATACAGCTTGCAGCCTGTCATCCTCAGAATACGATTTTCTTTTTGGGGCCATTTATGTTCAGTACAGTTGTCTTTTAAGTTACCATTCATGACAATAGTGCAGGATTAGCAGGTACTGGTACACAAGCCAAGAGGGCCCTCTTGCGGTTGTGAAAACAACACACATGAAATTTTGTTTGCTATTATTATGACATTATTGTACACACACACACACACACACACACACACACACACACACACACACATTTTTCTCCATAATTATTGGGACCCTAGTAAAGATGTGTTCATTAGGTTCTAATATATATATATATATATATATATATATATATATATATATATATATATATATATATATATATATATATATATATATATATATATAAAATGTACGATGTTAATACTTTGCAGAACCCTTTTGCCATCAAAACAGCACCTAATCATCTCCTGTAATGTTTCACAGGATTGGGGAATACAGAAAGAGGGATCTTGGACTATTCATCTTTGCAAAATCTCTCTACATCATCCAGCAATTTGGGTTCTCTCCTCTGCACTCTCCTATTCAGCTCACCTCACAGGGTTTCAATGGGGTTCAGAGTCTGGGGACTGAGATGGCCATTGGAGGAGCTTGAGTCTGTCTGGTGAACCATTTCTTTGTAGATTTGTCCACATTTTTAGTGTCATCATGTTGTAGAAAGAGCCAATGATGCCTCATCTTCAGCTTTTGGGTAGAGGCCACCAGATTTTGATTTAAAATGTCCTGGCATTTCAAAGCATTCATGATGCCATGCACCCCAACATGTTCCCAGGGCATTTGTAAGAGAAGGTGCTTTTCTGCATACTCATCTTTTGTGTTCTCTTAGACCCATTTAGAGTGTTGCCAAAAAGCTCTCATCTGACCAAATCACATGGTTCCAGTTGAAGTCCCAAGTACTGCTTAGTGAACTCCAGACATTTGCATTTATGATTGTGAGTGAGAAAAGGTTTTTGCCTTGCATGCCTCCCAAACAGCTTGTCGGCATGTAGATAGCACCGGATAGCTGTTTTGGAGACTCTGTGATGACAAGATGCTACCATTTCTTGCAATTCTTTAACATTGAGCTTTGGAGAAGTTTTTTTATTTATCTTACCATCTATGACTAGTGAAGGTCGAATTACCTCGAATACTTTTTAATGACATATACTTCAATTATGTTATTTTATTAAAAAATAATTATTTCTTTCTTCTTCCCTTAAAATTCACTTGAGTTGAAGGTTACACTTTTCTACAACTTTCAGTGTGAGAATACCATCTGAAAAAAAAATTAATTTATTTTAAAGCTTTAAACGCATATTTACCAGAGGCGGGCAGTGTTGTTCAGTTCATTTTCTGTAACCGCTTCATCCCAATTAGACTCAGGGCGAGGGCAGAGTACATCCTGGACAGCTCGCCAGGCCATCGCAGGGCAGAAACGCGCTGACGGCTTTGCAGCCTACTCTTGTCGAAAGTCAGCAATGGTTCTTTTACATGCCTCACACCATAGACAGTGAGGAACATGGCTGGCCTTTGATAACCCAGTTAGCTGCACTGGGAGGACAGTGACAACATTGTGGAGAGTGGGATTCGAACCCCCAACCTTTGGATCAGCGATCCGGCACCTTATACCACTAGACTACAGGGCAGTGTTGTATGTAAATATATATATATATATATATAAAATTCAGCCATGGGGGGGGGGGCACAAACCAGTGTCTCTCCCTCACGCCGGTCCCAAGCCCGGATAAATGCAGAGGGTTGCGTCAGGAAGGGCATCCGGCGTAAAACAAATGCCCAATAAAATATGCGAATCACAAGAAAGAATGACATACCGGATCGGTCGAGGCCCGGGTTAACAACGACCGCCATCAGTGCTGTCAACCAACAGAGTGCTGATGGAAATTGGATTACTGTTGGTCGAAGACGTCGAAGAAGGAGAGTCGGGAGGTGTGTCCGTTGCCAGAGAGAGAAGAGGAAAGGCATGAGTCTAGGACTGAAAGTAGGGACTTTGAATGTTGGAACTATGAGACTAGGTGGAAAGGAAGCAAGGCTAGAAGCATAGGAGCAGGGTTTAAGCTGTTTTTTCATGGTGTGGATGGGAAGAGAAATGGAGTCGGAGTCATCTTGAAGGAGGAGTTTGTCAGGAATGTTCGAGAAGTGAAAAGAGTGTCAGACAGAGTGATGAGTCTCAAGTTAGAAATTGAAGGTGTGATGTTCAATGTTGTTAGTGCTTATGCCCCACAGACAGGATGTGAGCGAGAACAGGAGAGACTCTGAAGTGAGTTTGATGAAGTGATGCAGAGTACCCCCAGAGGTGAAAGAGTGGTCATTGGGGCAGACTTCAAGGGACATGTTGGTGCAGGAAACAGAGGGGACGAGGAAGTGATGGGTAGGTTTGGTATCCAGGACAGGAACGCAGAAGGACAGATGTTGGGAGATTTTGCAAAAAGGATGGAAATGGCTGTGGTGAATACTTTCTTCCAGAAGAGAGAGGAGCATAGGGTGACTTATAAAAGTGGCGGTAGGAGCACACAGGTAGACTACATCTCGTGCAGGCGATGTAATTTAAAGGAAGTCAGTGACTGCAAAGTAGTAGCGGATGAGAGTGTTGCCAAACAGCATAGAATGCTGGTCTGCAGGATGATGCTGATGGTGAGGAAGGTGAAGAAGGCAAAGGTAGAGCAGAAGACAAAGTGGTGGAAGCTGAAAAAGGAAGAGTGTCGGATTGTCTTCAAGGAGGAGTTGAAACAGGCTTTGGGTGGTCAGGAAGTGCTTTCAGATGACTGGACAACTACAGCTAATGTGATCAGGGAGACAGGTAGGAGAATACTTGGTGTGTCCTCTGGAAGGAAAGTAGATAAGGAGACTTGGTGGTGGAATGAGGAAGTGCAGGAGTGTGTACAAAGGAAGAGGTTAGCTAAGAAGAAGTGGGACATTGAGAGGACCGAAGAGAGTAAACAGGAGTACAGGGAGACACAGCGTAAGGCAAAGGTAGCAGTGTCAAAGGCCAAACAGAGCGCGTTTGATGATTTGTATGCTCGGTTGGAAAGTAAAGAGGGAGAAAATTATTTATACAGGTTGGCACAGCAGAGAAATAGAGATGGGAAGGATGTGCAGCAAGTTAGATTGATAAAGGACAGAGAGGGGAATGTATTGACCGATGACAGAGGCGTGCTGGGAAGACGGAAAGAGTACTCTGAAGAGCTGATGAATGAGGAAAATGAGAGAGAAAAAAGAGTAGAAGAGGTGATTGTTGAGGACCAGGAAGTAGGAAAGATTAGTCAGGGAGAAGTGAGGAGGGCATTGAAGAGGATGAAGAATGGAAAGGCAGTTGGTCCTGATGACATACCGGTGGAGGTATGGAAATGTCTCGGGGAGGTAGCAGTAGATTTTCTGACAAGAACATTCAACAAGGTCTTAGCGAGTGAGAGGATGCCAGAGGAATGGAGGAGAAGTGTGCTGGCGCCCATTTTAAAGAACAAGGGAGACGTGCAGAGTTGTGGCAACAGAGGGATAAAGTTGATGAGCCATATGATGGAGTTATGGGAAAGAATAGTGGAAGCAAGACTAAGGGCAGAGGTCAGCATTTGTGAACAACAGTTTGGTTTCATGCCAAGAAAGAGCACCAAGGATGCAGTGTTTGCCTTGAGGATGTTAATGGAGAAGTACAGAGAAGGTCAGATAGAGCTGCATTGTTCCTTTGTGGATCTGGTGAAAGCATATGACAGGGTGTCGAGAGAAGAACTGTGGTATTGCATGAGGGAGTCTGGAGTGGCAGAGAAGTATGTTAGAGTGGTGCAGGACATGTATGACAGATGTAAGACGGTGGTTAGGTGTGCTTTCGGTGTGACAGAAGAGTTCAAGGTGGAGGTGGGACTGCATCAAGGGTCAGCTCTGAGCCCCTTCTTGTTTGCTATGGTAATGGACAGGCTGACAGACGAGGTTAGACAAGATTCCCCATGGACTATGATGTTTTCAGATGACATTGTGATCTGTCGTGAGAGCAGAGAACAAGTGCAGGAAAATCTAGAGAGGTGGAGGTATGCCCTGGAAAGGAGGGGAATGACTATTAGCCTCAGTAAGACAGAATACATGTGCATGAATGACAAGGACCCAAGAGGAACGGTGAGGTTACAGGGAGCAGAGATAAGAACGGTGGAGGATTTTAAGTACTTCGGCTCAACAATCCAGAGAAATGAAGAGTGTGGAAAAGAGGTGAAGAAGCGTGTGCAGGCAGGCTGGAATGGTTGGAGAAAAGTGTCCGGTGTGATGTGTGATAAGAGGGTATCGGCAAGAATGAAAGGAAAAGTGTACAAGACGACGGTGTTGAGGCCAACGATGTTGTATGGTTTAGAAACAGTGGACCTGGGGAAAAGACAGGAGGCAGAGCTGGAGGTAGCAGAGATGAACATGTTGAGGTTCTTTTTGGGAGTAACGAGGATGGATAGGATTAGGAATGAGCACATCAGAGGGACAGCACATGTAAGATGTTTTGGAGACAAAGTCAGAGAGGCTAGATTGAGATGGTTTGGACATGTACAGAGGAGGGATAGTGAGTATATTGGTAATAGGAGGCTGAGGCTGGAACTACCAGGCAGAAGGCCTAGAGGAAGACCAAAGAGACGATTAATGGATGTGGTGAAGGAGGACATGAAGGTCATTGGTGTAAGAGAAGAAGATGCAAAGGATAGGATGAGATGGAGGCAGATGATTCACTGTGGCAACCCCTGAAGGGAAAAGCCAAAAGGAAAAGAAGAAGATATATACTAAACCAGGGACCACAATCAGAGCAACAATATGTGAGGCGCTCCACCGAAAGTAGGTGCTTGTCGCACAGACCAGGTTTGAGATAAAGGCCAAAAAAGTAAAAATGGTCCATTTTTATCGAAATTCGGATTTTTGCATAAACTATTAAAACAAGTCATCATCATCATCATCATCATCATCATCATCATCATCATCATCATCATCATCATCATCATCATATGTTATCGCCGTAGGGTAGTGTAGCAATTGTTCTCTTCTGGAGAAGCTTAACCGGGACGTGGGAATGCTTGCTACTTGTCCTCAGAAATTTTAGGTGAATGCAGACACAAGAAACGATATAGCTTGGTCAGTTTTCAAGGTATTTACAAACCTTTTTCTGCATTTTGCAGCTTTTGGCCTCCTCTATCTGACTGTGTAAAAAGCTCATTTTTCATTTTTGGACACAAGAGCATACTTTCGGTGAAGTGGCTCACATATATTCTAATATTCCAAATGTACTACACATGTAATTTATGTATTTACGAATGCGTGTGTGTGTGTGTGTGTGTGTGTGTGTGTGTGTGTGTGTGTGTGTGTGTGTGTGTGTGTGTGTACCATAATGTCATAATATATGTACATACAGAGATGTACATATGTGTACATACATAATGTCATAATATATATATATACATACATATATATAGAGAGGATTTTCTGAGTAGATCCTTCCGTAGGAGAGTGCTCAATACTTTTTGGTAGAGCAAATAACAAAAATAAAAGGACAGGACAAAGACTTTCTATTGAAACTCCATTTATCACTACAGATCTGTTTCGAGGGGTGGTGAAACCATCCTCTCTCTTCAGGTGATTATAGAAGAACTTCTTCTATAATCTATATATATATATATATATATATATATATATATATATATATATATATATATATATATATATATATATATATACATACATACATACATATATCAGTTATATAGTGTTACCCTTGTGTTAAGACATCGTCTCTCTCTGTGATCTTTGTGTTTACACTGTTTTGCGGACTTTTGTAACCCTAAGCAAATATGGTTGGTCAGAAGTGTAAGCCTACTAGCATGGGTGCAAGTCTCATACACAGTGATGAAATAACTATCTGCTCAGATCGGCAAAATCTACCATGCATACTCAGTTAAGCAAAGAGTTGTAAAATGAATGAAACCCGGATCCACAAATTACAGAACAATTACAGATATTTATTCTCTTTTAGCAGAGTCGGGCAGTGGTGGTCTAGTTGTATAGGTATAGGTATAGTGGTATAGCTGGATCGCTGATCCAAAGGTTAGGGGTTCGAGTCCCACTCTCCACAAGGTTGTCACTGCCTTAAAGTTTACTTACTTACTTACTTACTTACACAAAAGAAAGAACTCTCCGCTTTGCTGAAATTGACATCAGTGCAGGCTGTGTTCTAAAGGAGTTCAACAGCACCCTTGTGCACTTGAAAGATCGTAAGTCTGTATAACCCACAGCAAGTACACTACTTTTGCAAGTACACTACTTTCAGTATTGAACGCCTCACATACTGTAAGCGTTGACTGGCTGTTTTAAGCTTCATGTAAAGTAACTCGGTATAAATAAGTGACTTATTTGAAATTAATGTTGATATTATTTTACAATGTTATGTTTATAATAATTGATGTTTATAATAATTGATTGAGAGGTGTTTTATGAGATACGGTAATGGTATTTATGGATGTATAGTACAGTATGAGCGTCATACATCACAGGTCATACGTCACTGTAACAACTTACATTCACTTTGAACTTACGTTTGGCCATCTGGAACCAATTAAAAACGTAAGTTGGGGAGCGTCTGTGTATGTATATATATATATATATATATATATATATATATATATATATATATATATATATATATAGTGTGTGTGTGTGCGCGTGTGTGTGTGTGTGTGTGTGTGTGTATGAATATGTATGTATGTATGTATGTATGTGTACAGTATCTATGTGCACAAACCCATACAAATATAGCAATTAAGCATTATCTTATCTTAGCATTAAGATAAGGGTTTCACTGAAATATTTGTTCAGAACATGAATGAAATGGAAAACTTTTACTATGGAAGTTTAATGCAGTTGTACTCACTTTAAAGAAGTTCATTGTAGAGCCATCCTCCACCACACCATACTCAATCTTGGTCTGTTTGGCCAGGTCATCAGCTGAATCGATAGGAGATTCCATTCTTTCCACTGTGAGGAAAGCGGCCAAGTTAGCCGTATAGGAGGAAATGATGATGAGGGTGAAAAACCACCAGATACCTCCTACTATCCTGGTGGAAAGCGCTTTGGGCATAAGCTCAGATCCTAGTAAAGAGGAGTAGAGAGAGAGTAGTCAGAGATGGATCTACATCTGATTAAGTGAGAGTCTGCCCATAAAGAACCAGATGTGGTCTGTCTGACAACCTATTGTAGAGCGGAGTAGAGCTGCAGGGCATGGATCGCACAAACCATTGTAGTCTGAAAGATATAACCATGCTAACTGTGTACTTGCTCTGAAAGGTATAAAAAAAGTTTACTTGTATACTACTAAGACTGGCTTTCCATTTCATTATCTTCTAGTTTTTTATTTTTATTTTTTATTTAAATACAGATTGTTTCTATCAACCTAAAATAAAATGAAATTGTTACTTCATTTTATAAGACAGAAACATTTATTTTTGAAGATAGCAGTCACACCTTGCCTGGGTAACATGAACAAGCATCCAACTTTGCAATGGAAAATTGTCTGGTGGTGAAAACCATATCTGTCGCTGAATAGAAGCCACACCTGGGAAGATCAACGGACATCCAACAGATATGAGCTCTGAAAATGACAATTATTTGGTGATAAAAGTTGTCTCCATTGCTGCTATTAAACTCTCAGTATACCCCAGGAGATCTGCGCCACTGTGCATTTTGGACCAGGTGAAGACCCGTCACTTGTATAACAGTTAGACTTCACCCATCCTGAAGACATTAGTTTTGTGAACTGTGAACTCCATCACACATCCATTATTCATCAGTTACAATACATTCCTTGTCAGTAATCGTCTGCTAAATATGGGGTCTATGTCAGTTACATCGACAGTTCAGTTGCATGTCAGGTAGTAGTCTGGGTTCGAGTCAGTTCCACCAAACATCAATGGATGTGAACTGACAAGTACAGGACAAGGAACACACAGTTCAGAACAAAATGCATGTCCAGTGCACAACAAACATACAACCAACAGAAGCCTTTGCCCACTGGAGTCCATTTACCTGGCAAGGAATCCATTTACTAAAATGAGAAAGGAACAAAAAGCATGTAAGAATGGAGACCAAAGGACTTAAAATGTTGCTCTCTGTCAGATGTCCGTTAATGCCATCTGCCTAGATGTGACTGCCACTTAAACAATGACCTTATTTATTTTGTTTAAAATGTCATGCAGTAGAAGTGAGGGCTGATCAGAAAAGGGTAAGAAAGGGGAAATAAAGGTACCTTTAAGATAAAGACTAGACGGGGTCAGAAAGCACTTTTTCAAGCATTAAGAAGCAACCATAAGCTTTGATTTTGTCCATCAGTAAAGCCAGTAAGTAATGGACTGTGTGAAAGATGTGCATCCTGTGAATCAGGGCCTCTGTGATTCAAACAGGCTTCACTCTGACTTTATCACAATCTGGCTAGTGACCCATCATTCAAGCTCAGAGTTTGGACATGACAGCAAATCCAGGTCTAGACCTCTACCCACATGGTCTCGACATGGTAAATTACACAATTACTGAAATACAGAGCTAGACAAATATTTATATCAATATTAATTCTTATAATAATACATGTAGGCATGTGTAGATTTTCACTCAGGGCAGTGCACAGTTAGACATGATTCACCAATTCACATTATCACCTTATGAATGCACCCTGCAGTTCACACTGCCTACTGGCTAAATGGCTCAGACAAACAGACAGTCACAAAAAGAACATACACAAGGGACACATTTCTTTTTGTTTTTGCCCCACTGGATTTTTTCGACCACTCGGATCCTAACATCCTCCACAGTCTGGACTGATCTAGAAAAAACCTGGTTGGGGCTGACTATCATGTACCCAAGGTAACGTCATGTCCAAACACTCCATCCCACAGTTTTCTGGGGGCTGGCAAGCCATGGGCACGGGAGCCTCTATACAGTGTAGGGCTACTCACTCAGTTGGGAGATGTTCATGCAGAACAGCACAAAGTGTAAAGCCTAGCCCTTGTTCTTCAACCTGACACCACATATTCTAACAACTCACTCACACACACACACACACACACACACACACACACACACACACAATGTTATTTTAAGTGTCAGTAGATAACTTCATTAAATTAATATAAATATTTAGGCACTTCACAAAAATGTTTGCAAGTGAAAATTTACAGAAACATGCATATGTAAAGAAAAAGAATAAGCTTTAAAATACAAGTGCACTCAGTGCTGACAGTGGTGGTGTGAACATAATAAATTTTTCCATCCATTTCCTTTATTTATTGGGTTGTCTGTGTGGGCATGTAAGTATGGACATGACAACAAAATCAAACTCATTGCTTTATGATATTTGCATATATTTCAGAGCACTGCTATAATTACTCTCAAGGTATCTTTTGTCATAGCAAATCAAGGTTTTATATAATTAAATATTACGATATCACACTGATTCCAGTTTACCTGAGACTTTGTAATTGTATAATAGTGAGTGTATAATTATGAAACATATTACAAAGTTGAAAAGATTATTGAATTTTTGGAAGCTGTTTCCTTATTGGAAGTTAAAATTGACAACTTGATCTACTGTTTCACATATACAAGGTCAGAATTTCTGCTTCTTGCCATCACTTTTCACATGGCAAGTCAAGCATCAGTCTCATAATACACACATTCATTCCATTTTCTCAGATGCTTAATCCTATTTAGACTTGCAGGGAGACTGATGCCATCTCAACTAATACTGGGTAATGGCGGGGTACACCCTGGACAGCTGGCTAGGACATCACACACACACACACACACACACACACACACACACACACACACACACACACACACACACACACACACACACACACACACACACACACACACATTGTTTCATCGTAAAGATTAAAAATAAATGGAAGGCAGCACCTTATAACCCTAAACCTACTTATTCTGGTAATTTTCATAGTCACGCAGATTGCAGATTCATAAATAAGCCAGTAAAATCTGCAACAGAGATAACTTTGTCAGTGATCACATTCATAAAAATGAAAGCCTTGCTAGCAAGTCTGCTTGTAAAAAGAAATGAGTGTGGGCTGTTATCTGTTAGCTATGCTACATACTTGATGATATAATTACTAGCGAAGAAAGGATTTACCCTCCCTTACTAAAAATATATAGAGAATTAGCTACTATTGCCTCCCATATGTGAACCATTTATAACATGTTGTTCTGAATGCAACACATAAATGCTTTAGCTTCATTAAATGCAATACACCTGGATGTTGCATATAACGTGGGTGAAATATCGAAAGACCCAGAGAAAACAATAGTACAGGGCTTTCTTCCTGTATTCTGTACCAGTGATGAAACACAGTATGAATACATAGCATGCTGCCTGACAATGGAACAGATTAATCTCTTATGGTCTAGAATGTTATATTTCCCTAGTAAACACATCTTATGCTCTATAAAAAAGGAATGACATGTACTTTATTTGCTTGCACTGTAGTAGGTACATAAAATCACCACCTTTATTTTTAGATGTAACAAAAATATGGCCATCATATTCTTTTTTTCACATCCCATTATAACAACTGGTGATGGAAAGAATGTGGCATCAGGCTTTAGTCAGAAGAAACACAACCAAAGGCTGGGTCAGGCTAAAACACAAAGTGCTGTCTCTAGCTCTCCTGCAAACTATGGTGGAGCTGTTGGACTTACCTGCTCAGTACCTTGGGAAATAGTGATAATAAGAAAAGAAATCATGCATAAAGTAGATGCACCTATTCACATCCACTTCTTTTAACTCACACCACCATCTCTCTGTAGCATGGACCAGCAATCAATCTGCATCTAGCTACATGCACAGAGGCACCCATGCAATATTTGGGCCTGACAAGAGCAATTTGGACCCCCAGCAAAAGAGTGGGACATGTGCTTAGGGTGGGCAGGCAGAGGCGTCTACCTTGCTGCATGAGAGCTCCAACTCCGAACCAGAAACTATTTAGCAGGGTGAAATTGTTTTCCACAACATCTGAATCGGGATTGCAGGGATGGGGGTTATACCATTCATAGGGGCTAAACCTGTGGCAATCAACAGAGAACACAGACACACATTTTTAGTGAAAAAGAATAAATGAAGAGATAATCTAAAATACTCAACAAATGAGGTTCCACCTACAGAGATGAAGAAAGAGACACGGATTAGTATCAGTACTTGCTTTTTACATCAACTGCTCATTAAACTACTTTTAAGCACTTATTTATCCATTTGAAGAGTTTTTTTGCATTTTATAGCAGGTCAAAGAATATGAAGTATTTTACACTACATTTGGTTCCATGAAATAGAATGCCTGCTGCAGAGCTTTTAACTATGTGCGAAACAGTAATACAAGCAGTCCATTCACTCTGACCACAACCCCTTCCTCTTCATTTCCCCAGAGAAGTGTGCATGCTGCCACGTTTGCTTCAAAAGACAGTTGATACTATTATTTAATCAATGCCATGTGAATCATTTTATCCACATGAAAATTGAATCAACAAGATAATCGTACAAGTTTATTAAAATGTGGCAGATCAAACGAGTCTGTCGCATCATCTCAGGACTCAACTCCCTCTCTCCCTCAACTCCCTTCTCCACAGTGAAAAAAAAAAGATTTTCCAATTATTCATCTTAAACAAAAGTGACATTGCATTAGTAAAGGTTGATTGGGCTACAATTAAGCATCATGACCTGATTTGGTTCATGCTGGAGTGCTAGAATTAGGAGGAATCTTGAGCCTGAGAGCAAGACAAGAGTAAGTAATCAAAAGCTAAACAGAATGCAATCAAGACCCCGTTTGGCTGCAATGTCTTTTTTCTGTTGTGATAAATAGAAGCACAAACATTGTATTTTTGTTGAAATATGCAACATATAGGCTGCAAAGAATTCTGTGCAGCACGTTTCTCAATGACAGTTTTGCTCAAGGCTATTGAAGTTGATGTCATTTAACAAACCATATTATTGCTACTACTTATTGTCTTTAAAATGTTTATTAGCATTTACTATTCAATAAAACCATTTATATTACTGTGTCCTGCAATTGCTATGTTGCTAGAAGCATCCACCTAATCAAATGCACAAGACCTGAACTGGTGGTGTACCAAGTCCATTGTGTACAAAGCTCACTCTAGCTAATAAACAACGTTTTGCAACATTACGGCAACATTGGCAAAGGTCATAATTTGGTTTGTTGCAGAAAATGTTACCTGAACACTGTGAGAGTCTTAAATCTTAATGCTAACTGAGAATATGTACATAATTTTTATGCTAAACATTGTTTAACCATTGCCAAAATGTTGCTCACATCTAGGCCCCCAGCACGCAGCTATCTAGCATGGGAACAGGACTGTATGTACTCATGTGAGAATTAATGTCACTGTGATATCGTCTGACAATGCTTTTGAGACACTGAAACATTGGGAGATGATAAGTTCCTTTGATGATAAACCTTTCTGTATTATATACTTGTCTTGCGAATATTTTATTACAATAATTTGACTGGCAGTATGTCCTGATAAAAAGTCTATCATTCTCTAAATTATAAAACAAACATGCCTGATTAACAAGTATTAAAACACTGAGATGTGTCACTATAGGAAAGCAATCAACTTCATTTCAACTCATTTTTTGTTATTCTCTGATATTAATTCCTGTCACATTTTACTTCTTTAGGTAACACCCCTGATTCTTTTTAAATGAGCAATTAAATTGCTCTATTTGTGAACTTTCAAGGATGCGTACATGCACATAAGATTCCATGTTTAAATTAACTGTAGAGATCAACCTATGTGCTCTGAGTTACTAGCAGAACTGTGATTTGCTTATCAATTTACAAATTAACTGTAACCTTTCCAATCACCCCCCCAACAAAAAAAAAAGGAACAAAAAAACAAAAAAACAAAAAACGAATGAATGTCTGAGGCTTTCATCTGCACAGACCAATCAGCCCACTTCTTACTTTAGCTGTTTAGCCTGGTCATAAAATAAAGCCCATTTAGCTGTCACTCTGTTTCAATTATGCTGACCTTCGGTAATCTCAGGTCATCTGAGCCTATGAGGGGGGAAAACTTTCAGTAAAGTCAATCTAGAGAGATAAGCTATGAATGAGGAAACATGTACACAGTTGGGTGGTGACAGTGCAAAGTATTTTTAAGTGCATTCAAGAACTGGTATGATTGCACAGTTGTTTATGGCA
>CM045728.1:37239849-37279849 GCA_024760905.1 Plotosus lineatus
ACTTCACATCCTTCTCATCTCTATTTCTCTGCTGTGCCAACCTGTATAAATCATTTTCTCCATCTTTACCTTCCAACTGAGCATACAAGTCATCATACGTCCTCTGTTTGGCCTTTGACACCGCTACCTTCGCCTTATGCTGTGTCTCCCTGTACTCTTGTTTACTCTCTTCGGTCCACTCTATGTCCCACTTCTTCTTGCTAACCTCTTCTTTTGGACACACTCCTGCACTTCCTCATTCCACCACCAAGTCTCCTTATCTCCTCTGCTTCCAGATGACACACCAAGTATTCTCCTACCTGTCTCCCTGATCACATTAGCTGTAGTTGTCCAGTCATCTGGAAGCACTTCCTGACCACCCAAAGCCTGTTTCAACTCCTCCTTGAAGACAACACAACACTCCTCCTTTTTCAGCTTCCACCACTTTGTCTTCTGCTCTGCCTTTGCCTTCTTCACCTTCCTCACCATCAGCATCATCCTGAACACCACCATCCTATGCTCTTTGGCAACACTCTCACCCGCTACTACTTTGCAGTCACTTTTGCAGTCACTTTCAGTACACACAGTTACTTTGCAGTAAAAGAACCATTGCTGGCTTTCATATAGAGTAGTTGCATAGCCATCAGCATGTTTCTGTTCCTTGCTGAAGGGTTGTGTCAGGAAGGGCATCTGACTAAAACCCTATGCCAAATCAAACATGCGAATCAGATGATTCACTGTCGTGACCCCTGGGGAAAAAAAGGGAAACGCCAAAAGGAGAACAAGATCTTTAATATATTAGGTCAACTATATGTGTTTGTGTCAGGTTACATGAATTTGGAAGGGGGTTGGAAGAGATTAATTGGTTTTCTGTTATTTCTTATGGGATAAACTGTTTTATCTAATGAACTTTTTGGCTTACGAGCTTGCCCTTGGAACATGTATATGTCAATATCCGCATCAATGAACAGTTATACGTGATTAGAAGTCTATTATGCATTTATTTACAGCACATAAGGAACAAAGAGTAAATTATTATAACATTTATAATTATTTTGCCTTTTTATATGAGATTCATAGAAAGTGATACCAAATTCCATCCATACTGTTCAGAATTTATATTGAAGAAGCATTTTAAAGATTATTTCTGCTGATGTACAAATGCCTCTAGTGCCAAGCCAGAAATGATAGCATACAGTATTTGTTTTTATAGACTACAATATTCCATAGACTTTTCTCATAACATGGTCGTGTTTAATAAGAAAAAGTCAATGCCCAGGCTATTAATCTGGGTTTATATTTAATATATCTGGCAGTATGTTCAAATCAAAGTCGATTTATATATATATATATATATATATATATATATATATATATATATATATATATATATATATATATATATATATATATATATATATATATATATATATATATATATATATAAAATATATATTATTATTTTTTTTTTAATACATCAATACAAGTACATAAACATGAGTGAAGATTAACAGCTTGAGATACATGCATTCCAGCTATCACAATGGACGTGGCCAAGGACATTTGAAGCAGAGTGTGGAGACATCCAAAGAGAAAAGCACACAAAAGCTGGAGACACTGGGAAATGGCGAGGGATGAGGGAGGTTGCCATTCACACTGGGAAAAGCCAAACACTCGAACTCACACTAACACTCAAGTACAGTATTTCCATTTTCTCTCTCTCTCTCTCTCTCTCTCTCTCTCTCTCTCTCTCTCTCTCTCTCTCTCTCTCTCTCTCTCTCTCACACACACACACACACACACGCCCACACACACATACACACACACACACACACACGTGCGCGCACATGCACTCTCTCTCTCTCTCTCTCTCTCTCTCTCTCTCTCTCTCTCTCTCTCTCTCTCTCTCTCTCTCTCTCTCTCTCTCTCTCTCTCTCTCTCTCTCTCTCACTTTTGAAAATTGCATTCACCTTTTTTCCCCTGCACATGTTTTCTTGTGTGACTTTTCCATTAACTTTGACTGCTAAGCATTACAAGTAGCAGCTTGTTGTTATAAGTAGAATGAGATGGTACTGGAATCTTTAAAACATCCCCAAGTGTATGGTCCAAAAAGGACTCATCTCACTCATTCTCTCAGTCTGGGTCAGAGGAGTCACCTCATTCTTTTGTGATATTCACAGTAGTGGGATTTCTTCGTCTTGTGCTCTGAAAGAGGAGGCTTCTCCCTGAGGATATGGCCTGTTCTTATAGTGAATTTCAGTGTGAACACTGGAGGAATGTTCTTTCAGTGTTTAAACCTTTTCTTTCATCCTCAGCCAAGAGCAGTGACGCTATATCTGAAGTGTGTAGGGTTTGAAGCTTAAATGTAAGAGTAATAGATCAAGGGAAGATGCTTTGGTAAATTAGTCAATTACTGGAATGAGGTTAAATTATGGGGTTATGTCTGCATGTGTGGCTGAGATTGGCAGAACCGCCATGTTACCTGGCTATGACAAACAGCACACAACTGACACCCAAGTAAGCCAGCAGAACATACATCCAGATGTCAGGGGAGAGAGGGTTGAGGAAGGAGAACACCCCCTGGTTGGTGCCATTGGGCTTGCGGTATAGAATACTTATCCCCAGTGTCATGAAGGGCTTGGAGAAATCAATGACTTTCTCCCTCACGTAGGTGATCGCCAGAGGAGCCACTGCAAGATCAGCTTTCTGTCAATATAAAAGACATGTCAGAAGAGAGAAATGTAGTCAATCAGAGTTAGAGGAAGTATTTAGAGGCAATCAAATTAAGAAAACAGAAACTTTACACCCTACCAACTGTCCCACAGCACTTAAGTTTAAATTTAAAGCCATCCTCCCTTCTGCTCTCCTTTTCCTTTCTTTTCTCAAGGCTTGATTTAGTTGCTACTGAGTAAGCAGTTTAGTGTACAGCAATTCTCATGGCTACAAACAAAATTCTCTCATGTTATACACCCCATAGGAATGAATATTGGGCCATTTTGCGAATAATGTGCAACAGAAAGTACCATTTTCACTTTTTTGAAACTTTTTATATAAATACCGTATAGTAATTAAGCTGAAAATAATTATCACCATTTAAGTTCATCTAATGTGACATTACCCTGTGAACATGTATTAACCTTTTCCCATAAAATGTTTTTATTATTATTATTATTATTATTATTATTATTATTATACAGGCCATATTGTAGCTGAGCAAGGATAAATACATCCAAATAATTCTTTTCATAGAAAATTGAAGCAAAATAGAACATATTGCACATGTTCTATTAAAAACTTTTGCATTTTCTTCCTTTTTGTCTCCTATGATGTTGAAATTAAGGAACAGCCTAAATTAAATAAAAAGTCAGCGAAGAAGCAAACAAATAAATTCAAAGCATTTATTTAAAATTTAAATGGTAAGATAGGTTATATTACTGAAGTGGAAGTGCCATACATTAATTTAAATTAAATGATATCCATCAACAAAACTGCAGCTATTTTTTTTTTTTTTTAATAGAGGGTGACTCACGAAACCTTACACATTTCAAAGATGAATGAAAAACAAAATTGTTTAAGATAAACAGATTATTTTTACACACCTGTTTCAGTACAGTTTTTATACGTCACACTTTAAAGATCTCATCCCCCAACTGCCCCCTTGAATTGCCACCTTACCATGGTGGAAGGGTTTAAGTGTTCTCAAGATCCTAGGAGCTATGTTGTCAGGGGCATTATGCTCCTGGCAGGGTCACCCAAGGCAAACAGGTTCTATGTGAATGTCCAGGATAAGCACCCTTAAGAACACCACTATGGATACAAAAGATAAAAGGACAGTTTCCCTTGCCAAAACGTGGGTCACCGGGGTCTCTCCTGGAGCCAGGCCTGGGGAAGGGGCTTGAAGCCAAGCACCTTGTAGTTGGGCTTCTGCCCACACCCAGCCCAAAAAGGGGACATGGGTCCGTCCTCCCATGAACACGCCACCTTTTGGATCAGTTTTAGGAGTCAGGTGTACTGTGAGTAGGGTGGCAGCTGAAGGCTATCAGATCTATCCTCGGCGACTGACTCTGACTCTTGGGACATGGAATGTTACCTCTCCATCCTGAGCTGGTGCTTTGGATCTGGAACCACCTGTCTTGAGAGGAGCAGGGCCTTATCCCATTATGGGAAGAGGTGGCAAGCCGATGTGGGCAACAGTTCAATGATCAACTTTGTAGTCATGTGACATTAGCTTGGTGAGCAGCTCACCTGATGGTGAGTTGGATCCAATAGCAGGGGAGGCTAATCTCCAGACTTTTCAGGCCCAAGTGTGTAGTTAGTCTCCTGGGAATTATTGGCGGAGTCTCCTGTCAGAAGGACCTTTAACTCTGACCTCCAGTAGCTACAGCTACATCCCAAAGAAAACAGAGTACATGAGATCCAAATGGACCATGTTTTGTGCCTAGATTATTGAGGTGGCAGCCCATAGTTGTGGCCAAAAAATCATCGGTGCTAGTTATACCAGCAACCCCCAAACCCAGTAGTGGACACATGCAGTAAGGGTGGGGGGTGTCCAGCTGAAAAAAAGGGCCTAGTGGTTCTTTTTTGCCTGTGGGACTCCCAAATCAGCAAACAGATACCAGCAGGCCAAACGTGCCGTAGCCCAGACTGTCACCAATACAAAATTGTGGGTGGGGTTAGCCACGAAATAGTTCTGGACCACCATCCAGTGCTTCAGGAGGGGTAAGCAGTTTTCCAAAAATACTGTTTATAGTGGATGTAAGGAGTTGTTCACCTTGATTGGGGATATTGTCAGGAATTGGAAAGCACACTCTCCATGGAGGAGGATGACCCTGGGGATTGGGGTGGGAGTCTATCCATTTCCAAGGCTGAAATCACTGAGGTAGTCTAAAAGCTTCTGAGTAGTCAGGCTTCAGGGGTGGATAAGACCTGCCTTGAATATATGAGGGCTCCAGATGTTGCCGGACTGTCTTGGTTGATAGGGCTCAGCAACATCACATGGTCATTGAGGGGCATACCTTTATGTTGGCAGACCGGTTAGTACTTCCCCTTCTCAAAATGGGGGACTGGAAGAAGTGTTACAATTATCATGAGATTACACTACTCAGCCTATACAGGAAAGTCTATGCAGGAGTGCTGGAGAGGAGAATCTGACTGATAGTTGAACCTTGGATTCAGGAGGAACAATATGGTTTTCTTCCTGGCCACAGCACTCTTGATCAGCTCTATACACTCTACAGGATCTTGAAAGGGGCATGGTAGTTTGCCCAATCTGTCCATGTATCTTCTTTTCCTTTCAGCTTTTCCCTTCAGGGGTCGCCACAGCGAATCATCTGCCTCCATCTCACCCTATCCTTTGCATCTTCTTCTCTTACACCAACGACCTTCATGTCCTCCTTTACCACATCCATGAATCGTCTCTTTGGTCTTCCTCTAGGCCTTTTGCCTGGTAGTTCCAGCCTCAGCATCCTATTACCAATATACTCACTATCCCTCCTCTGTACATGTCCAAACCATCTCAATGTAGCCTCTCTGACTTTGTCCCCAAAACGTCTTACATGTGCTGTCCCTCTGACGTGCTCATTCCTAATCCTATCCATCCTCGTTACTCCCAAAGAGAACCTCAACATTTTCATCTCTGCTACCTCCAACTCTGCCTCCTGTCTTTTCCCCAGGGCCACTGTTTCTAACCCATACAGCATCGTTGGCCTCAACACCGTCTTGTACACTTTTCCTTTCATTTTTGCCGATACCTTCCTATCACACATCACACCGGACACTTTTCTCCAACCATTCCAATCTGTCCATGTATGTTTTGTGGATTTAAGACAGGCTCTCGACTGTGTTTTTTCAGGCTATCTTGTGAAGTGTGCTCCAGGAGTATGGTTTCCCAAACCCGTTGCTAAAGGCTATTTGGTCTATATACCAGTGGAAGCAGAGCTTGGTCCACATTGATAATAACAGGTTGAATTAATTTCAGGTGAGCGCCAACAAGGCAAGGCTGCTTTTTGTCACCAATTATGTTCATAATTTTTATGGATAGAATTGTAAGGCATAGCTTATTCATTGAGGGTTCTGGCTTGGTGGCTATAGGGTCTTGTCCCTGCCTTTCATAGATAATGTTGTTCTTTTGGCTTCATCATGCTGGGACCTCCAACTCTCATTGGAGCAATTTGTAGTTGAGTGTGATGCAGCCGAGATGAGAATAAGCTCTTCCATGTCTGTGGCCAAGGTTTTCACCCGCAAAAGGGTGGAACGCAACTTCCAGTCTGGAATGAGGTCATTCCTTTGGGGAAGAGTTTAAGTATCTCGGGTTCTTGTTCACGAATGAGGCAAGGATGGAGTGGGAGATCAACAGGCAAATCAGTACAGCCTCTATTGTAAGGCAAAGCATGTACTGGTCCATTGTGGTGAAGAGAGAGCCGAGCCATAAGTCAAAGCTTTCAATTTACCAGTTGATCTATGTTTCATCCCTCGCCTATGGTCACAAGCTTTGAGTAGTGACGGAAAAAACAAGATCATGAATACAAGTGTCTGAAATGAGCTTTCTTTGCATGGTGGCAGGGCACTCCCTTATAATTAGGGTGAGAATGCCAGCCATCTGGGAGTACCTTAGAGTAGAACTGCTGCTCCTTCACACTGAGAGGAGCCAGTTGAGGTGACTAGGACATCTGGTTAGAATGCCTCCTGAACATTTCCCTAGTGGGGTGTTTCAGGCATATTCAATCGGGAGGAAACCCTGGGGTCAACCCAGAACATGCTGGAAAGAGTATGTCTCTCGGCTAGTCTGGGAATTCCCCTTGGAAGAGCTTGAGAAAGTGGCTGGGGAGAGGCACATCTGGACCTCCCTGTTAGACTGCTACTCCTGCAACCTGTCCCCAGAGTAAGTGGAAGAAGATGATGATTATAATCCTAGAAATGGTGTCCGTCATTATCTATAGATGTTTGGAGGTGATTCCTAAAGGTTGCCATGGCTCGACAGGTCACGTCAGGTGGAACAGTGGCTATCCTATTTAATGAGCAACCATAAAGATCTCAAGAGTTTCAGGTCAATAAGTACACACTTGTGATTTCAGGAAGCAATGAGGTCACACAGTCCAGAAACATTTCGCTCAGTACCTGCAATGATCTTTCAGCTGCGTGTGGTGTTACTCCATCCTGTGAAAATCAGACATTGGATTCTTCCAGCTCAAGGTGTTCACATTGAGGTTTGGCTGCCACCAGATGTCTTCCTCACAACAAAAAAAGTGCTGGAATGGATTCCCAGGATCAGGTGTTTCAATGTGGAGTTTGTATGTTCTTCCCATGCGTCTGTGTGTTTGCCCCTTGTATTTCAATTTCCTCCCACAGATGTAAGATATGTGTGTAAGTATAAATGGTTGTGTAAGTATTTAGTTGTCCAGCAAACGAGTGAGTGATGATGAAATGCTGTACTGAATGAAGTTTTATGTTTGCAAATAATAATTTGATTATCTTTAACCTTTTTAACCTTTGAATTGTGGGAAGTTTTACTAGGTCACCATGTACTTTAACAAAAACTAGGCTGTGTACAGTATATAACTAGATTGTTCTTATAGGAGGTAAAGTAATACAAAGTGGAATTAGGTGCTGCTTTGCTCCTTTCCCTTTTCCTTCTATTCCTTTTTGTTTTTCAGTCTGTACTATGATGGGATATTTTTAATATCCTACACTTCAATGCATTTTCTGTTTCTTTGCAAATTGCAGACTGCAGACTGCTGGAAGCCTGTCTGGGCCAGTTAGAATCTGTCATGCTCTTATCTAGGGAAAGGAAGCATGCAGACAAGGAGCCCACATCAACCCCTCCTCGACTGTTAGTTATGACATTTGATGTGCAGAGATGTTTAAAACAAACCTGGATAAACAGCAAAGGGGGGAAATGATGGGACACTTATCATCATCTCATTTTTTTGCTCCTTTGTGTTTTATAACATAGATTGTTTTTTTCATGGCATGCAAGGATTTGATCAATCGATCAGATGTCAAAAAGAACTCTGTGAATATTTGGAATCCAGTGCACAGAGCATCAAGACTAGTGTGTGTCAATAATGCAGATAGTTATTAGATTCTGGGTGTGTAAAGTCTTTTTTTTTTTCTTTTTTTTTTGTCTGAGTAGAGCTTCACCATGAGATTCAGTGTGTGTGTGTGTGTGTGTGTGTGTGTGTGTGTGTGTGTGTGTGTGTGTGTGTGGCTCCCTAGTGGAAATTCATTCCAGACACTTCACTGTATACTGAGTGCTGCCAGTGCTAGTTTTTGCCGTTACCACATCATCAACCCCACTCACATTGCACATATATTGAACACATAATCGTTAAAACCCCTAGAATCAGCATTTCTTGCACAGTTGCAACAATCTTGTAATGTGATAATTCAAGAAGAGTCTGCAGCATATTGACCAAAGAATGAAACTCACATGGTCTATGAGCTCACGCACCAAGCCATTCCACTGGCCTGTGCTCTCCTCCTGCACTCCATACTTTCCGTCTTCAACCAGCCGCACCTCATAGACAAAGCCCAGGATGTTGGCGAGCTCCCGCAGCAGGTCGATGCAGTATCCTTCAAAACGGTCGTTACCATGCAGAGGCTTGTCTGACTTCTTGAACATCACATAGGGCTCCTCCTGCAGAGTGAAAGGCAGTTCTGAGTTCTATACTCCATGTGAATGATGAGACTGATGTATGTTTGACAGAACTTTCAGGTTTGTTTGAATAAACTTACACTAGCACAGAAAGGATGGAAACCCCACTGCTATTAAAGATATGCGTGTCCCCACCACCCACCACCACCCCCTGTCTCTTTCTCTTACTTTGAATTAGACTAAACAGTAATCATATTATCAACTCTGACAGAGAACACATCCCATTCACATGAGATCTTATACACGTGTGTTTGAATGTTGTTATGTTATGAATCATGTACTCGATTAATGATCGAACAATGAAAGGTAAATAATGCACTGTGTGAACAGTGTGAACACAAATGAATATGAAGCATGTGGTCACATGTAAGAAAGTCACATCTGACAAATGATATTAAGTTTAAAATTAGAATTGGAAATAAGTACAGTAAAATGGTGTGTGAAACATTGCATGAAAAAATAAATTATTCATATAATAAAACTATTCACATGAAAATAAATGACTCAAATATCTGATCAGTTGCCTTTAAAAAGTAAATGTTGCATATATGCAAATTTCTGGTTTAAAATTATGAATAAATAATACATGCATAAATAATAAGAAACATATATAATAATAATTAACATAATAATTATTATTATGCTATAGTGTGGGGGTTGCATATGAAAATAGAAAAAATATTTCATGGTATATAAAAAAGCAGGGATATGGATGACTCAGATTTCTTTCATGTAAAAATATATGAAATAAATCATGTAGAAAATCTGAAAATAAAGGAATATTAAATGCATAAGAAATCTGTGTGAAATACGATGTGATATATTTAAAAGAATACAAGTTTATGTGACCTTGATAGACTGAAAAAAATGTTGTGTGTGACATAAATATAATTAGAAATGTAATCATTTTTGTCAATTTTTAGGCCATGTTTCTTTTATAAGAAGACTGCAGTGAATTTCTCTGCTTTGGATTGCATTAGACATTTCCCAGTGAGACTGCAGGCATTTAGCTTACACTATCAGATGCCTCTGCAAGCAGTCCTTCACCCCCAGTGTGACGCTCCAGGGATGTGTGCCGTGCCAGTGGAACGTGTCAAACGAGAGATAAGCATTCATCCGCACTCACCCTTCCCAGCTCTCACATATCCACAGCCAAGATGAACCAATGATGAGTAGCTATCGCACAGCTGAACGTATTTAGAAATATGAATGCAAAGCATCTCTATTTTATACTTTCCACTTTGCACACAACACATCTTTCATTTAGATCATGATCATGACAGCAATTAAGCTGGTGATGGTAGTATTTTTTATTTTATTTTATTTATTTATTTTTTTCAGAATTGCATAAATGATTGAAGCCACACCGAACATTTCTGAAAGTTGAACCTGAATACTATGTCCTGTGTTCCAAGATTAAATGGCCCTTTATGAAGCAATAGCTCAGTAATGTATTCATATTGCACAAGTAGTGCTTTGACTTGATCTCTGAAAGCAAGATTGCCAGATTATAAATTGTACAGAAGAACCACATGTGCTGAATGCATGTGCAATCCCTGACTAATGCTGGTATTACTACTAATGTTGGATACAAACTGTGTTACAAGCTTTAGGCATGAAAAAGACAGAAATAACACTAAACTTTTTTTTATTATTATTATTATTATTCTATTTGTTACATAATGAATGGCACATCATATTTTTTTGAGTTTTAAGATCATTATTAATAAATCTTAATAAATACAAATCAGTGATACATATATATATATATATATATATATATATATATATATATATATATATATATATATATATATATATATAGAGAGAGAGAGAGAGAGAGAGAGAGAGGGAGGGAGAGGGAGAGAGAGAGAGAGAGATAGATAGATAGATAGATAGATAGATAGATAGATAGATAGATAGATAGATAGATAGAGAGAGAGATAGATAGAAAAAAAGAGCAGTGATAGCCTGGTAGTAAAGAATGCTGGATTGCTGATCCTAAAGTTGGGCTTTCGAGTCCTACTCTCCACAAGATTCTCACTGTACCCCCAGTGCAGCTAACTGGGTTATCAAAAAAGGACCATGTCTATCACTGTCTATGGTGTGAGGCATGTAAAAGAACCATTGCTGACTTTCATAAAGAGTAGCTGCAAAGGTGTCAGTGAGTTTTTGCTTTTGCTAAAAAAAGTTTATGTCAGGAAGGGCACCCGACAGAAAAACCTATGCCAAATTAAAACATGCAAATCAGATGATTCGCTGCTTCAACTTCTGAAAGAGGTAAAAAAGCCAAAAGAAACAGAAGATATATATATATATATATATAGTTATATACATACACACACCTTACCTTACGATAGTCCCAGCAAATGAAAAATCCAAGTTACAAAACACATTTTCCAAATTTTTTTGTCTCTGTATATGAAACAAGTTCTCCTTATGGAACGTGCCAAACGTGCCATTCAAAAATTCAAACGCACTATTCAAACAAAGCACGAACTGCTTTCCCATTGACTATCTTTCAACATTCCGCCCTGCTGGCCTCCCATTGGCTAGGAGGGATGACGCAGCTCCATCCCATTGGCTATTATGGAGCTGCATCTTCCATAAAATGTTTTTAGTGTAAATAGTGTTAATTTTGTAAGGAGAGGTACCACTGTATATCTATCTATCTAGATATATATATATATATATATATATATATATATATATATATATATATATATATATATATATATATATATATATATATATATCTTATCTTATATAATATCTTCTTCTTCTTCTTCTTCTTCTTCTCCTTTCGGCTTTTCCCTTCAGGGGTCACCACAGCAAACCATTCACCTCCATCTCACCCTATCCTCTGTATCTTCAACTCTTACTCCAACTACCTTCATGTCCTTCTTCACCACATCCATAAATCTTCTCTTGTCCATCACCATAGCAAACAAGAAGGGGCTGAGAGCTGACCCTTGATGCAGTCCCACCTGCACCTTGAACTCTTCTGTCACACCGACAGCACACCTCACCACTGTCTTACATCTCTCATACATGTCCTGCACCACTCTAACATACTTCTCTGCCACTCCAGACTTTCTCATGCAGTACCCCAGTTCTTCTCTCGGCACCCTGTCATATGCTTTCCCTAGATCCACAAAGGCACAATGCAGCACCCTCTGGCCTTCTCGGTACTTCTCTATTAGCATCCTCAAAGCAAACACTGCATCTGTGGTGCTCTTTCTTGGCATGAAACCAAACTGCTGTTCACAGATTTCTTAAAAATGGGCACAAGCACATTTCTCCTCCATTCCTCCGTCATCCTCTCACTCTCTAAGACCTTGTTGAATGTTCTTGTCAGAAAATCTACTGCTACCTCCCCTAGACACTTCCATACCTCAACTGGTATGTCATCAGGGCCAACTGCCTTTCCACTCTTCATCCTCTTCAATGCCCTCCTCACTTCTCCCTTACTAATCTTTGCTACTTCCTGCTCCTCAACGGTCACCCCTTCTTATTCTTTTTCTTTCAGCTGTTCCCTCTCATTTTCCTCATTCATCATCTCTTCAAAGTACTCTTTCCATCTTCCCAGCACACTTCTGTCATCAGTCAATACATTTCCCTCTCTGTCCTTTATCACTCTAACTTGCTGCACGTCTTTCCCATCTCTATTTCTCTGCTGTGCTAACCTGTATAGATCATTTTCTCCCTCCTTACTGTTCAACCTATCATACAAGTCATCATACACCCTCTGTTTGGCCTTTGACACTGCTACCTTCGCCTTACGCTGTGTCTCCCTGTACTCCTGTTTACTCTCTTCGGTCCTCTCATTGTCCCACTTCTTCTTGGCTAACCTCTTCTTTTGTACACACTCCTGCACTTCCTCATTCCACCACCAAGTTTCCTTATCTACTTTCCTTCCAGAGGACACACCAAATACTCTCCTACCGGTCTCCTGATCACATTGGCTGTGGTTGTCCAGTCCTCTGGAAGCACTTCCTGACTACCCAAAGCCTGTTTCAACTCCTCCTTGAAGACAACACGACACTCTTCCTTTTTCAGCTTCCACCACTTTGTCTTCTGCTCTACCTTTGCCTTTTTCACCTTTCTCACCATCAGTGTCATCCTGCACACCACCATCCTATGCTGTTTGGCAACACTCTCACCCACTACTACTTTGCAGTCACTGACTTCCTTCAAATTACCTCGCCTACACAAGATGTAGTCTACCTGTGTGCTCTTACCTCCGCTTTCATAAGTCACCCTATGCTTCTGTTTCTTCTGGAAGAAAGTATTCACCACAGCCATTTCCATCCTTTTTGCAAAATCGATCAACATCTGTCCTTCTGTGTTCCTGTCCTGGATACCAAACCTGCCCATCACTTCCTCGTCCCCTCTGTTGCCTGCATCAACATGTCCGTTGAAGTCTGCACCAATGACCACTCTTTCACCTCTGGGGGTACTCTGCATCACTTCTTCTAACTCACTCCAGAATCTCTCCTTCTCTTTTAGCTCACATCCTGCCTGTGGTGCATAACAACATTGAACATCACACCTTCAATTTCTAACTTGAGACTCAGCACTCTGTCTGACACTCTTTTCACTTCAAGAATATTCCTGACAAATCCCTCCGTCAAGATGACTCCTACTCCATTTCTCTTCCAATCCACACCATGGAAAAACAGCTTAAACCCCGCTCCTAAGCTTCTAGCCCTGCTACCTTTCCACCTGGTCTCCTGAACACACAGTATGTCCACCTTCCTCCTCTGCATCATGTCAGCCAGCTCTCTCCCTTTTCCTGGCATAGTTCCAATATTCAAAGTCCCTATTCTCAATCCTAGACTCATGCCTGATCTCATGATAGAAAGCTAGATAGATAGATAGATAGATAGATAGATAGATAGATAGATAGATAGATAGATAGATAGATAGATAGATAGATAGATAGATATTTGTGAATAGTTCCTTCAATATTCCATCTTGGTGAATATATGACGATATCCATCTTGCCTTTGATGTGTAATTGTTATATAAATATTTAATGCGTTCTGTTCAATATTTCTACAACTGAGACCTGATCAATAAATGCTATTTTTTGTTATAATTTCTTAATTTTTACCACTTTCCAATCTAATTATCACTAATGTAAATTATGAAATATATGAAAATGAGCAAGTTACTATGAATCATTTATTTTAATTAGAGCCAGTACTACTGCAGAGAATTTAGTAGTGCTGTGGGATATGTAACTATTATTTTCCAGAGACGAAGTGGATGCAAGATACTGAGGGGTCTATTCATCAATATCCACCAAACCTGAGGTAAATAACTGTGTGAGCAAATAATTCACAGTTCTCAAAAAAGGCAAGTAAAAGGAGATTACAGTTTTATTTATTTATTTATTTTTAATTGATTCCAGAATTTCCTGAGTTTGAAGGGTGGATAATGTATACTAACTCGGGAAAACAATCCAATCAAATCATATGATTCCCATGTATTATATACCAAACCATATTATCATAATGTACATTTCGCCCAGCTACTGCAGACACCAACTCGAGATACAAAATATATAAAGTTATCAGTAAGGTTAGTGCAAACACACCACAAATACCGAGTGATTCTCTTCCTACTCATCCCAAAATTCCATGGATTACTACTCATAATCTATAGAATGAATCTTCAATAATCTGTTGTAATTGTTTATCCCATTACCAATTTAGCTCTTGACTGTAAAATCAACTAAATGAAAACACCATGTACATAATTCAGATTATTTACTTGAGTGGTTATAGTTCCATTGTGTTCTTTTGCAATATGCACATCAGGTGTTTCTATTAAAGTGGATCTGGTAAAAAAGTATTTCCTCTATATGGCAGCTACGTGGTGAGCTGAACACAAAGTTCATTTGGGGGCCTTCAAGTTGTAGTCTGAATGGCCTTTATCTTATAAATGCTAGCTTCCTATTCCCAGGGGCATCACGTCTCTAATACAGGAGCAGATATGATTTTTAACGTCCTAAAGGATTGTGAAACCCACCCCCACCCCCCGCCGCCACCGCTCTGTGTGTCGGCAAGCTCTGTTTGCACATGTATGTATTGCCATGGTAACAAAGCCGCAGTGGAGTGTGTCTCACGACTGTGAGTATGAAACACACAGAAGCAATAAATCATTGTGGTTGAAGGTTTTTTAAACACACATCATATAGTGACTCATCTCTGGAGCTGAATAGAGGACACACCATGAACTGAGCTCAATTATATGTGAATGCTGGAGTTATGTTTATATATACATAAAAAGGCATACCAAAAAAAAAAGTCTCCTATTTAATCTTTTCAGTTGCCAAGGTTGAACTGAGACAGATTCAGTAGGCCTACATCTCACTGCAAGAACAGCAAAAAAAAAAAAAAAAAAGTGATGGGGAAGTATTCTTTTTCAGCACATTTAGAATGCCACATGGCATTAAAATATAGAGGACATTTCCCCATACACTTCAAGAAAACACTGTAAATATGACTGTAGATTGTCTCTTAATTGCCTCCTGAATAACTCAAACTCTTCAGAGGTAATTTCATACACCAAAGAGATCTAAGCTGAACTATTCTTTTTGATATCACCATCTTTTTCATATGTATATGTGTTCAGCAGTGATGCTTGTGAATTGTAAACTGACAGAAGGAATAGAGCAATTTGAATGCAGTTTTGTGTAGGTTGTAGTTTAGGATGAACTGAGAAAAATTATGTGTCTTCCTTGATGTTCAAAATTTGATATCCGCTGTAAAGCCAGAAAGTAGTTATGTACATTGCAAAGCAGTTAGAGCTAAAAATAGCACCACAAAGGAGAACGATGACATTCTTGAGTATTCAAAAGTGTCAGAAGGACCTTCAAAAAATTTACCTTTTCTCATGCTATTTCTACACTTTAACCTAAAGCCAATATCCAGTAGAAGCATTATACGTGGTGGTCAGAAAATATTTTTCTACGTATGTATAGATTTCCTGATTTGCCATTGTTCAGACATAATTGCTAGTGGGCTGAACAATGATGGACTGACCACCTTAATTGGAAAACTTATACATTCCCATTGCCATGCAATTATTTCATAAACATACAATCATGTAGTTACAGTTAGAAGGTGACTTAGTGACTTTGATGGAATAGTTATTGATAAGTAATGTAACTGGTTTAAAAATTTCACACAAAATGGTGTAAAACAAACAAAAAGCATCCAATAGTAGAGAAACGTTTCTATGGATGGAAACACCTTATTGGTCATAGGCCATGGTTACTCAAATAATCAATTTCAAATCCACATTCAACACAAAAAATATCTTGTGGTATGCATAACACAAGGCAGATGGCCGCAGAAGGATTCCATAAAGGGTCCCACTCATGTCAGACAAGAACGGGAATCTAAGTTTACTGTAGGATTGGATAGAAGAAGATTGGAAAAATATTGCCAGTGTTTTGGGTTTGTTGCATTTTTTTTCTTCAAATAAGAATGTATGCAGTTATTTTTGTGATTCAGACGAAAAGACATCTACATGTAGAATATTTAGTATGTGGCTTTGGGCTATTTCATGAAGTAAATTATGTTCATTTCACTTTCTTTTTCATGTATTCCCTAAGCTACAATTTGTCAGAGTTATAGTTTTTTTCCAAGTTATTGGAACAATTTCCATTTTCCGTTCATCATCATCATCATCATCATCATCATCATCATCATCATCATCATTATTATTATTATTATTATTATTATTATTATTATTGTTGTTGTTGTTGTTGTTGTTGTTGTTGTTATTATTATTATTATTTGCACTTGCCAATGTTCTAATGCATACATTTAGTTTTAGAGCATGTTCATCTTTCAAACAGCTGTAAATCAATACTTCATCAATAGTTATTTTCATAATTTAAAGCAGTGGTGGCCTGGTGGTATAGGGCGCTGGATCACTGATCCTAAGGTTGGGGGTTCAAGTCCCACTCTCCACAAGGTTATCACTGTCCCCTCAGTGCAGCGAACTGGGTTATCAAAGGCGGGCCATGTCTCTCACTGTCTATGGTGAGAGGCATGTAAAAGAACCATTGTTGACTTTTGTAAAGAGTAGGTTGAAAGCCGTCAGCGTGTTTGTGTCCCTTGATAAAGGGTTGTGTCTGGAAGGGCATCCGACGTAAAAACCTATGCCAAATCAAATGTGCGAATAATTCACTGTGGCGACCCCTGAAAAAGGGAAAAAGCCGAAAGGAAATCTCATCTCATCCACTGCTTCTGAGAACTGTTGTACATCTGTGCTGCATGGCGTCAACCGACTTCTAGCACATGTGAACAGGTATTTCAGCCCAGGGTGATTGGACTACATTCCACAGTTCTTCTGTATGTCTTGTCTTTGTCTCAGAAACTGCAATCACCACAAAAGTTTTCTGTTGGATTAAAGTCCATGGCTCTAGCTGACCATTCCAAGTCCCCCACATGGTAGTATGAGAAATATCCCCAGTTCATGATGCTTGCACCATCATGCTTCACCATGTACTTTGACCTGAATTCAGTGTTTTGTTTAGGGGACCACAAAATGCTGCAAAAATGTTTCTCTTAAGGATAGTCAATGTGATTTTCGGCAAATTGTAACCTCTTCAGCACATTCTTTTTTTAACAGTGGAACTTTGTGAGAGCTTCTTCCGATAGCTTAGCTTTACATTGGTGTTTTCTAATTGTAACAGTACTCACAGATAACTGTTTTTCAAAGAATGAATGACGTCACTAATTGAACTTTACTGTGTTATTATTTTGAACAGGCCCCTTTCGATTAGTGATTCAATTACACAGAATCAGCAGCATGCATGTCATGACTGTTGGGTCTGTTGGATTCTATTACTCTACTACACTTACTAGGGAAATGTTTACCATGTAGAAATATAATTTCTACCAAAAACAGTATTTTTTCTTTTGTTGTTGTTGTTAATGATGTCTAATTGTTATTAAGTGGAACACACATGTATTCATTTATTCATTTTATTTAGCTGCTTTATTCTAATTAGGGTTGCGGGGAAACAGGCGCCCATCTCAGCCAACTGGGTAAGGGGATACACCCTGGACAGCTCACCAGACCATCCCAGAGTCACATATATGGCACTAAACACAAAACCATCACTAATAATTCTTAAATGGTCGATGCCAGATGAGTTGTTTACAATTCAGAGAGAAGCCCATTTAAATCAACCAACATAAAGTATATATATATATATATATATATATATATATATATATATATATATATATATATATATATATATATATATATATAGAGAGAGAGAGAGAGAGAGAGAATTTTCTGACTAAATCCTTCAGTAAGAGAGTGATATATATATATATATATATATATATATATATATATATATATATATATATATATATATATATATATATATAATTCAAAAATAAATTAAAGAGTCCATGGCTTTAAACTATTTTGCACATAATCGTACAGAATACACTTTGCCACGATGTATGATAATATTTTCAGCTCAGAAGAATGTAATTTCATCGTTTTTCACTGGGAAAACCTTTTTGATCATGAAATGTCCAGCGCTCCAGATTGTTTGCATTCACTTAGAGCCCATTAAAACTCTTTCTACAAAGAAACTACATTGAGAAAGCTCTAGAAATCCTGAACACATTAACATTTTATGAAAAGGCTTACTTTCATCTTTTAGTGCTCACTCCCTTTACCTTTCTGTCTTTTTCTCTTTTGCTCATTTGTAACACTGCTAAACCAAGACAGCTTTGAAAAAGGACAAGCTTGGTATTGCTTTGCTCCTTTGGTTTCAGCGACAGAAACATTGTGAGTGCACATAAAAAAGTACAAAAATTTAAAAGAAAATCAGTTTCTTTAGCCAAGTTCACATGATGCAAGTCTACTCGAAAAACGATGTAGGATTTTAAGATCGCACAAGTTTTTTTTTTCACTGCTCTCTAAATAATCCTCCTGCTCCACCTCAAGTACACACATGTCAACAAGTGTCCAACAAAGTTTGTGTTCATGCAGCTAACATTTCTTTTGGATTGTATTAATTAATGTGCCAAATTTAATGAAGCATGGCTAAAATGGTGTAGAATGAAATACCCAAGATATACTTAATTATCCTGAATGGGGATCTGAATATTAGGTATTGCATGATCTCATGAAGGCTGGTTTTACACAAAAGTACAGAAAACCTACAGGTATTCACTTGTTTTGACTTTGTAATCAATCATCAAGTTGTTTAGAGTGATTTAATCCATGTTATGTTTTGTAGCCACTAATTTAATCCTTTTAAAGCCATCACACTATTTTGGCAGTACCTTAGAGTCCATAAAAACTAGAACCAGCCTTGCCAGTTAAATGTTGTGGGTGATGTAACAGTGCAGAAATTTCTAATGGCTTTTTCAAATGATTTCATTATTTGGGGGAATACCGAAACTATTTCTGTCTATGTGATGATTTTGATAGTTTATCTCCTCGATTTTGTTAAATGCAGCCCTGGGGGGGGGGGGGGGGGGGGGCACAAACAAGTGCCCGCCCTCACACCGGTACCAAGCTCGAATAAATGCAGAGGCTTGCGACAGGAAGGGCATCCGGCGTAAAACTTTTGCCAGAATACAAAATGCAAACCGTAAAGACAAATTTCATACCAGATCGGTTGAGGCCCGTGTTAACGACGACCGCCATCAGTGCTGTTAACCAACAGGGTGCTGGTGGAAATTAGACTACTGTTGGTCAAAGAAGGAGAGGTTGAAGAAGGAGAGGCGGGAGGCGTGTCCGTAGGCAGAGAGAGGCATGAGTTTAGGACTGAGAGTAGGGACTTTGAATGTTGGAGCTATGAGAGGAAACGGTAGAGAGCTGGCTGACATGATGCAGAGGAGGAAGTTGGACATACTGTGTGTTCAGGAGACCAGGGGAAAAGGTAGCAGGGCTAGAAGCTTAGGGCGGGGTTTAAGCAATTTTATCATGGTGTGGATGGGAAGAGAAATGGAGTAGGAGTCATCTTGAAGGAGGGGTTCGTCAGGAATGTTCTAGAAGTGAAAAAAGAGTGTCAGACAGAGCTTATGCCCCACAGGCAGGATGTGATCTAGAAGAGTAGGAGAGATTCCGGAGTGAGTTACATGAAGTGATGCAAAGTACCCCCAGAGTTGAAAGAGTGGTCATTGGTGCAGACTTCAATGGACATGTTGATGCAGGCAACAGAGGGGACGAGGAAGTGATGGGCAGGTTTGGTATCCAGGACAGGGACACAGAAGGACAGATTTTGATAGATTTTGCAAAAAGGATGGAAATGGCTGTGGTGAATACTTTCTTCCAGAAGAGAGAGGAGCATAGGGTGACTACATCTTGCTAGACTAAGGGCAGCGGTCAGCATTTGTGAACAGCAGTTTGGTTACATTCCAAGAAAGAGCACCACAGATGCAGTGTTTGCTTTGAGATTGTTAATAGAGAAGTAGACAGAAGGTCAGAAGGAGCTGCATTGTGCCTTTTTGGATCTGGAGAAAGCATATGACAGGGTGTCGAGAGAGGAACTGGGGTATTGCATGAGGAAGGCTGGAGTGGCAGAGATGTTAGAGTATGTTAGAGTGGTGCAGGACATGTATGAGAGATGTAAGACAGTGGTGAGGTGTGCTGTCGGTGTGACAGAAGAGTTCAAGGTGGAGGTGGGACTGCATCAAGGGTCAGCTCTGAGCCCCTTCTTGTTTGCTATGGTGATGGACAGGCTGACAGACGAGGTGAGACAAGAATCTCCGTGGACTATGATGTTTGCAGATGACATTGTGATTTGTAGTGAGAGCAGAGAATAAGTGCAGAAAAATCTAGAGAGGTGGAGGTATGCCCTGGAAAGGAGAGAAATGAAGGTTAGCCTCAGTAAAACAGACTACATGTGTGTGAACAACAAGGACCCAAGAGAAACAGTGAGGTTACATTGAGCAAAGATAAAGAAGGTGGAGGATTTTAAGTACTAGGCTAAACAATCCAGAACAATGGATAGTGTGGAAAAGAGGTGAAGAAGTGTGTGCAGGCAGGTTGGAATGGTTGGAGAAAAGTATCCGGTGTGATGTGTGATAGGAAAGTATATGAAAGGAAAAGTGTAAAAGATGGTGATAAGGCCAGCGATATTGTATGGTTTAGAACAGTGGCCCTGGGGAAAAGACAGGAGGCTGAGCTGGAGGTATGAGAAATGAAAATGTCGAGGTTCTCTTTGGGAGTAACGAGGATGGATAGGATCAGGAATGAGTACATCAGAGGGACAGCACATGTTAGAGGTTTTGGAGACAAAGTCAGAGAGGCTAGATTGAGATGGTCTGGACATGTACAGAGGAGGGATAGTGAGTGTATTGGTAGTAGGATGCTGAGGTTGGAACTACCAGGCAGAAATCCCAGAGGAAGACCAAAGAGAAGATTTATGGATGTGGTGAGGGAGAACATGAAGGTAGTTGGAGTAAGAGTAGAAGATACAGAGGATAAGGTGAGATGGAGGTGAATGGTTTGCTGTGGCAGCCCATGAAAGCCGAAAGGAAAAGAAGAAAAGAAGATCTCCTCAAATTTGTTAAGTGTACAGGACAACTCAGTAATTATGTTTTTCCTTCTTTATTTCTTACATTAATTCTTTCTTTTCTCATGTAATTTGGCTAAATATTATTATAAATTACACACATAAGGTAATGACATATGACATGGACTCACTTCATATTTGCTAGCTCATATTGCAATTTCTGAGAATTTAACCAAGATGACATTGTTAATTTAATAGCAATAAGACAAGAACAACAGAAACTATAAAGATTTAGGCAATGCCAAAATGCTGAGCTCCACAAAAAAATTCTCCTGATACAAAGTTTCAATCTGAATAAATTTTGATGATGCTACTGATGATGTAATGTCATGTAAATATCATGTTTTACTGCCCCCTTGATATTTTATGAAAGTAATATAGTAGGCCATTGACCATTTGCAGTTCTGCGATTGGAGACAAATCTGGAAGTAACTGGCACGTGATTCAAATTTAGCCAATGGCTGAGAGCTTTTGTTTCTCCTTCCTGCTGATCGGTTGCAGATGATGTGTACAACTCTTTTTTTTTCTCCTTTGCGCAAAAGTTATCAACATGATTGCCTGAATTGCGAAGTAATTTTTTTTAGTGTGATTTTAATGACTATTTCAGCCCTATGATGTCACTCAAACAATGAGTACATCAGAGGGACAGCACATGTAAGAGGTTTTAGAGACAACATTAGCGAGGCTAGATTAAGATGGTTTGGACATGTACAGAGGAGGGATAGTTAGTATATTGGTAGTAGGATGCTGAGGTTGGAACTACCAGGCAGAAGGCCTAGAGGAAGACCAAAGAGAAGATTCATGGATGTGGTGAAGGAGGACATGAAGGTAGTTGGTGTAATAGAAGAAGATGCAGAGGATAGGTTGAGATGGAGGCAGATGATTCTCTGTGGCGACCCCTGAAGGGAAAAGCCGAAAGGAAAACAAGAAGAAGAAAAAGAAGAGAAGAAGAAGAAGAAGAAGAAGAAGAAGAAGAAGACGATGTCACTCAAACGCCTTGCATCTTCTAATCTTCTATAGCTTCTGGTAAAGAGCCTAAGCGCTTTATTTATTAATAAATATTATCACAATACAAAATTAGAACGTTTTTGTACATGTTACTACATTATTATTATATTCGCGGATTAGTGGCAAACCCAGAAGTCACCATATGATTCAAATTTAGCCAATGGCTGAGAGCTTTTGTGTCTCCCTCCTGCTGATTGGTTGCAGATAATGTGTACACCTCTTTTTTCTCCTTCTCACACATATCATCAATGTGACTGCTTGAATTGTGAATTCACATTTTTTAGTGTGTTTTTAATTATTATTTAAGCTCTATGATGCCACTCAAACACCTTGCATCTTGTCTAGCTTCTGATAAGGAGTCTAAGCGCTTTATTCATGAACAAATATCATCACAGTACAAAATTAAAAAGTTTTTACTTAATAATTACTACATTTAACTACATTATTGCTGTTTTAATGAGTAAGACTGTCGATATAATGTGTTTAAGAAGCATATTTTAGCATGTGTAATGTCATACATAGGGTTTTAAAACCATGTCAATAACTCACAGATTTTCATGATCCACGAGAAGGGCCCGCACGAACCATCACCAAACATGAGGGCCTACTGTATGTTGCTGGGATATGATTTCTTTAATGCAAACCTAATGTCAAAACAAGATGCCATTAGCCTGGATAGTATGCACATTAGACGCACCAGAAATGTCATGTGCCTTCTCAGTCTGACTGTGTTGAATGCATTGCATAGCAAAAGTAGTTTAATTTTCCAGCAAAAAAAAAAAAAAAAAAGATACCAACTGCATATGGCATATATTATTCTGTTCACATTGTTTAAAAAAAAGGTGCATTTTATTACATGACTTGAAACAAGTAACCGTTTGGGAGAGAAGAAGTGAGCATCAGTGAGACATTCATTCCTATAAAGAGGGTTATATACCAACATGAAAAATATCACCACAGGATTCCTATGTGTATATGTATGTGTGCATGTATTATTATTATTATTATTATTATTATTATTATTATTATTATTATTATTATTATTATTATTATTATTATTATTATTATACTACTACTACTACTACTACTACTACTAATAATAATAATAATAATAATAATAATAATAATAATAATAAATAACTGTTTGCCATCTACAAGTTAATGCTTACAAATATATTTCTTCATCAGAGAAAACACCCCACAAAAAAAATAATAAAAAAATAGAAAGCAAAAACTACCCATAAAATTCCTTCTTCCCAATTTGAAATACATTTGAAATATAAATATTTTAGATTATACTATTTATTACTAAGATTATCTGAAAATTTGGCGTGTTACTATTCACTTTACATTTATTTATTTATTTATTTAGTTTTATGTTGGATTCTTCTTCTTTTACTTTCGGCTGCTCCCTTCAGGGGCCGCCACAGCAAATCATCCGCCTCCATCTTACCCTGTCCTCTGCATCTTCTTTTCTGACTCCAACGACCTTCATGTCCTCCTTCACCACATCCATAAATATCTTTTTTGGTCTTCCTCGAGGCCTTCTGCCTGGTAGTTCCAGCCTCAGCATCCTACTGCCAATATACTCATTATCCCTCCTCTGTACATGTCCAAACCATCTCAATCTAGCCTCTCTGACTTTGTCTCCAAAACATCTTACGTGGGCTGTCCCTCTGATATACTCATTTCTGATCCTATCCATCCTCGTTACTCCCAGAGAGAACCTCAACATTTTCATCTCCGCTACCTCCAGCTTTGCCTCCTGCCTTTTCCTCGGCGCCACTGTTTCTAAGCCATACAACATCGCTGGCCTCACCACCGTCTTGTACACTTTTCCTTCCATTCTTGCTGACACTCTCCTATCGCACATCACACCGGACACTTTTCTCCAACTATTCCAGCCTGCCTGCACACGCTTCTTCACCTCTTTTCCACACTTTCCATTGCTCTGGATTGTTGAGCCTAAGTACTGAAAATCCTCCACCTTCCTTATCTCTGCTCCCTGTAACATCACCGTTCCTCCTGGGTCCTTCTCATTCACACACATGTATTCTGATTTTCTGAGGCTAACCTTCATTCCTCTCCTTTCCAGGGCATACCTCCACCTCTCTAGATTTTCCTGCACTTGTTCTCTGCTCTCACTACAGATCACAATGTCATCTGCAGTTTTATGTTGGATGTAATTCAAATATATCATTCAAATGGCCATTGATGTAAAACGATTCTATATTTACCAGTATTGTAGACACATATAGTGTCCTGTTGATGAGGGAGTCTGTGACATTTGCCATCTTTCCCTTCTGATTTTCAGTCATGTTCAGGCCACTCACAGGATCCCATGTTCCAATCTGTAAAATTATCATACCAAATATTAATAAGGTGACATCATTAGAGCAAGGCTTCCCCTTGATTAATTTAAGAAAAGCTGAGCAGGCAGAAATAATATACTGGAAGTGGCAAAATGTCAGTAGGATGGATTATTATTAGGTAATTCGACAATAATATTAATTATACAAAATAACAACCTTACAAAATAATTATCCAACATCCATATAGCTCACAGTTTCTCAGTAAGTAATGTTATTCACTGCTGCAAGACTGTACAATATTACAAATATACAAATTAAATACAAATTATGGGCAGTTTATATATACAAGTGCAATGGTGGCCCATTGGTATTTTTTTCTTTCTTTTTTTTTTTTTTTTGTCTTGTTTTGTTTTGTTTTGTTTTGTTTTGTTTTTGTTTTGTTTTGTTTTGGGTTTTTTTAAGTTGGGGGTTCAAGCCCCACTGTCAACAGTACTCAGTGCACCCCCACCCCCCGCTGTGCAGCTAAGTGGTTTATCAGAGGCTGGCCATGTCTCTCACTGTCTATGTTGAAAGGAATGTAAAAAAAAACAAAACAAAAAAACATCGCTGACTTTCGTCAAGAGTAGCCTGCATAGCCGTCAGCATGTTTCTGCACTGTGATGGCCTGGTGAGCTGTCCAGGGTGTATTCCCAGAGTTGGTTCAGATGGGTGCCAGCCTATCCACGACACTACTTAGAATTAGGTTATTTTATCAATTCTATCTGGAGTTTATGAATTTTCAGCAGAGTTTTTCAGGTAATGCCTATATTCACAACTAGGGGCAATTTACAATAACCAGTTAACTTAATGTTAATATCTTAGGACTATGGGAGACAACCCATAAAAGCAATGGGAAAACATGCAAACCTCACACAGACACAATGACCATGAGGCTTGAACCAGGACCTTCTCAGTGTAAGGTGAGAGTTCCTCCTCCTACCCAAACACATACCAGTACTTACTTACTTCATAATAAAAGCCTTTACAATATCTAGCATATGGTGGCAGTGGTGGTCTAGAGGTATAGGGCGCTGGATTGCTGATCCAAAGGTTGGGAGTTCGAGTCCCACTCTCCACAAGGTTGTCACTGTCCCCCCAGTGCAGCTAACTGGGTTATAAGAGGCGGGCCATGTCTCTCACTGTCTATGGTGAGAGGCATGCAAAAGAACCGTTGCTGACTTTCGTAAAGAGTAGGCTGCAAAGTCGTCAGCGTGTTTCTGTCCCTTGCTAATATGACTGCTTTTGTTGGAATTAAAAATACACCCTCTAAAGCAGGTTGGTGATAAATAGGCTGTATGATGATCACAGTTTCTTACTTAATATGTTCTACCTATAGGCCTACTGTATTATCTGGTATCTGAGCATAATATTTCTACGATACTTATTAGGATGATCTTTTTGGTGCCCCTCCAGGACCCTACAGCAGAGTAGCCTATTCATAGCATGTCATTATGTGTACGTAGTGGCAGCCCAGTCTAGTTAATTCAACTCATTTGAAAAATATCCTGATAGATATCTGTATTGATAGCTGTCCAAGGCCGGTTGCCATAAGAGGAGCACAGCTTCTTTAATGGATAGCAACTTGTAATTTGCACAGCCATGATGAGTGTGTGGTGCAGCAAGAGAGAGAGAGCACTATCAGCAGTGTGTTTGCAACCAACGGAGGTGGGGTATGGGCCTTATCATCAACTTCAGCCCTGAAGGAAATAAGTAAATAAGTATCCCCTGTGTTTTCCGACTGTGGTCTGAAGTGAAAGGAGGAAAGATTAGTGATGGCTTTTCTTTTCACCAGCTCTCATTCACTGATTTCTGTTCACAAGACTTGTGAGTATTTTACTTAAATGAGTTTGTGTTTCATGCTCCAATTCATGTTTCTTGTTTGAATTGACAAAAGTATGTCTGCCTACCATTTTTTCTTTTTTTGGTGGGGTTGGGGTGGGGCTTCAGTTTCATTATTAATAATTAAATGTTTTTTTGTTTTGTTTTGTTTTGGGGTTTTTTTCTGGCCATTGCCATGCAAGTGCGTGATACATATTGGTTAATTAGCATCAACATTGCGATCTGGTTGTCTTATTTGGTTCCTGTGGCATGGACATGGACATGTTTCATGCCGATGGTGCTTTACTGAAGAGCTCTGCTATCAAAGAATATCTGAATAGGGACAACCAGTTACCTGGCAAGACTGCATGGATGACCAAAGCTCACTGATGTATGTGGGGAATAAACGGTAGTATATTTGAGTTGATCCCACATAATATCTACTGTCACACAAATGGCTGAAACTGTGTCAAAACTATCAGTGACAGAAAGGTGTTAAAAGCACAGTTAGCAGTTCGCTGCATATGGGGTTGCTGAGTTGCAGACTACTCAGATGGTGGTAATATTATTTCTGATTAATACATTTTATGTATCATAGCATATATTATTATTATAATACAATGTACAGCACTAGTTGGGAAATTAGTTCTTTTTATTATATTGTTGCTGTTGTTGGTCATGGTAGTGATCTCTCTCTCTCTCTCTCTCTCTCTCTCTCGCTCTCTCTCGCTTTCATTTTTGATATCAACCCTGAACACAGGCCACAAATGTATTACATGACTGGAAGTTGAAAGTATAATAATGAAAATGTATTTTATGTAAATAGACTGAAAGTATTATTTATTTGACTTTAATGTATAATGTAAGAGTGCGCTCCTGATCATGTCAGTTAACATCAGAGAGTTTTTAATGTTACTGACTGCCTTGTGATGGCCTTCCAAACTGTCCAGGGTGTATTCTACCCTTTCACAGTCAGCTGATATGGGCATCAGCCTCCCGTTGATCCTAATTAGGATTAAGCGCTACAGAAAATGAGTGAATGAATGAATGTTAACTGTCTCATCTCCTGTTTTGTTGAAGAGATTTGAGTGTTCTTTTGGTATGAATTATTTTAGGAAAATAGGATGAAATAATCACACTACTTTACTCTGACATTAAAAGTCAAAGTTCCTATGCAAAGGTTAGCTTTCATATGTAAGGGTTAGCAGATGTAGTATTATAATATAATTGTATGTGACTGAATAATGTGGCAGTATGATACTGTAAAGACAAATATGAAATAATTATATCAAACATGCTTAATTAAAGCAATTGATGATGATAATGATTTTATAATAAGGTGAAACACTGTTGATCTACATAGGAATGACTGATCTTTTTGAGACATACTTTTAGATCCAAGATATAAAAAAAAAAAAAAAAAAAAAAAAAAAAAAAAGAAATCGCAGTGTCGGGCAGTGGTGGCCTGGTGGTAAGGTGCTGAATCACTGATCCTAAGGTTGGGGGTACAAGCCTCACTCTCAACAGTTTGTCATTGCCCTCAGTGCAGCTAACTGGCTTATCAAAAGCCCGTCATGTCTCTCACTGTTTATGGTGAGAGGCATGTAATAGAACTATTTTCATCAAGAGTAGGCTGCATAGCCATCAGCATGTCCCTGCCCTGTGAGGGCATGGCAAGCTGTCCAGGAGGTACTCTACTCTTTCCCAGAGTTGGCTGAGATGGGCACAAACCCCCCAACAACCCTAATTAGGATTAAGCAGTTCAGAAAATGAACAATGAAATTGCAGTGTAAAGTCATTAAGAGCAATATGTCTACATACAAATGACAGCTAACGTCAACTTGTCCAGAGAGAAAAAGACAGAGCTACACTGTGTTCCCTCTTAGGCCTGGCACAATTAATCCTGAAGATGTACTCAAGGGCTGTACACTCCACAGAGAGAGCACAGACAGGCCACACACTCTCACCAATTCAAAAACAAAGTGCTTCAGATGTCTTCAGAAAATGTCTAAGCTGTAGTTTGTAATTGCAAATCAACTCTTTAATTCAGGTTTTATGACACTGGAGGGCTTCTGAAGCTCTTTTATTAATCGAGTAAATTATTCATGGAGGTGCCGAGGCATGCGCCAGTGAGATGGGAGGTTACAGGCAGCTGAGAGGGAAACATGTCAGACTGTGACTGTGGGTATGTATATGAGTGTGTAAATGTGTACTCTCTGCTTCTTCAGATGGTGTTTTGGTTAAATCCTTCTGATACTCAGCTTACCTTCTCCAGTCCTTCTTCCTTCAGGCTGATCACATCCAGATCAAAATCTGTCCTTAAACCATTGGTTTTGTTGAAATTTATCCGGCCGGTCAAGCCATCCCAGTGGGCCTGTGAGTGTGAGAGAAATATTCATCATCAGCAACCTGCACTGTCTAAGAAGACTTTTCCCTCTTTGGCATAAAGGAGAGAAATTCATAATTCATTGCACCACACAGCTCACCTTCAAGCTGGCCACAAAAGCAAACAGCTCTTATGGTCACATAGAGAGATTAAGCACCATTGTACACACACATACACAGGCACACACACACACACACACACACACACACACACACACACACACACACACACACACACACACACACACACACACACACACACACACACACACACGGAAACAGTCACATTTCACTGTTTTTCTCTAGGACTTCTCTGAATGTTGGTTTATTTCTAAACATTTAAAAAGACTGAGAAGCTGAAACGAGATCACTTTATTGTGTTTTGTGTACATGTTAGAATTACCTGTATGAACATGTTTATTGTTCTAGAGCTTTTTAAATTCTATTGCTGCATTTTATTGGTTCATGAAATATTTGTTTAAGCAGTGTTACCTACTAACGTTGCAACTTGTAGTTTGCTAGTCACCAATCATTTGCAAGGTCAGGGCTTTAGATTGCAGAGTATTCTCATTGAGGATGTTTCATTTAGTATGAGGAAGTGCAGGAGTGTGTACAAAGGAAGAGGTTAGCTAAGAAGAAGTGGGACATTGAGAGGACCGAAGAGAGTAAACAGGAGTACAGGGAGACACAGCGTAAGGCGAAAATAGCAGTGGCTAAGGCCAAACAGAGGGCGTATGATGATTTGTATGATAGGTTGGATAGTAAAGAGGGAGAAAATGATCTATACAGGTTGGCACAGCAGAGAAATAGAGATGGGAAGGACGTGCAGCAAATTAGATTGATAAAGGACAGAGAGGGAAATGTATTGACTGATGACAGAAGTGTGCTGGGAAGATGGAAAGAGTACTTTGAAGAGCTGATGAATAAGGAAAATGAGAGAGGAAAAAAGAGTAGAAGAGGTGACCATTGAGGAGCAGGATGTAGCAAAGATCGGTAAGGGTGAAGTGAGAAGGGCATTGAAGAGGATGAAGAATGGAAAGGCAGTTGGTCCTGATGATATACCTGTGGAGGTATGGAAGTGTCTAGGAGAGGTAGCAGTAGATTTTCTGACAAGAACATTCAACAAGGTACTAGAGATTGAGCAGATGCCGGAGGAGTGGAGGAGAAGTGTGCTGGTGCCCATTTTTAAGAACAAGAGAGACGTGCAGAGTTGCAGCAACTACAGAGGGATAAAGTTGATGAGCCATACGATGAAGTTATGGGAAAGAATAGTGGAAGCTAGACTAAGGGCAGAGGTCAGCATTTCTGAACAACAGTTTGGTTTCATGCCAAGAAAGAGCACCACAGATGCAATTTTTGCTTTGAGGATGTTAATAGAGAAATACAGAGAAGGTCAGAGGGAGCTACATTGTGCCTTTGTGGATCTGGAAAAAGCATATGACAGGGTGCCAAGAGAAGAACTGTGGTATTGCATGAGAAAGTCTGGAGTGGCAGAGAAGTATGTTAGAGTGGTGCAGGACATGAGAGTATGAGAGATGTAAAACAGTGTTGAGGTGTGCTGTCAGTGTGACCGACGAATTCAAGGTGGCGGTGGGACTGCCTCAAGGGTCAGCTCTGAGCCCCTTCTTGTTTGCTATGGTGATGGACAGGCTGACAGACGTGGTGAGACAAGAATCTCCATGGACTATGATGTTTGCAGATGACATTATTTCTGCCTGCTCAGCTTTTCTTAAATTAATCAAGGGGAAGCCTTGCTCTAATGATGTCACCTTATTAATATTTAGTATGATAATTTTACAGATTGGAACATGGGATCCTGTGAGTGAGCCTGAACATGACTGAAAATCAGAAGGAAAAGATGGCAAATGTCACAGACTCCCTCATCAACAGGACACTATATGTGTCTACAATACTGGTAAATATAGAATCGTTTGACATCAATGGCCATTTGAATGATATATATGAATTACATCCAACATAAAACTGCAGATGACATTGTGATCTGTAGTGAGAGCAGAGAACAAGTGCAGGAAAATCTAGAGAGGTGGAGGTATGCCCTGGAAAGGAGAGGAATGAAGGTTAGCCTCAGAAAATCAGAATACATGTGTGTGAATGAGAAGGACCCAGGAGGAACGGTGATGTTACAGGGAGCAGAGATAACGAAGGTGGAGGATTTTAAGTACTTAGGCTCAACAATCCAGAGCAATGGAGAGTGTGGAAAAGAGGTGAAGAAGCGTGTGCATGCAGGCTGGAATGGTTGGAGAAAAGTGTCCGGTGTGATGTGCGATAGGAGAGTGTCAGCAAGAATGAAGGGAAAAGTGTACAATACGGTGATGAGGCCAGAGATGATGTATGGCTTAGAAACAGTGGCGCTGAGGAAAAGGCAGGAGGCAGAGCTGGAGGTAGCAGAGATGAAAATGTTGAGGTTCTCTTTGGGAGTAACGAGGATGGATAGGATCAGAAATGAGTATATCAGAGGGACAGCCCATGTAAGATGTTTTGGAGACAAAGTCAGAGAGGCTAGCTTGAGATGGTTTGGACATGTACAGAGGAGGGATAGTGAGTATATTGGCAGTAGGATGCTGAGGTTGAAACTACCAGGCAGAAGGCCTCGAGGAAGACCAAAGAAGAGATTTATGGATGTGGTGAAGGAAGACATGAAGGTCGTTGGAGTCAGAAAAGAAGATACAGAGGACAGGGTGAGATGGAGGCAGATGATTTGCTGTGGCGACCCCTGAAGGGAGCAGCCGAAAGTAAAAGAAGATTTAGTATTTTCATTTAAGATGCTTATTTAGGGCAGTGGTGGTGTAGTGGAAAGGGCACAGGATCGCTGATCCTAAGGTTGAGGGTTCGAGTCCCCACAGGGTGGTCACTGTCCCCCCAGTGCAGCGAACTGGGTTATCAAAGGCAGGCCATGTCTCTCACTATCTATGGTGAGAGGCATGTAAAAGAACCATTGCTGACTTTCGTAAAGAGTAGGCTGCAAAGCCGTCAGCGTGTTTCTGCCCCTTGCTAAAAGGGTTGTGACAGGAAGGGCATCCGACGTAAAAACCTATGCCAAATCAAATGTGTGAATCAGATGATTCACTGTGGCGACTCCCAAGAAAAGGGAAAGAGCCGAAAGGAAGAAGGAATTTAGGATGTTTAATTAGTAATTTTATCAGAATATACAGTGGTGTAGAATTCTTCAATTTACAGTACTTTGGTTTTGTTTGTCTTATTAAATTATTAATCTGGTAAGGGGAAACATGTATAGTTTTTATAATCCTTATGGTCTTTGACAACAGGAAATGGTTTGTCTATTGGATGTTTTCTAGTAATAAATACAACTGTATACAGTTATTAAAGAAAAATTTAGAGCAGTGTAAACGGGGATCCACATTTAATGAGGTGTGTGTGTGTATATATATATATATATATATATATATATATATATATATATATATATATATATATATATATATATATATATATATATATATATATATATATATATATATATACCGTAATGCAGCCGTGAGGGGGGGGCACAAACCAGTGTCTCTCCCTCACGCCGGTCCCAAGCCCGGATAAATGCAGAGGGTTGCGTCAGGAAGGGCATCCGGCGTAAAACAAATGCCAAATAAACTATGCGAATCACAAGAAAGAATGACATACCGGATCGGTCGAGGCCGGGTTAACAACGACCGCCATCAGTGCCGTCAACCAACAGGGTGCTGATGGAAATTGGACTACTGTTGGTCGAAGACGTCGAAGAAGGAGAGGCGGGAGGCGTGTCCGTTGCCAGAGAGAGAAGAGGAAAGGCATGAGTCTAGGACTGAAAGTAGGGACTTTGAATATTGGAACTATGACAGGAAAAGGTAGAGAGCTGGCTGACATGATGCAGAGGAGGAAGGTGGACATACTGTGTGTTCAGGAGACCAGGTGGAAAGGTCGCAAGGCTAGAAGCATAGGAGCAGGGTTTAAGCTGTTTTATCACGGTGTGGATGGGAAGAGAAATGGAGTCGGAGTCATCTTGAAGGAGGAGTTTGCCAGGAATGTTCTAGAAGTGAAAAGAGTGTCAGACAGAGTGATGAGTCTCAAGTTAGAAATTAAAGGTGTGATGGTCAATGTTGTTAGTGCTTATGCCCCACAGACAGGATGTGAGCGAGAAGAGAAGGAGAGATTCTGGAGGGAGTTAGATGAAGTGATGCAGAGTACCCCAGAGGTGAAAGAGTGGTCATTGGGGCAGACTTCAATGGACATGTTGGTGCAGGAAACAGAGGGGACGAGGAAGTGATGGGTAGGTTTGGTATCCAGGACAGGAACGCATGAAGGACAGATGTTGGTAGATTTTGCAAAAAGGATGGAAATGGCTGTGGTGAATACTTTCTTCCAGAAGAGAGAGGAGCATAGGGTGACTTATAAAAGTGGAGGTAGGAGCACACAGGTAGACTACATCTTGTGCAGGCGATGTAATTTAAAGGAAGTCAGTGACTGCAAAGTAGTAGCGGGTGAGAGTGTTGCCAAACAGCATAGGATGGTGGTGTGCAGGATGATGCTGATGGTGAGGAAGGTGAAGAAGGCAAAGGCAGAGCAGAAGACAAAGTGGTGGAAGTTGAAAAAGGAAGAGTGTCGGGTTGTCTTCAAGGAGGAGTTGAAACAGGCTTTGGGTGGTCAGGAAGTGCTTCCAGATGACTGGACAACTACAGCGAATGTGATCAGGGAGACAGGTAGGAGAATATTTGGTGTGTCATCTGGAAGGAAAGTAGATAAGGAGACTTGGTGGTGGAATGAGGAAGTGCAGGAGTGTGTACAAAGGAAGAGATTAGCTAAGAAGAAGTGGGACATTGACAAAACCGAAGAGAGTAAACAGGAGTACAGGGAGACACAGCGTAAGGCAAAGGTAGCAGTGTCAAAGGCCAAACAGAGTGCTTTTGATGACTTGTATGCTCGGCTGGAAAGTAAGGAGGGAGAAAATGATTTATACAGGTTGGCACAGCAGAGAAATAGAGATGGGAAGGACGTGCAGCAAGTTAGATTGATAAAGGACAGAGAGGGAAATGTATTGACTGATGACAGAAGTGTGCTGGGAAGATGGAAAGAGTACTTTGAAGAGCTGATGAATGAGGAAAATGAGAGAAAAAAAGAGTAGAAGAGGTGACTGTTGAGGACCAGGAAGTAGCAAAGATTAGTAAGGGTGAAGTGAGGAGGGCATTGAAGAGGATGAGGAATGGAAAGGCAGTTGGTCCTGATGACATACCGGTGGAGGTATGGAAGTGTCTAGGAGAGGTAGCAGTAGATTTTCTGACAAGAACATTTAACAAGGTCTTAGAGAGTGAGAGGATGCCAGAGGAATGGAGGAGAAGTGTGCTGGTGCCCATTTTTAAGAACAAGGGAGACGTGCAGAGTTGTGGCAACTACAGAGGGATAAAGTTGATGAGCCATACGATGAAGTTATGGGAAAGAATAGTGGAAGCTAGACTAAGGGCAGAAGTCAGCATTTGTGAACAACAGTTTGGTTTCATGCCCAGAAAGAGCACCACAGATGCAGTGTTTGCCTTGAGGATGTTAATGGAGAAGTACAGAGAAGGTCAGACAGAGCTGCATTGTGCCTTTGTGGATCTGGAGAAAGCATATGACAGGGTGCCGAGAGAAGAACTGTGGTATTGCATGAGGAAGTCTGGAGTGGCAGAGAAGTATGTTAGAGTGGTGCAGGACATGTATGAGAGATGTAAGACAGTGGTGAGGTGTGCTGTCGGTGTGACAGAAAGAGTTCAAGGTGGAGGTGGGACTGCATCAAGGGTCAGCTCTCAGCCCCTTCTTGTTCGCTATGGTGATGGACAGGCTGACAGACGAGGTTAGACAAGATTCCCCATGGACTATGATGTTTGCAGATGACATTGTAATCTGTAGTGAGAGCAGAGAACAAGTGCAGGAAAATCTAGAGAGGTGGAGGTATGCCCTGGAAAGGAGGGGAATGAAGATTAGCCTCAGTAAGACAGAGTACATGTGCATGAATGCCAAGGACCAAAGAGGAACGGTGAGATTACAGGGAGCAGAGATAAGAAAGGTGGAGGATTTTAAGTACTTAGGCTCAACAATCCAGAGCAATGGCGAGTGTGGAAAAGAGGTCAAGAAGCGTGTGCAGGCAGGTTGGAATGGTTGGAGAAAAGTGTCCGGTGTGATGTGTGATAGGAGGGTATCGGCAAAAATGAAAGGAAAAGTGTACAAAACGGTGTTGAGGCCAACGATGCTGTATGGGTTAGAAACAGTGGCCCTGGGGAAAAGACAGGAGGCAGAGTTGGAGGTAGCAGAGATGAAAATGTTGAGGTTCTCTTTGGGAGTAACGAGGATGGATAGGATTAGGAATGAGCACGTCAGAGGGACAGCACATGTAAGACGTTTTGGAGACAAAGTCAGAGAGGCTAGATTGAGATGGTTTGGACATGTACAGAGGAGGGATAGTGAGTATATTGGTAATAGGATGCTGAGGCTGGAACTACCAGGCAAAAGGCCTAGAGGAAGACCAAAGAGACGATTCATGGATGTGGTAAAGGAGGACATGAAGGTCGTTGGTGTAAGAGAAGAAGATGCAAAGGATAGGGTGAGATGGAGGCAGATGATTCGCTGTGGCGACCCCTGAAGGGAAAAGCCGAAAGGAAAAGAAGAAGAAGATATATATATATATACCGTGTTTCCCTGAAAATAAGACCTAACCACAAAATAAGACCTAGCGTGATTTTACAAGATGATTTCAATATAAGCCCTTCCCTTAAAATAAGCCCTAGTTGAGAGCGACAGCAATTGAGGTTTTGCACGTGACGTCACAGGGTCACCTGACTTATGTTTACACACCATATTGGACCGCATGATCTGGACGGTGCTCACTCATTCAACATTGCTAAACATTTTAAAATAACTAATAGTGGTTCAACATTACCCAACTGGATGTTGTTTGTCGGTTACGGACTTCCTCGGAGTGATACAAAATAACCAGTGAGTATGGTTATATTGTGTTGTGCTGTTGGCTGTGCAAATAGATAGAGGAGTAAGCCTGCACTGTCGTTTTATCGTTTTCCATCTGACCCGGAGAGAAAAGCCAAGTGGATCGCAGCGGTAAATAGGAAAGACTGTAATTCTACAGAATACAGTACAATATGCAGCGAACACTTTGTATCAGGTAAATATACATTATATATATATATATATATATATATATATAAAACATGTGAATTTATACAACCATTATAAGCACTGATCATTTTAATTTATTATTGCATAAGCGCTTGTTTGTGTAGGTCTATTTGGGGATAGAACAGGCACCTTAGCCGTTATGAGGTGATAGTCTCTCTTCCCGGTTCCTGGCTCCCAGTGTTGCATACAGCTTACAAATCCGGCAACAAAATACTTGTAAGCTTCCATTGGTTTGATATATTAAGATATATTATAAGATATATTAAGATATATTATAAGACATGTAATAGAGAAAAATGTAAAATACATCATCACCTAAAAATAAGCTCCTAGTATCATATTTCGTATGAAAATTAATATAAGCCCTGTCTTATTTTCGGGGAAACACGGTATATATATATATATATATATATATATATATATATATATATATATATATATATATATATATTGATATATATATATTTTTTTTTTTTTTTTTTTTTTTTTTCCCCACTGTCTCGCTCAATATACCTTACATTCACACTTACAGATGAAGTTAATGACTAATTTTCGCACGACAGTGACATATGCAAAAGAGTGGTATGTCTTAGACAGAATGGTCAGTTCTCAGTGGTAACCTTTTGAAGGCAGGAAAAATGTGCAAGCAAGAGTATTTGTATGAATCTGTCAAGTGCCACACTATGACAGGCTCATACAGAATAAGGTGCAATGCACTTTGTGTTCTGATGCATTCCTGTCATAACCAGCAATAGTAGCAGTTTATAAAACAGTAGCTTTTCTGTGGAATCAGACAAGATGTACTAGCTTTCACTCCTTACATGCATTACTGAGCCTTGGGCACCCGTGACACTCAGCTTATTGGTTGTCCACCTTTTGGAGGTACCAGTACATACCAGGAACACCCCAAAATAACGGTCATTTTGAGAATAATAGACCCAGTTGTTTAACCATTACATTTTACCACTGGCAAAGTCACTCAGACACTTACACTGGCTTATTTTTCTTGCTTCCAGGTCTAGATCTCCATAGGATATTGGTCTAGGTATATGTATAAATGCATTTTTGATATATATATATATATATATATATATATATTTTTTTTTTTTTTTTTCTAATAAAAATAAAAGGACAGGACAAAGACTTTCTATTGAAACTCCATTTATCACTACAGATCTGTTTCAAGAGGTGGTGAAACCATCCTCTCTCTTCAGGTGATTATAGAAGAATTATAGATTCTTCTATAATCACCTGAAGAGAGAGGATGGTTTCACCACCCCTCAAAACAGATCTGTAGTGATAAATGGAGTTTCAATAGAAAGTCTTTGTCCTGTCCTTTTATTTTTATTGTTATTTGCTCTACCAAAAGTATTGCACTCTCCTATGGAAGGATCTACTCAGAAAATCATATATATATATATATATATATATATATATATATATATATATATATATATATATATATATATATATATATATATATATATATATATATATATATATATGATATATACAGAGAGAGACAGAGAGAGAGAGAGAGAGAGAGAGAGAGAGACAGAGAGAGAGAGAGAGAGAGAGAGAGAGAGAGAGAGAGAGAGAATTTTCTTACTCTCAGAACACATGGTCATTCCCACTCCCCGTTCTTGGCAGGCAAAGAGTAGGCAAGGTCAATAACAACGGACCCCTGCTCCTCAGCAAGTGTGCAGAACACAGCCTGTGCATTACTAACACATTCTTCAGGATGGCCAAGAAATATAAACCACATGGATGCACCTGAGGTCCAAACACTGGCATATGATTGACTTCATCATTGTACGTCAATGTGACATCAGTGAGAGGTGCTGAATGCTGGTCTGTCCACAGACTTGTCAGGGCAAAAATGATGCTGCACATACCACCGCCTCACAGAAACAAGCCCAAGACTGTTAGAGCTTCATTCAACATTGCTCGGCTAAAAGACCCAGCCTACCTTCTAAAGATCTAGCAACAGCTTGATGACAAACTTCAAGATGGTCTTTCCTCTGAGAATAGCACTGCCAAATGGTTCTCGTTCAAGGAAGCTGTCTCTGAGGCTGCTATGGAGGTTCTTGGGGCAAAACAAAAGTTCATGAAGATTTGTTCGATCAGAATGATGAAAAAATCAAGGAAGTCCTCAAGGCAAAGAACAAGGTCTATATTGAATGACAGAATGATCGTTCTTCTCTATCAAAATGTGAAACTTTCAAAACTCTGCACGTCAAAGTGCAATTCGATCTACGGACAATGTGAGACAAATGGTGCTGGGAAAAAGCTTCTGAAGTCAAACACTATGCTGACACACACAATGCAAAGAAATTATTTAGTTCACTGAAGACAGTCTATGGACCATCTACATCAGGATGCTCTCTCTTTCCATCTTCTGATGGCTCAACTCTGATCAAAGACCAAGAAGGGTTGAGCAAACACTGGCAAGAACACTTTAATAATCTGCTCAACCAGCCATCTTCAGTCAACACGAAGGCACTCAATCAGATCCCTCAGCAACCAATACAAGATACTCTTACTGAGCCTCCAAAAATGGCTGAAATCAGGAAAGCAATCCAAACAAATTCAGGCAGAGTATCTGGAAAGGACGGAATACCTGCTGAAATCTATAAGGCAGCAGGCCTACATGCCCTAGAGGCCTTTCATGATGTATTGCAGAGCATCTGGGAGGAGAAGATGCCAGACAAATTTCGTCATGCCTTGATTGTCTCCCTGTATAAGAACAAGGGTAGCAAAACTGACTGTGGAAACTACAGAGGTATATCACTTCTCTCCATCACCGAGAAAATATTCACCAGAGTCATTCTTAATCGACTCATTACTGTCTCTGAAAAGAACTTGCCAGAGGCACAGTGCGGCTTTAAACCAGGGAGAAGTACCATTGATATGATTTTTGCCATGAGACAACTTCAAGAGAAGTGTATACAACAAAACATGCCTCTGTACTCTGTCTTCATTGACCTCACAAAGGCTTTTGGCACAGTGGCAAAGGCTCTTCCATGATGGCATGACAGGACAAGTTCTCTCCAGTGGCAATGTGTCCGAGAACTTTGCGATCAGCAATGGAGTAAAGCAGGGCTGTGTATTCGCACCAGTCCTCTTCAACATCTTATTTACCTGCATGCTGTCCCACGCAGTGAAAGACTTCGAGCAAGGAGTCTACATCCGCTACCATCTAGATGGCTCCCTCTTTGACCTGCATCGAGTAAATGCTAAGACCAAGAGCCTTCTAGATCTCACCCAAGAAGTCCTCTTTGCTGACGACTGTGCTCTAGTGGTGCATGTTGAATCCCATCTGCAACTGATGCTAGATAGCTTTTCAGAAGCCTCCAAACTGTTCGGCTTAACAATCAGCCTTGGTAAAACTGAGGTGCTTTGCCAACCTGCAACAACAACAAACCCCCAAGCTCCGACAATTGTCATTTAGAACACTCAGCTGAAGAATGTGGAACATTTCAAATATCTAGGAGGCACCATCTCTTCCAATGTCTCCTTAGACAAAGAAATTGATGCTCAGATCAGCAAAGCGAGCCAAGCTTTAGGAAGTCTCCGAAACAAAGTGCTCAAACAACACAACGTCCGATTGAGTAGAAACTTGAAAGTGTACAATGCACTGGTCCTGCCCTCCCTCCTCTATGGCTGTGAGACTTGGACACTGTACCGTGAGCACATCAAGAAATTGGAGAAATTCCACATGCGTGCTCTACATTCCATCCTTGGAATCCGTTGGCAGGACCGCATTACCGATCTTGAGGTCCTGCTCATCAGGGCCCAACTGCGATGGGTAGGACATGCCATCCGCATGGAAGAATATCGCTTGCCAAGGTGCTTCTTATATGGACAACTTCAGAAAGGAATGAGAAACCAAGGTTGTCCAAAAAAGCGCTACATGGACTCAGTCAAAGCCAAGCTCCAGTGGTGTGAACTCAAACCAAAGGAATTGGAGGACTGTGCCAGTGATCAATCAAGTGGGCAAGCCACCATCCATAAAGCTACTGTCACTTTCAAAGATGCTCGTTGCCAGAAGCT
>CM045728.1:37284849-37304849 GCA_024760905.1 Plotosus lineatus
GTGCCTTGATGCGCCTCGTAGTTGGGCTTCTGCCTTTGGAGCCAGGCTTGGCCCAGCCCAGAAAGGGCACATGGGTTTGCCCTCCCATGGACTCACCACCTGTGGGAGAGGCTACAGGGGTCAGGTATGATGTGATTTTGGTGGCAGCTGAAGGCATGGGTCTTGTCAGTCCAATCCTCGTCTACTGACTTTGACCATTGGAACATGAAATGTCACCTCTCTAGCTGGACGAGTGTGATTGGCGGGTATGGCCATGCCCATCTAAATCTGAATGGTGTTTCATTGTTGGGCTGTTGTGCTCATCATGGTTTGTCCATCACGTACATCATGTTCGAACATAAAGGTGTCCATAAGTACACCTGGCACCAGGACACCCTAGGCCACATTTCAATGATCAACATTGTAGTCGTTTCATCGAACTTGCAGCCGCATGTTCTGGACACTCGGGGAAGAGAGGAGTGAGTTGTCAACAAATCTGATGGTGGAGGAGGCTGCCCTCCAGACATGGCAGGCCCAAGTGTGTAGTTAGGGTCTATTGGGAACATTTGGCAGAGTCTTCTGTCAGAGGTGCCTTCAACTCCCACCTCTGGCAGAATAACAACCACATCCAAAAAGAAACAGAGAATATGAAATTCAAATGAGCCCTGTTTCTTGCCTCCATTATTGAAAAGGCTGCCCATAGCTGTGGACAGAAAGTCATCAGTGTTTGTTACGGTGGTAACCCCCAAACCCGGTAGTAGACACCTGTGGTGAGGGAGCCATCCAGCTGAAAAAGGATTTATGTCAAGTCTTCTTGGCCTGTGGGACTCCTGAGGTAGCAGACAGGCACCGGCAGGCCAAACGTGCTTCCAGCAATGCAAAATATATGCAAAAAAAAAATACAAAAACAATAAAAGTTGTCAGTAATGCAAAATCTCAGATGTGGGAGGAGTTCTGTGAGGGCCTGGGAACCGACTAATGGTTCACCTCAAAAAGGCTTTGGACCACCATCCGATGCCTCAGGAAGGGGAAGCAGTTCTCTACAAATCATTTTTACAGTGGAAGTGGGAAGCTGCTTATCTAAACTAAGGATGTTGTTGAGGATGTTGTTGAGGATGGTGGAAGTAATACTTTGAGGACCTCCTCAATTCCACCGAACTGTGGAGGAGGAAGACCCTGGGTATTTGGGTTGGGGTTCACCCATCACTGTGGCTGAGGTCACCAAGTTAGTCAAAAAGCTGCCTGGTGGTGGATGAGATCTGCCATGAATATATCAGGGCTCTAGATGTTGTAGGACTGTCTTGTTTCATACATCTCTGCAAAATCACTTGGTCACTGGGGTGCTGTGCTTCTGAATTGACAAACTGGGGTGTTAGTCACCTTTCCAAAAATTGGCACTAGTGAGTGGATCCAATTATCATGGAATCACAGTCCTCAGCCTACACGGGAAAGTCTATTCAGGAGTATAGGACAGGAGGACCTGAACAATGCTTGAATCTCAAATTCAGGATGAACAGTATGATTTTCGTTCTGGCTGCAGCATTCTTGACTAACTCTATATGTTCCACAGGATATTGTAGGGGGCATGGGAGTTTGCCCAATCTGTCCATATGTGTTTTGTGGATTTGGAGAAAGCTTTCGACCATGTCCCTCGGGTTATTATTTGAGGCGTGGTCCGAGAGACCCATTGCTACAGGCCATTCAGTTGCTCTATCACCGTAGCCAGAGTTTGGAGCATATTGGGGAAAAAAAGTCGAATTAGTTTCCTGAGGGGTTCTGTTTTGTGGTCATCAGATCTTGTCTCTGCTTTTTGTGGATGACATTGTTCTTTTGGCTTCATCAAGCCAGAACCTCCAGCACTCATTGGAACGATTCGCAGATGAATGTGAAGCTGCCAGGATGAAAATCAACAACTCCAAGTCTGAGGCCATAGTTCTCAGTCGAAAAAGGGTGGAAAAAGGGTATCTCAGGTTTTGTTCACGAGTAAGGGAAAGATGGAGTGGGACATCGACAGGCAGATCACTGCAGTCTCTCCTGTACTGTTATGGTGAAAAAGGAGCTGAGCTGCAAGGCAAAGCTCTCAATTTACCAATCAATCTACGTTCCAACCCTTACCTATGGTCATGAGCGTTGGGTAGTGACCAAAAGAACAAGAGCCCAGACACAAGTTGCTGAAATGAGCTTCCTTCGTCTGGTGGTGGGGCTCTGCCTTAGAGATAAGTTGACAAGCTCAGCCATCCAGGGAAAGCTAGGAGTAGAACTGCTGCTCCTCCACACTGAGAGGAGCCAGTTGCGGTAGCTTGGGAATCTGGTTAGAATGCCTCCCGAATGCCTCCCTGGTGAGATGTTTCGGGCATGTCTAACCAGGAAGAGACCTTGGGGTCAACCTAGAACATACTGGAGGAGGTACCTCATTGCTTAGGCTGTTGCCCTCGTGACCTGACCCTGAATTAAGCGGAAGAAGATGAATGAATAATTTGTAATCACAGTTTTTTTGGAATTGGATGTTCCAAATCATCCCTCTTTGGTGTGGTTCTGAGTGTAAATGGTTGTGTGTGTGTTAGCCCTGTGATAGCCTTGTGATCAGTTCAGGTACAGATGGGTACCAACCTCCTCGCAACATTTATTAGGAATCATTTTTTCTTTGTACGTTTGTTATATAAAAATATTAAATAAATATTGTTATATAAACTTACATAAAGGTTCACTTAACAAATCACATTTGATTTATTCATTTGTTTGCATTTTGAAAAAAAAAATCCATAAAATAAACATTCCTCGAAATAGGGTTAGTATATAAGCTAAACTGTTTTTTTAATGTGATTAATTAGCATAAGTACACTGAATAAAATAATTAATCTAATAAGTGAGCAAAACAACTTTGTTATCATTAGATGAAAAAAGTTAGTGCAAGAGCAACACAGGCAGCAGATCTTTGTGAATTTTGGCTGTACAAGTGTGCTGTTCTTTTCCACAGCTGAATACTCAGCAGAGTCCAATACACAGATTGACAAATGATTTAGCAACACTGCCACTTCAATCTATAAACATCTCATTAAAATCAATTATGTCACTTCTGAATGAAATTAAAGATAAATGTCTCAGGCAATTTAAGTATTAGTACTGCTAAAGTATTAGTACTAAGTATTGCTGCATTCCCCTTTTAATTTATTTTCACTTTGCGCACTTGCTTACTTTTCCAGGCCACTACAAAAATTTGTAATAAATCTCCAAGTTTCAGTTGGATTTAACGCCATTATGCATTGCTAAAATGCTAGAATCTGAATTGGAGGATCCAGATTACCCAGATTGTCAACTGCTCCATGAAGAGAAGGGAGTCAATAGATGATAATGGTGCACCCACATTTGTATTCTGCCTCTAACTACAATATGTAGTGCATGGTAGAACCAAGTTCTATGACCCAAATGACTGTAAAGGTATGACCAAAATGATGCACTATAATTATTTTACACACTCTCCATAGTTTCCATGCCATTACATGCGGAGACTTTCACACATTGGACTTATTCAGGTTAAATGATTGCATCCATATTATGTACTGTATAAAAATAGAATACAGCCATTAATTTTACAAACACTTTTAAAGTAACAGACAGAACACATTACTCTCACGGTCACTCTAAGTTTAAGTTCCTGTCTGTGGTTTTAAATAGACCTTTACCTATTTTTCTAGTAATGTAGGGAGGGAGCGAGAGAGACAGAGAGAGAGACAGAGAGAAAGAGAGAGACAGAGAGAAAGAGAGAGAGAGAGAAAGAGAGAGAGAGAGAGAGAGAGAGAGAGAGAGAGAGAGAGAGAGAGAGAGAGAGAGAGAGAGAGAGAGAGAGAGAGAGAATAAAGATTGTCAATTTATTCTATTTTTTGTGTGTTTTAGAAATAGTATCTTATTGTTTGTATCTTGTAGACCTATATTCCAACGCATGGATTTAGATATTATGGTTTAATTTATGCTTCACCACATCATTTAATTTCGAAACAGCAGAGTCTGCATTGTTAAACTTTTGGTGGTTAGAATATAAACACCATAAGGTACAAATATATGTTCATGTGCGATAAACAAAAAGTCATAGAAGGGTGATAGCCCATTGATTTTCTGTATAAAATATTATACAGCCATTGTTAACTGCTCATCGTTCAATTGTTTTCAGGGTTGTCTTGTGAGTGTATGTATGGATGTATGTTTGTTTGTATGTATGATTTTTTAATTATGTCTTTTATATTTTATTATGTCTTTATCCAGACGCTCCCCGACTTATGTTTTTAATTGGTTCGGCCGAACATAAGTTGAAAGTGAACGTAAGTTGTCACAGTGATGTATGACGTATGATGTGTGACATATGATGCTCATACTGTACTATATATCCATAAATACCATTATCGTATCTTATAGAATACCCCTAAATAAATTATTATAAACATAACATTGTAAAAGAATATCAAATATATCAAATAATATCAACATTAATTTCAAATAAGTCACTTATTTATACCGAGTTGTTTTACATGAAGCTTAAAACAGCCAATCAATGTTTACAATATGTGAAGCGCTCAATACCGAAAGTAGTGTACTTCCAAAAGTAGTGTACTTGCTGTGAGTTATACAGACTTCCGGTCTTTCAAGTTGAACTCGTTTAGAACACAGCCTGCACTGATGTGAATTCTAGGAAATCGAAGTGTTCTTTCTTTTGTGTAAGTAAGTAAGTAAACTTTATTCAAGAGATGCATAAAAAGAACAAGTACAAATCCTGATGAATATTAATATAAAAATAAGTATACACTCTTAGGATTCTGCTAAAAGATAATAAATATCTGGAAATGTTCTGTAATTTGTATTTTTATTCATTTAACAACCCTCTTTGCTTAATTGAGTATGCATGGTAGATCACGCCGATCCGAGCAGATAGTTAATTCATCTCTGTGTATGAGACTTGCACCCATGCTAGTAGGCTTACACTTCTGACCAACCATATTTGTATAACTGATATATATATATATATATATATACACACACACACACACACACTCAGTCTGTAGTTTGTAAACAATGAATGCAGCGTCATTGAGTCATTATGTCAGCGTACTACGTTGGTAGTCTAAACTCAAAATTTGACTTAAAAAAATAATAATAATAAATAAAAAATAAAAAAAAAAATAACGTAAAACGGATGAATGTAAGTCGGGGGGTGTCTGTACTTTTTTTTTTCAAAAAACACTCATTTCAAAGTGAGCCACCATTAATATTGTACTATATTCATGGCTCTTATTCTTGGCAAATTCCAAACTATGAAACTTTCAGTTACGGCCTAATATCGCTATTTTTTAATTATTTGTATATGTTTATAGATTGTCTCTTATCTGATATGTGCCGCTTAACAACTTTTTTTGAGCTAGTTGGTCTAAGTCATGGTCCCTTCACTAAGCCAATGGCAAATATTTGCATTTGTGTAATCTTGTATTTTTTTTTAACCACAGCATAAACCCAGGGTTTGTTTGCTTGTTTCTGTTGTGTTTTATTTATTTATTTATTTTTGTTAAGATGACTTTTTTTTTTTTGGCGTTATTTCAAATACTTGTTAGCAGATCAATTTTAAGAAAAATTGATAGAAAATATGATGCTGTATTTCTAACAACAATTATTGTACTAGAATTCTATAGTTTAACCTACTGGGTATAACATTTATTTATAAAATAGCTTTTATTTAAGATCACTTAAGATAGAGGACATTGTAGGTTTAAAAAAAAAAGTAATTATAGTTCAAATCTGGTGTAAGTTCATTTTTCTACCTTGAAATCTGTTTGTCATAACTTTGGCCATTTCCCTTTCCTTCTGCATGTTGATGTAAACAGCTCAAGCTGAGCATTAAAGTCGAATTCTATTCTATAGCGGCTTGTGTGGGTTAGAAAATGAAAGGAAATCTCAGTTGCCCTTTCAGCCACATGCATTTCAGGTTATAGTACCATAAAGTAGGCTAGTGTTCCCATGAGTCTAGAGCTATCTCAGTATATAGGCAGCTACACTAACTCTGTGTAACAGGGCAGAATTTATTTGTGAGAAGGGGCTACACGTCTCACTCACAGCTTGCTCACAGTCACACTGCTTTGGCTCCTTTGATTGAAAAGTAAAGAAACATAAACACCCTAAAAAAGTAGATGCACTCTGAAGCAATGACAAGGAACACTTCAGTTTGCCTTTGGGTCTGTAGAAATGGCTTTATGGGCAGCCTAGTGGAATTAAAAACAGAAGACAGAATGCACAGGAAAAACCAGACACATTTTTTTTATTATTATTATTGATTAACAGCAATTTTAAAAGCAGACTTAAATGTAGAAGACAGATTCGTGTGTGTGATGCTTCCCACTACCACAGTGTAGGTGTACAGCATTTCTTTTTTCCCCTACCTCGGGTTTTGAAAACAAACTCGGCAAATGCTTAGTGTCTTATTAATACTGTTGATAATTCATGAATCTTGCAGCACCATAAGAAATGTTTTACTTTCATTAAGACCTATTCAATTATTGCACAATCAAAGTTTCATCTTGATGTCTGCATGTTCTGGCTGATCAAAGTGAATAATTCAAAAATTTTTACCTTAAGTGTCATCAATGGTTCAATGTTTCTTTGACTTTGATAACCAAGTTAGCTGCACTGGGGGTACAGCAGTGACAACCTGTTGATAGTGGCTCTTGAACCCCCAACCTTGGGATCAGTAAACCAGCACCATACCAATGGGCAACCACTGCCCAGCACATTTCTTCCATTCAAATTGCACTAGGTTATCTGGATGCTGCTCATTTAACCGTTTGCACACTGTGTGTGTGTGTGTGTGTGTGTGTGTGTGTGTGTGTGTGTGTGTGTGTGTGTGTGTGTGTGTGTGTGTGTGTGTGTGTGTGTGTGCGCGCACGTGTGTGAGAGAGAGAGAGAGAGAGAGAGAGAGAGAGAGAGAGAGAGAGAGAGAGAGAGAGAGAAATAATCTTCAAAGCTGAATTCTAGCGTTGAATTTAACATCTATACTAATGCTGATAGATGACATTGCACTCTTCTTTTCCAGAAATTATGTGTTTTCACAATCTTATAAATAAACTTAATTACTGTTATTGAAGAGAAAGTCAGAGAAGTTCTGCATGCGGTATACTAGAGTCAGGAAGTAAATCAGAAGTTAATGTATGACGGGCACTGCGTGTGTGCAAGCCCGAGCTGACCAATCAGTGCGCTCGTTTCAGAACTTCCTTAGGAACTAGCCTGCATTGTTTAAGTGCATATCATCTTTATAACCTTTATTTTATTCACTGAAACGTAATTTTAATATCAGAACAGTATCCAATCGAGAGACGACTTCACGACCGTTCTTCTGGTGTATGGATTATAGTGTGTCTTGTACCGAACTACGTAAGTTTGCCACTGTTTTCATCTAGTTTTATGAGGTACTCATCAGAAAAATGGAAATAAAATACATTTTTAGTGAGTTTTAGTCGATTTCACTTAAGCAAGTGATAGCTGAATACTTGTTTTAATGGTTTATGCAAAAATCCAAATTTCGATAAAAAATGACCATTTTTACTTTTTTGGCCATTTTCTCAAAAGTAGTCCGTGCTACAAGCGCCTACATTCAGTGGAGCACCTCACATTTATATAAAAACTAATTTGTAAGCATGTGATTTTAATATTCTACAAGCAGATTGAATTATAAATGTCATTACAGTTTACCCATCAAGGGGCAGTGGTGGCCTTGTGATAAGGGGCACTGAATCGCTCATCCTAGGGTTGTGGGGTTCGAGTCCCACTCTCCACAAGGTTGTTACTGTCCCCCAGTGCAGCTAACTGGGTTATCAAAGGCCGGCCATGTCTCTCACTGTCTATGGTGAGAGGTTCACGTAAAAGAACCATTGCTGACTTTCGTAAAGAGTAGCTGCAAAGCCGTCAGCGTGTTTCTGCCCCTTGCTAAAGGGTTGTGTCAGGAAGGGCATCCGATGTAAAAACCTCTGCCAAATCAAATGTGCAAATCAAATGATTCACTGTGGTGACCCCGGGAAAAGGAAAAAAGCCAAAAGGAAAAGATTACAGTTTACCCATCAGATGTCAATATTTCAAACATAAATGTAACCTGATATATATTATCAGATTTGCAGACAAGTCATTACTGTCGAGCAGACATTAGAAATATTATTGAACAATTCAACTGATGAGACAAAATATTACATTAGGTCATTTATTTATTGAAACAAAAGATCCAATATTATTTTATACCTAGACACGAGTGGTAATAGTCCATGAACCTTGAGGATTAGTGATAAATTTAAAAGTGAAATTAGAGTCAGGTGTTTGCAATTAGTGGAATGACAATCATGTGTGAGTAAACAACGTATTTTATTTAAAGAACACGAACATACCAAAGTATGATCTTCACAGCACATGTTTGTGGAAGTTTTTTAAATGTGATGTCATTGGCTATCATCTGGAAATGTACCATGGAAATGGATATGAATTTCTGGAATATAGTAGGCTTATACTGAGCAAACAAAAAAGTAATAATACAGAAACACCTTTGCACTTGGATTTTATTTTGCTGCGCACTGATCGGTAACCTTTAATAAATTAAGCCAAACAGACCTAAATATAAACCCAAACGTATTAGTGAAAGGAAGGGAAATAAAATAAAACCAAATAAAATGCAGAAATACTTTGAAATAATAAAATACCAGCTGTGCAATTAAATTTGCTGCTGTGGGTGCGGACAACAACACCACACACACATTTGCATTCTCTCAGTGATAACGGGTGGCTGTTTGGTTTCAGGCCTGTAAACAATAATGAGAACAGTTCACTGCAGTTCATGTACATCACAGCTTTGCTCATTTGTCTTTTGACATTGTGTGACTTCAATTTTTCACAAATACAACAAAAATGAGTGTGTGGAGTTTTCAGATTATTCAAGGAGAGTACTGCACAACAGCAGCTCAAAGCACACTTATTCTGAAATTTTCTCTGTTTTAAACTAAGCTGATTTGTGGGGGGGGGGGGGGGGGGGTGTGCATCAAATATGCCAAATGGCGTCCTAAGTTAATATTCCTGCCTATTCTCATATTGTGAATAAATGAGCAAAATCTTCAGAGGGCAACAGTGCGTCTTTCTGATTTGAGGCGATCAGCAAGTGATTAGGCCAAATAGAAGCTGCAAAAACATGAGGGAGAGACTTGTGTGCTGATGAATTGAGAGTAGCTCAACATGTAGGCAGTTGCTCCCCTTTTCTTTAATCACATCTGATGCTCAGGCTACGCAAACATATTGAACGCCACGCCCAGAGTGACTGGTTGATCAATAGTGTCCAGACGCACATAAACGGAAACCTTCCCTCTGAGAGCCCTCAGCTCACTGTGCATCAGTGCTGCTGTCACCCACGGCTGCACTGCCAAAGAACAACTACACAGAAAAAGCCTGATTATGTGAATGACAACCAGACCAAGGTGTGCATGTTTCAATTATGAATTGAATTTAGCTCGTGCTGTAAAGGAATTGTGCTTCTGTATTCTCAAGACTAACTGTCTAAAGAGAGCTATTTATACAATGTATAGAATGCAACAATTGTAGACACATGTAAAGGCATACTGTACAGCAAACATGCCATCAAAGCTACACATTTCTAATATACTCTAAAGGATATAGTAGTCACATAGTCGATATTTGATGTGACAGCCTTATGCATGAGTAGGCTTTTGGTAGGGCTCAGTTTTATAAGGACACTGACTTGTAAGTTTCTGAGGAATTTGCAGAATCTTGCAGTTCTTTTGGATGTTTTAAATGCCACACTGACTCCTGTTTTTACAGGTTATGCTCTATGGCCATCACCCACCATCTTCCTGTCTCATTTTTTATATAACTTTGTTTCTGTATGCTACAAGTATATTAGTTTATTTTCAAAAAATGCACAAAAATGTGTGTGTGTGTGTGTGTGTGTGTGTGTGTGTGTGTGTGTGTGTGTGTGTGTGTGTGTGTGTGTGTGTGTGTGTGTGTGTGTGTGTGTATGCAATCTTCTCCTTTTCTCCAGGCTGGATGAGATGGATTTTCACAATAATTTCTATTTAAAAAAGCCTGTCTTTGTTCATTCTCTAATCTCACTTCAGCTCTGCCAAGTTCACAAACATACATGCACTCCTGATGAAAGTTAGCAATGGTTCTTTTGCATACTGCTCACCATAGACAGTGAGAAACATGGCTGGCCTTAACCGAGCATTAACCAACACAACCATTGACCACTGCCTGCTGTAGACTATATGGCTATATACTATATTTTTAATCAAGACTCTCTCTCATACAAACACACACACACACACACACACACACACACACACACACACACACACACACACACACACACACACACACACAAACACACACACACACACACATTGCACATGGGATATTGCACTTGTATAGTCGTGGAGCTCAAATGTCACAATGGGCAGCAGCAGACAGACTTTTCTGTGATTCTGCGATTGCTTAAAATCACCAGGATTTTGTGATGTATTCCAATGAAAGTATCATGACAACATGCTATCCTCATTCAGTCATTTTCTGAACTGCTTAATCCTAATTAGGGTCAGTTAGGCTGGTGCCCCTCTCACCCAACTCTGGGAAAGGGAAGAGTACACCCTGGAAAGCTTGCAGGCAGAAACATGCTGACAGCTATGCAGCCTACTCTTGACAAAAGTCAGCAATGGTTCTTTTACATGAACCTCACACCATAGACAGTGAGAGACATGGCTGCCCTCTGATAACCCAGTTTGCTGCACTGGGGTGATGGTGACAATCTTGGGATCAGTGATCCAGCACCTTACCACCAGGCCACCACTGCCCTAGAAGGTGCTATTGGATGGCATAGATGCAAGTCTCTTTCCTCTGAATGAGAAAAGATCTGTTCTCAATCTGCCAGGCAGCATCCCAACACCCCACCACTCCTTCATGCTCATGTATATCTTTATCCCAGCCAATCACTTGCAATGCTCTTCAGCCCTTGCGTAAAAGTCTGAAAATAGAGAGGCCATTATTGATAACTAAGTAAACGTTAATAAATACCCTTTATTAAAGTAAATGAATCATAAAATTGCCTCGGCTCTGGGTGTTATAACGGGTTTGTGCTCCCTGTAATGAACTTGTTATGGCACTGTGGATGCCTGGAAAGAGTGAAGGTGACAGTCAGAATGCTGCGCTCACAAAATAATACACACTCACTTGTCAATCAAACGCCTGCATATGCAGAACCCAGGTTCATTGTAGGATTGATGGATCACTTTATTTTTCTGCACTTCTGCCTGAGAGTATGGTTAATATTTGAATATGTCATTGGGAATGGTTATTATGAATAAACTATTTAATTGGCTGTGCATTTTACTCTCCATAATGAAATCCAGATAGCAGCTTAAGGAAACCATAAATAGACATAAACAACTGCATTGCCAGTATAAGTCTAACCAAAGAGGACTACCTTCAGGCTGTTGTTTATTTGTCAGTTTTTGCCAAAGGCAATCTTCCAGATAGAGTGTTGCACTCTTTTCTTTTGCTAGAATGAACGCATTCACGGCAATGTCTCCCATGGCTCCCACTGCCTCTGCTACCTCCCGGATCCTCTACGCCTCTTAAAACACAAATGCCTGTCTTAAGCCCAAACTCGTTCAGAGTTTTTGAGATGAAAGACGTTATCAAGAGTATTAAAGAGTACGGAAAGATGCAAAAGACCGGTGCACCTCACCATTAGGGTTTTAAAATGTTTCACGAGGATACTGCTCGATGGGGAAGGAAATTGACTGTGTAAAACGTATTATTATGGCTGGCTTTCTGTTGTAATGACAATACGCTTTCTGTGCACCTCATCACCATGCTTGTCTGGAAAACGATAGAGGGAAATGATCCCTGAAGATATACAGTGATAGAGGGAGATGGAGTACGGGGAATGACTTTTGGGGTAAGGCTGAAGGACAAAGAAATGGAGAGAGAGGTGACAAAGGTGAGTTAGTGGAGGTGGGTAAGAGAATCATGTAGTGTGTGTAATTTTCCTTCATTCCTGTTAACAATTGTGCCATTTTATCAAAAAGTAATTTTCTGAAATGAGAAAATTGTCAGAAGAGATTCTACACTCAATTTAGCATGAGAAAATTTTGTGTCAAATATGAGCCTTTAGTTAATTATGGACCAAGCAATGGTGAACCCAAATTGATTGTAGTTAAACAGACCAAACCATGTTAAACCAGCTACACATAACACTTAGAAATGGCTTTTAGGAATGTTTGAGGCAGTAGTGCGGAACATTGAATAAAAAAAAAATAGTAAGTAGAAAATAGCATGCCTTGTATGAAAGAATATTTTATTCTTAAAATCGTTGGCATCATACACAATGAAAATGGAAAAAGGTGAAGGAAATCCAATTGACACAATAGATAGTAACACTACTAACAGCTATCATTTCAGTCACCTAAAATTCCTCAGATTTTCTGACCCATTCCCACTCACAAAGTTCCATCATTATTGCTTTTGCTAATACCACAGTAAATAGAATAACCTGTTAGAAGTGGAAAGACCACACAAGAACAGTAAATACCTAGTCATGTTTTCAGTTGTGTGTAACAGAAATAACAAATTAAAAATAAATAAAATAAAATAACTTGCCAGGGCAGTGATGGCCCAATGGTAAGGTGCTGGATTACTGATCCCAAGGTTGGGGATTCAGCCCCACTGTCAATGGTTGTCACTGCTGTCCCCCTAGTGCAGCTAACTGTGTCATCAAAGGCCAGCCATGTTTCTCACTGTCTGTGGTGAGAGGCATGTAAAAGAAGCATTGCTGACTTTCGTCAAGAGTAGACTGTATAGCCATTAGCATGTTTCTGCCCTGTGAAGGCCTGGTGAGCTGTCCAGGGTGTACTCTGCCCTTACCCAGAGTCAGCTGAGATGGGCACCAGCCTCCATGCGAACCTAATTAGGATTTAACAGTTCAGAAAATGAATTAATTAATTAAATCAATTGTCCAGTAATGCAGGCTAGTTGATATCAGCCTAAATGTTTCAGAGGATTCATTCAAAACTGTTTTTGTTTATTTGTTTGTTTGTTTGTTTGTTGTTTTGTTTTGTTTTGGGGTTTTTTGTTGATTGTTTGTTTTTTTATGGTAAATTGTTTTCTTGGAAAATTAACATACAATATGGATGAAAATGAGAAACAAAATAAACTGTCAAATACATCCAAAGAATAGAATCCAACTACACTTTCTCTAATCTACTCATTGCTTTATTTAACACTTTAATTTGGTCAGGGTAATGAGGGATCAGGATCCTATCCCAGCAATAATTCAGAGCAAGGAGAGAGAATTTACTCTTGATGTGATGCCAGTTCATTCTCAAACAACCATCCACACACTCATTTTCTTCCGTGGACAATTGGGCATCTTCTTCTTCTTCTTCTTTTCCTTTCGGCTTTTCCCTTCAGGGGTCGCCACAGCGAATCATCTGCCTCCATCTCACCCTATCCTTTGCATCTTCTTCTCTTACACCAACGACCTTCATGTCCTCCTTTACCACATAGTCAATCATATTGCTAACAGGTTTTGGGATAGTGTTGAAGAAAAGGTTAACACAGAAGAAACCCATGCAAACACAGGCAGAAGACAATGCACTACTGGACCACCCTCCTCTTCCTCTTTGCTACATAAACAAGATCATTTTTGAGCCAGAAGAGCACTCAGGAACAGGGTTCATGCAGTTTAGATCCATGTGCTTCAATTTCACATGTGAACATGCATGCTGTCATTTCATCAACCTCAGTGAACGAGCAATAATTGAACCCTTATTTCCAACTTAAGCATGTTAATGATCTCATTCAGCAAAGTGATTTGCACAATAACTAATCGACATAAAGCATCATGACTATCCTGACAAAGCCAAAGGTTCCACAGTACAAAAAAACAAAAAATAGTCCAGTAAAATACAATGCCCCTTACCTGAAAGAATGAAATCATGTGAAGGCACCTCCTAACACATCAAATCAGATCTGGCAGAACATACCTGAGGGACCTCAGTTATGCTCTAAATTAAATTGCCAGTGTGAAATGCGCACTGCTAAATTAAATAAAAAAGCCTTTTACACCTTTCTTTTGGGATATTATAAGTTCACGTTAACAGATACAAATATAATATTAGTTTTAATCATTTCTCCCTGAAAATATTTCAATTCACTAAACATTTTCCATATGCATTTGACTGCCAGTTTAAGAACAATAGCATGCTAAATATGAAAACAATGTTTTGACTTTTAGTCCCTGTACACACACATATACAGTATATATATTCAGCGCTCAGCGCATGCTCGCGGATTGACAACAAACCCGGAAGCAACTGGCACGTGAGAGCTTTTGTTTTTCCCGATTGCTGATTGGTTGCAGATGATGTGTATGCCTTTTTCTTTCTAAGAAAAAGTGAGCCCATGCAGCTTGGCTGAACCAAATTGGACGCCAGAAGAAAGACAACACCGACTGAACGATCGCCTCTGCATTTACTGCGCCGAGAAGGGGCACAGCGAATCATCTGCCTCCATCTCACCCTATCCTCTGCATCTTCTTCTCTTACACCAACTACCTTCATGTCTTCCTTCACCACATCCATGAATCGTCTCTTTGGATATCCTCTAGGCCTTCTGCCTGGTAGTTCGAATCTCAACATCCTACTACCAATATACTCACTATCCCTCCTCTGTACATGTCCATGCCCTGGTTACGATCCCATAAACCCCATATTGACTGGGCCACCCTCACCATCCAAATATGGAGTGATTATTGCAACCAACACTGCCTGCTGGCTGCTGTTCCTTCCCAAGCTTCTCAAACCCCTGTCCCACTGGAGAAAATCGACCTGAATAGTGTCCCCAGCGCATATCATGATTTAAGAGGTTTTCAGTAAGGACCGAGCCCCAGAGTAGGCTGCAAAGCCGTCAGTGTGTTTCCACTCTGCAATGGCTTGGCGAGCTGTCCAGGGTGTACTCTGCACTCTCCCAGAGTAGGCTGGGATGGGAGCTGGCTTCCCGTGACCCTAATTACGATTAAGCAGTAACAAAAAATGAATTGAAAATGAAACCCGAAAAGGAGGCTATGGAACTACAATGGAAGCTTAAGGCAGAATGTCACATGACTGACAGGCTCTGAGATATAATTCTCCACTGGGAACCAGGCGGTTGTTTGGATTCTGTTCAACTTCACTGTTGACACTGTAAACCCGGCATATCTTTTGTTCACACTTATTCATAACGTTGTATATCAGGAATGGGAAGAGCACACACTAGGATAGAATTTATTATTGCTCCACCATTGGTATTATTAGTATATTATTCATGGACTCGCTGGCAGCAGGCCTTATCCATCCCTCACCATCGCCGGTAGGCCTGGGGTTCTTCTTCATGGAAAAAACGGACAAGACTTTGAGACCCTGAATCAAATGACGAAACAGCATCACTCTTAAGAACAAGTATCCTCTTCCTCTCATCGACTCAGCCTTTACCCCTCTGCACGACGCCACTATCTTCACTAAATTGGGCTTGAGGAAAGCATACCACTTAGTTCGAATTCAGGAGAGGGACGAATGGAAGACACGCACCTGGGTCACTTTGAATATCTGGTGATGCCTTTCAGATTGACTAATGCCCCTGCGGTCTTTCAAGCACTCATCAATGACATTCTCAGGGACATGTTAAACCGCTTTGTCTTTGTGTACCTTGACGACATCCTGATCTTCTCAAAGACGCATGAAGAACATGTCCATCATGTAAGAACGGTTCTTCACCGACTACTTGAGAACAAGTTGTATGTCAAGGTGGAGAAGTGTGAATTTCATGTATCCACAGTGTCTTTCCTGGGGTGTATCATGGAGAAGGGGCAGATAAAACTTAGTCTGGAGAAGGTGAAAGCGGCGGCAGAGTGGCCAGTTTCGGCAACACACAAAGAGGTTCCTGGGGTTTGCAAACTTCTACAGAAGGTTCATTTAGGACTATAGCCGCCTAGCAGCCCCCCTCACACAGTTAATGTCTGTCAAGGTACCCTTCCAATTGTCCCCTAGTGTACAAACAGCATTTGACCAATTGACCAGGTTCACCAATGCACCTATTCTGATCCACCCAGACCCCACACTACAGTTCGTGGTGGAGCTGGACGCCTCAGATTTGGGAGTCGGTGCTGTCCTCTCCCAGCGCTCCCCTGCGGACCAGAAATTACACCAGTGCACGTTCTTCTCCCATCGTCAGTCCCCAGCAGAACTCAAACTACGACATGGAGAACTATGAGCCGCTGGCAGTGGTCCTGGTGCTCTAAGAGTGACAGCACGGGCTGGAAGGGGCAGCCCATCCCGTCATCATCTGGACGGACCACAAGAATCCGTCATACCTCTATTCAGCAAAGATATTGAACTCCCGGCAAGCACGATGGGCCCTCTACCTGAGGAGGTTCAACTTTACCCTCACTGACCGTCCTGGTTCATGAAATACTAAGCCAGATGCCCTCTCTTGGTAGTACTCCACAGAGGAAGACACCGCCATGGAAACCATCCTACCTGCCTCCTGTGTGCTCGAAGCTGCTCAGTGAGAGGTGGAGCACCTGATCCAGGATGTCCAGCAAGGGGAACCAGAGCCTGAAGTGTGTCCCCAGGGATGGATATATGTTCCTCTGCTGGTCAGAACTCCACTGCTCCAGTGGGGACATGCGTCCAAGTTCGCCTGCCACCCCAGGGTCCACCGGACACTTTTCCTCTCGCCGACAATGTTTCTGGTGGCCAAAAATAACAGCCAACACCAGGGAGTTTGTCAGAGCCTGTGCTACCTGTGCCCAAAGCAAGTCATCTCACCATGCACTAGGAGGTCTTATCCAACCCTTGCCCATACCTCATCGCCCCTGGTCACACATTGCCATGGACTTTGTCAATGGGCTACCTCTGTCCGAAGGCAACGCTGTCATCCTGACCATAGTGGACCACTTCTCAAAGGCAGTCCATTCCGTCCTCCTACCCAAGCTCCCCTTGGCTATGGAGACAGCTGGCCTGCACATGTTCCACCTCCATGGTATGCCACAGGACATTGTTTCTGACTGAGGTCCCCAGTTCGCGTCCAGGGAATGGAAGGCATTTTGCGACACCCTGGGAGTTTCCAGCAGCCTGACCTTCGGTTACCACCCACAATCCAACAGGCAAGCGAAGCAAACTAATCTGAGCCTGGAATCCTCCCTGTGCTGCGTTACCTCCCACCTCTCAGCCTCCTGGTCCAAACACCTACTGTGAATTGAGAACTCCCATAGCTCCCTGGTCTGCGCCACAACAGGTATGTCTCCCTTCATGGTGATCAATGGGTTCCAACCCCCTCTGTTCCACACCCCCTCTGTTCCACAGGCAGGAGATCGAAGTGGCTGTTTCATCTGTCCAAGCACACTTCCACAGAGCAGGCTGGGTCTGGAAGGAAGCTCGTGCCACCCTGGAGAGGTCAGCATCCCAGAATCAGCGGTTCGCCAAACGCCACCGGACACTGGCACCGGCCTACAAAGTCAGGCAACGGGTTTGGCTGTCCTCCAAAGACTTGCCTTTGAAGCCGATTCCAAAACAACTGGTTCTAAGTACATCGGGCCTTATATCATCAAGCCCATCGTAAACCCCAGTGCCATCCGGCTGAAGCTCCCAGCTGCTTTTAAAGTCCATCCAGTGTTCCACGTATCCCTGGTGAAACCTGTGGTAGAAAGCCCCCTTCATCGCCCTACTGAACCCCCACCCCCTACTCCCCGGCAGGTTGATGGACAACTAGCTTATAGAGTCAACCGTATACTCGATGTGCACAGGCAGGGTCGCGGCATCCAGTACAGCAGTTTCCCAAACAAGCCTAGTCGGGGGCCAGGTGGCGCACCTTAGTGGGCACGCGGGGGGGGGGGGGGGGGGGGGTACTGTTATGGTCTGTGTTTGTTGGGGGACTTTGACTTTGGCGGCTCTATCCTAACTCTGTCTTTTCCAGCACTGCAGGCTCCGGCACATCGGCATGATTGACATATGCGAGCAAATTACAGCGAGCACACCTGATCCCCTTCGCCAATCTACCACGATATAAAGACAAGCAGCGCGCTCACCTCAGTGCCAGAAGATTTCCTCACTTCACGTCTCTGTTTCCCTGTGTTCTCTCTGGCTCCTGGTTCTAGCTCCGCATCTGACCAGTTTCCCACTGCTTAGTGTTTATTGTGTTCCCTTTCTTTTCCAAGAGTTACCGTGCTTGCATCCTGCTTGAGTACTTCCTCTTTAAGTAATAAATCAACTCTGTGTCATCTAACACTGTCTCCTGAATTTCTGGGTCTAGCTGAAAGTTCATTTGTAACTGTCTGTGAAAATACCGGTTATGTGCAATAAAAACCCCCATGCACTTTAATCAACCACATCTACCCCACTGACTGTGAACCATATCAACCCATCTACTCTGCACTCAGATACATTACACTTTAATATAGGCCAGTCTATAAAGTTGCTCCATTCTTTTCTTTTATTGTTTAGTAATTTATACTATTTATGTATCTATTTATTTATTTACTTATATAATATATGTATGTGTGTATGTTTGTACTTGTATCTATTTTTGCACCCCCTACTGATAATACCTCAAGAGCCTGTAACAGTGAATTTCTCCATTGTGAGATTAATAAAGCTGTATCTTATCTTATCTTATCTTATCTTATCTTATTACGTCACAGGCCTACTATATATATATATATATATATATATATATATATATATATATATATATATATATATATATATATATATATATATATATATATATAGATAGATAGATAGATAGATAGATAGATAGATAGATGGGAGCGAGAGAGAGAGAGAGAGAGAGAGAGAGAGAGAGAGAGAGAGAGCGAGAGAGAGAGAGAATTATTGTCTGAAACCCATAATAATGTCTGATATGGTGCCCTTAAACAAAGCAAAACTTCACACTTTTCATTTAGTTTATCAGTCAATTGTTTTTTGTTATTTATTTATTTATTTATTTTTATTTTTATTTTTTTTATTTTGCTGTTTTGTTTTGTTTGGTTTGTTTTGTTTTGTTTTGTTTTGGTTTGGTTTGGGGTTTTTTTTTGGGGGGTGTTTCTCTATGAAACCGTTCAATTAGTCAATTAGGAATCAGTACAATGGAGTCCATTTCTTAACCTTAAGAAACTTCTATTATTTACTGAAACCTTGGAAAAGTCTTGAAAATTAATTTATTCTTACTAAGAGCATGCATGTTTAAAGCAACAGAACAGCTTTTTGACATGATATCAAACATGATAAATTAAAAGGAAGAAAAAACAATTAGCTAAAAGGTCCCTGGGATCAGAAGGAATAATTAGACTGAAATGAAGTGACAGGTTTAACAGGCAGGGATAATTTCACATCGTCTTGCATCCTGAGGGAAATCGGCCCTTTAATTGAGTTTGCCAGTTCTTTGTTTGGCAAACAGGTCTAGGCCAGATACTGTTTCTATTTATAATAATCCTATTTTTGTCTTTTTTCTGATTTCTTATCTTTCTCTTTCAAAACATGTTTTCAACACATGGTTCTTCCCTGAAATGGAAAAATATACACTTTGCCCTACTGATAATCAAAATGTCTTGTGATTTGAGTTCCTGTGCAGATGCCGCTCCTTATATTACATAATGCCAACAGTCTTGGCAGTAGCTCACTGTTAGTTCTCAAGAAAGAGGGCGCAATTGCTTTTCCCATCACAGCGCAGCATGTCTATTCTCCCAGACTCCATTGTGGAGGAAAGAAGGAGGGGAATTATTGTGAAACGGGTGAGGAACTGCCACCATCTTGGTTCTAGCCACGATATGGAATAACCCAGAACTCAATGGGGTGTTAAATGGGAAATTGTCAGTTTCCTTCTACTGCTTTAATGTCATTGCCCTCCTTATATGCACTTACACACACAGACACACACTCACATAAGTGCACACAATAGACCCAGTG
>CM045728.1:37307349-37437349 GCA_024760905.1 Plotosus lineatus
AGCAAACTGAGTGGCATTTCTGATCTTGTGAATTGATTATTTTAATACGACAGAACAGTATAAAAAAAAGTTAAATCCCTATTGAAATGGGCTAGTGTAGACACATATGTTATCCAGACCTTATGGCCCAACATGACAGCATTCTCAGGTAGTTGGGCTTAAAACTGCTTTGAGCAGCAGTGAGACATGCTATCTGCAGCTGTTCACTCATACCCATCTTTCTAATGTTGTAATTGCATCATGTATAGCATCATGCTTTCTGATTACATAGACACTCTACATTTGCTCGGAAAAAGTTGGAAACATGAATATTTTATATTCATTATATATTAAATATATATATATGGGCAGTGGTGGTCTAGTGGTTAGGGCGCAGGATCGCTGATCCTAAGGTTGGGGGTTCAAGTCTCCACAAGGTTGCCACTGCCCCCCCCCCCCCCCGGTGCAGCTAACTGGGCTATCAAAGGCCGGCCATGTCTCTCATTGTCTATGGTGAGAGGCATGTAAAAGAACCATTGCTGACTTTTGTAAAGAGTAGGCTGCAAAGCTGTCAGCGTGTTTCTGTCCCTTGTTAAAAGGGTTGTGTCAGGAAGGGCAGCCGATGTAAAAACCTATGCCAAATCAACTGTGCGAATCAGACGATTCGCTGTGGCGACCCCTGAGAAAGGGAAAAAGCCAAAAGGATAGAAGATTTTACTACAGATCTGTTTTGATATATATATACTAACTGGGCTATCAAAGGCCGGCAATGTCTCTCACTGTCTATAGTGAGAGGCGCGTAAAAGAACCATTGTATGACTTTTGACAAGAGTATGCTGCATAGCTTTCAGTGTGTTTCTGTCCTGTGAAGGTATGGCGAACTGTCCAGGGTGCCTTCGCCTAGAGATACATGGCTAAGATGGGCACCAGCTACCTCGCGACCTATCTAGGATTAAGTGATTGATTTCAGAAAATGAATGAATATATGGAGGTCAAGTGCAATGCCAAAATGAACTGTGTTTACTTCCTGAACTAAAATTAACAAAAAAAAAAAAAAAAAAAAACTCTCGGAGAGTTCGCATAAATTTAAATCAAACTCAATCTACAGCCTGCACCTTTGATCTAAAGATAGGGTTGTTAAATGTTAGATCTCTTGCATCTAAAGCTCATATTGTTAATGAAATCATTACTGATCAGGTGTTCAGTGTAATGTGTTTCAAAGAAACATGGATTAAACCCAATGAATATGTAGCATTAAATGAAGCGAGTCCTCCTGGATACAGTTATATACACCAAACTTGTCTAACTGGCGCAGGAGGAGACATCACAGTTATTTATACTGATAATCCCAGCCGTATACAAAAGTTCAGACATGAATTAAAAGCATTTATAATTCTATATACTAACATTATATATGTTCCTGGGAAAAATATGCAAATGCATCTGATTCCTTTAATTATTATTTCCAGGCCCCCAGGGCCGTCCATCTTAATTCCTAAGTGAATTTGTAGATTTCATTTCATACCTGTTTTTTTTCTTTAGACCAAGCTTTAATTATTGGTGACTGTGATATTTCTTTTGATAATGCAGAGGGCACTTTAAAAACAGTTTTTGTATCTATCCTAGATTCAGTCGGGATAAATCAGAATGTAATAGGATCCACTCGTAAAGCTGACCACACTCTCGATTTCATATTAACTTTTGGATTAAATATTGGAAATATACTCGCAGTTCAGCAATCAGAAACTGTTTCCACTCATCTTATTTCACTTACACTGCCTCTTAGTACTAATCTATACACCTCACCACATTATCGCATTAAGCATATTTTTATATCAACAACTACCAGAGTTTCATTAATAATCTTCCAGAATTATCAACTGTGATTGGATCACCATCAGACCCCACAAAACTGGATCAAGATACCAAGTATTTTGAGTCAGATTTATACCATATGTTACATAATGTAGCTCCTCTTGAAAGAAAACCAATCAGAGAGAAAAATTAGCCCCCTTGGTGTAATGATGAAACACACACACACACACACACACACACACACACACACACACACACACACACACAAACACACACACACACACACACACACACACTAAAACAATACACCCGGAAATTAGAAAGAAATTAGTAGCACATTCAATTACTGGATTTCCAATTGGAAGGGAAGGGAAGGAGAGTCTCCTTAGTTACAGAAAAGTTCTTCGTGCTGCTAGAGCAGTATAGTTCTAAAATCTAATAGAAAATAAAAAAAAAATCCTCAACACTCATTTCATATTGTTGCACAATTAGCTAGAAATAAGATTATGGACAAAACATGTAAACCATCAATGTATAGCAATGATGAATTGATGAACTTTTCTAATGTTAAAATTGAAAACATCAGGTAAAAAATTGACTCCCTAAATTTAAAGACAGGTATGTCAATAAGTAAAACAGTAAATATTAATATAACACCAGCAGATCTGCAACTGGAGTGTTTTATCCCATTTAAAAGACAGAATTAGTCTCATTAATTTTCCCATCAAAAGCATGAACCATCCAGTGCCTACATGTTTCATTAAACAAATATTTTCAGAAGTGATCAACTCTTTGTTAAATGTAATAAATTATTCTCTTAGCACTGGTTATCTACCAAAATCCTTTAAACTCACAGTTATCAAACCTCTGATTAAAAAACCTGATCTTCGCCCATATCAACTGTTCAAATATAGACCAATATCAAATATCCCCTTTATTGCTAAGGTCTTAGAAAAAAGCTGTAGCGCAGCAGCTATGGTCATATCTTGTAGGAATAACATTCACGAAATGTCTCAGTCAGGTATTTGACCTCAACATAACACAGAGACAGCACTCGTTAAGGTGGTAAATGGCCTACTGGTGGCCTCTGACCATGGCTGTGTCTCCTTGTTTGTGCTACTTGACCTCAGTGCAGCTTTTGTAGATGTAAATGTTTTTTTCTCTGTATATTGTGATGTTAAGTTTGGTGTTCCACAAGATTCTGTCCTAGGCTCATTGCTTTTCTCTCTAGACATGCTCCCTTTGGGTAATATCATTCATGATTGTGGTATTTCATTGTTATGCTGATGGCACACAGTTATGCATTTCAGCAAACCCAGATGAACTTAATAAAGTTGAGAAATGTAGAAAGGACATTAGACACTGGATGCTTACTAAATCCTCTTATTAAACTCTGATAAGACAGAAGTACTTGTACTCGGATCTCAGGCTACTAGAAATAAGGTTTCTGATCATGTAATAACTTTAGATGGTATTTCAGTCTCATTATGTGTAGCAGTAAAGGATCTTAGAGTGATTATTGATGTTGTTCTTTCATTTGAAGCTCATGAAGATAATATTGCTCAGGTTGGCTTCTTTCATCTCATAAATATTGGTAAAATAAGAAATATGATGCCACTGTATAATGCGGACAAATTCATGTTTATTTATTTTTTTTTTTTTACCTTGAGATTAGATTATTGTAATGTGTTACTCTGTGATTGTTCTAATAGATGCATAAACAAACTCCAGTTAGTTCACAATACAGTAGTGAGAGTCCTTCAGGATCAGGATCAGGATTCAGGGTGACTTCACTCATGGCTGAGGAACCCCTCCCTGGACCTCTTCAAGCAGGCTCTCTCTCGTGCGAGGCTTGGCCAGTTGTGCCCAAGGCATTGAGTCAGGTCGGCCACGCCATCTTGTTTTTGGTCGTCCTAGTGGTCGTTTCCAGCTCTGGGGCATCCACTCTGTTGCTCTGCTTGTTCAACAGTTGTCGGAGAATCGGGCCACATGGCCTGCCCATCTGTGCTTGCTGTTGTTGATGGTCTGCACAATACCCTCACTCCTGTTTGCTCTCTGATCCATGTGTTGGGCTTTCTATCCTTTAGAGAGACATTCAGCATGAGGCGTTCGATTTTCCTCTGTGCCACTCTGAGCATTTCCTTCATTGTGTTGTTGAGAGCCCATGTTTCGCTTCCATATGTCATGACCGGCAGGATATATTCATCATGTATCTTCCATTTTATTTTCATGCTGGCCTTTCTGCCTTTCATGATGGACTCAAACTTGCCGAATGCTGCCCAACCGAGAGTTATCCAATGCTTGATTTCTGCCAGGAAATCCCTGTCTTGCGTGATGGTCTTGCCGAGGTATACATAGCTGTCTATTTGCTCTATGGTCTTACCGTCAACTGTGAGCACTGCGGGGGTGACGTGTTTGTTGAAAATCACTTTGGTTTTACCGAGATGCATGTTCAGCCCGACTGGCTTGCTGGTGTTGTTGATGTCATTGAGCATCTCCTCCAGTTGCTGCAGTGTGTGGGCAAGTAGTATGATGTCGTCGGCGAATTCCAAGTGCATGAGGTACTCTCCGTCAATGTTGATTCCACAGTCTTTCCAATCGATTTGGCTCAGAATTGCATCTTGGAGACAGGCTGTGAAGAGTCTTGGAGAGATGTTGTCTCCTTGGCGAGCTCCTCTCTGTAATCCAATGTTACCGCTATCCTTGTGGAGCCTGAGGGTGGCAGTGGCTTCCTTGTAGAGGTCTCTGATGATGTTGATGTAGGTGTTATTTATTTCTTGATTGGCTAGGGCATTGAACATCGGTGTGTATTCAATGGAATTGAAGGCTTTCTCATAGTCCACGAAGGCCAGGCTTAGGGGGATGTTGTACTCGTTGGCCTTTTCTTGGATTTGGCTCACGACTTGGATATGATCGATGGTGGAGTATCCCGATCTAAATCCTGCCTGTTCTCTCAGTTGGTGGAGGTCGAGAGTGAGTGTCATTCTTCTCAGAAGGATTTGAGAGCAGGTCTTGTAGATGACTGGGAGGAGGCTGATTGGTCGATAGTTCTTGATGTCCACCTTGTCACCCTTTTTGTGCAGTAACCTCACTATGGCCTTTCTCTAGTTTCCAGGAACCTTCCCTTCAGTGATGCACCTGTTGAAGAGAGCGGTTAGCTCTTTGATTACTGGTTCGCTGCCATCTTGAAGCATGCCTGCCAAGATGTTGTCCTCCCCAGGTGCTTTGCCTCGCTTTAGCCGTGTGATGGCTGGTCTTACTTCATCATGCAGAATAGGCGGTGTACTGCTGTTAGGTACTGCATTGGCAAACGGTTGGTCTTGCGGATGCCTGGTGTTGTAGAGCTCTACGTAGAATTCCTCGCATCTTATAATGATCCTATCCAAGTCATGGATGAGTATGCCATCTGCTTATTTAAGGGCAGTGATCATGTTCCTGTCTATACACTGATCTTTCTATGTTCATCGTAGCCCTTTGTTGTTCTCCAGAGCTGTCAGCTGTTCCTCTTCATTGTAAGCGTTGATCTCCTCTGCCATTCTGTGTCATATCTCCTTGCAGACCACTGAGTAATTGATTTTATCTCTAGGCGTTCTGCTTCATTTCATTTGTTGGCGTCTTTCTCTCAGCTGCTCAGTCTCATTAGACAGTTTATCCAATTTGGGTGGTCTCTGTCTTCCTACTGTGTTTATTGCTGCCTCCATGATGGTGTTAGTGAGGTTCTCTGAGTTTGTGGTTAGATCTTCTTCTCTGTTCAGAGCTTGGAACCTGTTGGTGAGCTCTAGGTGGAATTGGGAGTATATATCTGAGAGTCTTTGATGGTTTGGCCTCTTCGTTTTCTTGATAAGGTGGTGTCTTTCGAGTTTTGTGTTGATCGTGAGTGCAGCACGCACCAACCTGTGGTCACTGCCCATGTTGAATCTATTTACTACGGAGACATCCATGACGGTGCGGTGTTTGTCCGTTAGGATGTAGTCGATCTCATTCTTGGTCTCTTTGTTTGGTGAGATCCAAGTCCATCGTCTGCCCGCTTTCTTATGGAAGAAGGTGTTCATGATCTTCAGCTGGTGTCTTTCACTGAAGTTGACTAAGGTGTCGCCTCAGTCATTCGTACATCCATAACCGAATTTACCCACACAAGTCTCTCACGGCTTGGCATTGCCTACTTTGGCATTGAGGTCACCCATGATGATGTTATAGTGGGTCTTTGTGGCTGTGTAGAGGTGTTCTATGGTTTCATAAACCTTTTCGCACTTCTCGTCGCTATGGCTGGTCGTTGGAAGATAGACGACAATTAGGCTCATGTGGTGTTTCCGATTGATCTTGATGGTGATCTGTGTCACCCTGTCAGAAACGCCGATGAAGTTCTTCGCATTGCTAGTGATGTTCTAATGCACAATAAAGCCGACTCTGCGTTGTTGACAGTCTCCTCTCTGTCAACAACGAGAGTCCTGAGTAGAACCAAAAGATACAAGCATCTCACCCTGATCTTATTTACACTACACTGGCTCCCAATTATATTTCGAATCAAATATAAAATACTACTTTAGTCCCTAAAGACTTCATAGTCTCACACCATATTGTCTTAGCAAACTTCTTGTTGATTATGATCCGGCATGTCCTGTTAGACCAGTGCTTCTCAAATAGTGGTCCGCAGTGTGGGGGGCACGGTGTGATGCTGGGGGGGGGGGTCGTTGTGTCATGCTGCGGGGAGTGCATATTACCCTGGGTAACATGCTTTTCTGGAATTGTGTATGAGAATTAAGTGTAGTTGCACCTCCGCTCCACTAGTTGGCAGTGGCACTCTCATCGTCGCGCTATGGTGTAGTGGTTTGTCACACAAGAAAACGATATGAAGCACAGTTAACAACCCCTTAAGAAACAACACGGGAAAATTTCTAACAGGAATGAGACAGGTGGAGAGACAGAGATATTAAGACATAAATAAGTTGAATGAGAATGTATTTTTTAATATATATATATATATATATATATATATATATATATATATATATATATATACACATGCCTCACACCATAGACAGTGAGAGACATGGCCGGCTTTTGATAACCCAGTTAGCTGCACTGGGGAGGACAGTGACAACCTTGTGGGAATCGAACCCCCAACCTTTGGATCAGTGATCCAGCGCCCTATACCACTAGACCACCACTGCCCCTATACATATATATATTTTTTTTTTTTTTTTTTTTTTTAATGGTGCAATTTAAATCATTTCTATTACAAATCAAAAAACAATGTTAATGCAGTTTTTCTTTATTGTAAGTTGAATTATATATATTTTTTGTTGTTGTTGTTTTTAATGTTAGTAAAGATACACTGTTATGTAGACGTGCACTAATCATGGTTTTTATAGACAAATAATACTATTTATAGTCGCTCGCGGGGCAGGGGGGGGTTCCTTTTTTCCTGGGGGGGGCACAGAAAATATTTGAGAAGCACTGCCTTAGACCAAAAGGTGCAGGATGCTTAGTGACCTCTAATAATGAAGACTACTGCAGGGTTAGAACTTTTTTTTACAAAGCCAGACAATTATGGAATAGCTTGAGTTAATGCTCGGGACCCAGACAGTGTCTGTTTTTAAGACAAGGCTGAAAATGTATTGGTTTAGTTAAGCATTTTTTTGATGGCCTTTTATTAGGCAAAGGAGCAGATCTGTGGATCTCAGGCATAGAAAGTTCTGGTAAACTGTGATGTTGGGATGCTGTCGCTCCTTCACTCTACATACAAACTCAGCTCCGTCTGACATTGGGGTGGCTGATTTCTCTGTGGAACATAGTACCTTCATGTCTGTCTTCCTTCTTATTCTCTCTCTTTTAGTTAAGCTGCCATAGCCAGTCATGCCGGAGTCCCTGCTTGCACTCAGCAATAATAAATTCTTCTGTTTCCATTGCACTACTATACCTGACAACCTCTCTCTCTCTCTCTCTCTCTCTCTCTCTCTCTCTCTCTCTATATCTCTCTCTCTCTCTGCTTTTGTTGAGGTACACATTCTACTTCTGGATTGCCGGTGATCCTAATCCTTCTGCTTCCTGAGTCCTGTGGTCTGTTCTGGTGTGCTTATGCTGGTTGGAGTTGTCATCTTGGAAGCCCTTCCTTCTTGGTGATAAAAGTCTAAATGGACCCAGATGTGCATAAACAGACTGTGAACATGACTTTTCACTGCTACTGATATTCTCTCTTCCCCACAATTATTTAGGACTTACAGTTGTATAGCCAACTGGACTACAATTTGGACTGTAAAGAATTTCTCATATATGGTTTGTATTCTTATGGTTTCACCCAAATGAGGGTGGTTTTCCCTTTTAGTCCTGGTTTCACTCAAGGTTTCTTCTTCATATCTACTGAAGTTTTTCCTTGCCACCGTCACCGCAGGCTTGCTCATTCGGGATATGTAGGGGTAATAAGAAATGTTTAAATTCTTTAATACTTTGTAAGCCACTACTTTTACTGTTTTACTGTGGAAAGCTACTTTGCAACAATGTCATATACAGCAGAAAATGAATAGTGAGGTACCATCATATGTATTACCAGTACCTGTACCCAAATCTTTGAGTGTATATGACAGGCCAAGCCGATGACATAAGCTGATCAACTGATCCTCCCAGTTTACTGTTTGCTCTCACTCTGCAGAACACAAATGAGTTTTAAGTCTTTAAATGTAGAATTTCCAATTAAAAAAAGAACCACACTCTGGCAGGCATATAAATGGTCATGCTTTTAACTGCGTGCTTGTGTGCATGGGCTTTCAGGACTCGAATGGAGCCTTTACCAGAGTGCTTAACTAGCAGAAACCACAGTGGCGTGACTAAGACACTGTGTCAGAAGGACTAATAGCCTTAAACACTCTGCTGCATCTGATGTTCCCCCCAAGTCATATAATGAAGGGAATGAGGAATATGCATACTGGACAATATAAGCTACATTTCAAAGAACATTAATGAAACCATTTAGCTTCTTTTAGTGGTACTCAGGATTTGGAGGAGGAGACAAATTTGACAACTTAGGTGACCACATTAACAGTTTGTGAGGAAATCCTGCTTAACTCCATAAGTCCATATTGATTAATCCAAATGCTGAAATAGATTGTGTAGGTGCCACATTTAGGTGTTTAGTTTGTTTGTTTGTTTATTTGTTCTTAGGGGTCATGATATGTCATTGGAGTGGTACTGTAGCTTAGAGATTAGCACATCCTCACAGCAAAAAGGTCTTGGTTTGAAATCGTTGGCTTGGCAAGGTTGTTTATCTGTAGAGTTTGCATGTGCATGTCCCAGGCTTGTATGGGTTTCCTTTGGGTACTACGGTTCTTTCCACAGTCCAAAGACATGCACATTAGGCAAAGTGGCTGTTCCAAATTGACCCTGGGTGTGAGTGTTACTGTGATTAATTGCATGTATGTCAACCATGTGATAGCCTACTAAACTGCTTAGGATGTACCTTGCCTTCTTCTACAATTGGTTGATATAAGCCCCAGCCTCTAAATGAATACATTTATACAGCCTATAAATGAATACAAAGTCAATTTCTGAACCAGTTCATTCTGATTCTGATTCTGATTCTAATTATTACAAAAGCCAACTCTGTGGAAACACCTGCACACAAACATCCACATTCACACCAAGAGCCATTCTAAATATTCAATTAGTCTAATGTCAATGTCTTTGGATAGTGAGGGAAAAAAAAATGGAACACCTGAAGGAAACTCACGTAAGTATGGTGAGAACATGCAAACTGCACATATAAACACCTCATCAGACAGAGGACTTAAACCTGGAACATTCCTGCTGTGGGACAGATGTACAAATCACTATACATCTCTTCTATTTGAGATGTATTTTTAATAGTGCCTCGACTACTGCATTTAAAGCCCTCTCCTATGCCCAATGCCATGGTTAAAAAAAAAAAATTATATATATATATATATTATGAAAACCAAATAATTTTATTTTCATAAAGAAAAGATTGTTTCTTCATGATCATAATTTTGCATACCCAAGACGTTCCTAGCAGCAAATATTCCTGCCTGTTCGTTTTCTTCTGTTTAAAATGTCATGTTGATAATCAAATAGTGCTGCAATAATACTACCCAGTGCTGTGATATAGAACCACAATTCTCCTTCACTATTGCATCATGTCAGACTGGTAAACATTGTCTGTCTTGGGAAGGTGCATGAAAGACCCATTCAGAGAGGATATCCAATGTAATGTAACAACTGAATGGAGTTTGACTAGATTTGTCGTTTACATCCTGTCCTTTAATTTTCTGAGTAACTTGCTTTAAGTTGCCTAGTTTAAGCAAAGTTACTAGAAGCAATACAAATTTTTCAGAACATTATGTTTTTAATTTGGTTCATAAAACTAATAAACATTTTTTCATCTGAATTAAAAGTGAGTGCATTTAGACTGACACAGAATCTCTGACCTGAAAAGGGACAAAGAGTTGCTAAAAGATACGAATCGGGAAGTGTAACAGCACACAGAAAAGTCTCGAGAGAGCATTCTATAAAACTAAGAAGAAAAGAGGAACAAGAGAATATGAATGGAGGGAGGTGGGTGACACTATACTAGCTCTGCTCCCAAAATCAACATGATGGCTTCTGTCTGCAGGTTAACTTTCCTCTAGGGACACCAGCTTTGCCAGCTTCCTCTGGGCAAGACCGGAGGGCAGAGACTCATTAATCGTGTCTCATGTGTCTGCTCAGTCATCATGTGACTGCACTTACTTCTGTACTGCAAAAGCACACACACACACACACACACACACACACACACACACACACACACATATATATATATATATATATATATATATATATATATATATATATATATATATATATATATATATATATATATATATTCATTACTCTTATTTCCCTTTGTATTTTGTCACTTAGTCATCATAGAATTAGATCAATAGATCGTAGTACTTCAGAACAGTGAAATGCAGAAAAGGCACTCTGACCTTAAATACAATCATGGCCGACAGAAGTTGCACATGCTGACAATTTAAAAGATCTGAGGTCAATAAATGAAGCACCATGGGGTAACTTAAAGCACCAGGATGCATTTATATTAGAAAAGTATTGTCATGAGATATTTGGCAATGAGTTGGAGAGCTGTGCAGCAGGGCTTAAGCCATGGTTTGGCCCAATGGCAAAATGCTGTGGTTTGGCTTTGTGTCACAGTGCACCCAGGCTATGCTTCATCCAACCCTTCTGCAGGGACAGTGATTCAGTAACAGATGTGCCCAGATACCTCCTGCAGCATGTGGGCTGAACTTGTACCAAATATGAGTCCAAATAAGACCCCCTTCAGCCACCAAACTGAGGAAGAGGCAAGAAGACATGGGATTAAAGGGGCTTTGCATGCAGAGCAACAGCTAGGAATTTCTCATCACAGGATCTGGGACAAGAAGGAGCCAAGTCACTATAGTGGAAACTATCAGCCAAAAGTGACACCACATGCTCTCGCCCACTCACTCTGTGGAGTGTTCATCAGACATGTTGTGCAACACTGACGTAAAATATTGCAGAGGGTATTAGAACCACACCTGAATGGTAAAAACTCCAGGGTTGCTTATGAAAACTTCTCGAAACAATGCTCGAGCTTTGTAGTGTGTCAGCTCTTTAAAGTATTCTCATGACTTGCACTTTATGAGCTTTTATTTACTGTTTTACACACAAATACATTCATACTAACTCTCTCTATCTATCCCTTTCTCTCTCATTATATATATATATATATATATATATATATATATATATATATATATATACACACACACACACACACACTAGTCCTTCTCAAAAAAATTAACATTTCCTTCTCCCCAGTCTTCCTCCAGACTCTGGCACCTTGATTTCTGAATGGCATGCAAAATTTTCTTTCATCCGAAAAAAGTACTTTGGACCACTAAGCAACAGTCCAGTGCTGCTTCTCTGTAGTCCAGGTCAGGTGCTTCTGCCGCTGTTTCTGGCTCAAAAGTGGCTTGACCTGGGGAATGCGGCACCTGTAGCCCATTTCCTGCACACGCCTGTGCACAGTGGCTCTGGATGTTTCTACTCCAGACTCAGTCCACTGCTTCCACAGGTCCCCCAAAGTCTGGAATCGGCCCTTCTTTCACTTTTTCCTTCCCACAGACATCCCACTGAGGTGCCTTGATACAGCACTCTGGGAACAACCTGTTCACTTAGAGATTTCTTTCTGTGTCTTACCCTCTTGCTTGAGGGTGTCAATGATGGCCTTCTGGACAGCAGTCAGGTCGGCAGTCTTACCCATGATTGCGGTTTTGAGTAATGAACCAGGCTGGGAGTTTTTAAAAGCCTCAGGAATCTTTTGCAGGTGTTTAGAGTTAATTTGTTGATTCAGATGATTAGGTTAATAGCTCGTTTAGACTACCTTCTCATGATATACCTTTGCATGTTTAACAAACAACACCAAAAGGATAAACTTTATTACAGTACTCTTCATGTCCTTTTACATTGAACTTGGAGTGATGTCTCCAAGATGGCGCTGCCTAGAGGGTGACGTCGCGGCGTTCTCAGAGTCAAATTGTTTCTTTGTTTGTGTTAATTTATTTTATTTGTTGTTTTGTTCTTTCATGTTTTACACTATGCTGGTCTACGACCGGTCAACTATACAACAGCTAGAAGATCAGAGTATCTTTGGGCATGTATAACTAAGCACGATCAACTGGGCTTCTTGTTCGCCAGGTTGTGGCTAGCACTGAGCTAATATGCTATGGTAATTCAATGCTAGCCGCACCCCAGCTAACAAGAAGCCCAGGTGGGAAGGGGCCGAATGACGACTCCGGCGCTTGGGATTGCAGGGGATGATGGCCGTGTAGCCGGCTGGTGCAATCGCCTCATCGGGTGTACTTTCTTCGAGCCATGTTTCACAGAAACACAGCAGATCCTCTGCACTGCAATCTGAGCATGAAGCTCGTCCATCTTGTTTTGCAGGGACTGAACATTTTCAAGCAGGATGACCAGAAGTGCCAAACCAATGCCGGAGACACTGAGAATTCTGCCTGGGCTTCTTGTTAACCAGGGTGCGGCGAGCATTGCTAACAAGAAGCCCAGTTGAGCGTGCTTAGTTATACACGCCCGAAGACACTCTGATCTTATAGCTGTAGTAGGTTCGACCAGTCATAGACGAGCATAGTGCAAAACATGAACCAATAAAACAAATTAAAAGAAACAAAGAAACAATTTGACTCTGAGAACTCCGCGACGTCGCCCTCTAGGCAGCGCCATCTCCAAGAAGTTCAATGTAAAAGGACATGAAGCATAACAAAGTTTATCCTTGTGGTATCATTTGTTAAACATGCTGCAGAACATAAAATCTCACGCACAAACATTAACTTAAACACTGTACTGGAATAATAATCCAAAAAAGACTTTAATACTAGTGCTTTACAACAGTATGTGCTGTATAATGGTCATATTTTATAATCAATAAATATAACAGTCTTCTTCTTTTCCTTTCGGCTTTTCTCTTCAGGGGTCGCCACAGCGAATCATCTGCCTCCATCTCACCCTATCCTTTGCATCCTCTTCTCTTATACCAGCTACCTTCATGTCCTCCTTCACTACATCCATGAATTGTCTCTTTGGTCTTCCTCTGGGCCTTCTGCCTGGTAGTTCCAACCTCAGCATCCTACTACCAATATGCTCACTATCCCTTCTCTGTACATGTCCAAACCATCTCAATCTAGCCTCTCTGACTTTGTCTCCAAAACATCTTACATGTGCTGTCCCTCTGATGTGCTCATTCCTGATCCTATCCATCCTCGTTACTCCCGAAAAGAACCTCAACATTTTCATCTCTGCTACCTCCAGCTCTGCCTCCTGTCTTTTCCCCAGGGCCACTGTTTCTAAACCATACAACATCGCTGGCCTTACCACCGTCTTGTACACTTTTCCTTTCAAAAATTGAAAGGTTTTTCTTAATCATTACTACATTTTACTACATTAATACTGTATTAATGAGTAAGACTGTCTATAGAATGTGTTTAAGAAGCATATTTTAGCGCATGTAATAGATACACAGTATTTTACTTCCGTTTGCTCATTCGCGCATGTGACGTGATACATGGGGTTTTACTTCCAGGTACAGAACTTGCGGATTATCTCGATTCGTGGGAGGGCCCGGAACCGAACCTCCGCAAATGTCGAGGGCCTACTGTACATAAAACTTTTACCCTAATTTAGATATTCCAAACTTAAATAAAATCAATCCAAAACTAGTTGCTAGGGATACAGTTAAATTTGATTCGTGTGTCATATATAGGAACAGTGTGTATACAAATGTCTACATCTTAAACACTTTTTAAACATAGGATCTGCACACCCAAATACACAGTGACAATGTTTGTGATTTATGTACGGCTGCTGGGATGTGGCCAAGATGTCAGAAAATAAATGGAGTGAAATTTCTGTGTTAGATATGAAATCCATTGAAGGCCTGGCAAGCTGACCAGGGTGCACTCCACCCTCAACCATGGTGGGTTGAGATGGGTGCCAGCCTCCCCACGACCCTAATTAGGACTAAGCGGTTCAAAAAAATGAATGAATCAATGAATCCTTTTCTCAAATCACCTTTTCCGTTGTGTCTGAGAAAATTGGATATGATGGCCTTTTTTTTTTTTAATCTGTAGATGAATAATAAAATAACAAGCCATCTTTTTAATATCTGATATTTGGTCCCTAACTGAATATAAATGGACTGAATGTGCACAGACTCTGGCACAAATAATTTCTGTATGCAGTGCATTACTTGATAGTAGGTTGGCTTCTACACACAATCTCCCATATCCACTGGAATGATTTGCTTACAAGGAAACAAACAAAAGTGACAACTTTTGTACCGGTGTACATGTGTGACCCCATGCTTGTAGGTTGTCTGCTATGATAAGATTGTGAAATTGGATGTTATTTTTGGAAATTTGAGATAATGTTATGAACTGTGCCTTTGGACTTGTACCCAGGACCTTCCTGCTGTGAAGCAACATGCTAATCACTATACCACCTTCCAACCTAAAATACTATATCGCATTATGATTTTTTTTGACAGCAACTATATTTTCTGCATCTTTACTTGAGCAACTATTTGAATATTATTTGCAGAATGTATATATATATATATATATATATATATATATATATATATATATATATATATATATATATATATATATATATATATATATATATATATAAAATATAGATATAGATATAGATATATATATATATATATAGATACATAGATATATATTTTTTTTCCAAGTTGCCTGGAAACTTGCACTGTACACTGCAAAACAAGCCCCCACAGATGTCAATAATTACGATGGCACGGTTAGTGCATCCTCTTCATAGCAGCAAGAATTTCTTGGGTTTGAGTTCTGAACTCAGTGCGGGTGTTTGGTGTGTGATTTGCATTTTCTTCCTGTGCTTGTGTGGGTTTCTTCTGGATAGTCTGGTCTGCTCCCTCAGTTGACTATCTGGATCTGGGTGAAGGCAGTGTACACACTGAACATCTAATAGCACTGTATTGCTAACAGTTTTAGAAACAAACAGAAAAATAAATAAAAAAGTTAAAAAAATAAATAAATAAAAATAAAAAATAAAAAAAAAACAAGTACAGAAGTTAAACCATGCTCAATAAAGGTTTTTGTATATTTACAGGAAATACAAGAAAAACAAACTAAAATGAGATGTCCCTAGTTTACAAATTAAATCAAGGAATAAATAAAGAAATAAAATTATTTTCCCCAGTTTAGCTAACTGGGTTATTACAGGCTGGCCATGTCTCTCACTGTCTATGATGTGAGGCATGTAAAAGACCCATCGCTAACTTTCATCAAGAGTACACTGCATAGCCGTCAGTGTGTTTCTGCCCTCCCATGGCCTGGCAAGCTGTCTAGGGTATACTCTGCACTCACCCAGAGTCGGCTGAGATGGGCGCCATCCTCCCTCTAACCCTAATTAGGATTAAGTGGTTTAGAAAATGAATGAATGAATGAAATTATTTACAAATTTTTAATAATGACACTGAGGCACGGAAAATGAGCTCTGCACTTTGAGCCAGCTCAGTGTAGCTAGTCCCATCTGTTTTGTTTATCCTACTTATGGAATTATAAAAGGAAACAGATGACCATAAAAGTGTTTTAGAATATAGATTATGTGAAATGGTGATTACATTGCTTGTTTCAAGTGACCGTTATATTCTGTGAGTCAGTTGTTTTGATTCCAGTTTTATCCACTCGAAATAATGTCTAACATCGCTGAGATAGTGACTAAGTTGTGTTGTTTTTGTATAGTATTATAGCAGCCCATTTATTGTGTAACATAAACTAATCATTGTTATGGATCATACCTGAAGTCATCCATTTACTGAGCTTAAAAAATCATTGTAAATATGGCCCAATTTGTTCCTTTAATAGAAATTAAATAATAAAATAACTCCGTTACTGTAATAAACAGAGAAATTTGCACAAATTAAAATATCACTCATGTAATAAATCTGTAATGAGAAAGAATGTGGAATTTATTTTATGACTAAATGTTCCTTGGTTGTGAAAATGTTTGAGAACTCTCGCTCCAAAGCCTGTGATTAAACATCAGTTCAACAGTACGACAGAAGTGTGAAAATGAGAGGAGATAATATTATGGCATGGCAGAAGCAGTTAAAATGACCATCTGTTTTCCTACTGACAGTTTACCAAACACGAAAAAATTAGAGAGCTTGAGTTGTGTACAGAAAGGGTTTGCTTAAACGGGTAGTCATACTGAGGGTCGATGCTTACCCTTTAGTGTGCCTCACCCTCTCGGAAAAAAAAAAAAAAAAAAAAAAAAAAAACTGTCATTCACAGAGATCTCCGGTGAGACTCTGTAATAGTCAGATCCATCAACAGAAGGCTGAGCTAAGGACTTGAGAGGCTAAAAAGGCAGGTCTATATATCTATCTTAAGCAATCTTAAGTCTCTCATGTCCTCTGTATGTTTGGACACCATCTGCTATCTATCTATCTATCTTGTTGAAACATTTTTTTAATGACAGTATTCAGTCTGTTTTGGTATGAGTCTATCCAGATGGCACCTCTTGATGAAGTGATCTTTGACCTCTCTTCCTCACAAAAGTGCCATGTGTGTCGGATTCTGATGGTATCTCCTGGGCACAGCCATCTTCCAGTCACCCCACAGAGTTTGTTTAATTGAATTCAAGTCTGGGTTCTGGCTTGAATACATTTCTACTGAGGCCATTCCTTTGTTAATCTGGAGGTATGGGTTGAGTCATTGTTGCAGTGAAAGGAGAAATTCTCCATCATCTTCAACTTTTTAACCAAAGGACTGAAGGTCTTTGTCCAAATTTGACTGGTATTTGGAAATATACATTCTACTCTCCACCATGCTTAAAGTCTCAAATCCAACTAAAGAAAAAACAGCCCAAAAGCATAATGCTGCCACTACCAGTGTGAGTATATATATATATATATATATATTTTTTTTTTTTACAGTTTTATTTATTTATGTATTTTTTTCACTCTTAATGTCATCAGAACATTACACATTTTCCCACAAAATTTTGGGACGCATGATACAGGATTTTACAAACTTTATTTGGGCTTGGATGTTTTTTATTTGTAAAAAAGGTTTTCCAAATATAAAACACGTATGAAATTCTTATCACATATATCACACAATCTGTCAGAACGTCCGCCTCACAGCAAGAAGGCCCGGGTTCGATTCCCGGCCTGGGCGTTTCTGTGTGGAGTTTGCATGTTCTCCCCGTGCTTGTGCGGGTTTCCTCCGGGTGCTCCGGTTTCCCCCGCAATCCAAAGACATGCACTGTAGGTTAATTGGCCGTTCTAAATTGACCGTAGTTTCTCTCCTGCAGCGGCACTGGAACCCAGTCGTATCGGCACTTGCCTTTCCATTGGATCCTTCCGGTGGCACCGAGACAGGGGGGGACTTGCTGCTTGGGTAACAGCCTGTCCCTCATTACTCCCTACCCAGGCTCTGTGCACTGGGGAGTATCACCAGTCGGGATACTGGCCAGAGCGCAGCCATAGTCCTTCGGGACTGACGGAGGCCTACGCTGTCAGAAATTCCTGCAGCTCCTTCAATGTTGCTGCAATACTCTTAGCAGCCTCTCAGACACGTTTCCTTTTAATCAATTCAGTAGGAAGGTTCAGAACTTTGATATGTGACATATGTTCTCCATTGTTTTTGACTATCATCACTGGTTTGTATGGAATATGTAATGGCTTAGATTTTTTATTTTCAGTCTGACACCTTTCAATAATGAGACCCCATAGATGCTTTGTAAAGTCTTTGCATATCTCTTATTGTAGGATACAAGTAAGATAATGGAAACGGAAAATCTTACTTTAACAACTGTACCTTACTTGTAGTTAATCATAGCAGCTTCAGTTGAAGGCAGGGGTGTATTGATAGTCGGTTTGTTAATTGATTGTTTAATTTGGAATAAAACGACATTTTTTATGTACACTTACGCACATACACATCTCAGTTCCCATCTTCCCTAAAATATGTGTTTCCATTAAGTTGTACAGGTTATAGGTCACAATAAAAGTGGAAAATATTCTGAAATAATTTATCATGGTATAGTTTTTTTACATTACAAAATCTGGCATTTTGTCAGGGTTTATCGATTTCTCATTGGTGAAAATCAAATATTGTTCTCTAAGTTCTTTTTTTGCACCTATTGGTTACCTTGCTTTCACACTTCTGTCCACTTCATCCCAAATCACCACAGTGGATTTTAAATCTAAATACTGTGCTGGCCACTTCATAATTTGAAACCTGTCATCTTGTTCTTTTTTCTCAGGTAGTTCTGAATTATCTTAGATACTTTAGTTACCGGTTACCTTTGCTCATTCCAAGTCATTTACTGGACTTCAACTGCTTAAATTTCAATAAAAGTTAAGCCAGTAGTCTCTTTCCCATTACTCTATATATCTATAGAGATTAATTAAGCAGCTAAATGTATTAACCACTTGGGAGATGAAAAAAAAGGAAAAACTTTGTTAGGTCATGTATAATGTGAAGTCATCCTCAGCCTCCATATTCTGTAGACCTAGCAAACCATATATGATGTTTTATCCTATCTTGTCTTTCCTGCCTTTTCTTCCTTTTCCTCAGAGCACCTCTCAAAAATGAGACTGGGGACTCGATCCCTGAGTGTGTTCCAAATCTGCTGAAGATTAACTTTCAAAGTAAATCAAACAGAAACTAAAGTAATTAGTAAAGAGAGAAATTATGCTAATAAGCCTGAGGAGCTTGTTAGGTCATTTTCATTATGCATGTTAAGCCTTGACTTGGGGCAGGGTTTCTCTAAAGGAAGATTAATTATGTACAATGAGAAAAGGTGGAGAAATGGATTTCATGAGCAGCACTCACAAGCAACTCCTAGAAACAATCTTATTGAGCCACAGTTTCACAATAGTAAATGTTCATGTCTACCTGCCTTAAACAAACAAAAGAAGAGGTTGCAGAATTTTAAGATAATGCCATTGCACACCAGGTCAGTATGTTTGGATTAAATATGTTCCCGAAATCACCTCATCAATTTCAGAACAAGAATAAGATGTATTACAGTGAAAAAAGTATTCCCGTATTTGGTGCACAACTTTGCATAAAGAAATGATTATGTAAACAAACACATCTGTTGCATCAAATAAGAACAAAATAGAACAGTAGAACATTAAAAATAAATAAATAAATCAAACTATAAATGGTTGGGACTCATTGTGCATGTGTATATTTATAGGTTTTAGATTTAGGTTTTATTTATCTACATATAGGTGTATATTTTACACACTATGCCTACCGACTTACCTACATACATACATACACACATACATACATACATGCATAAATATTAATTCATTTATTAATTCATTTTCAAAGCCACACAATCCTAATTAGGGTCGTGGGAAAACTGGTGCCCATCTCAGCTGACTCTGGGCAAGGGCAGTGTATACCCTAGACAGCTTGCCAGGCCATTGCAGGGGCCAACACTCACACAATCACACACACACACACACACACACACACACACACACACACCTAGAGTTGTTTTCGAACAGCCAAATAACCTACTGTGCATGTTTTAGGATTGTGTGAGGAAACCAGAAACCGACATATCCCCACTATGCCACTGTGCACCCATATATATATATATATATATATAGATAGATAGATAGATAGATAGATAGATAGATAGATAGATAGATAGATAGATAGATAGATGGATCCCTCAATACTTCGCACGTCAATTCATGCGGCTTCAGTGCATCGTGATTTTTGTAAATATTCATCAAATAAGAAATAAGGAAATTAAGGGACAATGGGGAGAAAAGTTAAGGCAAATGCCACAAAAACAAGGCCAATTATGCAAAAAAAAAAAAAACCTGAAACAAATACACAAAAAAAAACCCTCCCATCAAAACTATTTACATTTTTGTGAGGTGCGCATCTGCATGCATGTGGTGCACACGTCTGTATGTGTGTGTACTTATATTTTATTTACATCTTATGCATTATTTTTAATGTTTAATTATTATAAGCATTTATAGCATTGAATATGTATTTATTGATATTATATACACATATACATGTACATATACGTCAGTCATGGGGGGGTTTGATCCTATTTCACGGAATTCAGTGGTCGCGGGGGGATATTGGTGCCAATTAACCGTGGAAGATGAGGGATCTCTGTACAGACACACACACACACACAAACACACACACACACACACACACACACACACACACACACACACACACACACACACACACACACACACACACGCACTCATTATCCCAGTTACGACCTAGATCGGTTCCAACCAGTCGTAAGTCAGATATTTAACACAACGAAACTAAAATCACCCAGAATTTGCTATGAATTCATGTGAGGTGTATTCGTCACCTGCACGTTCTTTCAACATGCGAAATACTTGTAGACTTACTTTGCACTGCTCACAACATCACTTTTACATTTCTTTGCCTATTATCTTCCAACCACGTGTATAGCAACTTTTCCATCTCTGCAATTGGTCCTTCACACTATTTTGTGATGATGGTTAACTTAATTGGGGCTGCTGCTTTCACTGCTCCCTTAATGTGGTCCTTGTCCTTCAAAATTGCAGACACCGTGGAGTGGGAGAGATGGAGATCTCGAGTGATGGAATTTACTTTTTTTTCATCTTTCATAATGCTTTATCACTTTCATCTTCATTTCCAATGACAGTACCTTCCTTGCATTCTTGGTAGAATTGCCATCTGATGAATCGGACTTCCTCTTGGGGACCATGGTAAAGGTGTACAGTAAATAAATGTAAAATTGTACTGTAAAAGAGATGTTACTGCGATGGTATCTAGTCATTGAGTGTTGTGGTAGAATGTGGTAGAATGCTGTGAGTGTGAGATGCTGGGCTGCCACAACTATCTTAACTCATAATAAGCACTGGTGGTCGTAACTCGCGTACGTTGTAACTCAGATAGTGTATATATATATATATATATATATATATATATATATATATATATATATATATATATATATATATATATATATATATATATATATATATATATATATATATATATATATATATATATATATATATATATATATATATATATATATATATATATATATATATATATATATATATATATATATATATATATATATATATATATATATATATATATATATATATATGATTTTCTGAGTAGATCCTTCCGTAGGAGAGTGCTCAATACTTTTTGGTAGAGCAAATAAACAAAAATAAAAGGACAGGTGAATATAGAAGAACTTCTACATTTATAATGTAGATATACCCCATAATTCTTCTATATTCACCTGAAGAGAGAGGATGGTTTCACCACCCCTCGAAACAGATCTGTAGTGATAAATGGCGTTTCAATAGAAAGTCTTTGTCCTGTCCTTTTATTTTTGTGTATATATATATATACAGTGATACCTCAGCTCACGAACACAATTGGTTCCCTGAAAGTGTGTGTAAGGCGAAAAGTTCGTCTTCCGAACATTTATCTCCCATAAGAAACCATTAAAATGAGAATAATCCGTTCCCAGGTCCCCATAAAACATAATTTTCTACTAAATAAGCCTTAAAACTACACAAAAATATACCTTATTTTATGTATAATAAATGTACTATTGTATTGTAATTAAAGAAATAAACTGTACTGTATAATAAAGTCGTTTTATTTACCTTTGTGATGGTAGTTGATGGCTTGATGGAATGGAGTGGGAGGAGGGAGGGAGGGAGGGACTTACTGTTTGGAAGGAGTGTTTGGAAACGCCTACTGTTTGGAAACATCCTTCGCCACACACGCACCCTTAATAGCGTCCTTGTTCTTAAGGATGGTAGCAATGGTAGACTTAGCGTACTGGTACTGGGACGCTAAGTCACACAAACGCACGTGTTTTTCAATGATCTCCGCCTGTGGTGGGGTCTTTTTCGGTCCCATAATAGCAAAAGTACACTCAATATGGTCCAAAATGTCTATCAAACACAAACCACGTCCGCACTCAAAGAAAGGGGGTGTGACGAACTGGGACACCGTGAGCGTGCGTCAGCTTCTCGTGGCCACCACCGTGGCGCTGTTCGACCGCGTTGGATTGGTTCGTCCACCGAAAAGTAGTTCGTCAGCAGAGACTATATGCTCGCGAATTTAATGTTCTTGAGGCGAAAAGTTCGTGAGCTTAAGCGTTCGTCAGCGGAGGTTTTACTGTATATATATATATATATATATATATATATATATATATATATATATATATATATATCTATCTATATATATATATATATATATAGATAGATATATATAGATATATATAGATATATACAGACGCTCCCCGACTTACGTTTTTAATTGGTTCCGGACGGCCAAACATAAGTTGAAAGTGACCGTAAGTTGAAAGTGAACGTAAGTTGTTACAGTGACATATGGACGTGTGACGTATGATGCTCATACTGCACTATACATCTATGCATACCATTACCGTATCTCATAAAATACCCCATAAATCAATTATTATAAACATAATGTTGTAAAATAATATCAAATATATTAAATATATTAAATAACATAAACATTGATTTCAAATAAATTAAATTCAAGCAGAATAATTTCAAATAGATAATAGATCATTTTTAATCAAATTCACTCATCAAATATCAAAGATAGTATCAAATATAACATTTACCATTCTCTATGATGCAATCTTCCTGCTTGTAAATGGCTCCGATGGTCGACAGATGGTCACTTTACATGAAGCTGAGCCAAGTCAAACTCAAAACCGAAAATAGTGGACTTGCTGTGCTTGAGACAAAGCGCGGGTATATGGACTTCTGGTATTTCAAGTGAGCAAGGGCACCGTTGAACTCGTTTTGTACTAAGCCTGCACTGATGTGAATCAACAGCAGAGTGGAGAGTTCTCTTTCTTTTCTGGATTCGGGTTTTCATTCATTTTACAACTCTCTTTGCTTAACTGAGTATGCATGGTATATTGCGCCGATTCGAGCAGATAGTTAATTCATCTCTGTGTATGAGATTTGCACCCATGCTAGTAGGCTTACGCTTCTGACCAACCATATTTGCTTAGGGTTACAAAAGTCCGCAAAACAGTGTAAACACATAGATCACAGAGACGACTTCTTAACACAAAGGTAACATGCTATATAACTGAATATATACAAAACTGAACTGGGAAGAAGAAGGGGCACGTTCAGTCTGTTGTTTGTAAACAATGGACACAGCGTCATTACGTCATTGTGTCATTACATCAGTGTACTACGTAGATACGTCTCAACTCAAAATTTGACTTTTTGGGGGGGAAAAAAACATAAAACGGATGAACATAAGTCGGGGAGCATCTGTGTGTGTGTATATATATATATATATATATATGTACATGTGTATATATACATGTATATATATCTGTATATACATACATATATATGTGTGTGCGTGTGTGTTTATATATATAGATATATATATAATTATATATATAATTATATATAATTTTATTGTTGTTGTTTTTTTTTGTTGTTTTTTTGCATTGAAATTTTGTGTCATATCAAGTCTATAAAGGGTGATATTTATTAAACATTGGTATTCCTTGACAAGTTAAATTACTGCAGCATTGACATCAAATAAGTTTTTGAATAGCACAACTGGCCTGCATAACATGATCATGTCTACTTTTAAAATATTTAAATATTTAAAATTATTAATAAAACAATTTATTATCTCAGTTTGTATGTGATATGGAGAACTATTCTCTCTCAGAAGGTTTTATCAACCTCTTGACCAAACAATTCTCTATATGATCCTTCTCCTCATTCAATAATTGCTTATTAATCTGAGCAGAGAGACACACATCACAGAGAGAGCGCTCCTTTATTTCTTTGCAGCCCAGGATCACACTTCAATCCACGTATGCATATGATTTGCAGTACCATTCACTGCAGTCGACACAGAAATGAATACATCTCAAAATCCCTGACTCTTTTGTTTCTACTAGGAGTGATTTGTCATTATCTCTGGTCCATAAGTTGCACTGCAATAGGCTGCTACTAGAGCATACACAACTGTCAGTACTCCAGACAAATGAGGCTGTCAATCAAATGTTTACAGAACCTTTTAGGATGTCAATGCATTAGCTAATGTCTGACTGTCCTTTATGTCATTAATCAATTCTCACCTTCAGTGGCACATACTATTATTTCCTTAATAGCTGAATAACTGAAACCTCAGAAGAAAAAGTGAGAATACACAGCCAATGTTGTGATGGGGGTTAGGAGGGGGGTGTTGAAACTACACAGCACAGATATATGGGAGAGAGATCATTTTAAGCAATTTTGCCTTTCCTCAGAACAGACAAGTAAAGACTGATTACTCAATAAGGTACAGTGACTCAGTGTGTTTGTGTATGTGAAGAGGTGTGACACATGTTTTATACTTCATTGGGGACCAACTCATCCCACAAAGATACAAATATCTGACAGCTTTGACCTTATGAGAACATTTAAGCTCTCAGCCACACACACACACACACACACACACACACACACACACACACACACACACACACACGCCGCACACACACACACACACACACACACACACACACACACACACACACACACACAATTTTTTTTTTCATGCGGCTTCAGTGCATTGCATTTTTAAGAAATATTCATCAAATTAAAAAAATAAGGAAATTAAGAAAGAAAAGGAGAAAAAGTTAAGCAAAATGCTGCAAAACAAGGCGAATTATGCCCCCCCCCAACAAACAAAAACTAAAAAACAACCCAAAACCCCCAATCAAAACTACTTAAACTTTTATGTGGGGTGCGCATCTGTTATGGGGGGTGGGGGGTCGATCCTACTTCACGAAATTAGGTGGTCACGGGGGGATCTCGTCTCAATTAAATGCGGAAGGTTATATATATAAGAGTCATCGACTTAAGCCCGCGTTTGGTTCTGGCAGAACGGTCGTAACTCGATCTGGTCGTATGTCGAATTTCCATCCAAATACACTCACGCCAAACAAAAGCAGATGAATAAATCTCGTGCATTTAAATCTATACATCTATTTTCAATTCCACGTCACTATGACACGCAGTGGAGAGCCCATCCTTTCTGTACTCCACTGTGTGGGCGGGTCCGATAGCTTCAAACTACAATTTTATTGGATTATAACAACAGCCACAGACTGCACGTGTTGTTTGAGTAAAGAGATAAATTTCCCTCATTTTGATCAACTCATTTCCACGAAGCAAACACAAATGGACAGACATGGAAAACTTCAACCCGCAGACCAGCTGATTGCCAAAACTTTGGACGCGCTTCCTGTCACAAACACTGCAGCATGTGAGTCCAATAAAATTACAGTTTCAAGGTATCGGACCCGCCTACACAGAAAGGATTGGCTCTCAGCTTCGTGCCACAGTGAAGTGACATTGAAAGTAGATGAATAGATTTGCTCTGAGCAGTTAGTGCAGCTGCATCATCTCCTGCTTGGCCTTTTAAGATACAGTACTGGTGCTGCCGACAGCACAAACAACAGTCGCGCGCAACACTCGCACTGCACTGCCATGAATCATGCTTCACCACTTTTGCTGTCGTAAAGTCGATCAGTCGTAACTCGCAAAGGTCGTAAGTCAACGACTCACTATATATATATATATATATATATATATATATATATATATGCTTCAAGCCTCAGTTTCTGCCTCTTCAGTGCGTCGCGGGTTTTTCAAAAATATCCATCGAAATTTCATCAAAATTCATCATTGAAGGTGAAGAAGACAAAGGCAGAGCAGAAGACATATGGTGGAAGCTGAAAAGGGAAGAGGATAATGTTGTCTTCAAGGAGGAGTTGAAACAGGCTTTGGGTGGTCAGGAAGGGCTTCCAGATGACTGGAGAGCTACAGCTAATGTGATCAGAAGGAAAATAGATAAGGAGGTATGGAAGTGCCTAAGTGAGCTAGCAGAAGATTTTCTGACAAGAACACTCAACAAGGTCTTAGAGAGTGAGAGGATGCTGGAGGAATGGAGAAATGTGCTTGTGCCCATTTTTAAGAATAAAGGGAGACGTGCAGAGCTGTAGCAACTACAGGGGGATAAAGTTGATGAGCCATACGATGAAGTTATGGAAAAGAATAGTGGAAGCTAGACTAAAGGCAGAGGTCAGCATTTGTGAACAACAGTTTGGTTTCATGCCAAGAAAGAGCACCAAAGATGCAGTGTGTGTTTTGAAGATGTTAATAGGGAAGTTCAGAGAAGGTCAGAGGGAGCTGCATTGTGCCTTTGTGGATTTGGAGAAAGCATATGAATGGGTGCCGAGAGAGAGACTGTGGTATTGCATGAGGAAGTCTGGAGTGGCAGAGAAGTATGTTAGAGTGGTGCTGGACATGTTTGAGAGATGTAAGACAGTGGTGAGGTGTGCTGTCTGTGTGACAGAAGAGTTCAAGGAGGATGTAGGACTGCATCAAGGGTCAGCTCTGAGTCCCTTCTTGTTTGCTATGGTGATGGACAGGCTGACAGACAAGGTGAGATAAGATTCCCCATGGACTATGAAGTTTGCAGATGGCATTGTGCTCTGTAGTGAGAGAAGAGAACAAGTGGATGAAAATCTAGAGAGATGGAGGTATGTCCTGGAAAGGAGAGGCATGAAGGTTAGTCTCAGTTAGACGGAATACATGTGTGTGAATGACAAGGACCCAAGAGGAATCGTGAGGTTACAGGGAGCAGAGATGGTGGAGGATTTTAAGTACTTAGGCTCAACAATCCAGAGCAGTGGAGAGTGTGGACAAGGGGTGAAGAAGCGTGTGCAGGCAGGTTGGAATGGTTGGAGAAAAGTATCCGGTGTGATGTGTGATAGGAAGGTATCGGCAAGAATGAAAGGAAAAGTGTACAAGACGGTGGTGAGGCCAGCGATGTTGTATGGTTTAGAAACAGTGGCACTGAGGAAAAGACAGGAGGCAGAGCTGGAGGTAGCAGAGATGAAAATGTTGAGGTTCTCTTTGGGAGTAACGAGGATGGATAGAATCAGGAATGAGCACATCAGAGGGACAGCACATGTAAGATGTTTTGGAGACAAAGTCAGCGAGGCTAGATTAAGATGGTTTGGACATGTACAGATGAGGGATAGTGAGTATATTGACAGTATATATATATATATTTTTTTGTTTTTGTGTGTGTGTGTGTGTGTGTGTGTGTGTGTGTGTGTGTGTGTGTGTGTGGTTTATTTAAATATAATTAACAAAGAAATAGTTAAACTATTTAAGATTAGGTTAAAGTCCAAGCTGGGTTTAGTGGCATCTCATGTAATTAATAATGGCTAAACATTAATTAGCTCCATTATTAATTATATCAGATTATTGTCCTCGCAAGGGTAGTAAGATGTTTTTGTGTGTGTGTGTGTGTGTGTGTGTGTGTGTGTGTGTGTGTGTGTAGTGTGTGTGTTGACCAAGGACTGAGTCAGCTAATCCATATGATTCCAGCTATTAATTGGCTGCATTTAAAAATGCCAACAGAAAATTTACTTCATTGCAACTCTCACTTGTTAAATCACCATACTGTTACGATCTCTCACTGTGTCAAAGGCAAAGCTTGCAATCAAAGACTTATCAATTTCGATGAACACGCGCAATCCAAACTGAAAGGTCTTCCGTACTTCTGTAAGCCATGTCACTGTTCTATAACCTACAGCAGTTTTGGCAGATTTTCTCTGCTTTTCTTCTCTCTGTGTCTCTGGTGAGTTCAGGGTTTGGCACTGTTCCCAGATCAGAGAGGCAGTGTTGAGTGAGAGCTATGGAGAAGTCATTATTGCCAGCATGCTGTTATCAGACAGCGTTTAGATCATTGAAGCAGAGGCCCTGCTTATCACACAAGGTTCACAATTCAGCACACCCCCAGAGGTTGTAGATTTGCGTCCTTGGGGAAATGCTGTGTTTCAATGTAAAACTGCTTATTGCATCAGAGGTGTCAGCATCAATTATACAACAACTACTCAATTGATTTCCCTTAACATATAACTGCATTTATAGAATGCAATGCGATGCAAATAGTAGACTACATTACACTAATTAAGGTTACATTGCCTGAATTTAAAAGTGAGAATTAAATATTAACGCCTCTGTCTTACCGTCATGAAACCATCTAACAAGCCGGAGTCAGGTTTGGGAGGTGCTTGTAGACGTTCCATGGACCACTTTTCAATGATGGAGGACACTTGGCTGTTCTCTGTGTTTAAAATGCGGAATCCTGACATGTTGACCCCACTGTAGCGGTATGGCTCCACATCCAGCGCAAAGAGATCCTACAGCAAAAGGGAAAGAAAACTTAGCAATATCCACAGTGTATTAGATCTAAATGCCACTTGATGTGATGCCATTATACATATAGTATAATGTAGGAATGCAAGCCACTATTGATAAATTATTTGGAATAAGGGCTCAGTATTGAGCCTTTCCTGTGTAAAGTTTGCAGTTGTAAAGTTTGAAGTTTGTTTTCCCGTGCTGGTGTGGCTTTCTCCCCACAGTCCAAAGACATGTACAATAAGTCAACTGACTCTTCAAAAGTGTCCAAATGTATGCATGAATAGTTGTTTGTCTGTGTGCTTCAGATAAAGATGGATGTTTGGAATACACACATAATATGTACTAAACTAATGCAATACAGGGACCCCTCGTCACTTCACGCTTCAATTCATGCGGCTTCAGTGCATCGCGTTTTTGTTGTTGTTGTTTTGTTTGTTTGTTTGTTTGTTTTTGTTGTTGTTGTTGTTTTTTACTAATCATCGAATTAAAAAATAAGGAAATTAAGGAAGTATAGGGGAAAAAGTTAAGGAAAATGCCACAAAAACAGGACAATTATGCAAAAAAAACTAAAAAAAAACAACAAACCCTAAACCAACACAAAACTGTCTGTCTGTCTTCCTTTCGGCTTTTTCTCTTTTACTCGGGAGTCGCCACAGTGAATCATCTGATTCACACGTTTGATTTGGCAGAGGTTTTTACGTCGGATGCCCTTCCTGTCACAACCCTTTAACAAGGGACAGAAACACGCTGACGACTTTTCAGATACTCTTTACGAAAGTCAGCAATGGTTCTTTTACATGCCTCTCACCATAGACAGTGAGAGTCATGGCCCGCCTTTGATAACCCAGTTAGCTGCACTGGATGGGGGGGGGGGGGGGGACAGTGACAACCTTGTGGAGAGTGGGACTCGAACCCCCAACCTTTTGGATCAGCGATCCAGCGCCCTATACCACTAGACCACCACTGCCCCTAAACCAACACAAAACAAACAAAAAAAAACAAAAAAACAATCCAAAATCTCCCATCAAAACCAGTTACATTCTTGTGAGCTGTGCATCTGCGTGCGTGCGCGCATCTGTATGTGTGTGTATTTATATTTTATTTACATCTTATGCATTATTTTTGAATGTTTAATTGTTATTATAAGCATTTATAGCATTGAATATGTATTTATTGATATTATACACATATACATTTGCGTACATGTCAGTTGAGGGGGTTTGGGGGGTGATCCTACTTCGTGTATTTCGATAGTCGCTTGGGGATCTCGGTCCCAATTAATCACGGAAAGGGAGGGATCCCCATAGACATAACAATACACTGCACATAATGTTTGTTAGTTTGTTCGTTTGTTCATGTGTTCATTTATTTGTTTGTTTGTTTGTTTTACAATGCTTGCCAGAACTGCATCTTGTTGAGACAACGGGTGTGTACTGGCAATGTAATTCAAAGAAAAACAAAATGAGCAGGAGTATTTTTTCTAAGGAGGTTTGATATTCTAGCTAGATTTGAAGCATATATAAACATGCAAGAAAGGACAATATTTATTAATTTATCACATTTATCAATATAGTACATGAAATGATACATCTCCAGTCTTAACTTATTTCTATGTAGGTACATCATCAGGTTGTACTGGTTTAAATTAGTCTTTGAAAGTGCTTATAGTTTTATAAATAAAACCAACTGAATTTATTACAAAATACAGCAGGGTGGTGTGGGGTTGGTTGCATAGTGGTTAGGGTGCTGCGCTCATGATCGGGAGGTTGTGTGATCAAATCCCAGTGAAACCCTCACTATGCTAAGACCCCTGGGTAAGGTCTCAACCACAAGTGTGCCTCTGTTCACCCAGCAGTGTAAATGGGCACCAGTAAATATATACTGGGAAGGTAACCTGCGATGGACTAGCATCCCATCCAGGAGGAGTTGAACTCCTAGTCGCGTCATGCTACGGCAACCCGGGATAAGCACCGACCTGATGAGCCACTATGGCCCGGGTGTAAAAAGCCCAAAGGACTTTACCTTTTTTTACAGCAGGGTGGTTTATACACTACCTGTAGCGACTACCTGTCAGACTAAAATCCCATGTAAAGTCCCAGATATGTCACAAAAACAAGGCGAATTATGCAAAAAAAAAAAAAAAAAAAAAAAAAAAAAAAAAGAAAACACCTAAATCAACACAAAACAAAAACACAACCAAAAATCTCCCATCAAAACTAGTTACATTGTTGTGGGGTACGTATCTGAGTGTGAGCACGCGCAGCTGCGTTCGTGCGCACATACAATATGTTCAAAGTAGCCACTTTCATACAAAGAGATCTTACAGTGTTGACATAAAGAAAACTCCAAAATACTCCAGCTTCAGTTAAAGGTGTGCCGACGTTAGACACTTTAGATAACGATGTTTGGATGAATTCTCCTCTTAGAAAGGAGAAGGTCAAACGTTAAAAACATGACATACCTGTTCCACCTTGACAGCTGTCCATTTTATAGAGATGTCAATCCTGTCTCTGTGACTGCCAACCATACCGGCTCAAAGAAAGGACAAAACGACATGCTATCCTGCATCGCTACCTTTTCCTCAGAACAGTGATGTGGGATAAAGGCTAACATTTTTGCCTTGAGCATGCACAAAGGGCTTACTTTTTGAAGATGGCTATTCCCACTTTGAATCTGAATACAGATTCTCCGTATATGAGTGGGTTTCCTCCTACAGCTCAAAAGCATTCATGTAAAGCTAATTGGATATTCTCAATTGCCTCATGTGTGAATGTGAGTGTGAAAGGTTGCAACTGTGATGGTCTGGCGAGCTTGATCAGGATGTGCCCCACCTTTATCCGGTGTTGGCTGGGATGGGCTCCAGATTCCCTATGACCCTTATAAAGAATAAAGTGATTTGTAAAATGAAATAAAATGAATATCTCACAGTAAACAGTTACAAATGGTGGCATTCTGGTGGACCCCTTATATTATAAGATGTTAGTAAAGATGTTATGGTACACAAAAAAAAACCATAAAATCTCTCTCTCTCTCTCTCTCTCTCTCTCTCTCTCTCTCTTTCTCTCTCTATCTCTATCTCGCATCTCGCATGCTCTGTGTCTTTCACTCCAACATGCACAGACGGGGAACTGATAGCAGTTATGAGAAGAAAATCTGGCAGAAAATGGAGTCCATATGCAGCCTCTCTGTAGCATGATTGTTCACTCTGTTGGGTGAATTAAGCTCACAGTTCTGAGTTTTCTATCTGCCAAGCTCTCTATTGGCAAAACTAATTATTCGGCTGTCAGACATGTTCAGTCATCAGTCATATCCTTCCTCTTTTTACATATTCTTTTTTTTTCCTCAGATATGACTGTCCATGTACATCAAATAAATGTTCTTTTCATCTTGTGTTTATTCCCTATAAAATGAAACAAAATGTCACTTCATAGCAAGCAAATGCAAAGTCATTTTCCCTGAAGCAGGATTTCATAATCATTGTAACTCAGAGGACTTGAGGGTTTTAATTTGCTGGGAAATGGGCAGCGCAGAGAAAAGGCAAGAGCAAGCTTCTCAGTGATATGTGAGATATAGCCTTAATCAAAATTTAATTTTAATAATGTCTAAGTCATGGAAATAGGGTAGAACGGAAAAGGAAATAAGGAAGAGAGGAGAGAAGATGCGGAAAAAGATGGAGAGATGCAAATAGGGAGCAACACTCCTTGTCAAAATTTCAGAAAGGGAAGAGGCCTCTGAACAAGGCCAAGGGCCACATCATTTACACAGGCACTGAGTATCAGCAACATTTTCTCTATTCTCTTTCTTCCTGGAACTGCAGCTACTTTTCATTGATGGTTGCAGTCTTCTGAAACCGAAATTTTACTGAGCAAAACAGCATCAAGTATATCACACAAGAATAGTTGGCTATAATATTTGATGCAAGGGCTTAATGTGTGTGTGTGTGTGTGTGTGTGTGTGTGTGTGTGTGTGTGTGTGTGTGTGTGTGTGCGTGCGCACATGTGCACACGCACGCACACACACACACACACACACACACACATATAGTGCAGAAGAGAGACACTTAAAGGCAAAGAGGCAAATAGCTACATTAGTGTTTTCTCATTTTATTAAGTGTTTCAACGCCATAAGGCCCTGCTGGGATCACACCATGCTTCCTCTGAATACGGAATTTAGTAAACGCAAAAGCTGTAACCTTCTCATTAAATAAATGAATAAATAAATAAATAAACAAATAAATAAATAAATAAAAAGATTGCCATTGATCATTTGGTGAAAATTGTATTTCACTGGATAATATGCACTTAGACAATATACTTTTCTTCTGTAGAAGGATTCGTTGGGGGATGCCTAGAGTAAACAATCCACTTCATTCATTTATTACACAGCTGGGCACCCCTTTACTGCCATATCTGCACCCGCTCTATTTGGAAGGCTTTCCACTGGATTTTGAAGTGTGACTGTGGGAGTTGTTTATTCAGCCAGTAGAGCATTAAAGATGTCAAGCATAGATGCTGGACAAGAGCAGAAGAATGGTGTGCATTCAGCATTTCAGGTCACCCCAGAGGTGTTCAATCAGTTTGGGGTCAGGGTCCTGTAATGCCAGTACTGTACTATATAAGTTGATCATGCTCACAACTGTACAATTTGTCTAGAAATTAGCACATCACTTAAACACATATACAGTGGTACCTCACCTTACAAAATTAATCCGTTCCAGAGCCTTTTTCTTAACCTGGATTTTTCGTAAATTGAACCGCATTTTACATGTAAAACGTGTGATTCCAAGGCCCCAATACTACCCCCTAAACCCTTTAGAAATGATAAAAGTATACGTTTTAAGACCTCCTTCTGCTTCAATATCGTACCATGGCAGACAGGTTTGGCCATATTCCTTTGCAATATCACTCAACCACATGCCACGAGCCTGCTTCTTCTCACTCGCACCGGAACTCACACGCACGTGTGTGTGTGTGTGTGTGTGTGTGTGTGTGTGTGTGTGTGTGTGTGTATGTGTGCGCACATGTGTTGGCCATGTCTTCTTAGCAGAGTTATAATTTTACAAATGTTTATGGAAGGTTAAAAGCCTGAGTCAAAAAATAAAGCAAGAAACTCATGAAACAACAGTAATTCTGTCCTTTATGGGAAAGCATTATGGAAGATGCAGTTCCATAATAGCCAATGCGCGAGATCTGCGTCATCCCTCCTAGCCAATGGGAGGCCAGCGGGGCGGGATGTTGGGAGATAGCCAATGGGAGAGCAGCTTGTGCATTGTTTGAACGTTTGAATGGCGCATTTTAATGTTTGAATGGCACGTTTGGCGCGGTTCATAAGGAGAACTTGTTTCGTATACAGAAACAAAAAATTTTGGAAAATGTTTTTCGGAACCCGAATTTCGGACTATCGTAAGGTGAGGTACCACTGTACATGTTAAATCTGACTCTAATATAAACTCTCTCTCTCTCTCGCTCTCTCTCTCTCTCTCTCACACACACACACACACACACACACTCTCTCTCTCTCTCTCTCTCTCTCTCTCTCTCTCTTTCTTTCTCTCTTTCTCTCTCTCTCTCTCTCTCTGTCTCTCTCTGTCTCTCCCTCCATCTCTCTCTCTCTCTTTCTCTCTCTCTCGCTCTCTCTCTCTCTCGCTCTCTCACACACACACACACACACACACACACACACACACACACACACACACACACACACACACACACGCACACACACACACATCTTTATCAGGTTTTTCAATGTTCAAAGATATTCTAGTACACTGTAGGCCATATTCATTCATTTTCTGAACCGATTATCCGAATAGAATCAAGTGGATACTGGTGCCCATCTCAGCCAACCTCTGGGCGAGGGCAAAGTACACCCTGCACAGCTCACCAGGCCAGCGCAGGACAGAAACATGCTGATGACTACGTAGCATGCTCCTGACAAAAGTCAGCAATGGTTCTTTTATATGCTTCTCACCATAAACAGTGAGCGACATGGCCGGCCTTAATCGAACCTTAACCGTTTAGCTGCAACGTTTACTTGCAGTGACAACCATTGACCACTGCCCGCTGTAAGCTATATACAATATTTTTAATCAAGAAGGTATTCAGGCTCTAATGCTCATAACTATCTCTCTCTCTCTCTCTCTCTCTCTCTCTCTCTCTCTCTCTCTCTCTCTCTCTCTCTCTCTCGCCCCCCATTTCTCATTTTTTGTTAGAAGGATATCCTGACCATAAAGATAGCAGCTGTTTATCTTTTGAATTTATGTTAACATTGCAGATGTCTTGTGATTTTGCACAATAAACATTAATGAGTATGCACATCATAAAGAAATTAACAAAAAGCCTTTTATATAATGGTTGTTCTCCTTGTAAATTTGGACAGATGTCTCATTCATTCATATTCAATTTGTTCTCTAAAAATCGCTTATCAACTTACAGGTTTTACATCTTTTTCCATATATGCATGTCTTTATGCTTAAAATTATTTATTTTTTTCCTCCACCAGAGCACAGTTCACAATTTAAACTCTCTGTATGTTTATCACATCTCATCTCATCTTCTTCTGCTTAATCCGGGGTCAGGTTGCAGGGGCAGCAACCTCAGCAAAGAGGTCCAGACATCCCTCTCACCAGCCACTTCCTCCTGCTCTTCCGGGGGCACACCGAGACGTTCCCAGACAAACAGAGAGACATAGTCCCTCCAGCATGTTCTAGGTCGACCCTAGGGTTTCTTCCCAGTTGAACATGCTGAACCACACCAGGGAGGCGTTCTGGATGCATTCTTAACAGATGCCCTAGCCACCTCAACTGACCCCTCTCAATGCGGAGGATGGTAGAGCTTCTCACCTTATCTCTAAGTGAGAGCCCCGCCACCTGGTGAAGGAAACTCATTTCAGCCACTTGTATCCGCAATCTCGTTCTTTCGGTCACTACCCAAATATCGTGACTATAGGTGAGGGTTGGAACAGAGATCGACTGGTAAATTGAGAGCTTTGCCTTGTAGCTCAGCTCCCTCTTCATTACGAACCGATAAAGGCTCCATTTAACATCAAAGGCTGCAGCGATCCGTCTGTCAATCTCCCGTTCCATCCTTCCCTCACTCGCCAACAAGACCGAGGAGCTGGCGGCGCTGACCCGGCAGCAGAGGCAGTACCGGGACTGCAGCCTCATGTGTTTCTCAGAGACGTGGCTGAATGAACTCACACCGGACTCTGTGGTTTCTCTTAACGGATTTACACTCGCGTGTGCAGATCGGAGTGCAACGGAGAGCGGGAAGAAGAAAGGAGGGGGCGTGGTGGTCTACGTGAATGAACGATGGTGCCACCCAGCCAATGTACACGTGAAGGAGCAGCTGTGCACGCGGGACCTGGAACTGCTCGCGGTGAGTGCGCGGCCATATTATCTACCGAGGGAGTTTTCACACGTGATTGTGTTTTGCGTGTACATTCCGCCCTCGGCTGATGCGGCGGCCGCGTGTGAGCGTCTCCACAGCGCCGTTAATCAGACACAGACTCGTCACCCCCGCGCCATGATTCTGATCAGCGGGGACTTTAACCACGCCCCTCTCTCCGCCTCTCTTCCGACGTTCACGCAATACGTGAAGTGCGCCACAAGAGACAATAAAACACTGGACTTGCTGTATGCAAATGTGAAGGACGCTTACAGCTCCACCCCCCTCCCCCCACTGGGACGCACAGACCACAACCTGGTCTACCTGCTCCCCCAATACACACCCAGGGTGCGAAAGGAACCTGTGCAGAAGAGGTCTGTGAAAGTGTGGACCAAGGAGACCAATGAGAGGCTTAGGGACTGTTTCCAGACCACAGACTGGAGCATGCTCTGTAACTCCTTTGGTGATGACATCGATGGCCTCACACACTGTATCACTGATTACATGAACTTCTGCGTGGACAGCAGCGTGCCAACACGGAGAGTACGGTGCTTCTCCAACAATCACCCGTGGGTCACCCCTGAACTTAAAGTCCTCCTGAACCAGAAAAAGAGGGCTTTCATCTCAGGGGATAGAGAGGAGCAGAAGAAGGTCCAGCGTGAGCTCCAGTGGAGGATCAGGAGGGCAAAGAAGGACTATGGGAAGAAGCTGGAGGAGAAGCTGGCTCAGAACAACGTGCGGGACGTCTGGAGAGGACTAAAAACCATGTCTGGATTTGGGCAGGGTGTCAGAGGGACAGCTGATGGTGACCAGCGCTGGGCGGATGAACTAAACTGTTACTTCAACAGGTTTGATTCGCCCCCCTCCCCCCCCTCTCTTCACACGTCTCTAGACCAGCAGACACCTCCCCCCTCCCCAGGCCAACTTCACTTGACTGCTACAGCCCTACAGACACATCCCCCTCCCTCTGCAGCCCACCCCAGCCACCCCCCCCCCCCCTCACATCAGACCAGGTGAGGAGACAGCTGAGGCGACTAAATCAGAGGAAATCTGAAGGACCAGATGGCATCAGTCCCAGGCTGCTGAGGACCTGCGCAGACCAGCTCTGTGAAGTACTATGCTACCTGTACAACCTGAGCCTCAGCCTGGAGAAGGTTCCCGTCCTGTGGAAGACCTCCTGTGTGGTTCCGGTTCCCAAAACAGCACAAGCGAAGGAACAGGCCCACTACAGACCTGTTGCCCTGACCTCCCACCTTATGAAGACCATGGAAAGGCTCCTCCTCATACACCTCCGCTCTATGGTGAGTCCCACCCTAGATCCGCTGCAGTTTGCCTACAGGCCCAACATCGGAGTAGAAGACGCCGTCATCTACCTTCTGCAGCGGGCACTCACCCACCTGGAGATCGCTGGCAGCACTGTGAGGGTCATGTTCTTTGACTTCTCCAGCGCCTTCAACACCATCAGGCCAGCGCTTCTGCGGGGGAAGCTGGAGGACGTGGGAGTGGACGGGCATCTTGCTGCCTGGATCACTGACTACCTTACTAACCGTCCACAGTACGTGCGGCTGCGCGGCTGTAAGTCAAAGGTGGCAGTCTGCAGCACGGGGGCACCGCAGGGCACCGTCCTCTCACCCTTCCTTTTCAGCATTTATACCTCGGACTTTAGCTATAGCACAGACAGCTGCCACCTCCAGAAGTTTTCGGACGACTCCGCCATCGTGGGCCGTGTGTCAGAGGGGAACGAGCTGGAGTACCGGTCGGTCATCGTTGACTTCGTGGACTGGTGTGAGCGCAACCACTTGTGCTTGAATACCTGTACAAGAAGGGCCAGAGTCGCCTCCACCTTCTGAGGAGACTCAGGTCCTTTGGAGTATGCAGACCTCCGCTCAGGACATTTTATGACTCTGTGGTAGCCTCTGCAATCCTCTACGCTGCCATCTGCTGGGCCCCGGGCAGCACAGAGCAGGACAGAAAAAGACTGAACAAGCTGGTCAGGAGGGCCAGCTCTGTCCTCGGCTGCCCACTGGACTCTGTGGAGGAGGTGAGTGAGAGGATGGTAGCAAAGCTCACATCCATCATGGACAACAGCTCTCACCCACTTCACCAGACTGTAGAGAAGCTGAGTAGCTCCTTCAGTGGACGACTGAGACATCCTCAGTGCAGGAAGGAGCGCTACTGCAGGTCGTTCATTCCCACCGCTGTCAGACTGTACAACGCCACTTTGTTATGTGCAATAAAAACCACGTGCACTTTAATCAGCCACATCTACCCCACTGACTATGAACCATATCAACCCATCTACTCTGCACTCAGATACATTACACTTTAATATAGGCCAGTCTATAAAGTCGTTCCCTTCTTTTCTTTTATTGTTTATTAATTTATACTATTTATGTATCTATTTATTTATTTACTTATATAATATATATGTATGTATGTATATGTATCTATTTTTGCACCCCCTACTGATGGTACCTCAAGAGCCTGTAACAGTGAATTTCTCCATTTGAGATTAATAAAGCTGTATCTTATCTTATCTTATCTCCTCTACTTGGGGCCTGGTGTTACCAATATGGACCAAACTCTGGCTCCGGTGATACAGAGATTGAATGGCCAGTAGCGACAATCCGGAATGTCATACTCCCAGAGGACACTCCACAAGATAGTCTGAGGGACACAGTTGAAAGCCTTTCCAAAATCCAGAAAACACATGTGGAAAGATTGTGCAAACTCCCATGTCTCCTGCAAGATTCTGTGGAGCGTATAAAGTTGGTCAAGAGTGCTAAGGCCAGGGCGAAAACCACATTGTTCCTCCTGAATCCACGGTTTGACTATCGGTCAGATCCTCCTCTCCAGTACCCCAGCATAGACTTTCTTGGGTAGGCTGGAGTGTGATTCTTCAATAATTGGAACACACCCTCCGGTCCCCCCTTTTTAAAAAGTCCCCAATCTGCCAATCCAGAGGTAAAGCCCCCTATGGCCACGCGATGTTGCAGAGACGTGTCAACCAAGACAGTCCTACAGCATCCAGAGCCCTGAGATAGTCAGGGTGGATCTCATCCAACTCCGGAGCTTGACCTCCGAGGAGCTTTTTGACTATCTCAGTGACCTCTTCTCCAGTGATGGGCAGACCTCGCCCAAACCTCCAGGGTCTTCAAAGTCTTCCCTCCACCTCCCGACGACATCCCCAGTCGAGGTGAGCAGCTCCCCACCTCCACTGTAAACAGTGTTTCCCCCTCCTGAGGCGCCGGATGGTGGTCTAGAACCTTTTTGTGGCCAACCGATAATCACTCTCCAGGCCCTTACCGAACTCCTCCCATGCCCGAGATTTTGCATCTGCAACAGCTTCAACTGTAGCACGTTTGGCCTGCCGGTACCTGTCTGCTGCCTTGGGAGTCCCACAGGCTAAAAAGACCCAATAGGCATCCTTTTTCAGCTGGACAGCCCCCATCACCACAGGTGTCCACCACCGGGTTCGGGGGTTACCGCCACGACAAGCACCAATGACCTTCTGGCCACAGCTGTGGACTGCCACCTCAGCATTGGAGGCACGAAACATGGCCCATTCAGATTCCGTGTCACCCGCCTGCTCTGAGACATGGTTGTAGCTCTGCTGGAGGTGGGAGTTAAAGGCCTCTTGGACAGGAGACTCCGCTAAACGTTCCCAGAAGACCTTAATTACACACTTGGGCCTGCCAGGCCTGGAAAGCAGCCTCCCCCACCATCAAAGCCAGCTCATCACCAGGTGGTGATCGGTTAACACCTCAGCTTCCTTCTTCACCCGAGTGTCCAGAACATGCGACCACAAGTCCAATGACACGACTATAAAGTCAATCATTGAACTGCGACCTAGGGTGTCCTGGTGCCAAGTGCACTTATGGGCACCCTTATGTTCAAACACGGTGTTTGTGATAGACAAACTGTGACAAGCACAGAAGTCCAACAACGAAACACTATTCGGGTTCAGACTGGAGAGGCCGTACCTACTGATCACACCCTTCAAGGTCACACTATTGTTGCCCACATGGGCATTGAACTCTCCCAAGACAAACGAGTGAGTCTCCCGAGGGAGCGTTCTCCAACTCACCCCCTAAAGACTCCAAGAAGGTTGAGTACTCTGAACTGTCATTTGGTGCAAAAGCACAAATAACAGTCAGGACTCGTCCCCCCACCCGAAGGCGGAGGGAAGCTACCCTTTCATCAACCATGGAGAACCCCAACGTTTGGGCACTGAGATGGGGGGGCAACAAGGATGGGCAACAAGGATGCCCACACTGGCTCGCCACTTCTCCCCATGAGCAACTCCAGAATGGAATAAGGTTCAGCCTCCCTCGAGATGGGTGATTCCAGAGCCCAAGCTATGAGTTGCAGTGAGCCTAACTATATCTAGTCGGTATCTCTCCACCTCACACACCAGCTCAGGCTCCTTCCCCAAAAGAGAGGTGACATCCCATGTCCCAAGAGTCAGAGTCAGTAACCAAGGATTGGTCCAATAGAACCCATGCCTTTGGCTGCCACCCATCTGATATTGCACCCGAACCGTATAGCTCCTTCCACAGGTGGCGGGTCCATGGGACAGCAGACCCATGTCTCCTTTTCGGGCTGGGCCTGGCCAGGCTTCATGAGCAGAAGCCCGACCACCGGGCGCTCGCCTTTGAGCCCCTCCTCCTGGCCTTGCTCCAGGGGAGACCCCGGTGACCCATGTCCGGCAAGGAATACTGCGTCCTTTTATTGCGATTTTGCATAAAGGTCTTCTGAACTGCACTTTATCTAGACCTTCACCCAAGACGTGTTTGCTTTGGGTGACCTTACCAGGGGCATTATGCCCCCGACAACATAGCTCCTAGGATCATTAGGTCACTCAAACCTCTCCACCACAATAAAGTGGCGATTCAGGGAGGGGTCTCTGTATGTTGTCATTCTTAAATCATCTCTACAAAAATGTGACCTGCCCACGATGACTGTCATTAGATCCCAATATATTAACCTGATGTATTATATTTGAGGTCCATAATCCCTGTGTTCATGTTTTCATAAGTATACATCAAGAGTGTCCGATTTCGTCCACAAAGGTTGGTGTGGGTGCAGGTTTTCATTAAAACCAAGCAGGAGGCACAACTTCCACCTGTTTAAACCACTGATCTAAAAAAAACAAAAACTGGATTCCATATTAGTGTTTCAGTTTTTAAGCCAGATAGAAGGAATCTAAGTGAGACCACTTTGCTAAGACCTCAAAATGGAGCAATGGAGCAGTGTGACTGGAAGCAAGCACAGGTAAAATAAAAAATAAAAAATCGAAGAAGAAAAAAAAATGGAGCTTTTTTTTTTTTTTTTTTTTTTTTTTTTTTTTGTAACAGCTGAAGGTCAGAATATCTTGACTTCACATTTTCACATTGCGTTTCCAATAATTTGACTGATATTTGTAATAAAGCAAATAAAAAAGTTCTACACAGCTCAAATTTTTCACAAAAAAAAAAAAAGTATTTATATAAAATGTACATCTCAGATGTAATTATTTCCATTTCACAATTTTCTCATTTTCATGATTGGAGTATGACTTTCTACAGTAAAGTGGTCTCACCAAGATGGCCGCACTCTGGCATCAGTTTATGCTGTATTGAAAAAACAGTATGTACAATACAGTCTTTTAAAATTGGTAGGTTAAACAAGTGTAACATGTAACTCCTGCTTAGGTGAAATGAAACGTGCACACATGTGTGAAAAGATTGGACCTACCTCATCATTCAGGCCCAGTTTTCTGTATAAGAGTAATTACTTGGATATTATCAGATATATTCTCTAAAGTATGATCCAGTGTTCATTCAACATTCATTTATAGTGCATAGACAAGGTTGCTGTTTGATCATTTAGCAACAGTTTAGTTATTAAATTGGGGCCAGTGACATATTGGTTACGGTGCTGAGCTCATGATCGGTAGGTCGTGGAATCCCTGTTAAACCCCCACTGTGCTAAAACTCATGGGCCAGGTTTTAGCCACAAGTCTACCTTTGTCCATCCAGCAGTAAAAACAGATACCAGTAAAAATACTGGGAAGGTAACCTGTGATGGACTAACATCCGATCCAGGAGGAGTTGAATTCCTGGTCGCTTCAGACTATAGAAACCAGGAATAAACATTGGGAAGATGAGCCCTGCGTACGTTATTAAGACTGAGCTTAACTTGTAACCACAGCAGGTAGTCAGTGTTGTGATCTGTTTGTGTGTATAGTGGATGGTTAATAAAAGGGAGAGTTCTACATTTTATTAAAGAAACTGCAGTTCACAGCAACATCACTCATTTTCCTGTTACTCTAGTCCTGCACTGGATGTGATAGCTTTAATGTTTGTTTGTTTTTTTATTGTTCTGATTTTAATCTTAGCCAAGGTTATTGTGTTTTATTTTATATATATATATATATATATATATATATATATTCCTCTTTCACAGCTATTATCAGTAACTTTTATGATGTGTATTTAGGGCTCTTGACCAGTATTTATTTCAGATTTAATCTTAATACTCTTTTTTCCCTGGTATGTTTTAATACCTGTTCTTTATATATTCTTACCAACAGTCAAACACTTAGAAACACATTTTAGTTTTGACACACGTTTGATGCACTTTATACATTTCATGCTATACTATTTGCTTCTCCTTCATGTAGTTTGCTAAGAAGAAGAAAATAATCTGAAAACTTCAGGAATACTGGTAAAAATTAGTAGAAAATTTTAACAAAAAAAGTACTGCCATAACAAAACCCATTTTATTGGAAGTGAAAATATGAATATTGTTAAATACACTGAAACATCTGCATTGAGTGACCAGACATGATCTTACCAGAGTAGTAAAAATATAGTGGTAGTACTCTGTCATCATCCCCATAGCAAGAGCCTGAAAATAGAAAGAACAGAAAGGGTGGGGGATGAGGGAATTATACATACAAACGTGCATTGATGGTATAAATCTGAAACAAATTATCAGGAAATTTTGATGAAAAAATACTGAAATTGTTTTAATATATTATGATATTCTGTTTATATTATACTGCAATGTTAATTAATTCAGGTTTAAAATAATGTATGCACTATTCATTGAAGCACACACTCTTTTTTCGGTCCCAGCAGAGCCCTCACCTGCTCTAAATGAATACAGTTTGCAATAATAAGTGCTTTTGCCCCCCTTACAGAGTAGAACTGCTGAAATGCATGAGATACAAGTGTGGATTTCCTGTTTACAGCCAACAGGTTCTGAGACTGAGTAATCTAACAACTGAGCAGATGGGATTTGATTTGGCTCTTCTTCAGTATGTCTACATAATGATAACGAGCTCTCAGGTTTACTCTCCAACCCAAACCTGCATTTTGCTAGCATCCCTCACAGACAGATAGATGGCTCAATCCATAATGCTAATTAGCTTGTAGGCCAAGCTATTGTGCTGTGGAAACAGCAACAATCGGTAAGCTTAAGTGTCTGATCTGTTCCAATCATTCAGTTCATCAGCGTGCCTCTTGGGGGCAGCATGAAATATTCAGGAGGCTACACTCTGAAAAAGCAGCTGGCTGGAATGACTGCAATGAAAACACAAGTGGTCTAAACCTGCTCTCCTGCTTTTGTACCAATGCAAATAGAAATGTTAGTGGTGCACTTATCACTGTTGCCATGCAGTGGGTGCAATCCTTGACTGTGTCGATGTAGGACTGCCATTAACCAGTCTGGCTGTGTGCCACACAGCACAAACCAGCACTTGTACATGAGCAGGTGAGTGCTAAAACAGTACAGAACATTGAACAAATTATGAATTTCAGATTATTATTATTATTATTATTATTATTATTATTATTATTATTATTATCATTATTATTATTATTATTATTATTATTATTATCATTATTATTATTATTATTATTATTATTATTATAGCAAGAGACACGTGAGGGCAAATGGAATGGCTCAGGATCAGGACAATAATTGCAATGTATGTGAGGTGGCTAAGTGTGCACGAAGACTGTAAAAACTCTGGGAAATGGTTGAGACTGATAGAGGGAAAGCCCTTTTACACCCTTTTTTGAAGTGTAACATTCATTGTACTGAGCAGAATCCCAAGTATTGGACTGACACTTACTGTGCTGACTGAACATCAACAAAATTTTAATTTCATTACAGTTGGAAACAAAGTCACAAAAATTAAGTATTACTATGTTACTCGATCTGGTAAAATGAGTTGGAAGTCACAAGTACCACTTTGGAGGTACAGGCCAAAGAACATTGTAATGCAGTGAAATATCTTTATTTATTTTTTTCTCATTGAATAGGCAGACTATTAATCTATAACATTTCAGGAAGTAAAACTGGTCATTTAGCAGAGGATCCTACAGCTGAATTTGGTGGAAAATATGAAAAATATCCATAAAATAGCTTACGTTCTAGTCATGCTTTCACTGACAATACCCCATCATCCTGGTGCCTCTGGATGCAGGACAATCTCGGCATTCTATATATATATATATATATAAAACTTGGGTGGCAGTTTCCCATAAAGAAAGCTAATCAGAGCTCAAAAACTTGTAAACAAACCTGCTTTGTTACAATGCAATGGCCAGTGACCATAGCCATGACCCACATACAAGCATGCTGGTTGCTTTGTGAGTAATAAACAAGTATGCCCACATCTACTTAATACTCTATCAAAAAGTGTGAAGTTTTGTGACATTTACAACTAAATTGTGGATCTACTAATAATGAAACAAGTGCATGATGTGTAGTGATTTATTCAATGTCTGAGCAGGACAATGGCTATGTATAAACACTGTGAAGGATTGTGGTGCATTAAACTTGCTAGTCAACTCGGATATAAGCATTTTGCATTCAGTACCAAGAATTGGCCAGTTTTGCAAAGAATTACTTTGGCTCTGATAATCCAGTGTCTTCCTTCATTTCATATATATATATATATATATATATATATATATATATATATATATATATATATATATATATATATATATATATATATATATATATATATAGATAGATAGATAGATAGATAGATAGATAGATAGATAGATAGATAGATAGATAGATAGATACATATATATAAATGCAAATCTTGAGTTCGTTCATGTAAGATGAACCCTAAGCTTGCAGCATCTGCCTTTTTTTGTTTCATGTCCAAAGAGGTTACTGGACACTTTTTATTCATTCATTCATTTTATGTAACTGCTTAATCCTAATTAGGGTCACGGGGAGGCTAGTGCCCATCCCAGCTAACTCCGGGCAAAGGGCAAAGTACACAAAGGACAGCTTGCCAGGCCATCGCAGCGTGGAAAAATGCTAACGCCTATGCAGCCTACTCTTGTCAAAAGTCAGCAATCGTTCTTTTATATGCCTCACACCATCAACAGTGAGAGACATGGTGGCCTTTGATAACCCAGTTAGCTGTACTGGGGAGCACAGTTTTTAGTTTACTTCAGTTGCATTACTGCACAAGCTCTGCTATATAAGGTCCTCCTGCACACATACACGTTGTAAAGTATTGTCACTGTAGCTTTCTACCAGTGCATACTGAGCTTTTTACTACTGTATTGATATTTCTGTCTATGGTCTCTGCCTGCCTCACATTTATGATTACCTCCCCCTGTGACATTGACCTATAGTAAATGAACTTTGCTTGCCTTTGACATCCAGTTCATGTGTTCAGATTACCTCTCCATTTGTTCTACAACTGTATGTTTTGTTTTTGAACTGTGCTGCTTCACTAATAGAAGGCTATATTTTTCCATTTTACATCAGCCTCCACCTCTGGTACAAAACAGTGTGACAATATCTAACAAATTTGTGTGTTACATGTGTAGGATGAGCAATTTTTTGTAATAACTTCATAAATGTGTATTTAATGAACATAAAAAAGTAATTACCGTATTTGACGTAATAAGCGCCTGATCCAATAAGTGCCCCCGGCCAGTGTTTTTTTTTTTTTTTTTTTTTTTTTTTATCTCACATCTAATAACCGCCCATGTGTACTGGGAGCAAAATCGTACATCAAACTTATCAATTTTATTCGATCAGTCTCCGTAACCATAAAATGAGGCATTCACTGCCTGTCAAAGTGAGTTTACATGCTATTTCAAGATACCTGCCACTGGGAAATGTCTGTAATGTTCATGAGTAACTACACATTTGATTGTTCCACCGTGATTTAAAAAACAGCAAAATATTTTATTTTCTTTTGTAAATGTCCAGCAACCGATGAACCATTAGAAACTGCTACAGCAAAACTATGGGATGCTCTGAATGAATGGAGCGATGAGCCAGATATGGACCTATCAGAAAGTGATGATGAGTATTTTTCACCCGATTCTCCTGCTCACTATCTTCAAAAATTAAAAGATGTTTCTGGCCATGTGTTTTTGTTTATGTTCATGTTGATTGGTCCAATGTGCCATGTGCTAAAGTTGACATTCGTGTTGATTGACTCGATTTTACTTCCGGGGGGGGGAAATGTTTAGCACCTTGATGGTAATAAGCACTTACCCTTCCACTCCACTGGTAATGTTTTAATAAGCGCCCACCCACTCCAATTCTTTTAAGTGCCTTGGGCACTTATCACATCGAATATGGTAAATGCCCATGTCATTGATAATGTATTGTATGCATACACTAGTAAATGATTATTCATTACTGAATTCACAGGTTACAAAAAAGGTCATATTAAGCATTTCCAATAACAGCTTTTACATGTTACATGTTCACAATAGCCAAGTTCTGATCTCACAGATTTCATGAAGCATTGAAACCTGACAAAAAATCAGTATACTGCCCAGAACAATAAGTATGGAAATAAAGTGTAGATTGTGTTGGAAAGTGGGGATTCTGTTCATTTACGTGTGTGTGTGTGTGTGTGTGTGTGTGTGTGTGTGTGTGTGTGTGTGTGTGTGTGTGTGTGTGTATGAAGAGTTTGAGTTCAAAAACAGATCAGTTCCAATGACTAAATTATAAGAATAACAACTTAAACAAAGGCTTTATTTTAAAGCTTCATTATTTTGTTTGTTTTTTGTTTGTTTTTTTTTGTTTGCTTGTTTTAAAGTCTCTGGTTAGAGGCATGTAAAGGAACCATTGCTGCCTTTTGCCAAGAGTAGACTGCATGTTACTCCCAGTGCAGGGTATACCTCGTCCAGAGTCATCTGAGATGGGCGCCAGCTTCCCAAAGGCCCTAATTAGAATTAAGCGGTTCAGTGATGAAATGAATGAATAATTAAAACAATGGCACTTATCTGTTTTTGAACGAAAACACCTCATATGTGTATCGTGCGTAGGCCTCCGTCAGTCCCGAAGGACTATGGCTGCGCTCTGGCCAGTATCCCGACTGGTGATACTCCCCAGTGCACAGAGCCTGGGTAGGGAGAGTAATGAGGGACAGGCTGTTACCCAAGCAGCAAGTCCCCCCCTGTCTCGGCGCCACCGGAAGGATCCAATGGAAAGGCAAGTGCCGATACGACTGGGTTCCAGTGCCGCTGCAGGAGAGAAACTACGGTCAATTTAGGACGGCCAATTAACCTACAGGGGACGTCGTTGGATTATGGGGAAACCGGAGCACCCGGAGGAAACCCGCACAAGCACGGGGAGAACATGCAAACTCCACACAGAAACGCCCAGGCCGGGAATCGAACCCGGGCCTTCTTGCTGTGAGGCGGACGTGCTAACCATATGTGTACATAATAAATCTGCTCCATATGCACTGTTCAAATGAATTATTAGGCAGTACTGACATGTGCAAATGACATATGCATCTAATCCAGTGCTTCTCAATTATTTTCTGTGGTGGCCCCTCTAGGAAGAAAAAAACATTTCACACGCCCCTCCACCACCCCGCGAGCGACTATAAGTAGTATTTTGTCTATAAAATTGTTATTAGTACACCTCTGCCTAACAGTGTATCATTACTATCATTAAAAACAAAAAATAAATGAATATATTTCAACTATAAGAAAAACTTCATTAACATTGTTTTTTAATCTGTAACAGAGAAGATATAAAGTCCACCAGATGAGTGAGATTTCCTTTCGGCTTTTTCTACTTCATCAGGGGTCGCCACACCAAATGATTCACACGTTTGATTTGGCAGAGGTTTTTCGTCGGATGCCCTTCCTGACACAACCCTTTTAGCAAGGGACAGAAACACGCTGACGGCTTTGCAGCCTACTTAAAGTGCACCAATGTGCCTGAAATTAAAAAAGTACATCCTAATTTAAATTCATTCAACTTATGTATTTCTTAATATCTCCATCGCTCTCCACCTTTCTCTTCGTTCCTGTTAGAAATTTTTGTTGTTTCTTGAAGGGTTGTTTACTGCACTTCATATCATTTGATCATGCGAAAAAACGCTACATCCAAGCATGACAATATGAATGCCATGCCAACTACTGGAGTGGAGGTGTAATGACACTTCATATCCTTACACTATTCCAGAAAAGTATGTTCCCCAGGGTCATACGTGCTCCCCCCCCGGCATCAAGCAGCATACCGTGCTCCTCAAAGAGCGTGTGCCCCACTATTTGAGAAGCACTGGTCTAATCTTAACTTTGTATACTTTTCATACTGCTATATGCTGACCTCCATTGGCAGAAAAAGGCTTCCACAAATGTTACATTCCATTAGTCATGTCTCACACCACACAGTCTTGGTGTAAAATTAAATAATTTGCATTAATGCATCCAGTTATTTTTGTACTTGTAAAATGAAATGGTCGAAATTGCATATACATTATGGTAAGCACACCACATGTACAAAACCTGCTATTTTTTTTTTTTTTCATCTGATAGGTGTAAACCTCTACAAACCCTCTGAAACTCAATTTGACTGTTTGAGTATCTATTCATTGTTTTAGTATGTGTATGGTCTTAATGTTTAATCACGTTTTTGCACACAAGCCTATAGTAAACCAGAGTCTGAGCCGACCTACTCTTGGCACACTTTATACCTCCCAACCTAAAATAATACTAAAAATCACAATAAAAGTATCAACATGGTGTTTAAAAGGAAAAAGACTGTATCCCCACACTTTAAGCCATATGGCTTCTGGACAAGAGTTCAGCAGTTGAGCATATTTAAACATTCTCTCACAAAGTAAAAACAAGAATTGCAAGAATTGCCAGAAAGTCATGTCATCTATATTGCTGCCCCATATTTATCTAGCATGCTTAACACATTGCTGAGCTATGCTTAATACTGACTTTGTGCCATCTGTGAGCAGCATTTCATAGAGAATACAAGTGACCAAATCTTCACTTTAAATTTTGAACAGCAGTGTCCTCTGCATCCTGATTCCAGTTTGGATTTTCAAAATTTCCAATTAGACTGTAGTGTGATTTAGGGGAGTACCAAGTCTCATTCAGTCTTACACTAATTTAAACTTCAGCGATAATTATTATAAGCAATTTCAGTCATGTACTGAGAGGGGCAGTGGTGGTCTAGTGGTATAGGGCGCTGGATTGCTGATCCAAAGGTTTGGGGTTCGAGTCCCACTCTCCACAAGGTTTTCACTGTCCCCCCCCAGTGCAGCTAACTGGGTTATCAAAGGCCGGCCATGTCTCTCACTGTCTATGGTGAGAGGCATCTAAAAGAACCATTGCTGACTTTCGTAAAGAGTAGCTGCAAAGTCGTCAGCGTGTTTCTGTCTCTTGCTGAAAAGGGTTGTGACAGGAAGGGCATCCGACGTAAAAACCTCTGCCAAATCAAACGTGCGAATCAGATGATTCACTGTGGCGACACCCAAGTAAACGGGAAAAAGCCGAAAGGAAGACAGACAGACAGTCATGTACTGGGAAAGAAAAAAAAAAATATATATATATATATATATATATATATATATATATATATATATATATACAGTAGTAGTATAGAACAGTATAGGTAATGGGGGAAGTGGTGGCGTGGTGGTAAAGGGCACTGGATCAGTGGATCGCTGATCCTAAAGTTGGGGGGTTTGAGTCCCACTCTCCACAAGGTTGTCACTATCCCCCACCCCCAGCCCCCAACTACCCCCAGTGCAGCTAACTGGGTTATCAAAGGCTTATCACTGTCTATGGTGAGAGATTCATGTAAAAAAAACATTGCTGACTTTCGTAAAGAGTAGCTGCTAAGCCGTCAGTGTGTTTTTGCTCCTAGCTAAAGGGATTGTGTCAGGAAGGGCATCAGACGTAAAAACCTATGCCAAATCAAAGATGATTCACTGTGGCAACCCCTAAAAAAGGGAAAAGCCAAAAGGAAAAGAAGAAGTACACTATAGATATTTCCCAAGAAATGGTTTGAAGGAGACTAGCACATCATTCATCACTTCACTATTTTGTATATTGGAATAAAAATGGTCCAGATAAACAGCGTGGATCTTCATTACAATTCTTGTATTAAGAAATTGATTAGAAATGTCATATAAATGTGAATCATAATCACCGTATTATTTATTGCTTTCGGGGAACATGATACCTTTTAGCTGAAATTAACAGATCAGGTTCTGTTCTATCTTTAAAAAAAACAGTAATGATATGTTTGGGTTGTGAATGAAGGGTGGACTAATGAGCAAGATTGCTTTTTTTGGTTTATATATATTTTACTACATTGGAAGCTTGCCTGTTTGAGAATGGTGGCAGCCATCTCATGGCCACAATCAAAGATCACATGGAACTCTTTCCCTCGTTTCATCTCCTTAAGAAGTGGTTTGGTGTCTTTTGTCTCTGCTGGCAGCTGTCGGATTTTTAACCGGATATTGTAACGAGATGGTGCCTTAATGAGCTCCTGTAACCGGATAAGACCTGAAAGAAGGAAAGACAGACAGGACCAGAGCATAGAGATAAAGAGAGAGAGAGAGAGAGAGAGAGAGAGAGAGAGAGAGAGAGAGAGAGAGAGAGAGAGAGCGAGAGAGAGATAGAGAGAGGGAGAGAGAGCAAGAGAGAGAGAGAGAGAGAGAGAGAGAGAGAGAGGGAGAGAGAGAGAGAGAGAGAGATCATTAACACTGTTACCAATAAAGTCTCAGAGAAATGAGATTTTGTAAATGCGTAACTTGCAAAATTTTTACTATCATGCAGAGCTGGCTTAGAGTTTCGACATACACATTACAAATATGGATCTAGAATAATTGAAATTAGGCTTTGCATTCATTTGATTCCCTTGACTTTAATTAAAAGATATGGAAACTCAATGAATGTGAGTCTAATATGACTTTAATTTTAATGAAATCTATGCCTGTTTGAAATGTTTCGACTACCTCTCTCTCTCTCTCTCTCTCTCTCTCTCTCTCTCTCTCTCTATGCCTTTGTCTTTTTTATACTCTCTTACAATTCTGTTCTAAGTATTTACTGAACTGGTCCATGATTGATAACTTACCTGTAATTCTTATGTATGAAATATGAATACTAGTATATAATCCATGCCAAAGTGCATTAAAGCTTTACTTTACTCAAATATTACAGTGTTACTGGAGTCTATTACCTATTTTTTTTTCTTTGTAGCTGTGAATCTACTGTGTTTAGGTTCAACGCATAAACCTGATGTTCATCTTTTACTCTCATATGTTATTTAATCAAAATGCTAACATAGAAGCCTCTTTTATCACTCGATCTACCAGCCTTCATCATCATCATCATCATCATCATCATCATCATCATCATCATCATCACCATCATCATCATCTCCCACTCAATCGGGAGTTCAGTCACAAGGGCATCAGCCTAAGCAGTGAGGTCCAGACATCCTTCTCCTCAGCCACATCCTCCAGCTTTGCAGGGGGACACAAAGTTATTTCCAGACAAGCCGAGAGGTATAGAGAACCCTCCACCATTTTCTGGTCAACTCTGCGGTCTCCTCCCAGTTGAGCATGCCCAAAATATCACATCAGGGAGGCATTCCAGCCAGATGCCTGACCCACCTCGACTGACTCCTCTCAATGTGGAGTCCCAGCCATTCTACTCTTAGCTCCTCCCAGATAGCTGAGCATCTCACCCTATTTCAAAGGGAGAACCAAGTCACCCTGAGAAGGAAGCTCATTTCAGCCGCTTGTATCCGCGAGTATGTTCTTTTGGTCACTCCCCAAAGCTCCTGAGCATAGGTGAGGGTTGGAACGTAGATCAACTGGTAAATTGATAGCTTTGCCTTCCGGCTCAGCTCCCTCTTCATCATAATGGACCGCAACAAGCTCAGCTTAACAACAGGGGCTGCAGTGATCTGCCTGTTCTGCTCCATCCTTCCCTCACTCATGAACAAGACCCCGAGATACTTAAACACCTCCACTTGGGGCAGGAGCTCATTCCAGACCTGGAGGGTGGATTCCACCCTTTTCGGGATGAGACCCATGAGAACCTGAGAACCAAGCTTCAGACTTGGAGGTGCTGATTCTCATCCCGGCCACTTTACACTCAGCTGTGAATAGCTCCAATGAGAGCTGAAGGTCCCAGCTTGATGAATTCATAATCCAGCCTGATCTATCTATTAGAATGGATGGTAAGATGTATGTTTGTTTGTAGTGTGCCGCATGATAAGAAAGCTATGTGGCACTGATTTACTGCATTTAGTTATGATATGAGAAAAGCAGTTCGCAGAATAAATGTAAATTAATCTTCTAAACAAAGCTCGCAAACAACAAGCACAATTAAATTGATGAAAGCCGTCTAACTGCAAATTTAAAAAATAAATAAAAAATTAACAGATTTTACAAAATGTAATTTAAAGTCATGTTTTCTAATACAAGGCGGAAAATGATCTCATAAAATATTTTTAAAGAATGGAGCAATCATCACTCATATTATCACAAAATGTTTTATCTTTTTTTTTTTTTTTACAAATATGAAAAAAAGAATAAGTCACTTGGGAAAAAGAATCAACTCTTATTGGTGAGCTGATCCATATGATCAGATTCACTGAAGAGAATCAGTATTCCCCTCAGTAGTCAGCATAGCCTTTCAAAATTGTGGCCGTTCTTTGATTCATTTTCCCCGTTCAGCCACAGCGGTTTTATAAAAGGTCAAATAACTGTTCTATATTACACAAATGATGGAAACCTACAGTATCTTGCAACATTTTGAACATGAGAGACTGAGCACACTGGACATATTATATGCACATATGCTCACACAAGTCACGTTTGCATCGACACAATAAAACTTGAAAAAGTAAGTAAAACATTATTAATTTACAGACGCTCCCCAACTTACATTGTAGTTAGGTTCCAGACGTAAATTGAAAAAAAACAAAAAAACGTAAGTTGTTACTGTATGTTCCAGTGATGTATGACACTCATACTGTACTATACATCCATAAATACCATTACCGTATCTCATGAAACACCCCTAAATCAATTATTATAAACATAACATTGTAAAATAATATCAAATATATCAAATAATATCAACATTAATGATACGACGTCTTAACACAAGGGAAACACACGGAGAACTGGGAAGAAGCAGGGCACGTTCAGTCTGTCCTTTGTAAACAATGGACGCAGTGTCATGCGTAAGTAGCGTATTACGTCAGCGTACTAAGTAGGTATGTCACGTACTACATACAGAGAGCACGCTAAACTCAACTTATGTATATGTTTTAAAATTTAAAATAAAAAAATACGTAAAACGAATGAACATAAGTAGGGGAGTGTCTGTACTTAATGAAAGTGACTCCAGGTTCCTGAACTAAATTGTCTCTCATGCAGATGCCCTTTTTAACAGATGTGCAGCAAAGCTGAAAAACTAAAAGATGCCATTAGTTCTCTAATAAAAATCTAACGTTTCTACTAAAATTATGCATTAAAATTTTCTTGATGTCCAGTCATTGACTTTTGTTGTGTACAATACATAGAGGTAGACTTCTGAGACTGCTGAGATCACTGCACTCTAGTTAGTTAATGTCAATCTAGCTTTGTCACCTGCTTTGACACCAAATCTCCCAAATAATCAGTTCCAGTTGCTGTGGTTGTCTTTGCCTTCCCCCCATTGCTATTCTGTCATGTTTGCTCATTCTCTCTGCCCTGTCAGGGTAGAACAGTACACAGAGATGCTCAAAGGAAACATGGCAGGAGCACAAAAGGAAAAGATCAGTTGTCACTGCTGATCTGTATTAAGCAGCATTTCCCACCTGCTCCAAGCTCCATATTTAACTCACGGTGGCCTTTTTTTTTCCTTTTTTTTTTTTTAATGTGTTTACCAGCAGCCTCTTGTGCATAAAACATAAAACTATATGAAGAGACATCACTGCTTAAGTGTTTCACGCCAAAGGACGTAAAACACTCCCTGACAGAGCCACTACCATGCAAAATATCTTATTGGGTAAAGATGAGCACAATTTGTGTTGTCAGAGATTTGCAGAGCTCCAGTTTTACATATTAAATAAATTATTTTAAGAGACGATGAATGGCGGCCTGTCTTAGAGCTATAGACACGCAGGCCAGACGTGAAGGTAGCCCTTGCTGCATGGGCAGGCTTATTTAAGTTCAATTAAACATGTTGAACAAATTGCAGGCAGATTAAAGCAAGTTTCCGGTCACAGGTTTTAATAGCTAGCGTGAAGGGCAGAGGCATTTTACTTTGTGGAAATTACACACATGCACGCATACGTTCTCGTAGTACATTTTCATTCCCATTTTCACATTCAGCATCACTAGAGTTGAAAATAAGGAGTCAGCAACACTGGCAGATGAGGGTGAAGAGAGACTTTCCACTACACTGCCACCATTGCTGGAGTGGTGAGCAAACCACAAATCATTTAGTGAGTGTAGAAGAACATCTGTGTTGCAGTGTCATGCTTGGAGTATACTTAAACATCTTGTCACTGTACCAAACAGACATACTGCTCGTACTTACATAAGGGGCTGTTGTTTTAATATAACATCTTATTTGCAAGTCTGTACATTAAAGGAACTCTTTGAAGGACATGTTGCTAAAGTGTGAACTTTTAGCAGTAATTAAAATTGGCATCATCTTATTTTCAGTGTAATGCTGATTTAGAACAAACTATTGCAAGGCTGTATTTAACAAGCGAGACAGAAGAACCACAAATTGTGGAAATGTTCATTAAAATGTCATTATGAGTATTTGTGAAAATGGCTCTTTTATAGAGATGGAATCATCAAAGCACTTATTAGGGCACAAATGTAGAATAGAAGCTTTAATTTACAATCCCACTTAAGAAAAATGGCAACATGACAATCTTGGGAACACTAGCCAAGCATATAGCTCCTTCATTACTGTGAATGGTGCTACTGGTTTTGCTCACTCACATAGATCAAATTGAAACAGATTAGTGAAAGGAGTCCAAAGAGACATTGGTTACACTCCAGCAGTACTTCTCTCAATTCAAACCTCAAGCTTGAAGTACATTTCAAACTCTCAGATTTAGCATATGATGTAAGCATATGTGTGTGCACTCTCTCTCTCTCTCTCTCTCTCTCTCTCTCTCTCTCTCTCTCTCTCTCTCTCTCTCTCTCACACACACACACACAAACACACACATGACACAATTATAATAATGACTGAGTAAAATGATCCAAAATAAATTGACTGCAACCTTCCATACGATTTTTTTTTATTTATATACTTACTGGTTTGTGTTAATATTTTTTAAAGTTTACTTTTACATACCATGTACCCTATGCCATGATGTAACCGGGGTGTAAGCTCCCAAAATCCTAAGATAAATTTAAAATTGCAACTCACTTATGCCTTGAGCCACACAATCAAGCTCTATCCTCAGTAAGCATTGCTGTTAATCTGTAGTCTATACTGACCTTCGTGTAATTTAGCAGAAATATGTGGGTCAAATACAGATATAAAGGAATCGCCTGCTTTGGGCACATGGTAAATTACCTTTCTGCTGAGGAACAAAGTACATCCCAGTGTAGTGTGTACAACCAATTTCCTTTTATTGTTTTGGCCTGTAGTTATATGCTCCTTCACATAAAGAACTTCAGCGTCACACAAGAAGAAATACATAAGGATTTGTCTTGCCGCTAGTGTGTGTGTGTGTGTGTGTGTGTGTGTGTGTGTGTGTGTGTGTGTGTGTGTGTGTGTGTGTGTGTGTGTGTGTGTGCACGCTCACTGGCCCTGTAATGGACTGGCCAGCTGTTCAGTGTGCACCTTGCCTTCACCCAGAATCAGATGAGACCCCAGAAGGACAAAGTGGTTTGGCAAATGAATGAATTAATGATTCAGATTTAAATTTCACATAAAGGGTTGATGTTTGCTTTTTGGAAGTATTAGTTCTACTGCCATGATAAGAAGACAAAGCATGATGGAAACAGTACGTTCTTTCTACTTCTAGATTATATAGATAACTGGCCATCCCTCAAATGACTAACTTTAAATTCAGCAATATCTCATGGCGAACCGAATTTCAGAACTTTTCCACAGGTTAAGGCCGCACCCCACAGTTCTGCTTTCCCAGTATAATAAATTGAGACATTAGTTGAATGCAATAATGGCTATTGATCAGTTTGTTTATGTGTTTGTTCATTGTTGACCATTATGCTGGATTGAGTGATTACTCTAACAGTAAACATGGATAATTCATGAATTTTAATTACAGGTAGGCTCTTTCAAGTAACTTGGCAGATCTTTATTTCCCCCTCACAATCACACACCCGATTTACAGCAAAGCTGCTCAAGTGTCTCTTGTTTTTGGTCCTCAGTTGGTGTTATGCTCACATATCTTGGACTTGTGGCAGAAAATCAAGGCAGTATTAGCCTTAGTGAAAGCTGGCCATGTCCATTTATCCCTTAATTAATCCAAGCATTGAAAAACACAGTGATCAATTCTACCTTGAAGTTCAGACTCTGCCAGGAGACTTTAGTGCCTGCAGCAAAACTCAATGCCATAGGCAGAGTGACCTTACATTTCCACCTCTAGACAAGTTGGAATGCGTGCCATAGAACTTAACAAAAGAGAGAGAGAGAGCGAGAGAGAGAGAGAGAGAGAGAGAGAGAGAGAGAGAGAGAGAGAGAGAGAAGCATATTCTAAGGTGCATGTGAAATGAGAGCTCAGAATTATACAGTGTCTGAAGGCTAAACATAACAGGTAGCTTGAAGAAATTCTGTATATACAGTCAAGGAAAGCTGCCAGGATGTCCTGTCTGCTGGCTACTAAGCTGAGCCCTGGCATATGGCATATGTAGCCTGGCTGCTGAGGTATGTACACCTGCTGTTATAACAGATCCTGTCATCCTGGGGTTTTGGCTACATCAACAATCAGGCCAGAAACAAGGAATCATTTAAAATCCCATGCTGTAGTCCAGATTCAGGTTTGACGCAGATAAAGCTGCTTAAGACACTGCAAACTGCAAAAAGGCAACTCCATGTGTTACAAATGAGCTACAAATGAGCAAATTCTCACCTGTGCTGTCATCATACACCACTGTGACCATCCTCCACTTGAAAAAGTGCACCAGGTCAAGGATGGCCCTGCTGAGGGAAGAGAAGTCAGGATAAAGGCTGACGTAGAATGAGTCGCGGTTGTCTGACACTTGGTGCTTCCACTTGGTCTGGATATGTGGCACCCCCAGCGCGTTGCAGATGGACTGGACTGCATTGGCTGAAGAACTGTGAGAAGGGCCAAAAATGGCTGCCACTCCCAGAGAGAGTTGATCACAGGCTAGGGAAGGAATATAACACTTAATAGTGGTTTTAAAATGAGAAATAAACAAATATTCAACAATAATCTGACAGTTTTAACATCTACCATTGTTTAAAGAGAATCAATTTTTTAAATGACATTGACAGGACACCTACATATGTATAAACTTGTTTAAAACAAATCAAAAATCAATATACTGTTGAAATTATACACTATATATTAATGATCATACTAATTTGCAAACACAAGAGTGGGCTGCATAGCCATCTGCATGTTTGTGCCCTGCGATGACCTGGCGACCTGCCCTCGCCCGAGTCGGCTGAGATGGGCACCAGCCTCCCTGTGACCCTACTTAGGATTAAGCAGTCCAGAAAATGAATGAATGAATGAAATTTGCCAAATTTGTGACGTTTGAGCGGTTTCTTTTTTTTTTCAGTCAGTTGTGGGAAAATAAAAATCGTTTATTATTATTATTACAAGACGCTCCCCAACTTACGTTCATTCATTTAACGTATTTTTCGATTTTATGTTTTTTTGTTTTGTTTTGTTGTTGTTTTTTTCTTGTTTTTTTTTAAATGTCAAATTTTAAGTTTAGCGTGCTCTCTGTAGTACGAGACGTAATACGCTACTTCCGCATGACGCTGCATCCATTGTTTACAAACAACAGGCTGAACGTGCCCTCCTTCTTCCCAGTTCACTCCGTGTTACCCTTGTGTTAAGACGCCATCTCTGTGATCTTTGTGTTTACACTGTTTTGCGGACTTTTGTAACCCTAAGCAAATATGGTTGGTCAGAAGCTTAAGCCTGCTAGTGATAGTGGTAATCAGAAAAAGCGGCAAGCCATCTCGTTAGAAACGAAGATGGCTATTATCAAGAAACTCGATGCTGGTGAAAAACACGTGAATGTTGCACGTTTCTTCCAAATGGCTCCATCAACCATTGGAACCATTTACAAGCAGAAAGATCGCATCATAGAGCATGTTAAAGGTTATATTTGATACTGTATTTGATATTTTATGAGTGAATTTGATTAAAATGTATCTATTTGAAATTATTTTGTTTGAATTTAATTTATTTGAAATTAATGTTGATATTATTTGATATATTTTCTATTATTTTACAATGTTGTTGTTTTTACATACCAAACAACATTACAACATTTACATAACAAAATTATGTTAATAATAATTGATTTAGGGGTGTTTTATGAGATATGGTAATGGTATTTATGGATGTATAGTGCAGTATAAACGTCATACATCACTGGAACATACAGTAACAACTTGTGTTTTTTTTTCACCTTACGTTCGGCCGTTCGGAACCGAACTAAAACGTAAGTCAGGGAGCGTCTGTATTATCATTATTATTATTATTATCCCTGTGTGGAAGATATGGTAATTTCATGATTATTTCCAGTCTCATTGTAGACATACCAAGTCAGCAGCAAAATCTTTCCTTGATAATTAGGCTTATTATAAAAAAATCACACATCTGCTCATATACGTTTTATAATAGTGTGACTCATTGAACACATTTAACTTGACTGCCGTACCTTTTCTGGAAGCCTCAAAACTGTCATGGATGTTTATCCTTTGGATGTCATATGTAAGTGTTGTGTTTGGCAGTAGGGTTCTGTTTCTGTTGATTGTATTTAAAGCAAACTTAAAGGCTAGTTCTTCAGCACCAGATGGTCCACTTTCAATGGATTCAAATATTCCTCCTAGAAGGAAACAAAAGAAAAGAAAGAAAATAAGTTTCATTTTACAATACATTACCAATAATTTTTCTTTTACTGACCAAATAAAGTAACTTAAATGTTTATAAATAAATAAGTGCAAATGTTATTGTATATAAGAAAATAAAAGAAATATAGCGATAGCAGAGCAGGAAAATCATAAGGTGCACATTTAGTCCTTTTGTAATTTAATTCAAGAGAGTCAGCTACACCACAGCCTTTGTCTTGAGAACTGTTTCGACAGAAACTAGGTGACTGGATGCTGGCCATATTGGAGGCTCATAGATCTACGAGTCATGATTGGTGAGTGGCTCAATCAATCAACACGTCTCAGGGCAGTAAGGCATGACGAGGAGAGACTGGGTGTTTTATTGGGATCAGGCTGTGATTTACCCCTCATTGCTCAGTGTAAAGTGAGTGTACAGCTGAACTCCATATTTAATTGTACTACTTAGAGGAAACGTTGGGCAATTTCTTAATTAGGTTCTCTTCAGTAACCAGTTAATATTGGTCAGGGTGAATCTGAACTTTGTCCAGAGAATATTGGGTGTGTGATAGAACTATGCACATCAGTCATAACTCTAAAAACACTATAACCTCTGACAGGTGAAGTGAATAGCATTGATGTCATGGTAACAGTAACATGGTAACAGTGCCCTCTGATTGTTTTGAATCTCGAAGTTCATAGACATTATAAAGAATGGATAATGCTTAAATTAAAACAGACAATGTAGTGTGTCCATTTAATTAACCTTCCAGTTAATGTTCAGGACTCAGACATAGTCTCTGTTTTTAAGATGAGGCTGAAAACTTTCTTGTTTAATGGAGCATTTTGTTAGCAGTCTCTTATTAGGTAAAGGACCGATTCTGGGGTCTTAGGCATAGAGAGTTCTGGTGAACCATGATGTTGGGATGCTACCATTCCGTCTCTCTACATGCTCACCCAGGTTTGTTGACAGTGGAGTGACTAATTCCAAATCGGGGCAGTAGTGGCTTTGTGGATAAGGTGCTGGGTTACTGAGCCAATGGTCCGCGGTTCAAACCCCAATATCACCACTGTTGGGCCACTGAGCAAGGCCCTGAACCCTCAATTGCTCAGTTGTATACAAATGATAATTGTACGTTGCTCTGGATAAGAATGTCTGCCAATTTCTGTAAATATAATTGCCCAATGTCACAAGGTGCTCTCACATCTGCCTTCCTTCTGGTTCTCTCTTTTAGTTACGATGCCATAGTGAGTCATGCCAGAGTCCCTGCTTGCACTCAACAATAATAAATTATTATATTACCATTACACTATTATAAGTATATCTAGCAACCTCAGTGTTATTGCTAAGCATGTGTATATGCGACTTCTGGGATGTTGGTGATCCTGATCCTTCTACTTTCTGAGTCCTGTGGTCTGTCCTGATGTGCTAATGCTTCCGGGAGTTCTCATCTTGGAAACCCCTCACACCTGATGAAGATGGACTTAGAGTTGTGCTATAACCAACCAGACTTCATTTTAGACTGTGATGAAGTTTCTCTTGTATGGGTTGTATTTTCATGGCTCCACCCAAATGAGAATGAGTTTACCTTCCGGGCCTGGTTCCTCTCAAGGTTTGCTTTCTCACATCAACTAAGGAAGTTTTCCTTGCTATCATCACCGTGGCTTTGTTCATTGGGGTGGCAGAAAATGTCTAATCTCCTTTGTACTTGGTAAATTCCTATTTTTACTTCGTAAAATTGCGTTGCTAAATGTCATATGTCCATGTAGAATTTACTGAAACTCTATGAGTGTCAAAACTGGAATCATCTCAAGTTCTCAAGGCAAAATTTGTTACTTTTAGACCAACAATAAGCTGCTCTGCTCGAATCTGATATACTCACATGCATGCAAAGTTTAACTGTCATTGTCATCATTAAAATGTATTTTATTTGGTTTTCTTATGTTTTGTATAATATACACTAAAACAATTCTACCCTTCAGTCTTTGATTATCTTGTTACAGTGATATATACCAAGTTGGTTGAAAGTGAGCACTTGATTTTGAAAGTCGATGTGTTAAAAACATGAAGAAATGAGTAAGGAAAAGGATTTGAGTGATTTTGACCAAGGACATGTTATGGGTCTATTCAGTATGGTACCGTGAGTGCCCAAGGCTTATTGACACAGGTATGGAGCAAAGCCAAGTACATCCGGTCTGTTCCAACAGAATAGTCACGGTAGTACAAACTGCTGTTACTGTTAATACTGGGAATAGTGTCAGAACACATAGTACATTGCACCTTGCTATCCATGGGGCTGCGTAACTGAAGACTAGTCAAATTGTGTTAGCATTATGGCTAATTGGTGCAACACAGGGTACCTTTTACACACACACACACACACACACACACACACACACACACACACACACACACACACACACACACACACACACAGACACCTGGGTAGTGTGAAGAAAACATGATAACCCACACAAATCCGGAGAATATGTGAAATGCCACACAGGCATAAACACAAAGGCAACACTCCCTGTTGTATCACCATGGGGCAGCATTTCATAATGCAACAAATCAAAGTCTAAAAGTTATTTGGTAATAAACTATCAACTATATCTAAAGCTTGCCATGTAGAAGTGTTAATTATTGAATTACCAGCAGAGCCAATCTTATGAAATGTCATGTAATTTATAATAATCAAGTTATCTTTGCTTTATCTGTGTGAATGCAATCTTCTCCAATAAATGTACCAAATAAATGTTGAAGACACCATGGTGTGTTGTCCGGCATAAAAGTTGTTCAAAATTTCAGTAGTCACATATGCATATCGTACCATACAGCTGTTTTGTCCTTTTTAATGGGCATACTCTTTTGTCCACACAAACAAGCAAGGCTAATCACATGAAGTGTTATATTTCTTGGTTATCCAACATGTCATGTTTATGTAAATCTGCAGTTTGCAAAAGCTCCCCAAAGTAAAAAAGAAATAGTGTTCCAATTTTAATACACATTCCATACGATCTCTGTATATACAGTAACACAGAGTGTAAAGAAATAGAGAAGGTCCATGGTGGTAAAAATGAATGTGGCAAAGTTTCTACTTCATTAATATTCCTCCCATAGGGGAAGCCTATTTTGCATGGCATAATGAGTTTGAAGGAATTAATAACCATCAGTTAAGAAGGATGTACTATAATTGGAAGTCTGCATTTGGAACCATCTTTTCACACAGAGGGAGCACATTTGCAGCTAAATTCCTTCCTTTGGCTCCAATGAAATGATAATGCAGTGTGGATAGACAAGTAAAGGAAACATTATTGAAACTGAGAAGAGCAGTAAAACAGAACTAGTGAATGACTAGAGAAATGTGAAGCTGGATGAGTGTTGAAATGAATTAGAGTTACACTGAAGATTTGAGACTGAATTTTAAAGATCCCTTAATCTCCTTCTCCTTCTCTATCTATCAATATATCTTTTACTCAAATATACAAATTCAGTCGTCTTCTAAGTTTTAACTCTTAAGAAAAAACTTTTAAAATTCCATGTCATGTTTATTGGCATAGCTTTGACATTTTATTTTATAACAATAGAAATACTAAAAAAAAAAGTATGTCTGCTTAAATTACAATTTTAACCATGTCAGCAACAATTTAAATTTTATATATTTATATATATATATATATATATATATATATATATATATATATATATATTTATATATATATATATATATATATATATATATATATATATATATATTTATTTATTTATTTTGCTTGAGCATATTTAACCCAGTTTCCTCCAGCCTATCCTCTATCATGACAGCCATCAATAGTGCATTCAAGAATTTCTAAAATTCATGAACAGTCTATTTATAACCAAATGCCTTTCTTTTTCAAAATAACCTCCTTGACCCTAATCAATCTGGTTTCAAAGCACCACATTCCACAGAGACTGCACTCTAGGCTGCTACAGAGAAGCTACATGGTTAAGGATCAGCCAAGAAGTCCTCATCCTCCTTGATATTTCAGGAGCATTTGACACGGTCAACCACAAGATTCACCCTCAGGAGTCTAAGAATTTGTGGTGCAGCATGGCAGTGGTTTGCTTTCTACCAAGAAGGTCATTTATATGAGGTTACATGGAGGAGATCCATAGCCTCTCCTTGCCAATGTTCCACTGGTGTTCCCTAGAGCTCAGTTCTTGGTCCACTTCTGTTCTCTCTTTATACTAGGTTCCCTGGTGATATCATATCCTCACATGGGTTTTCATACCACTACTATGCAGATGACACTCAATTTGTTCTCTCTTTTCCTGGCTCAGACACTGATGTTTCTGCCCGGATCTCTGCATGCCTGGCAAGTATCTACTCATTGATGGCAGCTCACCAGCTGAAGCTTAATCCCAGTAAGACTGAATTGTCATTCATCCCATCTGACTCATCTCCACATCAAGAACCTGCACTCTCCTTGGACAATGCTGTGACCGCTCCTTCAAGCACTGCATGAAGCCTTGTCATAACCATGGACAATTGTCTGTTCTTCTCTTTTCATGTCTCCAATCTTTCTCAATCATGTTGATTTCTTCTCTTCAACATCTGAAGGATTCATCCATTTCTTTCCACTGAGGCCACTCAGATACGTCTCAAGATTAGATTATTGAAGCTCACTCCTGGCAGGTCTACCTATGAGCACCATTCGACCTCCGCAAATGATGCAGAATGCAGTTTCACGGCTTGTTTTCAACCTTCCAAAATTTTCCCAAACCACACCACTGCTACGCTCTCTCCACTGGCTTCCTGCAGCTGCTTACATTAGATTTAAAACACTAATGCTTGCCTACAAAGTCAAAAATGGACATGCACCTTCCTACCTTTAGGCAGTTATTACACCTTGCACTTTATTGCGTTCTCTCAAATCCTCTAGCACTGCTAGAATGGTCCCTCCCTCTACCAAGTGATAAGGGAAAATTGCATCAAAACTCTTTTCTGCTCTCCTCCAAGGTGGGGGAATGAACTTGCTCTGGATGTCCAGACAGCTGAGTTACTGGGTATCTTCAAACAACGGCTGAAAACTGACCTTTGTCAGTAGTACTTATCTTAGCGCGATGCTTTATATATACATACACACACACACACACACACACACACACACACAGACACACACACACACACACACACACACACACACACACACACACACAACACCTACTGACTGAGTTTGACTGATGGTAAACTTAGTCTGTGTTTTAACAAGACACTATAAGAATATATTCACTGATAGTGACTTTAAAACACTTCTGTAAGTCACTCTAGATAAGCGCGTCTGCTAAATGCTGTAAATGTAAATGAAGGATAACAGGTGCTTCCCTCGAGACGCCATGTAGCTACCAGCTGCATCACAAAGTGATGTAATACATTTACAGAAAATGTAAATACTCAGGTAAAATATTTACAAAGTACCTACGAAGCAATAATTTGCAATAATTAACTAATTTAATGAAATACTGTCCATGATGGTAGCTGTCCACTAACATAGTATAACATTATGTTGTTAACTTATCTTGCAGTTATTGTGAGCCACTAGCATGAGAGCACGATTGCTTACAGATTGTAACATGATTGATTTTTTTTCTTTAGAGGATACCTAGAATTCTACCAAGTGCAGAAATCAATTATTAAAAAATTCAGGGGTCTCTAATTGGACTTAACTTTTATGTGGCTTCAATGGTTACATTCATTAATCAATAATATAATGTAAGCCTCTAATTTGTGGCTATAGGGCTTTACCAAATTTTCCTTAATAATTAAAATACACGATTTAGGCTAATGTTGTATACTGTATCCTTTGTGTAAAATACTGCATGCCACTAATTACACTCTTACAATTGTGCTCCTAGTTAACGGTCTTGCTGTCCTCTAGCCTCAAGGCCAGCAATGACTGATCTGGTTCAGCTGGGCACCGGTCTTGTGAGCAATGCCCTGTGTCTGCCCACAGCATGTGTCAAACCCATGTGCTACACGGTGTTCAATAGCACACTCAGCAGCCGTGACATATTCTTCTCAACCGCAGCAGCAAGACAATCAATAATAGCACAATAGACTCATTTCTGAATTGAATGGAAACACTTACTTAAAAGAAGCAGCGATTTCCTAGAGTTTATATTTGACATAAAATGTAAGAAACGCAGCAATTTTCCTTCTGAAGAGGATCAAAGGAGTCTTCAATTGAAAATGACCAAAGCAATAATGTAGACTAATACATTTTAAGTCTTAAGAGATAATCAATCTGATATTATCATGATTAAATCATCTTGAAACCAGTTCAATACTCAAAGGTCTCGAGGAACAAACAATAAATTGCCTGCAGTGTAAGGGAAACACAAGAAAAAAAATAACTTTGACACGTGTGTTGGTACCACAAACTCCTGGGAATCTCAGCTTTTTTCTGTGATTTTATGTATTATTAAACTTGTGCATTATTCGGAAGCTATATTGCAACTCACTACTGGCTCAACTCAATCCAATGAAATAAAAATTACACAGGGTTAGTTCTCCAGCAAAGATTCAAAGTATTTAATACCTTTGAAATGAAAATGTTATCCTTAAATACATTAAATTTCACAGAAGAAATCCAAATTAACAGCATAAAAAATCAGTTTTACAAGAGCTGCAAATGTATCTGTATCAAATATGACTATAAATTATTTAATAATGCAAGATACTGCAAACAGTTTAATGTTACATCTTCATTAACATCTCAAATGTTTCCATTAATTAGTCATAGCTGTCATGACCTTTCTAGTCAAGCAGCTATCTGACAATATCTACAAATAAATTAATTTTGCTGTATATATTTGTGCATTTTTTAAAACAAAATAATTAGTTTTTCCAATCTAAAATTAGATTTGAATGTGCATTTGAATTTTTGTTGTTTATGTGAACAAATATACAAAAGGTATTTGGCTAGGGTAGCCGTTCGAGACACAGAATGTAGAAAATAAAACAATTCATCTCATCCACAAAATACTGTCAATTATATACTTTTACACTCACATTCAAAGGTAGCTGTGACATCACCAAGACTCAAACTTGCATAAAAATTTTAAATACAGGGATCCCTCACTTTCCGCAGTTAATTGGGACTGAGATACCCACACAACCATCAAAATCCACGAAGTAGGATCACACACACACACACACACACACACACACACACACACACACACCCCACCCGGACTGATATATATGTTCATGTTTCTGTGTATATAATATCAATAAATACATATTCAATGCTATAAATGCTCATAATAACAATTAAATATTTTAAAAAACATAAGATGTAAATAAAATATAAATACACACACACACACACACACACACACACACACACACACACACACACACACACACACACACACACACACAGATGGTATTGCATGAGAAGAACACACATACATATGCGCGTAATGTAAGTAATTTTGATGGGAGATTCTGGGTTGTTTTTTGTTTTTGTTTGCTGAGGGTTTTTTGTTTGTTTTGTTTTTTTGCATAATTGGCCTTGTTTTTGCACCATTTTCCTTCACCTTTTCCCCTATTCTTCCTTAATTTCCTTACTTTTTTATTCAATTAATATATGTGTATTTTTTTTTTCTAAAACCGTGATGCACTGAAACTGCATGAATTGAAGCGTGAAGTAGCAAGGGATCCCTGTAGCGCTAATGCTCAGCAGCCACTTTTTGTTTTCCTGTCCAGTCGAACAATGAATAGAATTTTCAAAGAACACATATCTTAAACTTTTTTTTTTTTTTTGGTCACGTAATAAATTATAGAGATATGCAATAGTTTCCACAAAGAGCTGGTTTGGAATGCCACTTCCATGATATTTTATAACCATATAGGATATTCTATTTTGTCTGGCTCTATGCACATTCTACTTTTGGAAAATTGCAGTTCAAAAAGGTCCACAGATTATTAAAGGATTTAGGTGATTAGCCTACACACACTTTTTCTATTAAAAAATAATATTCAACATAGTGTGAAACTCTTCGTTTAGGCACAGGTGCTATTGTTTACATAGATTAAGCTGGAGGTGAGAAGAAAGTAAAATTTTCACTCAACCTAAAATTTATATTAGGACATATTTGCATAATCCTCAGAAATCTGACAGAGATACATTTAGGATATAATTAACAATGTGGTATTTTAGAAGCCAGCTTCAAATTTCATTATGAATTACCAAGTGGCTTCTCCTAATAGACACTGAGTTAGTGTGCATCTGTCTTTAGCAGAAGAGGAAATGTCATTAGTAAAAGTATCATTATTACTTAATGCTAAAGCACTATGGGCACTATGGACCTTCTATTATAGGGCCCATTTGTTTCGCACTCTCCCTGTCTCTCTGTCTCTTTCTGTCTGTCTGTCTGTCTGTCTGTCTGTCTATCTCTCTCTCTCTCTCTCTCTCTCTCTCTCTCTCTCTCTCTCTCTTTCTGTTTGTCTGTCTCTCTTTCATGTTCAGATTCCACATGCTTTTCATGAATCAATAGATGCACTTGCTGCTATCTTGGCATGTCTACTCTTCACTATAAAAGGCTTGAGAAGGCTACCTTTGATGAATATATTCAGTAATCCTGTCAATCGGGGGTATTAAGGCTGCTGAGCTAACTATAATAGCTTTGATTGTGGGTTACCACTTTATTTGAGCAGTGAGACTGAGATGCAGTACTGAGAATTTCAGAGTGGTTTAGCTCGAAACAGTAAGAGTTGAAAGAGCATTAGAGCGAGGAGTAAAAGTGTAGCATCTATGTGAATGTTCCAGCACACTCTGCCTTACTGTGTGTCTGGAACCGAAAAGGCTGCTCAGACATATATCCAAGAGCTGTGCAGTTTTAAAATGACCTAAAATAACACAGCTCTACAAGCTATACTAAGAAAAGCTATAAACTAAGAGACTGCCAAAATGGCCTCTGTCTCAATAGGGTATGTGCCAGAAAATAGCTGTAAGCAGTTGTGTATATATAATTGAAACAAGGTCAGCACTATCAAGCCCAATCTTTCTTATAGAGTATAAGACTAACTAGCTCACCTCAACTCAATTCAGTAAACCTGAAGAATATAAAGTCTGTGTTAAAGATACTAAAACCTCATGGGGTGATGTATTGGATTTGGGGCATTTATTTAGTCAATGATGTGAAAATAATGTACTACAAGCCCACAGTAAAATGCCTCTCCTTAGACCATGTGCTGTCCAATCAGGAAGCCACTCTGTCAAGTCCATCAGAATGAGAATTTTCCCATTGGGATGCTCGCTCCATTTTCCTCTGAGGGCGGTGTAGCTTTTTTGTTGTTGTTATGTTGTTATTTCATCTCTGTTCCTCTCTCTCTCTCTCTCTCTCTCTCTCTCTCTCTCTCTCTCTCAGACATACACATACACACACACACACACACACACACACACGCACATACACACACACACACACACACACACAGAGAGAGAGAGAGAGAGAGAGAGAGAGAGAGAGAGAGAGAGAGAGAGAGGGGGGACAGACAGACAGCTACACATTTTGTCACACTTTAAAACTGTTATTTTTGTTCCTAATGAAGAGCTTTTCACTTGAGGAACACCTCTCCCATTTCCACTCTCTCTCTATTAGCACTGAACTGCTCTTGTGATCATTGTAATTTCTTTAAGACAATATGCAAGCTCTGCGGTAGCACTTTGATGTGATAGAAGTGTGGGGGTTTTTTTCTGTCTAGATAGAATTGAGTGTTATTGCAAACATAGTAGAAATTCCCTTAGTATAGTCTCTGAGAATTGGTTGTATCAGTTCTTTTAAAAAAAAAAAATCACATTTTCTTTTGATGCAAATTACTGCATATTCTTAAATGTGTCTTTGAAAACATTCTGGGTATTTTAAACTTATGACAACCAAGATGTGTGTGTTCTCTTTCACTTGCACACTCTAAGCCAATATATATGGCAATATGTATTGGTATGTATGTATGTATGTATGTATGTATGTATGTATGTATGTATGTATGTACTACCTAAACCCATTCAACAACATCTTGATCACATTCTAAATATGACTGATCACTGCCTAATCACTTCTGTATCATTTCTGTATCAATTCTGATTCACGGCATATAAAATATTGTCATTTTCTGAGACCTCGGCACTTGCAGTCTAGATGTCAAGGGGTGAACATGAACCCTCAATGCCGTGATGTCCTCATCTTCATGCTCCAACACCAACAGAACCAACTGATACAGAAGAAGAAGAAGAAGGAGGAGGGGGTGGTACAGAACATCTGGGTGCGTGACTGGATTGGGAGGAGACCTAAGCTGAGGCTTTATGACCGTCTCATAAATTAAAGCAACTTAAAAAACTAAACAAAAAACTAAAGCGTTATTCCTTCTCTCTCTCTCTCTCTCTCTTTCTCTCTCTCTCTCTCTCTCTCTCTCTCTCTCTCTCTCTGTCTGTCGCGTGTGCATGCTGCGGGCCATGCCCACAAGACGTGAATTCAAGGCGCATTCCCTGCTTGACAAACTCAACTTTAATTTGATTCTTGAGGGATCGGAATTCCAGATGAGCTGTGTAACGAAGATCCAAGAGCCTTTCAGAACTTTATGAGGATGTCCTGCGATTAGGCAGTGCTATGGCAGTGCTAGGGCAGTGCTGTGGCAGTGGAGTGCCCATTTTACGTCCACTCTCAAGACGTGATCAGCAGTGATACAGACGTGATAAGACCATGATTAGCCGTGGTAACTTGCAGTTTTTTTTTTCCCACATTCGAACACGTGTTTTGCCTAAGTTGTCTTACACATTGCTGGACGTGGTTAGCCATGCTTAGGCAGTGTTTTAGCAGTGGAACAGCCGCTGACGACCTTACCATGTAAAAAGCACGTACAAAGCACGGCCAAGCCAAAATTGACCAAAAGCTATCACTTACCACCATGTCCACCAGATTTTCAGAACTTTTTGTACGTGATTAAGCTGTAAAACGCTGTGTAACCGGAGCTTTACATGCGTAAATGATCAACCAGAAGTAAAATACTATGTATCTATTACATGTGCTAAAATATGCTTCTTAAATCCATTCGATAGACAGTCTTACTCATTAATACAGTATTAATGTAGTAAAATGTAGTAATGATTAAGAAAAACTTTTTTAATTTTGTAGTGTGATATTTATTAATAAAATATATAACATTATACAGCACACACACACACACACACACACACACACACACACACACACATATATATATATATATATATATATATATATATATATATATATATATATATATATATATATATATATATATATATATATAAAATCCACAAGAAATCCACTAGAGGGAGGAATTGCATTATTTGTGAGGCGCTCCACTAAATGTAGGCTCTTGTCACAATGACGTATGGTGCTTGTGAGACAAAGCGCAGCTTATCTGGACTTCCGATCTCTCAAGTGAGCAAGTGAAGGTTGAGTACTAAACAAGTATTCAACGCACACTTGCTCACTTGAAAGATTGGAAGTCTGAATAAGCCGTGCTTTGTCTCACAAGCACCATACGTCATTGTGACAAGGGCCTACATTCGGTGGAGCGCCTCACATTTATTGTACTGTACATAAAGAACATAAAAGTGTGATGTAATGACGTAATGAGCTTTCAGCTGGCCCCAGAATGCAGGAGGCAGTTTGAGATGGCAGAGTGGATTTATTATTCAAAGGGGAAGCACTTAAGCAGCGAGCTTTAACTGAGGTGAGTGAGCTTGTGTTTATTGGGAGTAGATGAGAAGAGTGAATTCAGGTGTGAGCAGAGTAGCTCAGCCACGACCCTCAGACGGAGCAGAGAGAAAACAGAGTTAGAGGCACAGCCGCCAAAATCAAAGTACCCCCAAACCACAGACCATAACAAAAAGAACATAAAAGAATTTGGAGTGTAATAAATTGGATAAACAAAACAAAAGGATAAAGATACTACAGCACAGTACTTAAAATCATGCACACAAACATTCTAAACATTAACTTTGGCACTGCACTGAAAAAATAATTGAAAAAGACTTTAATACTACAGTGCTTTACAACAGTTCAAATAGTTATTGTTCTTTAGGCACGTCAGAGGAAACTGTCATTTCTTCAGGAGAAAGTCTTATTTCTTCAGAAGAGATACCCAACGTTATTACCTTTTTCTGGCGCTTAGGCAGCATTTGAGTGGCATCATAGAGCTTAACTGGTAATTAAAGCACACTAAAAAAAGGCTCATTGACAACTTGTGTGCGAATGAGGAAAAGGGGGCGTATGCATCATCTCAACCAATCAGCAGGAAGGAGGACAGCCATTGGCTGAATTTGAATCACGTCACAGTTGCTCAGCAATCCACGAATATGCGCAGGCGCGAGTGCAAAACCGCAAATAGTCATGGGCCAACTGTATGCATGTTTGTATGTATGAATGTTTGTATGCATGTATGTATGTATGTATGTATGTATGTAGGTAGTTATGTTTGTATGTATGTATGTATGTAGGTAGGTAGTTATGTTTGTATGTATGTATGTATGTATGGATGGATGTATGGATGGATGTCTGCACAACTAAATTGCATGCAATAACCTCTAAAATTATTAGCAAACCCTCCATATTTTCCTTTTTCTTAAATTGTACAGTTTGTATGTCATGAGGGGGTATGGACTCTCTAATCCCTTGCTTTTTCACTCGTTAGCATGCAGGACATGTTTAGCTAATCTTTGCATCTGTCTATCATAGTGACTAGTTAGATATTCAGTATGAAGTATAATCCATCTTAATTTGTTTTGAATGGGGAAAAATCGCCAGAGATATTAATTACAGTGCTAGTTTCTGCTTGATGTTGCTTTCGAGTTTATTTATGTGGAAAATAGGATACTTGCATTGCCTCTTTCATTTTCCCTGATAGAGACAGCTTGATGACTATCAGTGTCATAGTGTCTGCCCAGCATAACGAGAAGAATAGTGTAGTGCAACCAGCTTATAGGACACATTCTGTCTTTATCACTGCTGAGGCTGTGATGCAGGTGACAGAGAGCAAGCTAGAGGATGTGAAGATATCTGGTGGCCGGTATTAGCTTTTATGAGACCTCAGTGTTGACCAAAGTAGGAGATTTGTTTGACTTACACTAATGCATTTCTTTCAAAGTTGAATCTACTGTGAGTAGATCTCAGAGGTGGGTATCCAATAAAAAAAATCCAAATCCATTCATAATATTTTTTTCTATGTTTCTGCGAAAATGTCTTACCATATCAATTTGACTTTATCTACTGGGAAGTATAGAATTTGTCTTACTTTTATATCTGCCATGTGTGCCATGTTTGTAGACCTGGTTCCATGATATTTTCTTAATCATGATGCCCCACCCCCATTTAATTTTGGTTAATGCTCTGAATAAAACAAGCCTGCTTTATAAGCTTCTATCTTTAGTGTGCCTTCTGAATTGACACGACCCATCTGCATTGACACTATTTATAGCAATATTTGTTTTGAATCATAATTTGGGTCACGAGGAGGTTGGCACCCATCTCAGGCAACTTCAGGTGAAGGTGGGTTGCACCCTACTCTGCATGTTTTTGGACTGTGAGAGGAAACCAAACTACCCAGAGTAAAATATAAAATATATAGTGGAGATTAGTTTAATATTACAGGCAAAATATGAACTAAAAAGGCTGAGAAACAAAATAAGGATAGCAGACAAAGCAACAATGTGAACATGATATGAATTAGGATAGGTGCAGTGGCTGATGGGAGTTGTAGTCTTGTGCAGTATTCAACACAATCATGAGAAGAATCTCCTTTTAACTGTTAGCATGGTATAATTCTATGACAACCTCCTAGGCAACCAAGCCTCAAGTCTTTTTTTTTTCTCAATGTAGCAGGCATAAGATGCAATATCCTCAAATAAATAGTCAGGCAGTGTGATCTCCTCACGTTGGTGTTATGTTTATTCCAGTCATTGGCCTTAGAACAATAGTCCCATTCTGGTGACCATTCACTGGCCTTAGAACAATAGTCCCATCCTTGGCAAAGCAAGAAGGTGAAGTAATGACTTAAGTGGAGTATTGAGGCACAGTGAAGACCTCAGTGAAGCAGACATGGGTGACTTCTAAAGAAAAGCTGTGTGGTGTAGTGATGACTGAACCAGAGCATGCGAACAGGAGCCAGGTGGCACAGTAATAAAGCAGAGAACTGAGATGGAGTGATGCTCCTGGCGAGGCCATGAACCATAACATCATGCTCTGTGGGGTAGAGGAATAGACGGATGTCCTCAGAGAAGTAACAAGGCAGAAAAGAATGAGTTGTCAAAGGAGCATGGATAGTGAGAAAATGTTCCAGCTTGGTCCACCTCCTCAAAAGAAACAGAAAGGGTTATATGGCTTTAAACCATTACAAGATGTCACTGACCCGATGTCCCCTCTACTGTTGCTCCCAAATCGTCTCTATGAGTTCCTGTTGGTCTTTTAAAAGTTTGCTAAATCTATGCTAAAGTGTATACAAAATTAATGTTTTGTAAGGAAATAGTGGTGAACCCATGTGTCTTCTTTTTCCCTTTTTCAGGGGTCGCCACCGCGAATCATCTGATTGGTACATTTGATTTGGCAAAGATTTTTATGTCGGATGCCCTTCCTGACACAACCTTTTAGCAAGGGATAGAAACACACTGACAGCTTTGCAGCTACTCTTTACAAAAGTCAGCAATGGTTCTTTTACATGAACCTCTCACCATAGACAGTGAGAGACATGGCCAGCCTTTGATAACCCAGTTAGATGCACTGGGGAGACAGTGACAACCTTGTGGAGAGTGGGACTCGAACCCCCAACCTTAGGATCAGCAATCCAATGCCATATACCACCAGGCCACCACAGCTCTCTGGTGAACCCATGTGTATTTTAATTTATTAATATTAACAAAACATCAAACATCAAGACCAACAAACAAGACAAGGGTTAGCAATGCCTGGCAGTAACATTAACATGACACGAATTCGATTCAACACCACAGATAATAGAAGGCGAATTCCAGACATAGAGTGCTGTACAGGAAATGGCAATATAAGTGCTCATAGAACATAAATATGGATTGGGTGTTTATAGTCATATGACATACATGTCATGATCAAGTAAGGTGCAATGATTGATGGGAAGTATAGACCTACACCATATTTAGAGCAACTACTACAGGACATTTGTGATTTCCTAATCTGTAGCAAAATGGCTACGTTTAAGAGGGCCAAGTTTAAGAACTGCTGCTTTAAATCACTCAGTTCAGTTCATTTTCTGTAACCGTTTACTCCTATTTAGGGTCACGGGGAGGCTGGCACTCATCCCAGCCAACTCCGGGCAAAGGCAGAGTACACCCTGGACAGCTCGCCAGGCCATCGCAGGGCGGAATCATGCTGATGGCTTTGCAGCCTACTTTTGTCGAAAGTCAGCAATGGTTCTTTTACATGAACCTCTCACCATAGACAGTGAGAGACATGGCCGGCCTTTGATAACCCAGTTAGCTGCACTGGGGAGGGGGACAGTGACAACCTTGTGGAGAGTGGGACTCGAACCTCCAACCTTAGGATCAGCGATCCAGCACCCTATGCCACTAGGCCATCACTGCCCCAGCTTTAAATATTAATTTATCATGTTACAATGGTGAAAAAGACAACAAAAGTGCACTAATAATAAACAAAGCATAAATTTGTAGTATCATTAAAGCCAAGTAGCGCATCATGTAACACTCTGTGATTGGCTAATGTGACCTCCATTTAATAATATTAGCAATTATTTTTTTCTGATACTGTTCTGACAGAAAGCCACTCCAATGTCAAACTTTACAAACTGACCAACAACTCACCATCTGTTTCTGCTAGATAACTCTTCGAATGAATGTACAATCTTTATGGGTTTCTGTTTTCTTCTCAATTGGCAACTTTTATAGTATAATAAAAATTCACAGGAAGATGGGTAATATATATATATATATATATATATATATATATATATATATATATATATATATATATATATATATATATATATATATATAATTTTCTGAGTAGATCCTTCCGTAAGAGAGTGCTCAATACTTTTTCGTAGAGCAAATATAAGTAAAAATAAAAGGACAGGACAAGGACAAGGACAGATCTGTAGTGAAAAATGAAGTTTCAATAGAAAGTCCTTGTCCTGTCCTTTTATTTTTACTTATATATATATATATATATATATATATATATATATATATATATATATATATATATATATATATATATATATATAGAGGATTTTCTGAGTAGATCCTTCCGTAGGAGAGTGCTCAATACTTTTTGGTAGAGCAAATAATAAAAATAAAAGGACAGGACAAAGACTTTCTATTGAAACCCCATTTATCACTACAGATCTGTTTCGAGGGGTGGAGAAACCATCCTCTTCAGGTGATTATAGTAGAATCGAATATAGTAGAATAGAATAGGTATTTATGGAGTGGATATATATATATATATATATATATACAGTGATACCTCTGCTCACGAACATAATTGGTTCCCAGAAAGTGTGTGTGAGGCGAAAAGTTCGTCTTCCGAACATTTATTTCCCATAAGAAACCATTAAAATGAGAATAATCCGTTCCCAGGTCCCCATAAAACATAATTTTTCTACTAAATAAGCCTTAAAACTACACAAAAATATACCTTATTTTATGTATAATGAATGTCTATTATATTGTAATTAAAGAAATAAACTGTACTGTATAATAAAGTCGTTTTATTTACCTTTGTGATGGTAGTTGATGGCTTAATGGAATTGGGTGGGAGGAGGAGGGAGGGAAGGAGGGAGTGGGAGGAGGAGGAAGGGAGGGACTTACTGTTTGGAAGGAGTGTTTGGAAACACGCATCGCCACGCACGCCGCCTTAATAGCTTCCTTGTTCTTAAGGATGGTGGTAGACTTAGCGTACTGGTACTGGGACGCTGAGTCACACAAACGCACACCTCGTTCGTGTTTTTCAATGATCTCCGCCTGTGGTGGGGTCTTTTTCGGTCCCATAAGCAAAAGTACACTCAATATGGTCCAAAATGTCTAGCAAACACAAACCACTTCCGCATTCAAAGAAAGGGGTGTGACGAACTGTGACGCCGTGAGCGTGCGTCAGCTTCTCGTGGCCGCTACCGTGGCACTGTTCGACTGCGTGGTTTGATTCGGCCGCCGAAAACTAGTTCGTCAGCAGAGACAATATGCTCGCAAATTTAATGTTCTTGAGGCGAAAAGTTCGTGAGCTTAAGCGTTCGTCAGCGGAGGTTTTACTGTATATATATATATATATATATATATATATATATATATATATATCTTCTCCTTCGTTTTCTTTTTTTCTTTCGGCTTTTCCCTCCAGGGGTTGCCACAGCGAATCATCTGCCTCCATCTTACCCTATCCTTTGCATCTTCTTCTACCCGGACCTCGACCAATCCGGTAACACATTCTTTGTAGTGACTCGCATATTTTATTTGGCTATTGTTTTACGCCGGATGACATCCGGGCTTGGGACCGGCGTGAGGGAGAGACACTGGTTTGTGCATCCCCCCCCCCCCCCCCCCCCACGGCTGCATATCATATTTTATCATAATAATAATATATCATATTTTTCCCCCAGATGGTTATGAACAAGAGGTCTCCGGTCAGATATCAAAAAGCCGACAGAGTGTGACTAATCAAAATCTAAACACATAAAAGATGAGTCTATTTCCCACATGTTGAAAAGCTGATTCTAAAGAAAGTATCCGACCCATAGATTAATGGGAAGTCTAACTTAAAGTGCTCTTTAGACAGTTATGAATACACTGGGGAGTAAAGCTCAGGTTCCTCAGCAACAAAGCTGACAAAGTGGCTAAGAGCACACTGAAACATAGTGTGTTACCACAGCTAATTTCTTACCTGCTGAGGTGAGCAGTTAGCTGCTATCGCCGTATGTTCTTTCATTTCGCTTTTTGAATGCTACCATTTTCTGAATACGCTTCAGCATAAATGTTATTACTTTTCTTTCTCGCCAAGCCTCCCCTCAGCAGATCGATTTTTACCTAACAATGCTAAAACTCCCTCCAACTTGACTCCTCCACTTTGGATCAACTCCACAAGAGTCTTGAAAACGCTGCCTTCCTCTTTTTTAATGAGCATTCTTTTTGAACTTGGCTGTAGCATATTGATTTTCCACTTGAAATATGATATCAGCAGCACGGATAGAGATATGATTGGGAAGAAGTATCCAGATATCATTTTCACTCTTTTTTTTCTACGATGGTTTAGTCTCTTACATAGACTGTGTGATAATCCTTGTCCAATTTAAATGATCAGCCTTAAATCTAATGAGTTGTGATTATGTGTTTCATGTGGTTCATTATCTGCATGTGGGAACCTGGGTAAATGATCAATCTATCTCAGACTGGTGAGGATTAATTTAGCTGTACATTTACATCTATGGGGGATCTATAGACTTTATTCACACAATAACTCAAACAGCCAGATATCACAAGATAAAAGGACAAACGTAAAACATAGGACCATTGTACAGACTATTTCACTTGTTTAATTCAACAATTGCTTTGTTTCTGTGATAAGACAAGAGATGATGGTTTTCACAGGTACAAAGAAACCGCTGTGATTCCCAAGACTACGATCCACAGTTCAGAACAATTGGACAGGTAAGAACTATTCTAGTTCCAAGAAGGAGAAATATCTATTTTTGCGTGCCTCAAAAGGGGGAGTTAGCATTACAAAGACATTCCCTATTTAAAGGGAAATGCTTCCATCATCATGTCGAGAATTATTCCCAGCACATTTGTCATCTTGTTCAGAACACATTTCCCTGTGAATTGGGGCCGAGACCCTATTTATCCATTCGAAAATTTCTAAAGGTATCTGGATAAATTTGAGCGGGCGTGTCTGTGTGTGTGTGTGCGCGCGTGTGTGTGTGTGTGTGTGTGCGCGTGTGTGTGCGTGTGTGTGTGTGTGTGTGTGTCTGTGTGTGTGTGTGTGTGTGTGTGTGTGTGTGTGTGTGTGTGTATATGTGTGTGTGTGAGGGCAGTGGATTTGGTTTTAAATCCAGATGAATATTTTACCATTCTGCCTTTTACAAAATTGTCACCTATTTGTTTGAATGATAGATAATGAGAAAACAAAGGGTAGCAAATCAAATTGACAGAAATTCTATTTCCTGGTCGAGACAACAGAAGCAGTGTGTGTGTGTTGAATTGTAATGTCAGGCCAACAAGCTTCTCTGATGTGGTGTGATCAAATATGAAACGTCAAACCTTATTTCTCAGTAGAATTCGCAAATATCATTGTTTCTTACTGGCAGTGCACAGTGATATGTGAAACTGGTGTGTGTGTGTGTGTGTGTGTGTGTGTGTGTGTGTGTGTGTGTGTGTGTGTGTGTGTGTGTGTGTGTGTAAGTGCACGTTTGCATGCACACATCATGTATTCTCACATATTTCCTTCATTACCAGACAAGGGTCACGGCTTTCTGTCCTGGTTGGTTGGCCCTGGCAGAGTAAATGGACTCCGGCTGCTGCTCATTTTAACTAATGAACTACGCATCAGCCACAAGGTCATGGGCAGGTGGATTCTATGGCAACAGAGGAATCCTTGTAGGTCTTTGCAGGGGTTTTAAGGCTATGAAAAGCCATTACATATGTGTTGAGCAAAAGACATTTGCAGTGACACAGCTATAACTTTAACATGTGTAATTTGGTTTGTAGATAAAGTGTATAAAAACAATATGAAGTTATTTAATAAAGCTTAAAACTTTAAAAAGGGTGACACACGGGTTAGCACATCCACCTCCCAGCAAGAAGGTCCTAAATTCAGGCATCTCTGTGTGGAGTTTGCATGTTCTCCCTGAGCTTGGGTTGGTTTCTTTCAACAGTCCAAAAACATGCACAGTAGGTTAATTAGCTGCTTCAAATTGCCCCGTGTTTAAGTGTGAGTGAAAGGTTGTATGCTTCTGTTGTCCCTACGATGGCCTGGCGAGCTGCTCAGGGTATACAGTACCCTCACCCTGTGACCCTAATTAGGAGTAAGTTACTTATAAAGTGAATGGATGAAAGTTAATGATTTTATAAAGCAAGCTCACAACGCCATAGCAGCCCCGCAACTCTTCTCCCTTCATTTTGATGCTTCTTTGGGGATTTTTAAGACAGGTCAATGATGCAGGGAAAGAATGGCAATACAGGGATCTTTCACGACTTTACACTTCAATTCATTGGGCTTCAGTGCATCGCTTTTTTTTTAAATATTCATATGATTAAAAAAATAAGGAAATTAAGGAAGTATAGGGGAAACGGTTAAGTAAAATGCATCAAAACAAGGCCAATTATGAAAAAAAAACAAAACAAAAAAAAACATCAAAACTACTTACATTTTTTTATGTGAGGTGTACATCTGAGTGCGTACACGCGCATCCATGTGTGTGCACATTTATATTTTATTTACGTACTATGCATTATTTTTGAATGTTTATTTGTTATTATAAACATTTATAGCATTGAATATGTATTTATTGATATTATCTACACATATACATGTACGTATACGTCAGTCAGGGGGGTCGATCCTACTTCACGGAATTCGGCAGTTGAGGAGGGATCGCGGTCCCAATTAACCATGGAAAGTGAGGGATCCCTGTAATGAATTCAATTTTGATTTTTTTTTAAGACAGATGACAGGTACAGTGACACTATGTTTTTTATAGCCCTCATGTTTCCTTGTGGAGCTAAAAGTAGCCTAGTTCATGCACTGGCAGAACAGAATATCCACATGATCATGAAGAATAGCTTTCAAAAATGAAGAAGTTCATCCTCCTCCAAAAATTCTCCAACCATTCTTTATGCAGAGAAGATGCAGCAATGACTTTTATAAAAGAAACATAAACCACTAAGCCATGTCATTATATATAACTCAAGAAATAAAGCTGATCTTATTACATCTTTACAGATGTGATAATATTTCCCTTCAGTATACGCCAGGGGCTGTGATTTTCATTTTGACAGATCTTGAATAGTTTGGTTTTCATCATCAAGGCATTAAAAGGCCTTGGGTACAGACCAAGAAAAACAAACCCTTTAACCAGCCATGACAACTTCTCCATGAAAATGCATACAAAATCATAATACCTCTCTCTCTCTCTCTCTCTCTCTCTCTCTCTCTCTCTCTCTCTCTCTCTCTCTCTCTCTCTCTCTCTCTCTCTCTCCCCCTCCCGTCTTGTACTATCCCCCTTGCTCTCTTTTTCTCACTGTCTCCTTGAATCTCTCTTTCCCTCAGTATGGTGTTTTCCATCAGCTCCAGCTTTATCTTAATTTATGAGAACTTCAAAGATTAGCTGAAAGAATGTTAGATTCCTGAGCTGGATAACAAAAAACATCACCAACAACAACAACAACTCTGAAATGTGCAGTGACAGAAGCCCTTTATAAATATTCATAAAGCTCTTAAAAGCAGGTAATCACTTTCAGTGTTCTGCATAATGTTGCCTATTTATTCAAAATGCTGGGGCGTGTAGGGAAAATTTGCTGAGTGAGTCGTGTTTGTGTGGCATCAGTGAACTTCAGAGACAGAGGCATGGAGTGTGTGACAGTGAAAACACTTTAATGTTTTGGGTTTGTAAATGGAGGTGGGAAGCCCCTTAGTGCTACAAAGCTTCTAAGTGGCCTGTGTGTATAAGGCTGTAAATAAATGAGACTCACAGTCACATAGACATATTATCAGTGCTAATTCACTTGGAAACTGAAAATCACCAGCCAGCAATTAAGGAACACACTCTCTGTAGAAGTGGGATCAACATTTTAAGTATACTTATAGAGCACAGATATACAAACAAAACACACATAGTTACATCCATTTCTTGTTTGTTACTCTTCTCCTTTATCTCATAGGTTATGCTTTATATTTTTATTTTTTGAGAAACTGTATTAATCCCACAAGGGAAATTAGTGCTTCTGAATTCAACCCATCCAAAGTGAACACACACACACACACACATACTTGAAGCAATGCCACACACACGGGAGCACCAGGAGAACAATTGGCGTTTAGGTGTCTTGCTCAAGGGCACTTCAGCCATTAAAGTAAAGGACAGGAAAATGCAACTCATTCCACATTTTTCCTGCTGGTTCATGAATTGAACCAGCGACCTTCAGCTCAATATTACCAATTGCATGCTCTGATTGCCTAATCCATTCCTATGATATTTACATTACATTCTTACTTAAGAAAGAGCTATAGTAGACTAAGCATCTAGGGCCTTGCTCATTGGCCCAACATTGCTGGCAGTGGGGATTGAGCCGCTGACCTACAGATCAGTAACGCATCGCCTTAACCACTACACCACTATTGTCCTAAAATCAGCTCATATTCTATGACTGAAATATCAATACGGAAAAAACTATTTGAAGGGTTGTGACTTATTCTAAATTAAAAGCTAATGCTAATCCATTTTTATGTTTAGGTTTTTGTTTTACGCTTTCCTTCAAGACTGATTCCATGTAAAGGATCATCATTTACAATTAATTTTATTTTATTAATTTATTTATGTGTTTTTTCCAAGAATTTGGCAGTCTTAGTCAATAAAGCATGACTTCATCACTTTATGGAACCAACAGACTCTCAGTCTTGGCTATAGTCTAATGCTGGTGCACAGAGAAGAGTTCATCATATTACAGTGTGAGCAAGGTGGACGTTTCACTATTTAGAATGACATTCCACTAAAATAGCTTTCTTTCATTAGAGATTAATTTCACGCAAAGGAACAAAATATGGTATTAAAGTAGTTAGTGGTCTGAACATATGTTTTAAATGTTTTTTTTTGTTTGTTTTGTTTTTTAATTATGCAAATTAGAAGAATTCAACTAAGCATGACTTTTTATCCTTCTGCATCAACTGGACTACAGTTAACTAGTAAGTTTTGTGTTGTGAAGTATTTTATGCTAGGAACGAATAAATCTTTTTAACTTTCGGTACTTTGAATGCTAAAATAATAATGAAACAGTTATTGTGCTCCATTTCCTCAGATATGACTAATTCCCTGTTCAACTAAGCCCTCGTAAGACTCGACATGATGGCATGATGGAATAATTTATGTGTGGGTGTGTGTCTATATATATTTGTATGTCTATATATATTTGCATATATAATTGTATATATTGTGTCTGTGTGTGCCTTTATTAGGAAATGGCTGATATTTTAGTCATATTGGACAGACCTCTATTCAAACGCTGTGCAGTCAAATACAAATACATTATTTGGCCCTTTTCTTTTGCCCAGATGACTTCTTGAGTCAAATCAAAAGCCATGTTATAATACAACCCACACAGTCAACAGCAGCCACGAAGTCCTCAGCATGGTGCAAGTCCCTAACTCCTACACAATCTCGTCTCCACCTGTTTTGGTTTAAAGCGGTTTCTGCCACCATCTCCATTGCCCACAAATACTCATGCACATACTGCAGAGATGAAATAAAAGCACACACCAACCAGGCAGGAGCCCAAGCTGAGAAACACAAAGACAACGGGAGGTGCAGGAGGTGATTCTTATCATTGGAGGCCGAGACAGTGTAATAACATCTATGCTACCTCACCCACATAAGATAATAATATGTGTTTGTAGATTTGGGTCTCTCATAGGCACAGTGCTGTCAGACTGTGAACACATTCGTTGTGACATCATGTCACACCATGGAAAGGCAGAGTGTCTGTGACAGACTGTCACAATGTGTTGGTGAATTTGACAATACATGGAACTAATAACATACTTTATATGAGGCAACTAGATAGTAGAAAATAATTTGCAATTTATTTTAGTTCATGACCACTTTATGGCTGTGCAGCCAAATAACAATGATTACCTTTTCTATTCAAAGACTTTCTTAAAGACGAGCTATAGTAAATGTTCAGTATGCATATATGAGGAAAAGGGTGGAGAACTCTCATAAAATCTGGAAGATGATGAAGATGATGAAGATGAGGATGATATAATACAAAACAATAATAAGCTCTAAAAATCAGCAAATACATTTCGCAACATATACAGTGGGTATTGGCAAGAATCACCCCTTCAAAACATAGATAATTTGGTGCTTTGCAACCTAAAATAAAGATACACACATTTTTTTTTTCCACCTGTATTTATTCAGTACAACTTCTAGCAGCCAAGTGAAAGAAGTAATGGCAACAACACAGGGAGGAAAAATTAAATTAAAGAAACAGTCACTGTGATGGAAATATGGTTACCCAATCTAAAAAAACACTTCAAAGATCAAGTAGGTATAAATAATTATCTTTTTCATTGCATAGTTCAGCATAAAAGCAAATATTTCTAAAGTATTCCAGTGCTCAGAAGTGTAACTGAAAGCGAACAATCAACTATGGGTTGAAAGAAACTGGTAAAAGATTTCAGTAATAAAGTTGAGGACAGTTACGAGTCAAGAAATAGATACAAAAAATGCTTTGTAAATTCCTTAGAGCACAGTAAGTCCATAATCAAAAAGTGAAAAGGTGAATCAGGCTGGCCTTTCAGAGTGAATGAAAGAGGGTTAGGGTTAACCCAGATGAAGAAAGGTGTTATAATCTGGATCAGACCAAACTCATATGTGTATCTGAAAGAATGGCAATATAGCTTATCATCCAAAGAACCACTTGTGAAAATAAAAGGAAAAATATTTCGGTTAAAATTTAACAAAATTATTGCCCTCTGCAAGAAAGTCATCTCTGGGAAGAGGGTAAACCTGAAGGCGACCATGCAGTGGCTGAAGGAGAAAAAGGTGAATGTCTTTGCATAACATATTTAGAGCCCAGACTGACTGTGGAATGGCTTGAAGATTGCAGTCCACCAAGAATCACCATCCAGTTTGACTGAGCTTGAACAGTTCTGTAAAGAAGAGTGGGTTGTTGGTATCTACTTACAAAGATCACACTGAGTACGGAGCCATTTATCAAATGCAGCGAAACATATAATCAATCATATAAATAAATTTTAATTGTTATTTTTTCTGTTATCTTAAAAAAAAGAGATACATATCAACACATTGCCTTGAAATGGACAAAGACCACTCAATGAACTACAAAGTAATCTACAAACAAAACTTCCTCAAATGGTCAGAGTTTGCATATAAATTATTTTATAGGTCCTTTCTCAAGTTCATATATGCATCAAAATTGCTGAATCATGGATCTGAGACAACTTGGAGCACTGAAATGGACCAAAATTAAAAACATCTTTGGGTCTCTCGTAATGCATTTGCAGTGTGAAAATGTGCACTGCTTACTTCAAAATCATGCAAATGACCAACTAATAAGACAGAAAATGTTTGACTACTAAATAATGAGCAAATTAAGGGGGCACGGTGCAGTAGTGGTTAGCACATCTGCCTCACAGCAAGTATATCCTGGGTTTGAGTCCAAGACTTGATAAGGATGTTTCCTTCAAGAGTTGCATGCATGCATGTGCATATTCTCACCATGCTTGCATGGGTTTCCTCGAGGGACTATGGTTTCCTCCCACAGCCCAAAGATATGCACATTATGATAAAATTTGCTTTTCTGAATTGGTTTGAGTGTGAATGGTTGCATCTGTGTTGGCCCTGCAATGGACTGGTAAGCTATTCACGGTGTAACCCTAATGGTGTAGAGCTAGTGTAGAGATTAACAAAAGTCCAGTTTAAACATCCACGTGCAGATTAAGGTGCATAGTGTACTGTGCGAGGTGATATTGCTGTGTAGTGTTTTGTTGACCTAGTAATTGGCTGTCCAGAGCAAATAATTTAAAAAGTCCAGTGTAAACAAGTTTGTGCAGGTTAAGGTGTGTGCTGTGCAGTGAGAGGTGGAGTGCAAGGGCAGGTATGTGTGTGTATGTGTGTTTTGTGTAAGTGCCCCCACCCCAATGCTAGAGTTAAAAAGTCGAAAGATCTCCTCAGTCTGTCAGTGGAGCAGGGAAATGACAGCAAACTGGTGCTGATGCTGTTCCTCTGTCCGGTGATTACATTGTGCAGTGGATGCAGTGGATTGTCTATAATTGACAGGAACGTACTCAGCGCCTGTCACTCTTCCACAGATGTTCATAAATCTGTACAACCCATTTCAATCCCATGTTCTAGCCACAAGCTGTAATTAATTCATTATTCATCTTTTAAGTCAGTAACCAGTGATGTACCACGGTCTCTTTAGTGAACTTTTATTTCTGTATATGCAGACACAGTTCTGAGTTAGCACAGAATACATACTGCGTGTGTGCATACATTTTCTAACTCTGTATTTATTTATTTTTTGTACCAGATGCTATTTGTAACATATTAAATGAACAAATAATGAACCTCCACGAACCAAATAATAATTTCATGAACCCCAACAAAACCTATTAATAAAATGACTGATTGAGGATGCCATGGTGGCATAGTGGTTAGCACTGCAAGAAGGCCTGGGTTCAAATCCCAGGCTCGGGCTCTTCTATAAGTTTGCATGTTCTCCCAATGCTTGCATGGGTTTGCTCCCGCAGTACAAAAACATACATAATAGGCTAATTGGGTGTTCGAAATCTCCCCTAGGTGTGAATGATTGTGTGAGTGTTGGCCCTGTGATGGCCTGGCGAGCTGTCCAGGGTGTACCCTGCAATTGCTCACAGTTGGGTGAGATTGGGGCTAGCCCCCCCCCCCAAACCTAATTAGGAATATTAATTTCATCATTAAAAAAAAATGTAAACAGTGTCAGTAAGAGAAACATTATGTGCATTTAGAGGGATGGAGGCAAATCTAGGACTCTTTATAAATCTAATATTTATTTAGGAGTTTTAAGTAAACAGTTTTTTTTTTTTCAGAATAATGGTAATTCTCCATCTTCTGGCTGGATCAAGCTGGTTTCTCCTTCCAGACTGCCTACACATATGCCCTTGTCATGGTTCTCTTCCATTGAAATAAAGCATGTGATACAATGTATTTTTAATGAAGTACAGATTAGGAAACTGGATTTAGAATCAGTGAGAGTGGATTAATATTTCAGCAAGCAGCCAATTTCCCAACAAAATTGAAAACACTGAGAACTGAGTCAGTTTTGTTTCATGCATTCAGGGCCGCGCAAAGGAATAGTAGTCTATAATTACTTTCAATGTATTTCAATGTATGATAACTAAATTACACACAAATTACATATAAGAAACAATCAAACACATCACATTTCCGATCCCACAATTTAGTACAAAGACACTACAAAATACAACACCAGGAAATGTATCGATATATATATATATATATATATATATATATATATATATATATAGATAGATAGATAGATAGATAGATAGATAGATAGATAGATAGATAGATAGATTGATTGGAACTACCAGGCAGAAGGCCTAGAGGAAGCCCAAAGAGGAGATTTATGGATGTGATGAAGGAGGACATGAAGGTAGTTGGTGAAAGAGGAGAAGATGCAGAAGAGGAGAAAGGTGAGATGATATATATACATATATATATATATATATATATATATATATATATATATATATATATATATATATATATGTATATACAGGGATCCCTCGCTACTTCCTGCTTCAATTCATGCAGCTTTAGTGCATTGTAGGTTTTTTTTTTAATATTAATCGAATTTAAAAATAAGGAGATTAAGGAAGAATAGAGGAAAAAGTTAAGCAAAATGCCACTAAAACAATGTCAATTATGCAAAAAAAAAAAAAAAAAACTAAACAAACACAAAACAAAAAACAATCGAAAACCTCCCATCAAAACAAGTTACATTTTTGTGAGGGCAAGGGCAGAGTACACCCTGGACAGCTCGCCAAGCCATCGCAGGGCAGAAACACGCCGACGGCTTTGCAGCCTACTTTTGTCGAAAGTCAGCAATGGTTCTTTAACATGCCTAACACCATAAACAGTGAGAGACATGACCGGCCTTTGATAACCCAGTTAGCTGCACTGGGGTGATAGTGACAACCTTGTGGAGAGTGGGATTCGAAACCCCCAACCAGCGTTCAGCGATCCAGCGACCTATACCACTAGACCACCACTGCCCCAGTGCATTGAATATGTATTTATTGATATTATATACACATATACATGTATGTATACGTCAGTCGGGGGGGTTGGGGGGTTGATCCAACTTTGCAAAATTTGATGGTCGCGGGGATCTCGGTCCCAATTAACCGAGGGAAAGTGAGGGATTGGTACCTCACCTTACGAAAGACCCAACAAACGAAAAATCCAAGTTACAAAATGCATTTACCTAAAATTTTCGTCTCTGGATACGAAAAAAATCCACATTACGAAACACGCCTTCTCAAAAATTCAAACAATGCGGGAGTTGCTCTCCAAGCTCCCAACACCCCACCCCGCTGGCAATGGGAGCATTGGCTATTATGGAGCTGCATCTCCATAATACCAATGATGCTTTTTGTGTGTCTTCGACCCATTGTTCGTCAAGGAGATGCAGCTCCCTTCCTTTTGGCTATTATGGAACTGCATCTCAATAATACCCATGATGCTTTTCGTGTGCCTTTGACCCATTGTTTGTCACGGAGTTCTAACACACGTAAAGGACAGAGTTACTGTTGTTTCATGAGTTTTTTGAGTGTGCTCATTGCAACTTTAATTTTTGGCTCAGGCTTTTAACCTTGCATAAACATTTGTAAGATTATAACTCTGCTAAGAAGACATGGTCAACACACGTGTGCGCGCACGCACACGCACGCGCACGCACACACACACACACACACACACACACACACACACACGCACACACGCGCGCGCGTGTGATTCTCGGTGAAAGTGATTCTTGGTGCGAGGGAAAAGAAGAAGTGAGCTCGTGGCATGCGGTTCAGTGATATCACAAAGGAATATGACCAAAACTCGTCTACCATCGGTACGATATTGAAGTATAAGGAGGCCTTCAAAGATATACTTTTATAATTTTTAAAGAGTTTAGGGGATAGTATTGGGGGCCTTGGAATGAATCAGGCCTTTTATATGTAAAATGCTACTCAACTTACGAAAAAATCAGGTTACGAAACCACTTCTGGAACGGATTAATTTCGTAAGGTGAGGTATGACTGTGTGTGTGTGTGTGTGTGTGTGTGTGTGTGTGTGTGTGTGTGTGTGTATATATTCAACTCATTCACATTAACTCTCAATATTGTTCAGTTGTAATAATATAAAATATAAAACAATAAACTCACTTCTTTGTCCGTTCATTCCTCTTCCACAAAACATCAAATTCTTCATCTTCAGTGTCCGAGTTTAACGGTTGCCCGAGTTGGAAATAAAGCCCGGATCATGCTATTATTTCTTCTTATTATATTGTATTATAATATTTTGCAAGTCAGTGGTGGACTAGTTGTATAAGGTGCTGGATCACTGATCCTAAGGTTGGGGGTTCGAGTCCCACTCTCCACAAGGTTGTCAATGTCCCCCCCAGTGCAGCTAACAGGATTATAAAAGGTGGGCCATGTCTCTCACGGTCTACGGTCTATGTAAAAGAACCATTGCTGACTTTCGTAAAGTGTAGGCTTCAAAGTCATCAGCATGTTTCTGTCACTTGACAAAGGGTTGTGTCAGGAAGAGCATCCGATGTAAAAACCTATGCCAAATCAAACGTGCGAATATTTCGCTGTGGCGACCCCTAGAAAATGGAAAGAGCTGAAAGGAAATCTCTCATACTGTATTATATTTTATTATTCATTATTCCCTCGCACACATGGAATTGCAGATCAATAGATATGGAAATTAGGTGGAAAAAGTCTTCTGGGTCGTGACCTAAACTTCTAACAGCCACTCCCCCTTAAAGTGATGGCGTCATCACAGTAACAAACATGGTGGCACTCATTCGCAGCATGAGTATTATGTTCATTGCAAAATGGAGGTCATTACTTTTAAGGAGCTGTATCAGTGTAACTGTAAATTCAAGAAGGTTAATCCGAGGTCTCAGGAGGAGACCTGTAGCAGTGCTTTATCCCGGTGATGAGCGTAAGCCAACCTAGCGTCCTGAGATGCAGAAGCATCCTCGTAACAAGACAGATGGTAGAAAAAGAGATTAGGTGGAAAAAGTCTTCCGGTCTTGTGACATAAACTGCTCTCAGCCACTCATGTATTCCTCAGCAAGTCATCTAACTATGATAGCCGTAATGCTAGTATTTGAACATGTAGCCTGGAACTTATGATCTGTTGACACCAACATCTAGTGGTTGGAGTTTTTTGATTAATCCACCGGAATGATGGTAAACTCTGAATTAGTTTGCTTCACTTAGGTTTTGATGGCATCAGTGAGATGGAGTCATATGGCTTCATCCACACATAAGGCTCACCGGATTATAAAGTGCATTGTTTTATGTATTAGGCCAACATGCAGTAAAACATTGCAGACGCAGGATAATATTCATTGGAGAAGCAGCAGCATCAAATTGTCAGTAGGACGACTCAAAAAGTCAGTATGTAACATGGACAGAATGAATAGACTTCTTTTCATTAATAATAACTTCAGATAATAGTCATGTAATACGTTACACTATACCAATTGATGGTTTTTGAGATGTTCAACATTTCTTTATTATCTAAAGTAAATATATGCCAATACATTAGTGATTAGTGTGAGCACTTGATGAAGCTCATTTACCAATTTTGTTACCCACATCCAAATTCCATGGTTCCATGTAGGAAAGCATATGACAGGGTGCCAAGAGAGGAACTGTGGTATTGTATGAGGAAGTCTGGAGTGGGAGAGAAGTATGTTAGAGTGGTGCAGGACATGTATGAGAGATGTAAGACAGTGGTGAGGTGTGCTGTCGGTGTGACAGAAGACTTCAAGATGGAGCTGGGACTGCATCAAGGGTCAGCTCTCAGCCCCTTCTTGTTTGCTATGGTGATGGACAGGGTGACAGACAAGGTGAGACAAGAATCTCCATGGACTATGATGTTTGCAGATGACATCGTGTTCTGTAGTGAGAGCAGAGAACAAGTGGAGGAAAATCTAGAGCGGTGGAGGTATGCCCTGGAAAGGAGGGGAATGAAGGTTAGCCACAGTAAGACAGAATATATGTGTGTGAACAACAAGGACCCAGGAGGAACGGTGAGGTTACAGGGGGCAGAGATAAGGAAGGTGGAGGATTTTAAGTACTTAGGCTCAACAATCCAGAGCAATGGAGAGTGTGGAAAAGAGGTGAAGAACGTGTGCAGGCAAGTTGGAATGGATGGAGAAAAGTGTCCGGTGTGATGTGTGATAGGAGAGTATCGGCAAGAATGAAGGGAAAAGTGTACAAGATGGTGATAAGGCCAGTGATGTTGTCTGGTTTAGAGACAGTGGCCCTGGGGAAAAGACAGGAGGCAGAGCTGGAGGTAGCAGAGATGAAAATGTTGAGGTTCTCTTTGGGAGTAACGAGGATGGATAGGATCAGGAATGAGTACATCAGAGGGACAGCACATGTTAGCTGTTTTGGAGACAAAGTCAGAGACGCTAGATTGATCTGGTTTGGACATGTACAGAGGAGGGATAGTGAGTATATTGGTAGTAGGATGCTGAAGTTGGAACTACCAGGCAGAAGGCCCAGATGAAGACCAAAGAGAAGATTTATGGATGTGGTAAAGGCAGACATGAAGGTCGTTGAAGTAAGAGTAGAAGATGCAGAGGATAGGGTGAGATGGAGGCAGATCATTTGCTGTGGCGACCCCTGAAGGGAACAGCCAAAAGGAAAAGAAGAAAAAGAAGATATATATATTCTTTAACGAGGCACTATAAACAAACCACTGTATTAAAGGATCTCCTAAAAAAATCTAATCCTACAGTTAGCTGTCACAGAGTGAAGTTTACAGGTTTGTAGGGTCATTCTCCTCTTACAGTCATGCCCTTATACACTTTAGAAAACCAATAGCTTTCACTACTAAAACAAGGCAAGCCTTAGAAATTCAATAGACCAAATAAATAATTGAGCAAATACTGCCAAAAGCCTTGTGCAAATGTGTCAAATGTAAATGTAATCCATAGTTTGAACAGTTTCTATGTCAAATTCACTTATAGTGATGTAAACCAAGCTTTGTCCTGCCGAAATACATCTAGATGAGGCCTTACACAGAAAAAGAAAGCAGTAGGCCTTTGAATTTGACAGAACCGTCACAATTCAACAGGCGATTACAGCCTAGGCACTGTACCATACTAAGAGAGGGAGAGCAAGACAGACAGGCAGACAGACAGAAAGACAGACAGACAGACAGACAGAGAGACAGACTAAAAAATAAGTTAGACGAGGAGAGAATGAGCTCTGGTCGAAAACATGCATATGGTAGATTTTGATCATGGGGCACATTGCTAGGAAGCAAAGAATACATTTATCATAATCTTAAAATAGGCAGTGAAAATAAGCAAGCATCAGGAAGACCACATTTAATCAGATGATTGTCATTCTTTCCTGGTGTACAGTCTGTAGGTTAATGAGGGTGCTGCTTTGAGTAACTGCAACATGTTCTGTGATTAGCTTCTCAACACACCCTAACCTTGGAACGATGCTCTAGGGCTTTGGGTTCAGTCATGCAAGGGAAGGTTTTGTGTTTCATCACAAATCACATTCTAATTAACTTACCTGTATAGCGGCTATATTTGTATGTACAGTATCTTTAACTGTGGAGACTGGGTTGAAACATGTCACCAAATTTAGGACCAGTTGGTGGTTTATTTAATATTTGGCAACCAAAACATCACAAACATGCAACTTTCTTGTGGCAGTTAAAAAAAAAAAAAATATATATATATATATATATATATATATATATATATATATATATATATATATATATATATATATATATATATATATATATATATATATATATATATATATAATATTTGATAAGGGCACATGCATACCAGTGAGTATACTGGGAACATTTCTTTTTCAGAGTTGGCTTTTCCATTATTTTCTGAATAAAATAGTAAGTTGTCCACACTTGCTAGATGGTAATAAATAAGATTTTGCCTTTTGCCTTATATTTTGCTTCATAATTATCAGAAATATATAGCAATATTTTTGTTCTTCATCATCATGTTACAGTGTGATAAATGAAGAGATAAGAACTAAACAAAGGATAAATCATTCTCTCAGTCACTTACTCATTTTCTGAACCACCTAATACGTAATACTTTTTTTTAAATTCACAGACAGGCTGAAGTCTGTCTCAGATGGGAGTAAAGGCAGGATACACTGAGCATCTCACCAGATATCACACAAGACAAAATCATTTACACATGAAATTAGGTCCATTTAAAAAAAAAAATCAAGTCCAGTCTGCATATAACCCCATTGCTCCAGCAACTTGAGATTGTAATTTTATCCCAGAGTTATTTCAGAATTCACCATTTTATTTGGTTTATGGATGTAGGTGATATGAGTTAACTTATTTTTTGTTTCAACCCCTTCAATTATTTCTGTTCTTTTTCCTTTTTTCATTTCTTTTCCATTTAAAAAATACTGAGATTTCATTATATTTTTTTTCTTATTCTTACTCATCGTTTCCTTTCAAAAACATTGCAATCATGGTCAAACACTCAAATCCATATAATGGACAGTAATTTATATCTTCTACTAAAGTGTAAAAAGAAATAAGAAGTCTGATCTTGAGGAAAGTTGGTTTAGAGGTTCTTCAGTATAATACAGTTTAAAATTGCCTCACAAAATCAAAAGAAGAACCTCAATTTTAAGTTTGGAAAAACTACAAAACTTATTTGATTGCTGAAGCTGAAAAATCATTCAACCAAACTGGTCAAATGGTACAAAATGTTATATATATATATATACATATATATATATATATATATATATATATATATATATATATATATATATATATATATATATATATATATATATATATATATATATATATATATATATATATATATATATATAGATATATATATATATATATATATATATATATATATATATATATATATATATATATATATATATATATATATACATTTCCTGGTGTGTAACATTTTGTACCATTTGACCAGTTTAGTCAAATATATATATATATATATATATATATATATATATATATATATATATATATATATATATATATATATATATATATATATATATATATATATATATATATACACACACACACACACACACACACACACAGAGAGAGAGAGAGAGAGACACCCTCCGACGTATGTTCATTCGTTTTACGGGGGTTTTTTGTTTGTTTTTTGTTTTTTTTTTTTTGTTTTTTTAATTATTTCAAATTTTGAGTTTAGCGTGCTCTCTGTAGTACGAGACATAACTACGTAGTACACTGATGTAATGACGCAATGACGTAATGACCCTGCATCCATTGTTTACAAATGGCAGACGTGCCCCTCCTTCTTCCCAGTTCAGTAGTGCATGTTACCCTTGTGCTAAGACGTCGTCTCTGTTATCTTTGTGTTTCCACTGTTTTGCGGACTTTTGTAACCCTAAGTAAATATGGCTGGTCAGAAGCGATGCAATCTACCATGCGACCATGCATAACCCGTGCTTTGTCTCAATCACAAGCAAGTGAACTACTTTCGGTTGGAGCGCCCTCATATTGTAAGCATTGATTGGCTGTTTTAAGTTGTAAAGTGACTCGGCTCAGCTTCATGTGAAGTGACCATTCGTCGACCATCAGAATCATTTACAAGCAGAAAGATTGCATAATAGAGAATGTTAAAGGTTATATTTGATACTGCATTTGATATTTGATGAGTAAATTTGATTAAAATGTATCTATTTCAAATTATTTTGCTTGAATTTAATTTATTTGAAATTAATGTTGATATTATTTGGTATATTTTATATTAGTTTACAATGTTAGGTTTATAATAATTGATTAACGGGTGCTTTTTTGAGATACGGTAATGGTATTTATGGATGTATAGTGCAGTATGAGCGTCATACATCACTGGAACAACTTAAGTTTTTGTTTTTTTTAACTTACGTTCGGTCGTCCGGAACCTAACTAAAACGTAAGTTGGGGAGAGTCTATATATATATATATATATATATGATTTTCTGAGTAGATCCTTCCGTAGGAGAGTGCTCAATACTTTTTGGTAGAGCAAATAAACAAAAATTCTATACTCTACTTCTATAATCACCTGAAGAGAGAGGATGGTTTCACCACCCCTCGAAACAGATCTGTAGTGATAAATGGAGTTTCAATAGAAAGTCTTTGTCCTGTCCTTTTATTTTTGTATATATATATATATATATATATATATATATATATATATATATATATATATATATATATATATATATATATATATATATATATCTTCTTCTCCTTTCGGTTTTTCCCTTCAGGGGTCGCCACAGCAAATCATCTGCCTCCATCTCACCCTATCCATTTCATCTTCTTCTCTTATACCAACTACCTTCATGTACACATGTTCACCACATCCATGAATCGTCAATTTGGTCTTCCTCTAGGCCTTCTGCCTGGTAGTTCCAACCTCAGCATCCTACTACCAATAAACTCACAATCCCTCCTCTGTACATGTCCAAACCATCTCAATCTAGCGTCTCTGACTTTGTCTCCAAAATGTTTTACATGTGCTGTCCCTCTGATGTGCTCATTCCTGATCCTATCCATCCTCGTTACTCCCAAAGAGAACCTCAACATTTTCATCTCTGCTACCTCCAGCTCTGCCTCCTGTCTTTTCCCCAGGGCCACTGTTTCTAAACCATACAACATCGCTGGCCTCAACACCGTCTTGTACACTTTTCCTTTCATTCCTGCCGATACCCTCCTATTACACATCACACCGGACACTTTTCTCCAACCATTCCAACCTGCCTGCACACGCTTCTTCACCTCTTTTCCACACTCTCCATTGCTCTGGATTGTTGAGCCTAAGTACTTAAAATCCTCCACCTTCCTTATCTCTGCTCCCTGTAACCTCACTGTTCCTCTTGGGTCCTTGTCATTCATACACATGTATTCTGTCTTACTGAGGCTAACCTTCATTCCCCTCCTTTCCAGGGCTTCCACTATTCTTTCCCATAACTTCATTGTATGGCTCATCAACTTTATCCCCCTGTAGTTGCCACAACTCTGCACATCTCCCTTGTTCTTAAAAATGGGCACCATCACACTTCTCCTCCATTCCTCTGGCATCCTCTCACTCTCTAACACCTTGTCAGGAAGTCTACTGCTACCTCTCCTAGACACTTCCATACCTCCACCGGTATGTCATCAGGACCAACTGCCTTTCCATTCTTCATCCTCTTCAATGCCCTCCTCACGTCACCCTAACTAATCTTTGCTACTTCCTGGTCCTCAACAGTCACCTCTTCTCCTCTTTTTTATCTCTCATTTTCCTCATTCATCAGCTCTTCGAAGTACTCTTTCCATCTTCCCAGCACACTTCTTTCATCAGTCAATACATTTCCCTCTCTCTTTCTTTAATCACTCTAACTTGCTGCACATCCTTCCCATCTCTATTTCTCTGATGTGCCAACCTGTAGAAATCATTTTCTCCTTCTTTACTTTCCAACCGAGCATACAAGTCATCATACACCCTCTGTTTGACCTTTGACACCACGACCTTCGCCTTACACTGTGTCTCCCTGTACTCCTGTTTACTCTCTTTGGTCCTCTCAATATCCCACTTCTTCTTAGCTAACCTCTTCCTTTGTACACACATCTGCACTTCCTCATTCCACCACCAAGTCTCCTTATCTACTCTCCTTCCAGATGACACACCAAGTATTCTCCTACCTGTCTCCCTGATCACATTAGCTGTGGTTGTCTAGTCATCTGGAAGCACTTCCTGGCCATCCAAAACCTGTTTCAACTCCTCCTTGAAGACAACACAACACTCTTCCTTTTTCAGCTTCCACCACTTTGTCTTCTGCTCTACCTTTGCCTTCTTTGCCTTCCTCACCATCAGGGTCATCCTGCACACCACCATCCTATGCTGTTTGGCAACACTCTCACCCACTACTACTTTGCAGTCACTGACTTTTTGCAGTCACTGACTTCCTTCAAATTACATCACCTGCACAAGATGTAGTCTACTTGTGTGCTCCTACCTCTGCTTTTATAAGTCACCCTATGCTCCTGTCTCTTCTGGAAGAAAGTATTTACCACAGCCATTTCCATCCTTTTTGCAAAATCTACCAACATATGTCCTTCTGCGTTCCTGTCGTGTATACCAAATCTGCTCATCACTTCCTCATCCCCTCTGTTTCCTGCACCAACATGTCCATTGAAGTCTGCCCCAATGACCACTCTTTCACCTCTGGGGGTACTCTGCATCACTTCATCTAACTAACTCCAGAATCACTCCTTCTCTTCCCGCTCACATCCTGTCTGTGGGGCATAAGCACTAACAACATTGAACATCACTCCTTCAATTTCTAACTTGAGACTCATCACTCTGTCTGACACTCTGTTCACTTCTAGAAAATTCCTGAACAAACTCCTCCTTCAAGATGACTCCTACTCCATTTCTCTTCCCATCCACACCATGAAAAAACATCTTATACCCTGCTCCTAAGCTTCTAGCCTTGCTACCTTTCCACCTGGTCTGCTGAACACACAATATGTCCACCTTCCTCCTCTGCATCATGTCAGCCAGCTCTCTAGTTTTTTCTTTCATAGTTCCAACATTCAAAGTCCCTACTTTCAGTCCTAGACTCATGCCTTTCCTCTTCTCTCTCTGCCTACGGACACGCCTCCCGCCTCTCCTTCTTTAACGTCTTCGACCAACAGTAGTCCAATTTCCACCAGCACCCTGTTGGTTAACAGCACTGATGGTGGTCATTGTTAACCCGTGCCTCAACTGATCTGAGATTCTTTCTTGTGAATCGCATATTTTATTTGGCATTTGTTTTATGCCGGATGCCCTTCCTGACGCAACGCTGCATTTATTGCATTTGCCCCATCGGCTGCATTTTATATATATATATATATAAACTTTAAAATCAAGTTATGAGAAGATATTGTAAACTCATTCCATGTTGTTTATGTGTCTTTTTTTAGCACAGCTGAACCTCTCTTTTTGTGACATTGACGCAAACAGGACAATGAGCAGTGAAACCCATAGACTTCTGGATTAAAGCCCTGCAGGACATCTGTTATGAAGCATTAAAATACACCTATATGGTTTTCAATTTGGAATAACTAAATATCCAAGCATATCTATGGCTCGAAAATTATTTTCCTCAAACCTAAAATATGGTATTATATTAAAGCATAATGTTGCATATGGCCTAATTATCACAGGATGATAAAATAATATGTAATTTATTCACAATTAAAAATCTTAGCTCTGTGTTAATCAAATCTTGATCAAATCCTATGAATTTTAATTAAGCCTTGAGGCTAATGAATTTGTAAAGTTGTCTCATTTTCAACACGAAGATCTACATTATGTCTTTTGCTTTTCTTAAAGGTTAGATTTGTAATGTATTGTATTGTCCATTAAAATGTGCTGCTGACACAAAATTATCAAAATCTGGAAAAATTGAAAAAACAAGGTATATTCGTGCAAGATCTGCAGTCTGCAATCTTGTGAAACCTATTTTGTGTAAATATTGCAGGCTCTATGGCCTCCTTTTCAAGATGTTGTAAAAATACACAGGTTCAGTCAAGCCTGTAATCTGGAGAAGTGCCACTTAATGCTGAATGGAATGATTATGCAAATCTGCATTAAAAAAAAAAAAAAAACAGCTTAGGCTACAGTCACAGCTTTTAATATTACCATACAGCGGTGCAAGAAAGTTTGTGAACCCATCGAAATTTTGTGAATATTTAACTCAAAATATCTATTATTAGTCTAAACTAGAACTCCATGCTCTCTCTCTCACTCTCACTCTCTCTCTCTTTATCTATCTATCTCTGTCTATCTATCTATCTCTCACTTCTTTTTTGAGCAACAACACATCTTACAGTCCCTGTAATCTGCTTTGTTCATGTCCATGCCAATAAGCACAGAGACAAGTGGACTATGTATTTTAAACTGCTAATTAATAATTATGTGTCAAAGGCTCCAATTAATTTCAGCAGCATCCCCTGAGCCTGAGTTGAATAATTGTTTTAGTGTACATTACACAGGAACAGAAGCACAAAAACACAATAATACAAGATTTTTATGGTTTATTTTTTTATATTTTTGTTTTTACCATAACAGATGCAGGTGTCTCTTTACCATGTCCTATTAACTCTTTTTAGAGTTTAAGCACACAATGAACAATCAACAATGAAAAACTGATAACAAGATTTGTTTAGTTTATATTTACATATTTTAACTATGACACTAAGACAGGTAAGGTGAGCGCTGTGCTGTGAGCCAGTTAATAGCTCTAATGATGTCTATTCTGCCGTGTCCGGTAAACTCAATCTGAATATAAAGTGCACTAACGTAACAAAAGAAAAGTGAACAGGCCTTCTTAAATGTGTTTTAATACATACTATGGGAAACCCAAGATATTTAGTTTAAAAATATATATATAAATTTAAAAAATTTTCATAGTTACTTAATTCTCATTAGGGTCAAGGGAGGCTGGCACCCATCTCAGAGTACACCCTAAACAACTTGCCAGGTCATTGCAGGGCCAACCATTCACACCCACACCTATGGGCAATTTGGAATCGACAGTTAGTCTACTGCACATATTCTTTGACTGTGGATGGAAACCCAGAGTACCTAGAAACCCACACAAGCATGGATGGAACATAAAAACTCCACACAGAAATGCCCCCAGCCAAGGAATCAAACCCAGGACTTTTTTGCTGTGAGGTGAACGTGCCATTCCTGCCATTGCACCACCGTGCCACGACTGGTTTTGATTCAGTTATTATCCAGTCACTTTATGAATCAATCAGATCATGCTGTTTCTTTGTAGTATACATTATTTACTCATTCATTCATTCACTTCGGGGCTGGTGGTGTAGTGGTTCGGGTGCTGCACTCATGATCGGGAGGTTGTGTGTTCAAATCCCAGTTAGACTCCCATTGTGCTAAGACACATGAGCAAGGTCTTAACCACAAGTGTGCCTCTGTTCACCCAGCAGTATAAATGGGTACCAGTAAAAATATACTGGGAAGGTAACCTGCGATGGACTAGCATCCCATCCAGTAGGAGTTGAACTCCTGGTTGCTTCACACTATGGAAACCGGGGATAAGCACCAGCCTGCCTGATGAGTCACTTGGCTCAGGTATAAAAAGCCCAAAGGACTTTTTACCTTTTATTCCTTCACTTTCTAAGCCACTTAATCCTAAATAAGCACGAGACAAAGGTGTAAACTCCACCAGTAGCACCCAAACCCAGGAATCAAACCAGGCCTTTTGAGTAAAGTGGATGTGCTAACCACTGCACCTCCGTGTCACCTCAATATATATTAACATGCTTAATTCAATCATCTTCACAAAAATTCTAGCAGCAAAGACATAAATTCCACTTTAAACATCTGTTTGCATAACTGTAATAATGTGTCATCAAAGCATGTTTCGCTTCATGGTGTCATGCTGAAAATTAAGCCACTACAATGAAACACAAACACCACACAACTTTCATGAAATAAGCACTAACAAGCTTACCTGCTCACACTCAAATATTTCACTCTGAATACAAATATAAAGGATGTCATAAAGGTACAGCGAGAAATAGAGGTATCAATTAAGCAAGAGATTGTGGCAAGGCTTTTACAATTTTATTGTTTTTGTGACTTCTTCATTTTTTCATTCTCTTCTGCATTCTCTATTGCACACACATCTCCTCAGCAAACAACTGCTTTGTACAACACTTCATTATGTGCCTAAAACGATGCAATCAAAACACTGACAACACATCTTCAAATAACCTAATTTCCCCCAAGCTTCTAAATGAGTGCTTTTGCTATAAGAATAATTCATCAGTCACAATACGCTGACCTAAAAAAGATGAACAACTTTTGAAATGAATGAACATGCACCCCTTCGTATTGGCAGTAAATAATTGTTTGCTATGTATTTGTGTAGTGTTTGTTTGGTACATACAACGTAAACAATATTAGTTGAAAATCAAACTTTACAATATGAAAAACAGTTTAAAATGCAACTGTGTAAAAAAATAATCTTCAATGCACATGAAGAAATTTACAAACTAACCCTTAAAAATTACCTCTTTTAACTGTATTAGATATTCATAGTACATGGGTAAGATATCATCAGGAATGAACACTGATTGTCCATTTTAACCTGCATTCAACATACAAATAATTATGTCAATATCAGTGGTTTTGGGTCTTGCTTGTTGTCATGTACATAGTGTTTTGGTCTTGGAAAACTGTTATGCTTTAATTTAATAAATTTAATTTATCAATAGACATAAAGATTGAGAAGAGAATATAAGACTGCATGAATAGTGAATGAAACAATTTTGGAAGCTGCTTTGATAGAAGCACTCACAGTATTCAGGCAAAATGGTCATTATAGCTTAAAAAAAGACTCTTCAGATAACCATGTGGAGTACTGTGGAAAAGGGAGCAAGATCTCTGAAACTGTTTTTTTAACTGAATAAATGGAACATAATAAATGAGTACATCAGAGGAACAGCACATGCAAGAGGTTTTGGAGACAAAGTCAGAGAGGCTAGATTGAGATGGTTTGGACATGTACAGAGGAGGGATAGTGGATATATTGGTAGTAGGATGCTGAGGTTGGAACTACCAGGCAGAAGGCCTAGACGAAGACCAAAGAGGAGATTCATGGATGTGGTGAAAAAGGACATGAAGGTAGTTGGTGTAAGAGAAGAAGATGCAGAGGATGGGGTGAGATGAAGGCAGATAATTCGCTGTGGTGACCCCAGAAGGGAACTGCCGAAAGGAAAAGAAGAAGAAGAAATGGAGCATAATATTATACAGTGAGCACATCAGAGTCAACTACATGGGCTGTGAACTGACATGCATGTCTACACACTTGCACACTCATTATATATACTGTATAGAGTATAGATGTAATGTGTTATAGATAATAAGAATCAACCCTAAAATGTGGCTTATTCACTGGCTTATACTGATCAGCCATAACATTAAAACCAACTGACTTGTCAGTGGTTAGAAAGCCCCATATGCAGTAAGTTGTAATGCAGTGCAATGCTCTGACATTTTTCTGACAGTCTGACAGTTTGTGCTACAGTACTGGTTTTTTTTTTTTTTTTTTTTTTGGTGGCATTAGAACAAATGTACTCGACTTCAACTTCCAAACATATTTGTGAGGCTGGGGCACCAATGGCACTCTTCCCAGTTGTCCTTCTTTGGACTACCAGAGGACTCCACAAAACCAGCCATTTCTCCTGCTTGAAACACATCAACTTTGAGAGCTGACTGTTAACTTTCTGCATAATACATCCCAATCCTTGGCAGGTACCACTGTAACAAGATAATCAATGTTGTTCATGTCACCTATTTATTTACATTTACATCACTTGGCATTCAGTAATTTACAATTATCATTGTTATACAGCTGAGCAATTGAGTGTCAAGGGCCTTGCTCGAGGGCCCAACAGTGGTGACAGATTGAACCACTGACCTTTGGCTCAGTAACCAATCACTTTAACCACTAAGCCAACGCTGCCTGAACTATACAGTAGTCATAATGTTTTTAATGGTATGGCTGATCAGTGCCAAACTTCATACTTTATATTCCTTTATCTCCATTCTTCATGATAATGGTTATGGACTTCAGGAGATCGAAACATTATGGACTTCAGAAGTTCAGATAATGTACTTCAGAAGGTCGAAACAAACTGAGCACTCTGCCCTCTACATTGAAGGAGAGGAGGTAGAGAGGGTGGAGTGCTTCAAGTTTCTTGGAGAGCACATCTCTGCTGATTTCACCTGGACCACAAACATCTCCCACCAGGCAGGGAAGGCACAACAAAGGATGTACTTCCTTGGGAAGCTCCGACAAACCTGTCTACCTCAACCCTTACCACTCCACCATAGAGAACCTCCTGACCACTGGTGTATAGTGTGTTGCAGCAGCTGTACTGCAGACGACAGGAAGGCCTTGCAGCAGGCGATGAGAACAGAAGGGGAAGTGGTTTAAACTACACTGCTCTCCCTCATTGACATTTACACTGACAAAGTTCATAGGAGAGCCAATTTAATAATCAGAGACCCCCACACACCCTGGACATCCCCTTTTCTCCCCTCTCTCCTCTGGAAAAAGGCATAAGATACTAAAAACAAAAACTAACAGACTCAAGAATAGCTTTTACCTACAATTGTTAAACATATAGCAACACAATCAAACGTATAGTCTGAATAAACATCATTCAGACCATCGTTCTGGGTTCATGTTTAAGTGCAATGCTCTTAAAGTCCATTCTGCTTAAGTTTCAACTGCAATACTCATGTTTAAGTTTCAAGTACAATACTGGTGTTTCAAGCATGTCTCGAACGTCATAACATTTTAGCGCCATGCAACTTGTAATTAACAGCTCTACCTCTTGCCCCGTGTCTATTATGCACCTTTGGCATATCATTCACCCTTCTGTGTATGTGTGAATAGGTGTGACTATGTGAATATATGTAATTTTTAAATATGTGAATATGTAAATAGAGATATAGGTGTATATTGGATATATGGATGTATATGTAACATCCCACCCCGCTGGCCTCTCATTGGCTATCTCCCAACATCCTACCCTGCTGGCCTGCCATTGGCTAGGAGGGATGACGCAGCTCCCTCCCATTGACTATTATGGAGCTGCATCCCCATAATGCCCATGATGCTTTTAGTGTAAAGGACAGAGTTACTGTTGTTTCATGAGTTTTGTGAGTGTGCCCATTGCAACTTTATTTTTAAGCTCAGGCTTTTAACCTTCCATAAACATTTGTAAGATTATAACTCTGCTAAGAAGACATGGTCAACACACGCGCACACACACACACACACACACACACACACACACACACACACACACACACGCGCGCGCACGCTCACACGCACACACACGTGTGATTCCCGGTGCAAGTGAAAAGAAGAAGCGGGCTCATTGCATGTGGTTGAGTGATATCGCATAGGAATATGGCCAAACCCATCTACCATCGGTACGATATTGAAGCAGAATGAGGCCTTAAAAGGTATACTTTTATCATTATTAGAGGGTTTAGGGGGTAGTATTGGGGACCTTGGAACAAATCAGGTCTTTTACACGTAAAATGCGGATCAACTTACGAAAAATCCAGGTTACGAAACCACTTCTGGAATGGATTAATTTCGTAAGGTGAGGTACTACTGTGTGTGTGTGTGTATATATATATATATATATATATATATATATATATATATATATATATATATACATAGATAGATAGATATCTTTTTTTTTCTTCCGATTTTTCCCTTTTTTTCAGGGGTCGCCACAGCGATTCATCTGATCTGATTCGCAGTTTGATTTGGCATATGTTTTTACGTCAGATGCCCTTCCTGACACAACCCTTTAGCAAGGGACAGAAACACTTTGCAGCTCCTCTTGATAAAAATCAGCAATTGTTCTTTAACATGATCTTCTCACCATAGACGGCCTTTGATAACCCAGTTTGCTGCACTTTGGGGACAGTGACAACCTTATGGAGAGTGGGACTCAAACCCCCAACCCTAAGATCAGCGATCCAGCACCCTATAAAGTAGGCCCTCGATATTTGCAGGGGTTCAGTTCCGGCCCCTCCCGCGAATGAAGATAATCCGTGAGTTCTGTACCCGGAAGTAAAACCCCATGTATCATATCACTTGCGGAATGAGCAACCGAAAGTAAAATACTGTGTATCTATTACAGTTCATCATTTTCTGTAACCGCTTCATCCTAATTAGGGTCGCGGGGAGGCTGGTGCCCATCCCAGCCAACTCAGGGCGAGGGCAGAGTACACCCTGGACAGCTCGCCAGGCCATCGCAGGGCAGAAACACGCTGACGGCTTTGCAGCCTACTCTTGTCGAAAGTCAGCAATGGTTCTTTTACATGAACCTCTCACCATAGACAGTGAGAGACATGGCCGGCCTTTGATAACCCAGTTAGCTGCACTGGGGGGGGACAGTGACAACCTTGTGGAGAGTGGGACTCGAACCCCCAACCTTTGGATCAGCGATCCGGCGCCTTATACCACTAGACCACCACTGCCCCTTGTATCTATTACATGCTCTAAAATATACTTCTTAAACACATTCTATGGACAGTCTTACTCATTAATACAGTATTACTGTAGTAAAATGTAGTGATGATTAAGAAAAACTTTCAATTTTTTACTGTTATATTGATTGATGATAAAATATAAACATTATATAGCATATACTGTTGTAAAGTACTAGTTTTTTCTGTGAAAAAAGTGAAAGTTTTTTTCAATTATTATTCCAGTACAGTGCCTAAGTTAATGTTTAGAATGTTTGTGTGTGATTTTATGTTCTGTAGCATGTTTAACAAACGATACCAAAAGGATAAACTTTATTACGCTTCATGTCCTTTTACATTGAACTTGGAGTGACATCATGGCACTGCCTAGAGGGCGACGTCACGGAGTTCTCAGAGTCAAATAGTTTCTTTATTGGTTTTAATTTGTTGTTTTGTTTGTTCATGTTTTGCACTATGCTCGTCTATGACCGATCGACCCTACTACAACTATGAGCAGCTTCAGGTTCGGGCAACTAAGCACGCAACAACTCCTATCGTGAGCTAATATGCTATGGTAGCTCAATGCTAGCCACACCCTTGCTAACAATAAGCCCAGGCGGGAAGGGCTGAACGACGACTCCAGTGCTTGGGATTGCAAGGGATGGAGGCCATGTAGCCGGCTAGTGCAATTGCCTCGTCGGGTGTACTCTCCTCAAGTCATGTTTCACAGAAACAGCATGGAGCAGTCTTGTAGATCCCTCTACACTGCAATCTGAGTATGATGCTCGTCCATCTTGTTTCGCAGGGACTGAACATTTTCAAGCAGTATGACCGGAAGTGCTAACCAAGTGCCGGAGACTCTGAGAACTCCGCCTGGGCTTATTGTACACAAAAAAGAGACTCACTGACCACTTGTGCATGAATGAAGAAAAAGGGGCGTTACATTATCTCAACCAATCGGCAGGAAGGTGGACAGCCATTGGCTTAATTTGAGTGACGTGTCAGTCCGCAAATACTCAAACCTTGAGTGCAAAACCACGAATAGTCAAGGGCATACTGTACCACTAGGCCACCACTGTCTCCACCAAAAAACAAAAAAAGTCTCCAATGCCAGCCAAAATCCAGCCAAGTCTCTCACTGTCTATGGTGTGAGGCATGTAAAAGAACCATTGCTGACTTTCGTCAATAGTAGGCTGCATAGACATCAGCATGTTTCTGCCCTAAGATGGCCTGGTGAGCTCTTCAGGGTGTATTCTGCCCTCGCCCAGAGTAGGCTGAGATGGGCGCCAGCCTCCTCGCAACCCTAAATACGATTAAGAGGTTCAGAAAACGAAATGGATCTACAATCAATACCACTGGCACACAGTCAGTTGAATTAATTTCTACAGCAGCAAGCATCCAAACTGTTTTGGGTTGCTCCATGAGTCCTTTTTTGTTTGCTTGCTTGCTTTTTGCATGTCACAGCATTTTAAAAATTTCACACATTGTTTGTGACACTGGCACACATTTCTCAGCCCTTATTGGACCATGTGCCTGCTGGTGCATGTCACTGAAAAAAAAAGAAAAGACGACTGGGTTTTGAAAAAAAAAACCTAAATGGTTATTGCCACCCGTGTAATTTCATTGAGCATAGTAAGGTTTTAAATGGATTTATTAGCAGGACAAACAGAATGCTACATATAAACTGTCTTGCTCATATACTGTATGACCTTGTTTCACCGCAGCTACTGTAACAGCCACAAGCCTGTATGAAAAATGTTCTCTTTGTTATGCAATATTAAAACACAAAGCACTGAAAAATATGACAGGCCTGTTTTCACCCTGCAACTATAACCAGAAAGGAAAATCAATCACATTGCTCTGTATTTTGCCTTGGGAGATTTGCTCATCTCACTGCATGTGATTGAATATGTGAATGTGTTAATTCAGTAGTTTGGGGGTTTGGATTATGGAAGAATTGTGGAATAGAGGAAAAGAGGGTGAAAAGTTGGGTTCTTGCTTCTTCTTATGTGTTATTACAAACAGAGTGGGGTGGGCAGGTGACAGATGGTGACCTCATCATAATGCTTACTCTAAACTGATTTTTTATTAGGCTTAAACAAGTGCAAGCACTGCTAATTTGCTACGGCAGACAGAATGCAAATGAGCCAATGGACAAGCTTGCAGGGATATTGCCCAGGCCATATGGAGCACACACTCTACTTCCAAAACAGGCACTCAGCTTCAGCACAAGAGCCAAGAGTCCCGCAGATCTACACGAGCTAGCACCATTTACCCCCTATTAAATGCAACGAACCAAAAACAGACACTCATGCTTGCATTTCTGCTCATCCAGTGAATGTTACAGTTGCGATCCTGTTACGATTCTATGATCACTGCACAATAAACAGAATGATTTAATATAGATTTTTAGATAGCTATGAATAATATTAACCTGAAGCTTGATTAAAAATTCAAATTAAATTCTGTTGAAGTGATGTTTACATAAACTCCTCAGAGAGAAAATTCTTTTTCAACCTTGTTCTGTTTGTTCTTTTTAAACTTTCTCTCTACGTTTCAGTTAACTTGCTTCCATGTCCCAGCTTTAGTCTCCATCTGTACTTTTCTTCCTTTGTGTATCATTATTTATTCAGCAAATGAAACAGTGCTATTCCCCATGTTCTACAAAAAAAAGAAAAAGAAAAAAGTATCACAGTAAAGAACCTTACAAGGTTGTTTGAGTGTAGAAGGAGTATAGAAGTACAGAAGCAATCCGAACATAAAGACCATGTGGGCCAATAAAAGCCAGCTGTTTTCTATACTCTTATTCCCTCCCTGCTCTTTAAATTCATTTTTTTTCTTTTATCCTTTAACGCAGCTCTTCTTCCACAGCGTATTTCTCCACTCTCAGTCTATTTGAGTTTATGTTCCCATACTTTTACTACTTCAGGAGCTGATATTTCTGGGGGACTGTTTCCAGGATATCTTGGTGATTTATATCTTATAATATTATCAGAGATATCATGAGAGTGTCTGATGAACTACTAAAACCATTGCTCTTAAGAATAACGCTCCTGTGAGAAATATCATTCAGACAAAAAAATGGTTAGTGTTTTATAATAAGAAGTAGATACAGATCTATGCCACCTCCTTTCTTCCTCCCACTCTCCCTCTGCTGTAACAACTTTAATATCTCTCCTTTCAGCAGCGTCTTCTCTCCTCAGTCATTCGCTTCAAGACATTATCTCCTTCCAAACGTAAAAGGTCAGATGCTAATTCCTGTGCTCAAGCATTTAATGTTTGCTTGGCATCCATTATTGAGGGGCTCCAACAGAGAGCCAGTGCTTTGGTTATAATTGCACTGAATGGTAATAATGTTAAAATGAAGCAAGTAATGAGATAGAAAGTTGCTGTCCATCATACAAATATGTCTTATTACATGTTGTGTTGTACTCCTAAGTAATGTTGTAGTGTAGCACTGCCTAAATAATTAAATTAGGGTTTAAAAATAATACAAGTATCATCAAGTAATAAATAAAACAAATTTGTATTTGTTGTGAGAAAAGTATGTCTTGTGTTGGAGTTTTATGGGGCATACTATAAAACTAGCCATTGCTTTCTGGAAGCTTCAATGGTTAGACTGAAAAGTGCCCTTTTATGCAATACTGTATGTTGCTCTCTTTAGTGACATAAAAATATTTTACTGTAGATTTAAATTTCATTTGCAGGTGCTGGCGAGGGGCGTGGCGGTTGCCGGTAGGCAAGTTCCAAGCAGAGCGCATCTGGTCCCAATCTGCAATCAGCAAGCAGCCAGCTATAAATGGGAGCGGCACACTTCCCTCCGATGTCAGAAGATTGTTTTCCCCGTGATTCTGCTCCTCGGCTTTCTCTTTCGCACCTGGCTCTTGCTTCCTGCTCGACCAGTTCCCTTGACTTAGTATCCCCGTAATTTACTTTCTCTAGTGTTTAATAAATTGTTTGAAACTTCTTTTGGTCTCCTGCATCTCTGGGTCCAACGCATACACCCCAGGCTTAACAGAATCTTCTGACCTGAAACATGGACCCAGCGGAGACCACGCAGCTTTGGCAGACACAAGCCGACCAGGGCGCCATGCTGGGATGACACGACTCCACTTTGCATCAGATGATGGACAATCTCCAGCACATAACCACCAGCTCGGCGCAGCTCAGCAGAAGGATGGACACCATCGCCAATCATCTCGCTGCCGCGACCCCGCCCCCTCACGTTTCACTTTCCGCTTTGGCAGCAGCAGCGCCAGTGATACTCCCTGCGCACCGAGAACCTTTCATCCCCACGCCAGCCAAGTATTCGGGTGAGATCGGCTCCTGCGCACAATTCCTTCACCAGTGCTCACTCGTCTTCAGCCAGCAGCCGCTCACATACGCCACTTATCAAGCTAAAACCACCTTCATCATGAGCCTACTCACAGAGCAAGCCTCGTCCTGGGCACTAGCGGTCGTTTCCCATACCCCGGAATTATGCTCCCAAGTAGATCAGTACATGCGAGAAATGAAGAAGGTTTTTGATCGTCCGGCGAAAGGGGAGGAGGCGAGCTCCAGCTCCTACGTATTCGGCAAGGCTCACAGTCAATGGCGGAGTACACCATCCGATTTCCGATTCTCGCCATCGGAAATGGCTGGAACAACCCCGCGCTTCCGAGGGCTTTCCTGCAGGTTCTCAACGAACAGCTGAAAGATAAGCTCGCAGCCCGAGACGAGACGACTACTCTGGAGTAGTTAATTGCCTTGTCTACCAGACTGGATAACCGGCTGAGAGAGAGGGCCAGATCCTGAAAGGGGGCCCCACCTCGAACTCACTCACCATTTTCTCCTCTGAGGGAGGATGACGGCCAAGAACCCATGCAGGTGAACCGCACCAGACGGACGGTTGAAGAGAGGCACCGGCGGCTGGCCAACCGTCCCTGCATCTACTGCACCAAGAAGGGCCATTACCTCGCCCAGTGCCGCGCGAGGCAGAGCCCGACAGCGACGAGCGGATCCTCCACGGCACCCGGAAAGCGCCTGCAAGTTCAAGGTATGTACAGTCCGCGCAACACTCTCATCCTGTAGACGTATTTATTGGCTCAGGCACTGACGCTAACTTTGTCGATCCGGGGATGGTTGATCTCCATGACCTACCCGTGTATGAACTCGAGACCCCCAAGGAGGTAGTGGCAATAGATGGCCGACTCATCGCTCGCGTTACGCACAAGACCAAGCCAGTTAAGCTCAGTTTGTCTGGTAACCACCAGGAATATTTGGAACTGTTTGTTCTCCCTGCATCTCTCTCTCCCTTAGTGTTGGGGTGACCATGGTTGCAGACCTACAATCTTCACATTGACTGGCGCACCCTCACCATACACAGCTGGACTGATTTCTGTCTGCAACACTGCCTAATGGCGGCCGTACCCTCCCAAGCCTCACGAACCCCGGTTGACCTGGAGGACCTGGACTTAGCTGGCTTGCCCAAAGAATATCACGACCTGCAAGAGGTTTTCAGCAAGGACCGGGCTCGCTCCTTACCTCCTCATCGACCGTACAACTGCGCCATTGACCTACTCCCAGGTTTCACACTCCCTTTCCATCGACTATACAACCTCTCGAAGCCGGAGAAAGATGCCATGGAGGCATACATTAACGAGTTGCTGGCTGCAGGTCTCATTCGGCCCTCATCTTCCCTGGTAGGTGCGGGATTCTTCTTTGTCGAAAAGAAGGACAAGACCCCGAGACCTTGCATCTATTACAGATCACCATAAAAAAAACAAGTACCCTCTCCCCCTCTCCATGATGCCACCGTTTTTTCCAAGCTGGACCTGAGAAATGCCTACCACTTAGTCCGAATTCAGGAGGGGGATGAGTGGAAGACGACGTTCAACACGCCCCTGGGGCACTTCGAATACCTGGTCATGCCATTCGGACTAACCAATGCCCCGGCAGTTTTCCAAGCTCTGGTCAACGATATGCTTAGGGACATGCTGAACCGCTTTGTATTCGTATACCTGGATGACATTCTGATCTTCTCTAGAGACCAAGACGAACATCTACGCCATGTGAGAATGGTACTGAAGAGGCTCCTGGAGAACAGATTGTTCGTTAAGGCAGAAAAATGCAAGTTTCATGTCCCCTCAGTCTCGTTCCTGGGGTTCATCATGGAGATGGGGCAGATAGGACCCGATCCGGCAAAGGTGAAGGCAGTAGCACAGTGGCCGACTCCAGGGCCACATAGCTGCAGAGGAAAAAGAGCTCCAGGGAAATAGCTGCAGAGGTTCCTTGGGTTTGTGAACTTCTATCGCCGGTTCGTGCGGGACTACAGCCACCAAGCAGCCCCCCTCACACAATTGACATCACCCAAGACCCCGTTCCAGTGGTCCCCAAGTGCCCAGGCGGCGTTTGACAGGTGAAAATTGTCCACGCGCCCGTATTGATCCACCTGGACCCCTCGCTGCAGTTTGTTGTGGAAGTCAACGCCTCGGACTCAGGGGTGGGGGCGGTCCTCTCCCAACAGTCTCCCAATGAGCAGCCCAATGGGAGGCAGAAAGGCTAGTTCGGGACGCCCAGCAGGGGGAACCAGAGCCCGTCGGGTGCTCCCCAAGGTCGACCAGTTCCCTTGACTTAGTATTCCCGTAATTTACTTTCCCTAGTGTTTAATACATTGTTTGAACCTTCTTTTGGTCCCCTGCATCTCTGGTTCCAACGCGTACACCCCAGGCTTCATACTTTCTGTTCATTTTTAGTTCACATGGCGACCCAGAAATCATATTTCCATCAATAATGGCATATCTAATACAGTTTAATTATAACAATTCATTCCTTCATTCATTCTGAGCCACTTAATCCTAATTAGGATTGCGGGGAGGCTGGTACCCATCTCAGCTGACTCTGGGCGAGGGCGGGGTAAACCCTGGACAGCTCACAAGGTCATCTCCGAGCTTTATAACAATTTTAATGTTAAAAAAAAAATCTTTATATGTTACGTCATGATCATTCAGTATATGTATTACATTTCTTTTCTAGATTATATATTTTTATTACATGTTAATCACTTCTAGCTTTATTACATTTTTTACAGCCTCTTCCTAGTGGAGTTACAATGGCATCATTTGTTTGTTTTTGGGGTTTATTTTGTAAATTATTTGTCTGACAGTGAATTTTAAAGTCTAAAATTTGGTTTGTAGCCTTTTCCACCCTGAAAACATTCCACTTTAACATCCTCAAAATGTTTTGGTTTTTTTGTTTATTTTTTTTGGGGGGGGGTGAAATTTTATTCAGACATGGCATGTCTTCCCAAACTCGTGGAATGAAGACTTTGTAAGGATTCAAATTTAAAGTCAAACTTAAATAGGACAAGACCACTCACACTCCACTGCCATTCTATTGATTGAAAATCTTAACTCTAATTATCTGCTTAATTGAACTGATAGTCCCAGTGGTACACATACATTTATTTTTCCTGATGAAGACATTTGATCATTAATTCTTACATTTATCATTCAGGGTCAAGGTGGATCCAGAGGCTATTCTGTGAAAATGCGGCATGAAACTAAACTACAGACTGAGACTCCTGTACATTACAGGGCCACATATACATAGACACATCAACACACTCATTCACCGTCATCATCCTCATTAGCATAATCGGGGGTCATGTCATGGGAGCAGCACCCTAAGCAGTAAGGTCCAGACTTCTTCCCGGCCACTTCATCCAGCGCTTCTGGGAGGACACTGCGGTGTTCTCAAACCAGCCGGGAGACATAATCGCTCTAGTGCATTCTAGGTTAACCTCGAGGACTCTTTCCAGTTGTACATGCCTGAAACCCCACACCAAGTAGGTGTTTGGGAGGCATTCTAACCAGATACCCAAGCCACCTCAACTGGCTTCTCTCAATGTAGAGGAGCAATGGTTCCACTCCTTCCAGATGGCTAGGCTTCTCACCCTAAGGGAGAGCCCCACCACCCTGTGAAGGAAACTCATTTCAGCCACTTGTAGTCACAATCTTGTTCTTTCGGTCACCACACAAAGGTCATGACCACTGGTGAAGGTTGGAACATAGACTGACTGGTAAATTGAGACCTTTGCTTTAAGGCTCAGCGCTCTCTTCCCCAGCACAGACTGGTACAAGCAGAGGCTGCAGTGATCCACCTGATGATTTCCAGCTCCATCCTTCCCTCACTCATGAGCAAAACCCGTACCTCATTTCAGATCTGGATGGTGCATTCTACCATTTTTCTCCTGAGAACCATGGCCACAGACTTGAAGGTGCTGATTCTTATCCTGGTCGCTTCACAGTAGGCTGTGAATCAATCCAATGAGAGCTGGAGGCCCTGGACTGATGAAGCCAAAAGTACAACATCATGCATAAAAAGAAGAGATGAGATGCAATGGCCACCAAACCAGAACATCTCAATGAGGCAGCTGCGCCAAGAAATTCTGTCCATAAAAATTATGATCAGAATCGGTGACAAAGGACAGCCTTGGTGGACTCCAACCCTCACCGGAAACTAATTTGACCTATCATTACTAATATGGGCTAAGCATTAACTCCAGAGACGTAGAGACTGAATGGCCTGTAGCAACGAGTCCAATATGCTGTACTCCCTTAGCACGCCCCACAATATAGCTCAAGGGACATAGTCGAAAACCGCCCCTAAATCCACAAAACACATGGGGGACAGATTGGGCAAATGCCTATGCCTCTCCCAAGATTCTGTAGAGCATATAAAATTGGTCAAGAGTGTCGTGACCAGGACAAAAACCACATTGTTCCTCCTGAATCTGAGGTTCAACCATCATTCGAATTCTCCTTTCTAGCACCCCTGCACAGACTTTCCCGGGTAGGCTGAGGTGTGGATTCCTCAATATTTGGAAGACACCCTCTGTTCCCAATTTTTAAAAAGGGGGCTACCACCCTGGTTTGCCAATCTAGAGGTATGGCCCACGATGACCAAGATGCAGATCCCATCCTACCCTGGCGCTCGACCACTTAGGAGCTTTTTGACTACCTTAGCAACTTCATTCGCAGTAATGAGTGGACTCAATTCCCAAGCTCCCGGGCACTTCCTCCTGCACACAGTTGGTGGAGAACTCCTTGAATCGCCACCTTATCGTGGTGGAGGGGTTTGCATATCCTCATAATACTATGAACTATGTTGTCGGTGGCATTTTACCCATGATAGGATCGCCAAAGAAAAGCAGGTACGAGATGAAGGCAACGGCCAGTTTAAATATCCCTCTAGTTCTCCCTTGGAGCCAGATCTGGGGGAAGAGCTCAAAGGTGAGGGCCCAGCCCAAAAAACAATGGGTCCACCCTCCCTTGTACCCACGACCTGTGGGAGGTGCTATAGAGGTTAAGAGCAGGGTAAGTAGGGTGACAGCCAAAGGCATGGGTTCTGTCAGACCAATCTTTGGCTATTGACTGTGACTCTTGGGACATGGAATGTCACTTCTCTGGTGGAGAAGGAGCCTGTGTGAGGTGTAGAAATACTGACTAGATATAGTCAGACTCACTTCAACATATAGCTTGGGCTCTGAAACCACCCATCTCGAGAGTGGCTGGACATTATTCCATTCTGGAGTTGCTCATGGGGAGTTACGGCAAGCCGGTGTGGGTATCCATGTTTCCCCCATCGCGGTTCCCACCTGTTGGGGTTCTCTTCGGTTGACGAAATGATAGCTTTCCTCTGCCTTCAGGTGGACGGACAGGACCTGACTGTTGTTTTTGCTTATGCACCAAATGACAATTCAGAGTACCCATCCTTCTTGGAGTCTTTAAGGAGTGTGTTATAGAATGTTTCCTCAGGGGACTCTCTCGTTGTCCTGTAAGACTTCAACACCCATGTGGGCAATGATAGTGTGACCTGGAAAGGTGTGAGTGGTAGAGACTGTCTCTCCAGTCTGACCGCAAATGGTGTTTCTTTGTTGGACTTCTGTGCTCATCACAGTTTGTCCATCACGAACACCTTGTTCAAACATAAAGGTGTCCATAAGTGCACTTGGCACCAGGACACCCTAAGCCAAAGTTTGATGATTGACTTTGTGGTTGTGTCACTGAACTTTCGGCCACATATTCTGGACACTCAAGTTAAGAGAGGACATGAGCTGTCAACCGATCACCATCTGGTGGTGAGCTGGCTCTGATGGTGGGGGAGGCCACCCTCCAGACTTGGCAGCCACAAGCATGTAGTAGTTAGGTTTTTCTGGGAACATCTGGCGGCGTCTCTTGTCAGAGGGGCCTGTAACTTCCACCTCCGGAAGAACTAAAACCACGTGCTGAAGGAGGGTGACATGGAATCCAAATGGGCCATGTTTCATGCCTCCATTATTGAGGTGTCAGCCCATAGCTGTGGCCAGAAGGTCATCAGTGCATGACATAGCGGTAACCCCCAAACCTGATGATGGACACCTGCAATGAAGGTCCAGCTGAAAAAGGAGGCCTATCGGGTCTTATTGGCCTTGGGGACTCCCGAGGCAGCAAACAGGCACTGGCAGGCCAAAAGTGCTACCACATGAGCTGTTGCCGATGTCAAATCTCAAGTGTGGGATCAGTTCGGTGAGGGCCTGAAAAGCAATTATCAGTTGGCCTTATAAAGGTTCTGGTTCACCAGCCAACATCTCAGGATCTGGAAGCAGTTCTCTACAAATACTGTTTATGGTGCAAGTGGAGAGCTGCTCACCTCAACTGGGGATATTGTCAGGAGGTGGAAGGAATACTTTGATGACCTCTTCAATTCCACACTCATTTACACTTAATGAATTTGAAGCCTTTACCTACTGGCATGATTTTTAAACAGGTGGAAGCCAAAAAACCCCAAAGGAAACCCACAGGAATAGGTCAGAGGACTTGCAAAACTCTACAAAGAGAGTAAATCAATTTTAAGGTACCACGACCTGCTATGCCGCTATGTAACACAAAATAACATTCACATAATAATTACTAAATATATATTAATTATGTAATCACATAATTCTGTTTATCAGTATACATAATGATGAGGGAAAGTCAAATTCATTCATTTGTTTATTTTCTGAACTGCTTAATCCTAATTATGGTTGCGGGGAGGTTGGTGCCCATCTCAACTGACTCTGGCCGAGGGCAGAGTACACCCTGGACAGCTCACCTGGCCATCCCAGCCCAAACACACTGATGGCTATGCAAACTGCTCTTGAGAAAAGACAGCAAAGGTTCTTTTACATGCCTCTCACCTCAGACAGTGAGAGACATGGCCGGCCTTTGATAACTGCACTGGGGGACTGCAGTGAAAACCCAGGGACAGTGGGGCTTGAACTCTCAACCCTGGAATCAGTATTCCAACACCTTACCACCAGGAAACCACCACTCAGAAAGTCAAATCAAATTAAAAAAAAAAAAAAAGATTTCCACCAGTACTGCTGTTCTATTCCAGAAAATTTTTGAATATATTTCACCTTATTAAGAACGGCAAATCTCGCCCTCAAAAATTCAGCAAGGCGAACAGTTTTAATATGGTTAAACAGATAAAACTGAATCCTGAAACTATATGTTAACATTTCAATTCGCTGTGATGAAAGAAATGTCAGAAGGCATAATCACATTTCAGACTGCAGCCACAAGAATGCAAATAAAATACAAATAATAATAAAACATTAAGTTACATTTGTGATCTGCTCCAGCATAATACGGATTAAGCATGAAATTTGAGATTCTGAGATATTTATGCATTTGGAAAGAGAATTTAATGGTTCAAAACGATTATAGCGTAAAGATCAAGTTACATCACTTTTTATGTCGCTAATGCTATGTTGGAACAAACAGCAATTACAGTTACAGGACCAGCTCTGTGATGGCTTGACAAGCTGTCCAGGGTGTAACCCCCACCACCCCTCACTAAGATTCAGTTAAAATGGGCACCTTTCTCCTTGCAACCCTAATTAGGGATAAGTGGCTTAGAAAATAAATGAATGAATTAATGAGTTACAGAACCAGTTTATGCATGCCCTCATTTGAAACTCTCTACCAACCATACACTAAATGAATCTGGCTTTCAACCAATCAGACTAATCTTCCTAATGTCTTCCTCGTAAGCGATGAGTTCTATTTTCACCGTGTCACATCTGTTTTGAGTTTTCGTATTAGTTGATTTCTGTGTGATTCAGGAAATGCTTCTGTGTTCCATAAATTGGTCCAGTATTCTGGTACCGAATATGGATAGTAAGGTACAGTCCTAAACAATAACAAAAGTGTTTTGGAAAATTAATGGACTTTCCATTGTTTTACAACAACTTGGACATGGATAGACTGTGGGTATGGATATTTGAACTTGTGTCTGTCACAGATTATGTTGTGAAGAAGACTTTTTGGCAATATCGTATTTTTCTCCAGGTAAACCATTTTCAACTTTCAAAACACAACCTTATGAATTAGTCCATATTATGATGGAATAGATCACATTTATAAAGAGTAAAATTAAATTTAACAACCCACAGTGACATACCAGTTACTATAATGTCTGTCTACACTATGGCGATAATGGTTCAACAACAAAATCCTGAATTTCACTCTCCTTACAAAGGCCTTAACTGTATCATAATAAAATCAAAAACCTCATTTAAATCAATATATTAATGATGATTCTCATGCATGCATAATATCCTCATTAGAGCCATCTTACTCATAATAGGGCCATTTGAATCAGTAGATTCAATGTGTCACAAAATGTCTCCATATGGCATCTTAATTCCAAAATATGCATCAATTAAAGCGCATTCGTATGCATCTACACCTGCTTAAACTGATTTTGTGGTGCCTTCGGAGCACTTTACAAATCAAGTAGGTAAAAATGTAACAACATAGTTGTATTCTAACTAAAACAAAACAAGAAAGCAAAAATTAATGAACAGACTCTCTGTCCTTTGGTTTTCCAATTGAATTTAAAATGCTGCATTAGCACAGTGTGTAAATATATTTAAATTAATTAACTAAAGTCATGGGACTTTTCTGAGCCTTGCTTTAAACTACATAACACTTTCATTTATTGAACCACTTAATTCTAATTAGGGTCACGGGGCGGGGCCATAGACAGTGAGAGACAATGCTGGTCTTTGATAACCCAGTTAGCTGCACTGAGGAGACAACACTGACAACCGTTGACAGTGAGACTTGAACCCACAACCTTGGGATTGGTAAACCACCTCCTGGCCGCCACATAACACATTAAGGGGTATATTTTAGTTACCTTTGTTGCCAGCCATTACATAAAATGTGGGGGGAAAATTAAAAATGAGTTAAGTAGAACACTGATTTTTTTTTCTTTTTCTTTTGAAAGTCAACATTTACTAGACCTTTTTTAAATTCAAAGAAAGCATCTGGCATGATGTGATGGAGTGGTACCTGAACCTTGACACATTATAAAACGTCTAAATGATGAATGTGCACACGCTGCCAAGACCTACTGTAGATAAAAAGAAAGGAAAAGAGTTCAGTGATAAGAAGAGGAAGACAGATGACTGAATAGACAGCAAGCGAGGAACGGTACAAGCAATTTAGACAAATAGAGCATTTGCTTAGTTTCACCCATAACATGTTCAACATACTCAGAGAACTTTGACTTTTGAAACTAATGAAATTTCTTTTCGTACACACAAATAATAAGATTTTGAAAATACTCATAAGCTGTTTTACTGACCCTAAAGGTCATGGTAAGTTTTATCCTCAGTCCCTGAAAGCAGTGAAGTCAAGCTCATTTGATTCAGTGCTCCTTTGACATACTTGTATTGACCTCTTCTTCTAGGGAATCTTGACAGGCCGACCATGTGGAGCAAAAGGAAGTATTGGTGTATTGTAAGAATATTAGCAGAGGGATGAAAAACAGATTGTGTCGCTGTGAACCAACTTTCATTGTCTCTAGTAATAACTGAGTAAAAAACACTTGATATCAAATAAAATTATTATAAACATGGTTTAGTTCTCCCTGAATGGACAGGCAGTACTTTTATAGCACCTTGCTATACATTTTTACTGATGAGGGAAATATTTACCCTTGCCTTCTTTTCCAGCTATCAAACAGTTACAGTGGTATTTCACCTTACGAAAGTCTCACCAAACAAAAAAATGCAGGTTACGAAAAGCATTTTCCTAAAATTTTTGTCTCAGGATACGAAAGAAGTTCATGTTACGAAAGCACCATCTTAAAAATTCATACGCACCATTCAAACAATGCACGAGCTGCTCTCCCAGCAATGATGTTCAAACATCCCGCCCTGCTGGCCTCCCATTGGCTAACAACTGAGCTGTCGTTTATGTCGCCTTCACTCAAGCGCCATCTTGGACAGGGATCCCATAGCCTAGAAGGAATGACGCATCTACCTCCCATTGCCTGTTATAGAGCTGAATCCAACATGTTGCTTTTCGTGTAAAGGACAGAGTTACTGTTTTTTATGCTCTATTTCTTGACTCAGGCTTTTAACTTTCCATAAACATTTGTAAGATTATAACTCTGCTAAGAAGACATGGTCAACACACACACACACACACACACACACACACACATGTGAGAAGAAGAAACGGGCTAAAGTGATACCAAAAAGGAATATGGCCAAACCCGTCAGTATTGGGAGCCTTGGAACGAATCACGCGTTTTACATGTAAAATGCGGTTCAACATACGAAAAAAGCTCTGGAACGGATTAATTTCGTAAGGTGAAGTATTACTGTATTTATAATACTTTATAATATATTGTATGATATGAATACAGCAGTGTATTCTCTCATATAAATTCAAGGTAAACACACTACAGAGACAAAAAAAGAGAAACTCTGTTCACAAATTAGTAGAACTTATTACTTACAGTGATACCATTATATGTATGTGTATATATGTATATGGCGGCACGGTGGCGTAGTGGTTAGCACGTCCGCCTCACAGCAAGAAGGCCCGGGTTCGATTCCCGGCCTGGGCGTTTCTGTGTAGAGTTTGCATGTTCTCCCCGTGCTGGTGCGGGTTTGCTCCGGTTTCCTCCCGCAATCCAAAGACGTGCACTGTAGGTTAATTGGCCGTTCTAAATTGACCGTAGATTCTCTCCTGCAGCGGCACTGGAACCCAGTCGTATCGGCACTTGCCTTTCAATTGGATCCTTCCGGTGGCGCCGAGACAGGGGGGGACTTGCTGCCTGGGTAACAGCCTGTCCCTCATTACTCCCTACCCAGGCTCTGTGCACTGGGGAGTATCACCAGCCGGGATACCAGCCAGAGCACAGCCATGGTCCTTCGGGACTGACGGAGGCCTACCATATATGTATATATGTGTATATATATATATATACATACACACACAAGCTGATCACAACATAAAGAAAATAGTCTTTTGTGTTGATCTAATCTAAAATTGAAAAGGATTTTTTTACAGCACAATTTGACTCACATTTCAGGGTGAAAATATTTTTACAGCTTTAAGTCTGATGTAATATTTTTCTATTAGCTTTGCATGTTTTGTTTCACTTTTAATTGAATTTTCCAGACAACTTTATACTTTATCAAGGTTGCAGAGAGGCTGGAGCCCATTTCTGTGACTCCGTAAATACAGGGTACACCCTGAACAGCTTGGTAGACTATTACAAGGCCATAGCACACACCTACTGACACTCACATTCACACCAGGGGCAATCAAATTTTTTCAGTTAGCCTAATATGCATAGATTTGGACGACAGGACGAAATCAGAGCATCTGGAGGAAACTCACATAAACATGGGGAGAAAATACGTAAACCACAAAAATGACCTTGCAAGCATGAGGATCAAACCCAGAAACCTCTTGCTATGAGGCCAAAATGCTAACCACTATGCTACTGTTGTACCGCCTTGCCTATCGAGAGGTTAAAATATTTCCCATTCCACCTTTGCAAAGATCACCCTGTTAGATAATGGGATGTGTTAATGAACAGCAAATTTAAGGTATTGCAACAGATTTTATTACTTAAAATTAATTTAAGCTTTAACACAGTAATTCTGGACTGTAAATGCTAATTAGTTATCCTTATTTATCAACAGATTCAAGCCTACTGCTATTAAAAAGCTAAGTAAAGTGGAACAGTAATTGCATTGTGTACTAACCAGTCTTTTTAAGGCATCCGGTGGCATACTTTTTTTTAAAGCACAGTGGTGGCATGGTGGTATAAGGTGCTGGATCATTCATCCTAAGGTTTGTGGGCTCAAGTCCCACTCTCCACAAGGTTTTCACACCCCCACACCCAAATGCAGCTAATTGGTTTATGAAAGGCCAGCCATGTCTCTCATTGGCTATGGTGAGAGGCATGTAAAAGAACCATTGCTGACTTTGATCAAGAGTAGGCCGCATAGCCGTCAGTGTGTTTCTGTCCCTGCTAAGGGTTGTGTCAGGAACGAGGCATCCGACATAAAAACCTATGCCAAATCAAACATGCGAATCATTAATATGACTTCAATGAAGATGGAGGCAGATAATTTACTGTGTTAACCACAGGAACGGTAACAGCCCAAAGGAAAATATGCTTTTTTAAGCAAGGTTAGGTCATTATAATTTATAGTGTAAAACATTAAAATTCTTGGTTTTCAGCCATTTTAGTGTAGTTTAGCAGTAGGGTTGTCCTAGTAGAAGGTGTCTTCAGTATCATGTTTCTTGCAGATTATAACACACAGTATTTTCTTCTTGGAAGGCCCTATATTTTGGCTGCATCCACTTTGCTCTCAAAGCTGACCAGTTTCCCAGTACCTGCTTCTGAAAAGCATGCCAATAATGTAATGCTGCCATCACCATCCTTCAGTGTGAGTTTGGCACTATGAGGGTGATTAGCAGTGTTGGGTTTTTGCCAAACATATCACTTTGTGCCAAAAAACAAAAACAAAAAAACGTAATTTTGGCCACATAAGGCCGAGAACTTTATTCAGTCTTCAACATGCATTTATGCAAACTTAAAATAGGGTTCAGATAGGGTTCAGTACAGTTCAAAATTCTTCCATAAAGCCTAGAGTCATGGTGATACAACATTTTATCTATTTTCAATAACGGAATAAATGGTGTTTTACAGGATATTCAAACTTTGGGACATTTTTATAACTAAACCCTGACTGACCTTTTCTAGAATGTTACAGCCTCCAGACACCATGCAATGCTTTAATCACTTATAGCTTAATAGCACATAAAATTATGTGGCCTCTGATATGAGCGAGTAAAGATGCTTTACAATCACATTTAAAGGGTGCTGTTGTATTCATTTATTCATTCATTTACTGATCCGCTTCATCTTAATTGGTATTTTGGGGAGGCTGACACCCACCTCTGTCAACACTGCGCATGCGCCGAGTACAACCTGGACAGCTCGCTAGGCCATAGTATTGCAGAAACATGCTGATAGCAACTCAATTGCCTACTCTTTATGAATGACAGTAATGGTTCTTTTACATGCATTCATCGCAGACAGTGAGAGACATGACTGGCCTTTGATGACAGTTTGTTGCACTGGAGGGACAGCAGTGACAATTCAATGAGAGTGGGGCTTGAACCCCTGACCTTCGGCTCAGTAAGTCAGCACTTTACCACCTAGACACTGCCTGAGATTTTGTATAGCATAATTTATAAATGAATTAATCTTAAGTAATTTGTACTGTTCTTTATTGAACAATATTTATGCAAGACATTGTATGTTACACAAGCTATACAATAACCTCTCTATATCTCTGGCCACCTATCCAGGGTCTTGCCTTGTACCCTGTGTCTCAGAATAACTTCCAAGTTGATGACCAGTTAAAAAATGAATGAGTGATAAAAATGACCACTGGCTCCGATCAAAACTTTCGTCTTTAAATAATTGTCCCTGACATCAATAAAGTATTTTGATTCTTTCATTTAAATTGGTAATTCAAAAAAAAATTATAATATTTACAATAGTAATTATGTCTGCAACTCAGGACCAATCTCTAATTATTGTCTAGAATTAACATGGGCCTCACACTCATTTTAAATTAATGCAAATCATGTTGTCAACTAGAGTTTTTCGTTTGTTTGTTTGTTTGTTTGTTTGTTTGTTTTAGTTTAGCTTTTTTTTTTTTTTTACTGTTCTGTACCATACATCATTTTCAATTTATTTTAGAATTGATTTCTCATTAGATGGGAGAATTATCAGGAGTGACAACCTGGAAAAAAAAGATACTTGTTTATTGTTATTTCCCCCAGTTTCCCCGCTTGCTATTATTTCAGTGTGAGCGTAGATCAGTCGAATTCATCAGACACAGCAGGGCTTTCTAGCCATGCATCACATGTGTTTCTTAAGTCATCAAGGGGCCTTCTCACACTTCTGTGATCTAATCTTTCTCATTTTCAGTAGCATATTCCCTACAGAACACACCACTTATTTACATCCCACAAACATCCTTAACTTTCATTACACACACTCCAACACACCACATATCAGTTTATCTTCCTCAATAATCCAAAGCACTTAAGGCAGCAGCTGACTGCCAGGATGCTCTCTAGCCAAAAAAAGAACCTAGTCAGTATCATCTCTCAGAGCATTTTAACATCATGTTTAATTCAAGGGAACATGCTTTATTTATATCTCTTTTTATTTTTATTTTTCACTCAGTTTCACTCTCTGCCTGTCTTTTTCTCTCTATCCTTGTTGTATCAAAGAACTGGTGAGGCCTGACTGTGACATAGAAGGAAATCAAAGCTCTACCCCTCCCTTATGGTAAAGGCGAAGGCAAACACACACACACACACACACACACACACACACACACACACACACACACACACACACACACACACACACATACACACACACACACACACACACACACACACACACACACACACACACACACAGACACACACACACACATACACACACACACAAATCCTTCAAATCCTTCCTGGCCCTAACACCAGAAGAGTCATTTTGAGTTCTGCTTCTTGGCGTCTGATAGCATTCTCCATGGGCGACCGTGGAAGTCAGATAGGACCATCGGAGTTAAAAAAAAAAAAAAAAAAAAAAAACAAAAAACAAAAAAAAACCCTACCGCATGCATCTAGAACAGAGAGAGACACACTCAACTGTACACTCTCAAACCCCCACTACTCATCGACTCTCATACACTATCTCTCACACACACACACACACACACACACACACACACACACACACACACACACACAAACACAATCAAATGCATAGAAAGACATCAATAAAGGCTTATTATATTTGTTTTTGTTCTACACCACACCTTGTGACACACTATTTGACTAAAAGTATGCCAAAGCCTGACCATTATAGCCCCTGTGGACCTTCCCCAAATTGTTCTCACAAATTAGTAAGCAAGGAACGTATTTACATATTATGGTATTAAGACTGTGATACAATGCACAGAGTTGACCACATCTGAACATACATGCCCTAAAATGTATATATATTTTTTTTTAAAAAGTGATTATAACGTGAGGAACAACTCCATATTAATACCTATGGTTTTGGAATGGCTGCATGGGTTAGGAATGGGCACAACGGTGAGGTGCTCACAGGTTTATATTATGCTATGTTTGGCACATGATAGCAGCAATGTGTGAAAATATCAATATCATCTCTCTATCTATCTATCTATCTATTATATATTCTATCATTCCATTTCTGATGATCAGTCATGAAATGGCAACCTTGTAGATACAAGGAGGGATTTTGAGTCAAATGTACAGATAACCTACCATTACAGTTAATCTAACTTCTTGCTAGTGACCATGAACACCTGTGTGAGACACACGGTCTGTGCTAAAGGATTTCAGTGTTTGATCAGTCAGAGTAAAAACAAATGCCTAAGTGTCTGTCATAAAATAAAGCTCACACAATAAAGCTCAGCATATCAGTAATGGATAACACAAAACACAATTCAGTCCTACCCCCTTTCTTCCTTCCCTCTTTCTGAACTGCTCTCTCTGTCCCAATGTTCCAGTGAAATTAATTGAAATTTTCAGTGGTTGACCGTTGGCTCAGCTGAGTTGGCATTTAATAAAAACACTGACCTCTCTTTCATTTGCTGGAGAGCACTATCAATGGAGAAAGGGAGAAAGACAAGCCTAGCTTAGCTTTCTGAAAGCTATTGATTGGACCAAGTCTGTTGATAAGTGCAGAGAAATAAGTTTGTGAAGCATAAACGATAAGGTAAATAAAAGGGGATATTATTTATTATATATTATATTTTTTTTTTACCCAAGGGGAAAAAAGCCATAAAGAGGATGTCATGTATAGGAGCGCACACACACACACACACACACACACACACACACACACACACACACACACACACACACACACACACAGTGTTTCAGTGCCATCTATCTTTATTGTTGTTATTGAATACAGCAATACTTCACATGAAGTGTTATATACTAAAGCCCTGCGAGTTCGACTGAAATAGACATGCTGAATAATCTTTGCCCCTCAAGAGAACAGTTGTCATTCTGAAAACTCAAACTAACCTAAATGATATAATATCATTTTTAATGGCTTTTTGAAATTGAATTTGAAGACCACTTCAGCAGAAATTTACTCATTTGGTGGGTTGGACCAAATAACAGAGAAGAGGACTTCTGGTATCTGTCCAATTTGGCATTGTGTTCTACTTCGATTTTTTTTCCTCTGAGTAGATTATTATTCAAATTTCTTTTGGGACCAAAGGCAGGATATGGTCCAGAATCTACCTTCCCCTGAGCCAGATCATTCTAATTCATAACCCTTCAAATGAGTTATTGACTAAGGGATGCCCTGTGGCAGGGTGTGATGGGGGGGTGAAGACCTTGTCCTGCCTCCACTGCTTCCTCTCTCAGCCTCTCGTAAACTAAATAAAGATGATTGTGCTGGGTAACCAAGTTACAAGCAATTTCTCTCTCTCTCTCTCTCTCTCTCTCTCTCTCTCTCTCTCTCTCTCTCTCTCTCTCTCACACACACACACATTCTCTCTCTCTCTCTCTCTCTCTGTCTCTCTCTCTCTCTCTCTCTCTCTCTCTCGCTCTCACACACACATTCTCTCTCTCTCTCTCTCTCTCTCTCTCTCTCTCTCTCTCGCTCTCTCTCTCTCGCTCTCTCTCTCTCTCTCTCTCTCTCTCTCTCTCGCTCACACACACATTCTCTCTCTCTCTCTCTCTCTCTCGCTCTCTCTCTCTCTCTCTCTCTCTCTCTCTCGCTCTCTCTCTCTCGCTCTCAAACACATAGAATTTACTCTGCAAAACCACTAAAGTTTCTGAAGGTCTAAGTCACTACAATAAGATTTAGCTTTCATTTTTATACTATGACTATGGAAATGTAATATCTCTGCTTTGCAGGCTATTGAGGCTGCTCGACTTAATACAGTGTACATTTTTATTGATTTTTCAGCCTTGTGATGAACACTTTTTCAATTAATTAAAAAAAAAACATGTGCAACTGGTTTTATTGGCTTATATGTACAAGGACACAATTCACTGAAATATTAATGTTGAATTATACTTGCAAAACACATTTTAACATTTATTTAAATCAGATTTTGGGTTTTTTAAATCAATTTTTGTCCAACTTCAGGCCAACTTGCACTGTCTGCCAGGATGATTATATCTAGCATATGCTTTTTCAAAATACAGGTAAAGTCAGTGTGCAGTTCATCAGTTCATTTTCTGCAACCGCTTAATCCTAATTAGGGTCGCGGGGAGGCTGGCGCCCATCCCAGCCAACTTTGGGCGAGGGCAGAGTACACCCTGGACAGCTCGCCAGGCCATGGCAGGGCGGAAACACGCCGACGGCTTTGCAGCCTACTGTTGTCGAACGTCAGCAATGGTTCTTTTACATGCCTCACACCATAGACAGTGAGAGACATGGCCAGCCTTTGATAACCCAGTTAGCTGCCATGGGGAAGACAGTGACAACCTTGTGGAGAGTGGGACTCAAACCCCCAATCTTTGGATCAGTGATCCAGCGCCCTATACCACTAGACCACCACTGCCACAAGTCAGTGTGCAAATCTTTCAAAACTGACACTCATGCTGCATACATTTAAAGGAAAGTGCTTTCTTGTTCTAATTACAGTATATACGCTCACAGATACCGTCAATTGGTGAGGGTCACTCTGATTGGCTGAAAAGTGTTAAGAATTCACCTTCTGACTTATTTCCCTTGCACTACTATGCATCTGGAAAATAAGAACACAGGCAAAGCAATTACAACAAAGACTCCCTCAGCACTTTTGTATCAGCAACTTTTGTCACCTACCACTGCCTGTGCCTTCATGCAAAAAAAAAAAAAAAAAAAAAAAAAAAAAACCAAAGTGTCTCTAAAAGTGAAGTTTAATAATTTCTGAATAAGATCCAGGTTGTGTGTCTCCTGTTTGCAGGAAGAGTGTGACATCTCCATCATGTTGTCATTCAGAGCATCTTCTATGTTCTACTTGAGGGTTAAGCCAGGCTCATGTACAACAGACAAGGTGCAAAAACATTTTCTGTAATTGTGACCCGGTACAGTAGCTTTACTCCAATGCAGGTATGTCATACTAAAATAGAAGACTGCCAGTGGTTCTCACACACTTCTCATGAAAACCATATTACTGTATTTTACACTAAAACGTATCAAACTATTGCCGTTGTCTTTGAAGATTAAGCGTTTTTTGGGTTTTTTTGTTTTTGTTTTTGTTTTTTAGTAAAAGAATGCCATCTTAAAATGTGTTATCTGCTAGTAATTTGTTACTCTGTAGTAAGCTCGTTGGTGCACGAAATATTTATACATGTACAAGACTAATTGAACTGATCTGCTGTACTATTACCCACGTTAGCTCATATTTTAAGTGTAAAATGTGTGGGTGGATGCAAAGTGTGAACTCCTCTAAAGCTTCTTCAAATGCAATGCTGTGTGAATTGTATAAGCTGTAATTCGTGAAACGTTTTCAAGGAATAATTTAAAGATCAGAGAGTCTGTGCTTTTACTTCAATCTTCATGTCTTACTTGCAATTTCGTGCTACACTATTAGTAATTAACTGATGCCATTTATAAAAATGAAAATGAAAACTCTTTAGTATATACTGCATGAGAACAGTAGCATATGATTGGATGACTACCTCAGGAAAATTATCAATGGATTTTGCTGAATAATTCCCAAGATGGGATGTTGAGAATAGTGATATCTAACGAGCCTGGGGCAAATACCTGTTTTAATGAATAGTGCACAGGAAGATGAGAAACCTAAACAAGATATTTTTGTTAATTTTTACATTTTTTTAAGTATGACAGTGGCACAGGAGCTCCATGCACACATGGTGTTAAACGTCCAGCAGTCAGAGCAAAGCCAACTTACTCTTGTTGTAGCAACAGTAACAAATAACTCAAAAGGTCGCTATGAAGATGTGCAATTTTATTTAAACAATCGATGTTCTGAAACTCATTTGGAGGTGATTTAGTACAACATATAAACATAAAAAAACTCACTTTATAATAGCATTTTTTTTAACTCATGCAGAATTTTATAATATTATACTATGTGAGAGCGCAGGAAACTAAAACATTTATGGTTCATTGTTTTACATTTTTTAAGGAATTCAAATGATTCTGTCACACCTTACTCATCCACCACGTTGATTTAAACATTAAACACTCAGGGAAAAAAATACTAGAAGAGGCGACGAGTGATATGGAGAATTATTCAGATTGATTGGATGTTGAATGCCAAGGACAACACCCTCTGGGAGCTGAATAATTCTCCATATGGTACAAAGGCCAAAATCTATAATATATATATAGGTACTATATATTAAAGAAATAAATAATGCATTATATTCATTCATTCATTTTCTGAACCACTTAATCCTAATTAGGGTCGCTAAATAGCCTGGCACCCATCTCAGCCAACTCCAGGAGAGAGCAGATTATGCATTATACTATACAGTATATGCAAAATATTACAGCCTATTTAGTTTATCTGACATCAGTGATGGATAATTTGATTCACAAAAGAGCACCAAGAATTGTTTGACAGAGTTTCACCAATCAGTAATGAAGAAATATTACTACAGCCATACCTTGTCAAATTAATTTAATCCATTCCGAGGGTAAGCTCGTAAACCAAAAAGTTTGTTAGATAAAACAATTATTCTCATAAGAAATAACAGAAAACCAATTAATCCGTTCCAACCCCCTCCCAAAAACTCAAATAACCTGCCACAAATATGTATACTTGACCTATGATGTGGTGACCCCTGAAAAAAAAAGGAAAAAGCCAAAAGGAAAAGAAGAAGAAAAATAGATTAAAGATAAACATGGAAGAACAATAGATATTCCATAATAATAATAATAATGCATGTGCATTAACATTAATACTAATTGATGATAAATAATGATAAAATGAGAATAAACAATATGTCAACTAACCCTTCCAATCATCAACTGCAGCAAAGATGTCACGTGGGCAGGCAGGAGGTGGTGCACCTCAGAGGAGGAGGAGAAGGGGGGGAGAATTTTGTGCATGTGCACGCTACAAATGACAGTGAGGAAAGGCTTGTGTTGAGCCCCCATAAGGCCAATGCTTCTGAAATCGTGGGGTGTGCCCCCCCCTTGGAGGGATGTAGTGTGATGCCAGGGGGCGTATGACCCTGGGGAACATACTTTTTTGCCATACTGAACTAGAATTAAGTGTAACTGCTCATCCACTACAGTAGTTGGCAGTGGCACTCGTATTCTTGCACTATGGTGTAGGGAAAATGCACAGAGCAAATGGTATGAATTGTAGTAAGCACTATTTATAGTTGCACGCAGGGTGCTGGGGGGGGTGTGAAATGTTTTTTTTTCTTTCTAGAGAGGTCATCACAGAAATGAATTGAGAAGCACTGCACAAGTCGTTCTCTGAGCGCAGAGGAATACACATGGAAAAATACGAGGCTAATTGGCTTGGAAAAGCTATTTTCCCAGCAGAGCTCATAAATCAAAATTTTGCTCGTTAGATGGGGCAGATTTTTGGTGGGATCGAAGCTTGTATTATGGAAAATTTGTTATAAGGAACACTCGTAAGTCAAGGTATCACTGTATTTTCATCATCAGTTCATTTTCTGTAACCGCTTCATCCTAATTAGGGTCGCGGGGAGGCTGGTGCCCATCCCAGCCAACTCAGTGCAAGGGCAGAGTACACCCTGGACAGCTCGCCAGGCCATCGCAGTCACTGTATTTTGAATGGTATATAATATTTATTAACTCTGAAATAGCAAAACAATCAGACCAGAGGGTTCTCATATATATATATATATATATATATATATATATATATATATATATATATATATATATATATATATATATATATATATATGTATATATATATATATATATATATATATATGTTTGTATTTATGTATATATATATATATATATATGTGTATATGTGT
>CM045728.1:37442349-37659849 GCA_024760905.1 Plotosus lineatus
CTTCCTCTGGGCCTTCTGCCTGGTAGTTCCAACCTCAGCATCCTACTACCAATATATTCACTATCCCTCCTCTGTACATGTCCAAACCATGTCAATCTAGCCTCTCTGACTTTGTCTCCAAAACGTCTTACATGTGCTGTCCCTCTGATGTACTCATTCCTGATCCTATCCATCCTCGTTACTCCCAAAGAGAACCTCAACATTTTCATCTCTGCGTGCACGTGTCTGTATGTGTGTATTTATATTTTATTTACATCTTGTGCATTATTTTTGAATGTTTACTTGTTATTACAAGCATTTATAGCATTGAATATGTATTTATTGATATTATATACACATACAGATGTCAGGAGGGTTGATCCTACTTTGTGGAAATCGGCAGTCACGGGACCGCGGAAGGTGAGGGATCCCTGTATATATTTTAATTTGCATAAAGTTAATTCTGCAAAACAAAAAATGGGTATGCAACAGGAAGAAGGGTCAAATAATTTCATTTGAATATAATTTAATATTACTTCAATTTTAAATGGCCATCCTAAAATGTCTTTTTTTTCCTTTGGTAAATTCTTCAATGTTTAATAACTAAACCAGTCTGGTTCATTAAACCCATGAGTAAGTTGGTCTTTCAACTGGTATGTGGTCAAATACCACAGGGAAGAAAATACAGGTATCTTGACTTATGAAATTAATCTGTTCCGAAGGGAAGCTTGTAAGTCAAAATGTTGGTTAGATAAAACAAAAATTCCCATAGAAAATAATAGAAAACCAATTAATCTCTTCCAACCCCCTCCCAAACTCATATAACCTGACACGAACATGTATGCTTTGCCTAATATATTAAAGATAAACATCTAAAAACAATATATAATAATAATAATAATAATAATAATAATAATAATAATAATAATAATAATAATAATAAAAATAAACAAGTCAACGAGCCCGTGAAGATGTCACATGGGCAGGCATGAGATGGTGCGTAACCGAGGAGGAGGAGAATTTTGTGCATGTGCACGCTACGGATGCCAGTGAGGAAAGGCTCGTGACGAGCTCCCACAAGGCCAGTGCTTCTCAAACAGTGGGGCGTTGGGGGGGGGGGGGGGGTTCCTATAGGGGGCATCACAGAAGATAATTGAGACGTACTGCACAAGGCGTTCTCGGAGCGCGGAGGAATAAACGAGGAAGAGTACAAGGCTAATTGGCCCAGAGCTCGTAAATCGTTGGATGGGGCAGATTTTTAGCGGGATCAAAGCTCGTATCATGAAAAATTCATTATACAGGACACTCGTAAGTCAAGGTACCATGCACGATGCCTTATACTTTCGCAGTAGTTTTCTTTGTGCCTTTGAGACTCAGCAATTTCAACCTCCCCTGCTTTACCCTTATGTTCAAAACAAGCATATTATTTTCTAATTAATACTCAGTCTGTTGAATAATGTGAGGAAAATGCACGGCTTATGCATCAAAACACTCACGCACTTACAAAACTGTTTAATCCTACTAGGGTCACAGCGGAGGCTGAAGCCTATCTCAGCTGACACTGGATGAAGGCAGGGTACACCTTAAAAATCTCACCAGATCATTGCAGGGCCAACACCCACAACCACACATACTGTACTCACATCCACACCTAAGGGCAATCTGGAACAGCCAAGAACTGGGGAGGACACCAGAATACCTGGGAGAAACCCATATAAGCACAGGGAGAATATGCAAACTCTACACAGGAATGCTGCAGCCCAGGATTTCAGTACAGTGAGCCGGAAGTGCTAACCATGCCACCATGCTGGCCTCTGCATTACTTATTAGTTTATAAAATAGTTTGATTATGTACATTGCTGGTTTTTGAGATCTTCAGCCACTATAAAATCTCTAACTATGCTATGCAGCAAGAGAGAAACAAATATGCAGTAAGAAGTGCTTATGGTATGCCAAATTTTGAAAGATTTAAGGATGTAAACTTCAGTACTGGGGACCCACTTATTTGCACATGTCTTTTGTTGCTCATGAACAAATAATTCATGAGTTGGATCAGGTTGGCTAAGAGCAACATTATGATCCTGCACTGAAAATGAGGGTTATCCCTCAAGATACTTGGAGTTTAAATAAGGGTTGGAGTTGAACTGAGGAAAATTTACAGTGATGTGTGAAAGAAGCTGTGAATAGATCCAAATGCTTTATCTGTTCAAATTGACACTACAGAAGACTAGAGAGATTAGCTAGGCTGCATCACTTTATAGAACTGTTAAAGGGTTCTGTCTCTCAAGGGAAATCTTAAAGGTTCCATGGAGAAGCCCAGAACAGATTGCTCTGCATAAATCCCTTTTTCGATGCCCAAATCCTTAATGCATATGACCTTTTCAGGTCAAACTGGCCTTATTCCATATTTATATACTAAAAAAACCCTATGCTGGATTACTGGTGCACAGGTCAGGGGTTCAAGACCCACTGTCACCAGGTTGTTACTGCTGACCCACAGTAGTGCAGTTAACTGGGTTAAAAGAACCATTGATGTCACTGGTAAAGAGTAAGCCACTGAGTTGAGGCCATGCGAAGGCCTGGCAAGCCGTCCAGGGTGTGTTCTTTCATTTAACAGATTTGGCTGAGATGGGCGCCAGCCTCCCCCAAGCCCCTGATTAGGATTAAGTGGTTCAGAAAATGAATGAATAAATAGAGAACATGAATCGTGTGCTTGACTTATTTTGGCATTTCATCTTCTCCACTCAACACGAGCTACACCTGACTTTTTTTTTTTTTCCCCTGATTTTTATTGCATGTCTTACATTTGCAGCATTCTAATCCAAAACTTAAAACAGATTATAAGAGATGAAATACCAACTACTTTCAAAAACCTCACAATGACACAAAGAGATGAATTCATTCTATATCACATTACCTCCCTGTCCTGTTTGCATTTGTGTCTTGACTACACACACTTGCCAGTAGAGGCCTCAAGCATGAGCAGGGCTTTTGTGTGTCCTTACTGTTCCCCAAAACACAGATCTATTCAAGGTATCAAATATTAATTTGTGGCTGAAAGCCACAATGGCTTATGAATAGCACAGCCACTGGTAAGCAGGAAAAGAACCGACAAGGTTAATTATAAACCCTGGAACCCTTGGTGTTTTGCTAAGATTGTTTACTCCTCTTTTGTGAAAAGTAAAAGAAAACAACCTGCGCGGTCATGTTCAGTCCAGAGTCAGGCTGAACAGTTGTTGTGCTTTTTAAATTGGAAAAGCCCTAAACCGGCGCTATAGGCCGATCACTTTGACACTGCACATAATTAAAGTAAACCACAAGCTGCGCTGCAGAATTCCTCTGGGTGTGTTTGACAGAAAAATGATTGCACTAAATGAGAACCAAAAATAGAAGAACTTCATACACTGGCCTGGCATTGAAGTCTACAGTAGCTTCATGTACACACCATGTTCATAAACTCATTTCAGTTGGCTACATAATATTATGTTCTATAACTGGAAGAGTCAAAAGTTGTCTATATTTTTTAGTCTAAGCCCATTTGTTATATGACTTCCGGTGTGTACGAGCTAATGGTAACACATGAGCAGGAATAAAGCATGCCTTGAAGGGGTTGCTAATAGCAACATGCAAGAGGAAAAGCAAAGAGTAAAAAGAGTCTGCAATTTGGAGCATACTACACACACTTCTCTGAGACCAGCATTGCTATTACACTTTAAAAGATGAGAAATAATGATAAAGTGTCAAGAAAGAAAAGTAACTCCTGCCTTTTAAACTGCTTTTAATAACTCTGTAGGTCAGTAGGAACTCTGTGGGAGTTCTGAACTGCAGGATTAGCCTTGTTTCTTTTCAGAATACGGATTATAGTGGAACTTGAGTCAGAGACGTTCAACTTTATTACTGCATTAACTAACCGCGCGCGCGCGTGTGCGTGCGTGTGTGTGTGTGTGTGTGTGTGTGTGTGTGTGTGTGTGTGTCAAGGAAAGCCCAGCATGTGAAATAGTTGAAAATGCGAAATAGGCTAAATTCATCATTCAGCTTTATTACTGCATTAACTAACCGTGTGTGTGTGTGTGTGTGTGTGTGTGTGTGTGTGTGTGTGTGTGTGTGTGTGTGTGTGTGTGTGTGTCAAAGAACGCCCAGCATGTGAAATAGTTGAAGATGCGAAATAGGCTAAATTCATCATTCAGCTTTATTACTGCTTTAACTAACCGTGTGTGTGTGTGTGTGTGTGTGTGTGTGTGTGTGTGTGTGTGTCAAGGAACGCCCAGCATGTGAAATAGTTGAAGATGCGAAATGGGCTAAATTCATCATTCAGCTTTATTACTGCATTAACTAACCGTGTGTGTGTGTGTGTGTGTGTGTGTGTGTGTGTGTGTGTGTGTGTGTGTGTGTGTGTGTGTGTGTGTCAAGGAACGCCCAGCATGTGAAATACTTGAAGATGTGAAATAGGCTAAATTCATCAATTAATCGATTGATTTCTGAATTAATCTTACAGAAGAGTAAGGCACGCGAGGGTGGCATACAAGTACAACCTGTTACAACCAGTGCATGGGGAGGACAGCAACACGTGAACTTGGAAGCACCGCAAACTGTGGCGACCAAAACAAATCGCCGTCACGTTGAGTATTTACTTCGAAAAGCATGCGCTTACCGAATCTTAAAACGTGTGGCATCCCACGAGAGTATCCCACACACAGCAGAAGCAGAAGTAGGATCTTGACAGATCGCCTGAACCTCGCATGACTTATCAGCGGGGAAGTAATCTTCATGGTGCCTGCAATGTCCAGCGTTTAATTCCTTTGGATTGCAAAACTCCCCACAGATTTTGCTCTTTAGTCGTCTCGGAGGAATGAAGGCCGGAGCTCAGAGATCACGGCATGGTCAAGGAGGAGTAGCGCGCTCGAGTCCCGCATCCGTTTCAAGACAAGCGCCGTGTGTCCTTCCTTCTCAATGCACCAAGGAGCAGACTTCCGACTCAGCAAGCGGCGGGCCATCCATGTCAAGCGGCACAAGTTTGTGCGAAATCCATGCGCGGAGAGCCTGAAACAGAGCAATGCAAAGCAAAGAGGAGATTCAACCACGAGTCGGGTAAACTGGCGCGGATTGCGCGAGGTGAAGCGAAAGCTTTGTGCCTGAGCTCCGCTCGACTAATGCAGACGCTGTGCTGCACTGCTGCGCTCGTTTTCTGACGTCGAGTCGAGATCAGCGGCGGCATGAGAGACACAGCGGGACAGCATCGGACATGCCGAACTGCCGCCGCTCACCACATATCGATCCGCCCCGATAAATCAGCTCGAAACACGGCTCTGTCCTGCCGCGTCGCCTGCCACCGGCCATCCTCGGTAATCTCACACATTTTCTCATCAGATGTGGCCCCGTGAATCTAATGTGTCGTAAAGCTATAAAAATCGATCTGTGGATTTTGGACTATAGCCTCGACCTCGTAAACAGATTCAGAATAAAAATCAAAGCAAAAAAAAAAAATAAATAAATAAATAAATAAATAAAATCAACAGTTTGGATCAAGGTTGTTGTGTTGGCCCTGGAGACTTTCGGCTATAAACCACACACAGCACACGCACGTTGTTCTGAATGTTGAATAAATACCCCCGTCTAGTTAATAAAGCTCATGAATGATTATTCATTCATTCATTTTCTGAACCGCTTAATCCTAATTAAGGTCGTCCCTCTCAGCCAACTAACTCTAGGCGAGGGCAGAGTACACCCTGGACAGGTCGCCAGGCCATCATAGGGCAGAAACACGCCGATGGCTATGCAGTCTGCTCTTGACACAAGTCAGTAATGGTCCTTTTACATGACTCTCACCCTAGACAGTGAGAGTCATGGTCGTCCTTTCATAGCCCAGTTAGCTACACTGGGGAGGGACAGCAGTGACAACTGTTGACAGTGGGGCTTGAACCCCCATCCATCACCTGACCAACCGGGCTACCACTGCCCCAGTGAATGACTAATTATAGGAAATAAAGAGTAAAACCTACAGTAAAGCAATGTTCATAAGAGATGAATAACGGAATAATATTTATTTTCGTGCTCACACTTTTAAGCCTTTATGCTTTCAAAAATTCAAAAATTCAAAAATTGTGTGTGTGTGTGTGTGTGTGTGTGTGTGTGTGTGTGTGTGTGTGTGTGTGTGTGTGTGTTTAATTGCCAATACATGTACTTGACCTGACCGGTTTACTGGGAGATGAAAAGTTGGCCTTCGGCTATAGAAAACAACAAGCTAGCATTACAGCCTTCCTGACCTTGTTTTACATGTATCATTAGGATATGTGGGGTTTGAGTTTTAAAATAAATAATGACATTAAAATATGGTGTAACAGTGCAGACTATTTATTTAAACTATCCATCGATTTTTGACATCGCCTCAAAGCAAGGTGAAAGGCTGAAGGGATTTCAGCACCATAGACAGCGATCGCGAGGCCTTCCAGGAAGACCCAAGATCTTCACAACAGAGACAAGTTACGCACAAATTATTGTGTTTTTAACCATGTAAATATAAAATATACTCATAAACCACCCAGTAACTTAACCATATCCAACCATATCGCTTATTAACACTGGCCTATTTCTGTCCGCGTCAGGAACATGGATATAACTGGGAGAGGATTTTTCAGCTGTTTTCTTCGTTGTCGATCGACATTTTCTGCTTGGAGTGGATGTGAACAGTAGTCTGAGTGTTGATTTATATTAACAGGAACTGTAAATCTGCACTGTTATCAGTCGTCAATGCTCCTGGGTGTCATTTTATGGTTTTGTTTTTCTGGGGTTTTTTTTTGTTTGTTTGTTTGTTTGTTTTGTTTTTGGGGTTTTTTTTGTTTGGGGTTTTTTTTCCCCATATTACTTTTATACCGCCTGCAAACCTTGCATTTAATGGTTTAAATGGCTATTTGATACATGTGGTATTCGAAACTACACAGCTTCAAGCTTATTATTAATAGCACAGGGACATGAAGCATTTAAAAGCCGCCCGTTTACATGTTTGCTCGTTCTCCTAATGCGCCTTCTATCTCCCTCGAGTAATGAAGTTTTTGACTGCTTAAAATTTAACACTTAAAAAATTTCAAAAAGAGTGAAGATTTTCTTCAAACTCGCCAGAGAAGAAAAAAAATCACAGCAATGCCTAATTCAGCTCTCTGTTTTCATACAGACAGTGGGAGCGGTGGAGGAACGGACTCTTTGAAGCGTCTATAAATTATACCTGTTTTGGGGGGGGGGGGGGCACTTGGCACACCCGGCACACTACTCTTATCCCACCTATAATGGCATTTTGTCTTACATCAAACTCCCCTCGCTACCGACCAAATTAAAAGCGCACATTTTAGTTTCATTTCCGGCCAGAAGTCTTCATACTCATCGCCTTTGACCTCATGGCCAAAAAAAAAAAAAAAAAAAAAAAACTGTCACATTATTATTTTTTATCAGCTTTATCTGAATAGCTATGCTAAGTAACAGGGAAGTGACATATGTGCCTATAGGTTTAGTTTTAGCTAAATATAAATGGGTAATTTAAGCCGAGCCGTGCCGGTGCGCTGACAGTCTGAATGCTATGCTGGGCTTTTGATCACACCGCGTTTCTCTACTGATGGGGTTTGTTGAGGGGCGTGTGAATGGGGGTGTGTTGGGAGATCACCAATTCAGGTACACGCAGTCACGCAACACTGGTTATTAACTATCAATCATAGCTGTCCGAGCTATTTAACACGTCATCACGAAGAGAAATTTTCTGATCTAGTTTAGAAGTTGAAATCTCATTTAAGTGTGCGTCGTTTTTAAGAAAGGTTTTAAACCGCAACATGACTCACAAGTTACTGGATCGGAAGGGCGGCATTCACATGTGTAAAATTTCACTGCAATTTTTTTTTTTTTTTTTTTTTTGGTAGGTTTCACACACACAAAAAATATAGCAATTCTTGGAGTTCAAGCCGAATTAATAACGGGAAAGGATTAGGCACTTACCTGCTTTTGGCAGATGCAGCGCGAGCTGGAGAGCAGTAACAAAGCCGGGAGGAAGTAGTTGAGCTGTTCCGTTGGAGCGGAGAGGAAAGCGCGCGCTCAGGCTGCTCTCTCCTCTCCGCGTGCGGCCCGTGGACAAGCCACGCCCCCTGTTGGCCAAAGCGCATGCTGCTTAAAGACACGCGCAGACTATTCGGGGTGCGACGCATCTTCCGGGTGTCTTATTCTGAAAACAGCACAATTAATACAGATGTTTTCCTCTACGTGTCTTTTTTGGGAAAAAATTTAATGGGATGCCAGATTTTCCCATTTTATATAAAGGGTGGGATTTTTTTTATTATTATTATTACCGATCTGCATTATTACTCTTTATGAAGACAGTAGTGGCTCAAAGGGTTAAGGATCATGGTTATCAGGGTTCGATCCCTTACACCCCTAAGCTGCCACACCCTCAATCTTATCAGCTCTATATATCCATATCTTCCTCATTATAGTGTGGAGAAGATGTGAAGACGGAGACGTTTATTATAATAGTGTGATATTTAACTATACTCAAGGAGAGAGACAAGGGTAACTCAGTGTATAGCCCCTAGTATTAAATTAACACCCAGATGTTAATGAGTCCAACTGAACATATATAAACACTGTAGGGTGCTAATTCTACACTCTCGATATGAATTCAACACTTGCTGTTTTGCTGTGTGAGACAGAGGACAAAAAGGTCACTGGGCATTGGCGTGAGAGACCCTGACTGCAGTTGTTCTCAGTTGTTCATTTGTTAAACCAGTTACTACTATTAGGGTCGAAGGAAGGTTGGAGCTAATCTCAGCTGACACTGGGCAAAGGCAGGGTACACCCTGAATAGCTCGCCAGACCACAGACACAACCAGGCACTCTCACAATCACACCAAGGGACAATCAATGATGTTCAATTAAATAATCTTGTATGTCTTTTTGTCTGTAGGAGTAAACTTGAGTGTCCAGAGAAAACCCTTACAAGCACAGGGAGATGAAGAAAACTACACAGAAACGCCTGGGCCCAGGACTCGAACCCAGGACCTTCTTGCCGTGATGCAGACATGCTAACCACTACATGATCATGTCACCTGGGTTTTAGTCAGCTATAGTAACTTGTTTCTTGGTGAAAAATAAATGGCAAGGCACATTTGATCCTTACTGCTAAGAACCGCATTGTTTGATGAAGTTCATTGTTCCTTTCAAGTTTGCAGTGCTTGAGAACGGGTAGTTTTTCATGGGTTTGCAGCAGGTATGCTCCCTACCTTGAACCTCAGGTTACTCTCTGTGTGGAGTAACTGTGCATGTTCTCCCAGTGTCCTCATGGGTGTTCGCAGGGTTCTTAGATTTCTTCCTACCCCCCCCCAAAAAAAAAATACCAGAAAATGCACTGGCTACACTAAATTGCCTACAGTTTGAATGGGTGTATCTGTGTGCGCATCACGTATGGGATGTGTTTCCACCTGACACACACTGTTCTCAGAACTGGCACCATCTTTACCATGACCCTGATTAGGATAAAGTGGTTACTGAACATGAACATACAAATGATGTAAGTGTATCTAAGGAGAGACACGGAGAACTCATTTAAACCCAGAAGATTCAAATTGGAAAGAGCAGTGCTCTGCTGTGCATTGGGTTGGTAAAAGCACTCTAAGAGGTGATAACAAATAATTAGACCTCCTTAAGAACAGGGCTGCCTTTATATTTGTTGCTTCACAAAGAGCAAGTGGCCACATGCTATAAAAAGCATTATTGACTTCATATATTCTCTACAGTTTGGCACAACAATGATTATTTCATTCATTAATTTTCTAAGCCACTGAATCCAGTTTAGAGTATCAGGAAGGTTGACACCCAGTTCAGTCAACTCTGGGCAAAGGAGTACATCCTGTACATCATGAACAGCTCACCAGGCCATTACTGTTTTATATATATATATATATATATATATATATATATATATATATATATATATATATATATATATATATATATATATATATATATATATATATATATATATGTGTGTGGATATGTGTGGATATATGTGTATATATATATATATATATATATATAAATATATGTATATATATAAACATATACATACACACACACACATACTTTCATGTGTTTTTCTTTTATTTAAGTAAAGGAATTCAAATTTCCTGAACAGCTGACAAAGTGTGCAAAAAGGAAAGAAAAAAGAGAGGAAGAAAGGGAGGGAGAGAGATGGTGGGAGGCACTCTCTTTGCTTCTTTCGTCTCTTTAATTACAGCCAGTCTTCCATATCGAAGAGGAAATTAATTATTCACCTAATCTGCCGGAGGAAGTAATACCCAACCTGCAAAACAGACACACACACACACACACACACACACACACACACACACACACACACACACACACGCACACACACACACACACACACCACACACACACGCAGGCAGTGCAACAAACACCAGCACATGAAAGAAACTATGAGCAAGTTCCTCTTCAGCACCTGCTTACACAGCAGCCAAACAGGGATGTAAAGTCAGCTGGATTAACTCTGAAACAGATTAAGTGGCATACTAAACAGGCCTAAGTGCAATATTTTAACATATGAATGATGTATGCAGAATTGAAAACACTGTGAGAATAGTTGATTATTACACTACTTGAACTCCAGATTCATTCATTCAATCATTTTCTGAACCTATTCTGATCCTATTTAGGGTCGCACGGAGGCCCATCTCAGCTGACTCTGGGCAAGGGCAGAGTACACCCTGGACAGCTCATCAGGCCATCACAGAACAGAAACACGTCGACGGCTATGCAGCTTGACAAAAGTCAGCAATGGTTCTTTTACATGCTTCACACCATGGACAGTGAGAGACATGGCTGGCCTTTGATAAGCTAGTTATCTGCACTGGGGGGACAGTGATAACACAATGATAGTGGGGCTTGAACCCCCAGCCTTGGGATCAGTGATCTAGCACCTTACCACTAGGCCACCACTGCCCCAACTCCATATACAGAAATTTTCAAAAATATTTTTGATATTTTGATATTTTTATGAGGCGGCACGGTGATGTAGTGGTTAGCTCATCTACCTAACAACAAGAAGGTCTTTGGTTCGATTCTCAGCTCGTCTGTTTCTGTGCAGAGTTTGCATGTTCTCTCTATGCTGTGTGAATTTCCTCCGGGTATTCTGGCTTCCTCCCATAGTCCAAAAACATGCATAGCAGGTTAAAGCCGTTGCCCAAAAGTGTTTTATTCCACTTCAACTGTATTCATTTGCAAGCAACAACACACAGCAATTAAAGAATGATGTCATACTTTTTTCCATCTGATGGACTGGTGTCTCATGTAAGACATTATCCACTCTGCACTCAATGTTGTCAAAATAGGCTCATGAATCCCATGACCCTCAACAAAATCAGTTATGATCAATGAATGTCATATGTTATAGCTCCATTTAATGTTGTGGACTGTATACTGTGAATAGTTGTCATCTAAATATTATAAACTGTCCTCCTTCACCGGGTTTTATTCACTAAATCATTGTGTTAATTTGCAACCGGAAAAAACAAAACTAATTGATTCTTATGACTTACCCATTGTAGAACTTTTTTTGCTGTTACAAAAGACTGACATTGGAGACTCCTTCAATAAATATGAAACAAATACTGACAGTTCATTCACTCATTCATTCACTTGACAAACTGTACTCCTATTATGGTCACGGGAAGGTGGGGTAAAGCCAGAATAACTCACCAATCAATTTCAGGGCTAACAAAAACCCAATGGATTGTATTCACACTCACACCTAGGGGCAAACTGGAACAGCTGGTTAACCTAGTATGCATGCCTTTGGGCTGTGTGAGGGAACTGGAGCACCCAGAGGAAACCCACACAAGTACTGGGAAAACATGCAAACTCCACACAGTAATGCCCTCACTGAGTCTGTGGCTCAAACTATAGACTTCTTGTCGTGGGGATGTGGTAACCACTAGTAAACTGTGCCACTGCATTACAGACAGTCTCAAATATAAATACAATAGTTATACTGTAACTTAATATATTATACATTGTCATTTATTAATCCATTTTTAATTATGATAATGCAGAGTGCCTGTCACACCAGCCCCTACAAATAAGCTATGGTTCAAATTAGCTTGGAGGATGGTAGGTTTTTCTTCAGTCTCCTCTTCAGAAAGTAAAATATGTGTTCAGCTAGCTTGAGGTCTGACTCGGCCTGTCTGAAATCATCTTCTATTTACCCTGATGTCTTTGTTGTGTTGGCGGTGTCTTTTGGATGATTGTCTTGCTGAAAAATAAGGTTCATCCCAATTAGTTTGGATGCATTTCTCTGTAAATTGGCAGCCAGAATGTTTCTGTAGTCTTTTGAATTCATTCTGAGTTACATCAGCAATAAAAAAAACACTCAGCTTGTTCCAGAAACAGCCATACAAGCTCAAGCCATAACACTACCTTCAACGTCTTTGGCCAGGTCATTTTATTCTTCATATGTTAGCCTTTTTATCACTTTGAAAGAGATTTGTCTTTGTTCCAAAACTTTTGTAGCTTATTTATTTATTTCTTTATGAATTCCCATAAGGCTTCCTTATTCTTAAAGTTGATAAGTGGCGTGCATGTTGTTCTTATGGCCTCTACATTTCTGTTCTCCATATTTTTCAGATGATTTGTATTGCTTTCTTTCCTGTGAACGCTGCTGGTGATGTCCGTGGCTGTGTCTTGCGGGTTCCTCTTCATGGCTCGTATAATGTTTCTCTCATCAACCACTGTTGTTTTCCTTGACTGATGTGTTTAATGGAAGGTTGTAAGGTACCTGTGCTGTCTCTCTTTTTCAGGACATTCCAAATTGCTGTACTGGCTATAGTGCTTGTTCTCAGATTTATTTCCCCTCTTTTTCAACCTTAGAATGGCTTGATATTCTCTTTCAGAGAGCGGCCAGGTCTCCATTTGGGTTTATCCCTTTTGCCGTCGCCACTCACCTCGCTGCCGCGCCCCCGCCCCCTCACACTTCACTTTCCGCTGCGGCAGCCGCGCCAGCACCAGCTATACCACCAGCTATACCCCCCGCGCACCGAGAACCACTCATCCCCACGCCAGCCAGGTATTCGGGCGTGATCAGCTAGTGCACACAATTCCTTCACCAGTGTTCGCTCGTCTTCAGCCAGCAGCCGCTCACATACTCCACTGATCAAGCAAAAACTGCCTTCATCATGAGCCTACTCACAGAGCAAGCCTCGTCCTGGGCTCTAGCGGTTGCCACCCATACCCTGGAATTATTCTCCCAGTTAGACCAGCATGCGAGAAATGAAGAAAGTTTTCGATCATTCGGCGAAAGGGGAGGAGGCGAGCTCCCAGCTCCTACGATTTCAGCAAGGTTCACAGTCAGTGGCGGCATACACCATCTGATTCCGGATTCTCGTCATTGAAAGTGGCTGGAATGACCCCGTGCTTCGGGAGACTTTCCTGCAGGGGCTCAATGAACGGCTGAAAGACAAGCTCGTGGCCCAAGACAAGACAACTACTCTGGAGGAGTTAATCGCCTTGTCTACCAGACTGGGCAACCGGCTGAGAGAGAGGGACAGATCCCGGAAGGGGGCCCCGCCTCGAACTCACTCGCCATTTCCCCCTCTGAGGGAGGATGACGCTCAAGAGCCTATGCAGGTGAACTGCACCAGACTGACGGCTGAAGAGAGGCACCAGCGACTGGCCAACGGTCTCTGTATCTACTGCGCTGAGAAGGGCAATTACCTCACCCAGTGCCCCGTGTGGCAGGTCCCGACAGCTATGAGAGGATCCTCCACGACACCTGGAAAGCGCCTGAAAGTTCAAGGTACGCTACACTCCGTGCAACACTCTCATCCTGTAGACGTAGTTATTGACTCAGGCGCTGACGCTAACTTTATCAATCCGGGGATGGTTGAGCTCCACAACCTGCCCGTGTATGAACTCGAGACCCCCAAGGAGGTAGTGGCCATAGATGGCTGACTCATCGCTCGAGTCACACAGAAGATCAAGCCAGTGAAGCTCACTTTGTCCGGTAACCAACAGGAATATTTGGAACTGTTTGTTCTCCCTGCCTCTCTCTCTCTCCCCTAGTGTTGGGGTGGCCATGGTTGCAGACCCACAATCCCCACATTGACTGGCGCACCCTCACCATACGCAGCTGGGGTGACTACTGTCTGCAACACTGCCTAATGGCGGTCGTACCCTTCCAAGCTTTATGAACCCTGGTCGACCTGGAGGATCTGGATGTAGCCGGCGTGCCAGAAGAATATCACGACCTGCAAGAGGTTTTCAGTAAGGACCGGGCTTCTTCCTTACCTCCTCATCGACCGTACGACTGCGCATTTGATCTACTCCCAGTTTCCACGCTCCCTTCCCAGTGACTATACAATCTCTCTAAGCCGGGGAAAGACTCCATGGAGGCATACATTAACGAGTTGCTGGCTGCAGGTCTCATTCAGCCCTCATCTTCCCCAGTAGGTGCGGGATTCTTCTTCGTCGAAAAGAAAGACAAGACCATGAGACCTTGTATCGATGACACGGGCCTGAACCAGATCACCATCAAAAACAAGTACCCTCTCCCCCAATCGATTCAGCCTTCACCCCTCTCCACGATGCTACCTTTTTTTTTTCCAAACTGGACCTGAGAAATGCCTACCACTTAATCCGAATTCGAGAGGGTGACGAGTGGAAGACGACGTTCAACACGCCCCTGGGGCACTTCGAATACCTGGTCATGCCATTCGGACTAACCAATGCCCTGGCAGTTTTCCAAGCTCTGGTCAACGATGTGCTTAGGGACATGCTGAACCGCTTTGTATTCGTATACTTGGACGACATTCTGATCTTCTCTAGAGACCAAGACGAACATCTACGCCACGTGAGAATGGTACTAAAGAGGCTCCTGGAGAACAGATCGTTCATTAAGGCAGAAAAATGCGAGTTTCATGTCCCCTCAGTCTCTTTCCTGGGGTTCATCATGGAGAAGGGGCAGATAAGACCCGATCCGGCGAAGGTGAAGGCAGTGGCAGAGTGGCTGACTCCAGAGACGCGGAAACAGCTGCAGAGGTTCCTGGGGTTCGCAAACTTCTATCGCTGGTTTGTGTGGGACTACAGCTGCCTAGCAGCCCCCCCACACACAGACACAGTTGACATCACCCAAGACCCTGTTCCAGTGGTCCCCAATGCCCAGGTGGCGTTTGACAGGCTGAAGGCTAAATTTGTCCACGTGCCCATTCTGATCCACCCGGACCCCTCACTGCAGTTTGTGGTGGAAGTCGACTCCTCAGACTCAGGGTTGGGGGTGGTCCTGTCCCAACGGTCTCCCACAGACCAGAAGCTACACCCGTGCGCCTTCTCCCATCGCTTGTCCCCAGCGGAACAGAATTATGATGTTGGGAATCGCGAGCTGCTGGCGGTGGTCTTGGTGCTCCAGGAGTGGAGGCTCTGGCTGGAAGGGGCAGCCCACCCCTTTATGGTCTGGACCGACCATAAAAACCTATCCTACCTCCGTACAGTCAAGAGGTTGAACTCTCGTCAGGCACGATGGTCACTCTACTTGAGGAGGTTCAACTTCACACTAACATACCAACCCGGCCCCCGCAATACAAACCCAGACGCTCACTCTAGACAGTTCTCCTCGGGTGAAGACACTACCATAGAGACCATCTTGCCCTCCTCCTGCATACTTGGAGCAGCCCAATGGGAGGCATAACAGCTAGTTCGGGACGCCCATCAGGGGGAGCCGGAGCCCGTCGGGTGTCCCCAAGGTGGACTATATGTTCCCTCGCTGACCAGAACCCCAGTACTCCAGTGGGCTTACTTCTCAAAATTAGCCAGCCACCCCGGAGCCCACCGAACGCTCTTCCTGCTCCGACAACGCTTCTGGTGGCCAACGATGGAAGCTGACACCAGGGAGTTTATGGGAGCCACCTGTGCCCGGAGCAAGTCCTCCCATCGTGCACCCACGGGCCTCCCCAACCCGTACCCCATTCCCCATCGCCCCTGGTCGCACATTTCAGTGGATTTTATCACAGGTTATCACAGGTTTACCGCCTCTGAGGGAAACACTGTTATCCTGACAGTAGTGGACCGGTTCTCCAAGGCGGTTCACTTCGTCACCCTACCCAAACTCCCCTCGGCAATGGAAACAGCGGGCCTCCTAGTCCAACACGTCTGTCGCCTCCATGGCATCCCCCAGGACGTCGTTTCAGACCGGGGCCCCCAGTTTGCATCCAGAGTTTGGAAGGCGTTCTGCGAGACCTTGAGAGTCTCCTGCAGCTTGGTCTCTGGCTACCTTCCTCAGTCGAACGGGCAGGCGGAACGCACGAATCAAATCCTCAGATCCTCCCTGCGCTGTGTCGCCTCCCGCCTCCCAGCCTCCTGGGCCATACACCTCCCATGGGTCGAATACGCAAACAATTCTCTGATCTGCACTGCCACCGGGATGTCCCCCTTCATGGTGACTAATGGGTTCCAGCTCTCCCTGTTTCCCAGCCAGGAGGTCGAAGTGGCCGTCCCATCGGTCCAGGCACAGTTTCACAGAGCACACTGGGTCTGGAAAGAAGCACGGGCTGCCCTGAGACGAACAGTGGCCCAAAACCGGAGGATTGCCGATCATCACCGAACCCCGGCACCTCCCTACACGGTCGGGCAACAAATGTGGCTCTCCTCCCGGGACCTGCCCCTGCAAGTCGACTCCAAAAAACTGTCTCCCAGATACATTGGGCCCTATGTAATAGAGAAAATTATAAACCCCAGCGCCGTCCGACTGAGACTCCCACCCTCACTCAAGGTACACCCAGTATTTTATGTTTCCCTAATTAAGCCTGTGATAAAAAGTCTGCTCCACCCCCTTGATTGGCTGTTTTAAAGTAACACTTTACTTTACTTTAAAAATTTAAAGTAACTTGGTATAAATAAGTGACTTATTTGAAATTAATGTTGATATTATTTGATATTATCTTACAATGTTATGTTTATAATAATTGATTTAGGGGTGTTTGAGATATGGTAATGGTATTTGTGGATATATAGTACAGTATGAGCGTCATACGTCATACGTCACTGTAACAACTTACGTTTACTTTCAACTTAACGTTTGGCTGTCTGGAACCAATTAAAAATGTAAGTCTGGGAGCGCATATATATATATATATATATATATATATATATACACAGGGATCCCTCGCTGCTTCACGCTTTAATTCATGCGGCTTCAGTGCATTCCGGTTTTTCAAAAAAAATAGGAGTAAATTAAGGAAGATTAGGTGTAAAAGTTAAGGAAAATGACCAAAACAAGGCCAACTATGCAAAATAAATAAATAATAAAAATAAATATACAAATCCAAAAAAACAACCGAAAACCTCCATCAAAATTCCTTACATTTTTATGTCAGGTGCACATCTGAGTGTGTGCACGCACCTCTGTGTGCACATGCGGGTCTGTATGTGTGTGTATTTATATTTTATTTACATCTTGGGCATTATTTTTGAATGTTTAATTGTTACTGTCAGCATTTATAGTGTTGAATATGTATTTATGGATATAATGTACACATATACATGTCGAAGAAGGAGAAGTGGAAGGCGTGTCCGTAGGCAGAGAGGAAAGAGGAAAGGCATGAGTCTCGGACTGAGAGGAAAGACTTTGAATGTTGGAACTATGAAAAGAAATGATAGAGAGCTGGCTGACATGATGCAGAGGAGGAAGGTGGAAATAATGTGTGTCCAGGAGACCAAGTGGAAAGGTAGCAAGGATAGACGCTTAGGAGTAGGGTTTAAGCTGTTTTATCATGGTGTGGATGGGGAGAGAAATGGAGTGGGAGTCATCTTGAAGGAGGGATTTGTCAAGAATGTTCTAGAAGTGAAAAGAGTGTCAGGCAGAGTGATGAGTCTCAAGTTAGAAATTGAAGGTGTGATGTTCAATGTTGTTAGTGCTTATGCCCCACAGGCAGGATGTGAGCTAGATGAAGTGATGCAGAGTACCCCCAGAGGTGAAAGAGGGGTCATTGGTGCAGACTTCAATGGACATGTTGGTGCAGGAAACAAACAAGGACTAGGAAGTGATGGGCAGGTTTGGTATCCAAGACAGGAACACAGAAAGACAGATATTGATAGGTTTTGCAAAAAGGATGGAAATGGCTGTGGTGAATACTTTCTTCCAGAAGAGAGAGGAGCATTGGGTGACTTATAAAAGCGGAGGTAGGAGCACACAGGTAGATTACATCTTGTGTAGGCCATGTAATTTTAAGGAAGTCAGTGACTGCAAAATAGTAGTGGGTGAGAGTGTTGCCAAACAGCATAGGATGGTGGTGTGCAGGATGACGCTGATGGTGAGGAAGGTGAAGAAGGCAAAGGCAGAGCAGAAGACAAAGTGGTGGAAGCTGAAAAAGGAAGAGTGTCGTGTTGTCTTCAAGGAGGATTTGAAACAGGCTTCCAGATGACTGGACAACTAGAGCAAATGTGATCAGGGAGACAGGTAGGAGAGTACTTGGTGTGTTCTCTGGAAGGAAAGTAGATAAGGAGACTTGGTGATGGAATGAGGAAGTGCAGGAGTGTGTACAAAGGAAGAGGTTAGCTAAGAAGAAGTGGGACATAGAGAGGACTGAAAAAAGTAAACCGGAGTACATGGAGACACAGTGTAAGGCGAAGGTAGCGGTGTCAAAGGCCATACAGAGGTCGTATGATGACTTGTATGATAGTTTGGACAATAAGGAGGAAGAAAATGATTTCTACAGGTTGGCAAAGCAGAGAAATAGAGATGGGAAAGATGTGCAGCAAGTTAGAGTGATTAAGGACAGAGTGGGAAATGTATTGACTGATGACAGAAGTGTGCTGGGAAGATGGAAAGAGTACTTTGAAGAGCTGATGAATGAGGAAAATGAGAGAGAAAATAAAGCATACAAGAGCTGACTGTTGAGGACCAGGAAGTAACAAAGATTAGTAAGGGTGAAGTGAGAAGGGCATTGAAGAGGATTAAGAGTGGAAAGGCAGTTGGTGCTAATGACATACTGGTGGAGGTATGGAAGTGTCTAGGAGAGGTAGCAATAGATTTTCTGACAAGAACATTCAAGAAGATTTTAAAGTTAGAGGATGCCGGAGGAATGGAGAAGTGTGCTGGTGCCCATTTTTAAGAATAAGGGAGATGTGCAGAGTTGTGGCATCTACAGAGAGATAAAGTTGATGACTCATACAATGAAGTTATGGGAAAGAATAGTTGAAGCATCAGCATTTGTGACAACAGTTTGGTTTCATGTCAAGACAGAGCACCACAGATGCAGTGTTTGTTTTGAGGATGTTAATAGAGAAGTACAGAGAAGGTCAGAGAGAGCTGCATTGTGCCTTTATGGATCTGGAAAGCATATGACAGGGTGCCGAGAGAGGAACTGTGGTATTGTATGAGGAAGTCTGGAGTGGCAGAGAAGTATGTTAGAGTGGTGCAGGACATGTATAAGAGATGTAAGACAGTGGTTAGGTGTGCTGTCGATGTGACAGAAGAGTTCAAGGTGGAGGTGGGACTCCATCAAGGGTCAGCTCTGAGCCCCTTCTTGTTTGCTATGGTGATGGACAGGCTGACAGACTAGGTTAGACAAGAATCTCCATGGACTATGATGTTTGCAGATGACATTGTGAGCTGTAGTGAGAGAAGAGAACAAGTGCAGGAAAATCTAGAGAGGTGGAGGTATGCCCCGGAAAGGAGAGGAATGAAGGTTAGCTCAAGTAAGACAGAATACATGTGTGTGAACGACAAGGACCCAAGAGGAACAGTGAGGTTACAGGGAGCAGAGATAAGGAAGGTGAAGGATTTTAAGTACTTAGGCTCAACAATCCAGAGCAATGGAAAGTGTGGAAAAGAGGTGAATAACCGTGTGCAGGCAGGTTGGAATGGTTGGAGAAAACTATCCAGTGTGATGTGTGATAGGAGCGTATTGGCAAGAATGAAAGGAAAAGTGTACAAGACGGTGATGAGGCCAGTGATGTTGTATGGTTTAAAATCAGTGGTCCTGAGATTTTCATCTCTGCTACCTCCAGCTCTGCCTTCTGTCTTTTCCCCAGGGCTACTGTTTCTAAACCATACATATATATATATATATATATATATATATATATATATATATATATATATATATATATATATATATATATTTGTTTTTACAAAATTAGGTTGCAGTACTAAAATCACTTTTGTGTCTGGCAAAATGATGGTTATCTGAAACTACTGCCGTTAACAATAAGTAATGACTGAATGAGGTGAAGTATGAATAGAAATATATAGTTGAGGCCTGTCAAGGCAGATAACCTTCAATCCCGAATAATTCTACATATCATACGAAAGCCAGTGATATAAATCGAAAAAAAAGGTGCAGTGATGAGCACGTTCCCTCACATCAAGAAGGCCTCGGTTTGATTCCTGGGCTTGGATGTTTCTGTGTTGTGTTTGTATGTTCTCCTGATTGCTTTTGTGGGTTTCCTTTTAGTATTCCAGTTTTCTCCCAGAGTCCAAAGTCATGTACAGTAGGCTAATTGCCTTTTCCAAATCCCCCATAAGTGTAAGTCTGAATGGTTGTACATGTATCAGTCATGCAATAGACTGGTGAGCTGTTCAGGATGTACCCCTCCTTTGCCAAAGTCGGCTGAGATAGGTGCCAGCCTCAACGTGGCCCCAATTATGATTAAGCAGCTTAAAAAGTTAACAATTAATGAGAAATTGAATGAAAGAATGAAAAGTGTACAAGACGGTGATGAGGCCAGTGATGTTGTATGGTTTAAAATCAGTGGTCCTGAGATTTTCATCTCTGCTACCTCCAGCTCTGCCTCCTGTCTTTTCCCCAGGGCTACTGTTTCTAAACCATACATATATATATATATATATATATATATATATATATATATATATATATATATATATATATATATATATATATATATATATATATGTTATTATATATTATTTAATTACAAAAAAGTATCCAGGATATTCTAAAGTTTTTACATTCCAGTGTATATATATATATATATATATATATATATATATATATATATATATATATATATATATATGTCCATACAGCCCTTTATTTCACGATTAATGGGGACCCCCCCCCGCCCTGACTTCTGCCACTTCCTAAGGACACCCACCCACCTATATATTATATAAAATTTATATACAACTTAATTTTAAAGTGTTATATGCATATTAATGTCATACAGGCAATGTGTATTAATATATAAATAAATTATACACCTTATAATGACAATTAATATATATATAAATACTGTATAACAAACCTTATAAATAAAATATCCATGAAGAAGACACACTCGTGGCACTGGTGCTTGGTTTGGGGCTCCTCAGCACATCCAGAGCCTTTGTTTTGTTTTGTTACTTGGAAAAATGAATGAATGAATGAATGAATGAATGAATGAACCTTCATCTGTATAGGGTAAATTTTGACAGGCATCACCATCACCATCATCATCATCATTATCATCATATTCAGTAATGACAACAATTAGTTATCAGTCCTGTTTCCACAGCTCAGCTGCATTGTACTCTGCTTTCAGGCTGGATGTAAGTGGCCTAACACCTGCTCATCTCTAATCCAAGCATCAACTGAAGAATTGCTTTTGTCATTTATGAAGTAAAGTAGGAGTTAATGATCCAGTCTTTTGAAACTTGGCTCACTCTCAGTGAGTGGGACACTGGCTGCCTTTTCGAATGTTTCATAATTGTCTTGAAATGCATTTCCCTTTGGTTAGAAGAACTTATCGGTAACTTGGAATGTAATAAACTTTCTCACAATATCCAATGCTCTCGTACATGTTGTTGTTGTTGCTGCTATAATGAAAACTTTTGTAAACACTCTTATTATATGTTCATTCATTTTCTGAACCACTTTATCTTAATTAGGGTTGCAGGGAGGCAGGTTCCCATTTGAACTGACTATGGGCAAAGGCAGGATACACCCTGGGAAGCTCGCCAGGCCATTGCAGGGCAGAAACACACTGACAGCAATGCAGCCCATTCTTGACAAAAGTCAGCAATGGTTCTTTTACATGCCTCTCACCATAGACAGTAAGAGACATGGCAAGCCTTTGCTGACCCAATTAGCTGCACTGGGGGACAAGTGACAAGATGTTAATAGTGACAAGATGTTAATAGTGGGGCTGGAGCCCCCATTCCTGGGATCAGTAGTCCCGCGGGACTCCACTACCCCTTATTATATATTCCATACAGCAATTTATAACAGAGTTAAATAATTTAATCCCAATATATTTTATTTAGTTATATATATTTTACAAGGCAGCAGGTAGTGTTGCTTCTGTACAGTTCCATACTGTCCCATATTCAGTTTTGAGTTCAAATTACGATCTGTGCAGTTATTTGTTTCCTCTACATGTCCATGTAGATTTCAGCTTAATTGGTGAATGAATGTTTGTTATGGCTTGTTATGAACTGGCATTCCATTCAGAATATAATTCTGCTTCCCATTCAGTATTCCTGGATAGAACTTGGATCCGTGTAGTTGAACAGAATAAAGTGGGTGTTAAAAATGAAAGTTCAAGTTGGTGTGCATCAAGGTTCTACACTGAAGTCTTATTTATTCATTATCATTTTGGAGGTTCTGTCAACTGATTCTCACAATTTCTGTCTATGAGAATTAATTTGCGTGAATAACCTGGTCGTACTCTCAGAGTCTCTTGATAGTGTTTTGGAGATGCTGCGGCTATGGAAGTCAGGGCTCAAATGAACGGATTTGAGTCTAAACAAGGGTAAAAACAAGTCAATAATCTGTGGTGCAATGTGTTAAATGTTGGTGTTGAAAACTGGGGATGTTTAAAGCTTTTACCATTGTAACAAATACAAGTTTGTCACTCAACCTGCAGAAAGATCTATGGCTCTTGGATGCATGAAACTTTGTTCTATGCAAGTGAGTGCTGGCCTTTGAAGATAAATGACCTACATATGTTGTAAAGGAACAAATGTATGATGCTGAGGTGCCTGTGCTGCATCAAGATGAAGGACAAAGTAAGCACCAGTGACCTGCATAATAGCCTATCACTGTTAAACCATGAGAGCACCCTTCAGTGTTACTGGGCACATTGGTTAGAGCATATGCAAGCAGCCACTCCAGGAAAAGAAGGAAAGGAAAAGTGGGCAGAGAAAGGAGGGGAAAGTCCAAAAAGACCTGGGGGGACTATATAAGAAGCTAGCTTAAAAATTTGTATGTGGTCTACGAAGATTACAGTAACACATGGAGAAGTGCAATACATATGGCAATGAACTCGCAGTGGTGTGGAATGATGTAAATCGGTAGTGAGTGAATGAGTAAACCATCGTATTGCCAGTTTATCAGTAAGTCATGGATTACAGCTTGAAAGTTTGGATACACTACAATCAAGGTAAGAATATACAAAAACTCTAAGCAATTCAAATAAAACCCAATCAACTCAAAAAAATTAATGGAAAACTTGCTTAATTTACATTGTGTGCATTATAATTTCCTGGAGTGCAGATAATCATGGGATTTGTTTTTGGCAAAAAGAACTGTCTATATTGGACAGTGGTGGCCTATGGTATAGGGCGCTGGATAGTTGATCCAAAGGTTGGAGGTTCAAGTTCCACTCTCCACAAGGTTGTCACTGTCCCTCCAGTGCAGCTAACTGGGTTATCAACAGCTGGCCATGTCTCACACTGTCTATGGTGTGAGGCATGTAAAAGAACCATTGCTGACTTTTGACAAGAGTAGGCTGCAAAGCCGTCAGCGTGTTTCCATCCTGCAATGGCCTGGCGAGCTGTCCAGGGTGTACTCTGCCCTCGCCCGAAGTTGGCTGGGATGGGCGCCAGCCTCCCTGTAACCCTAATGAGGATTAAGCAGTTGCATAAAATGAACTGAATTGATCAGAGGTTTTTTTCTTTGAATAAATTTATTTTAATCCAACCGTTCTTATTTTTTCAGTGTGAGATGAGGCTAGTACTTTATTCAAAAGGTGGGTTTTCTGACATTTTTTATCTTTACAAGGGGTGCTAATAATTGTGATTAAGCATTGACGAAATGAGAAAATCAGCATAATCTTATGTGAAACAGGATACCTTATCGAAGAAAGTGCATATCATGAAACAGGGTTGAAGAGTAAACATATATAAGTGTAATATAGTAAAAGAAACAGACAAGATTACTATCATTCGTTTTCTGAACAGCTTAATTCTAATTAGGGTTGTGGGGAGGCTGCTGCCCATCTCATCCATCTCTGGGTGAGGGCGGGATATACCCTGGACAGCTCGCTAGGCTATCGAAGGGTCAGCAATCAGAAAAAAATTCATACTCATATTTAAGGGAGATTTGGAACAGCTAACTAATCTACTGTGCATGTTTTTGGATTGCGGGAGGAAAAACACACAAGCACAGGGAGAACATGCAAACTACACACAGAAACGCTTGAGCTGGGACTTGGACCCAGGACCTTCTTGTGACCAGGCAGACATGCTACCCACTATGCCACCATGTTGCCCTGTGGCTGAGTAGTTAAGGTGATGTTCTAGAAATCCATTAGTTTCTCCCGACACAGGTTCGACTCCTGCCATTTGTGAACGTGCAAAATTATTGAATATATGTAATTTTATTCTTATTGGCTTGTGAATTTCAGACACCCTGTAACAGTTAAAAATCCATTTATAAATAAAATTAATAAATATTTTTTGATAAGTAAATTGAAGAGAAGCAGAGACTTCAGTGAAACATTGCTCCTAACGTGTAAAGGGGATTGTAGCCGTATATGGCATCTTCAAAGTCTAGTATCCTTCGTTCAGCTGCAGAGACTAGAGCCTTTATCTCAGTGAGATTGTGTATACAGGATGGAAAACAAGAGATAAAAGAAAAAGAGATAGAAAAATTGTAGTATGTTCTATTTTCCATTTACTTTTCGCCACCCCATCTCACTCCCTCAATAGGACAAAATTAAAGGTTTCTTCGTGGTCTATAATTAGTCGACCCTGACACTAATTAGAAATGCTCTGTGTGTGGTGCCACTTTATATGAGAACAGAGAATATCCTAGTTTGTTTTCTTTTTTTCCACGGGAGCCATCCAGAGTCTTTAGAATGGTTAAGAGGCATTGCAATATATATCAAGACACTGGACTTAGATAAGGAGAAACATACTGATTACGGGTCTGGTCAGCATGAGCACTGTATAGCTTTGTGCAGTCAGGAAAGTATCAAGGGCCATTACAGAAGATAGGGCTTCTGACCTCTGAACATGGACAGTAATTTCTCTTTCTTGCCCATGTCCAAATAACAAGGCAAAAATTACCGGCATATAGGTAAACAAACCAAAGGCCCTTAAGACTGGTCTCTTCATCAAACTTCACTCACTACCCAAATGATGTGACACAACCTTTAGAGAAATATCAAAAAAAGTAACACTTGAAAAAAAAAAAGTTCATTAAATTAAATGAACAAAGACACCTTCTGTTACTTCCACACACTAGTAGTTGTATAGGAGAAGTCAAAAACAAAAAAGTAGATTTTTTTTATTTCTTACACATAAGCAACAACTAAATTGATCATTAATAGAATAATTTCACATTCTCTATACCCCTTATCCACTAAAGCAGTGTAGACACTAAAGCCAATTCCAGCTAATTTCATGTGAAATGTCGGGTACAAGCTCAACATGTCATCAGTCTATGCCAAGGCTAACACAAAGTTGAAAAGCTGTTTACACTCACATTAACATCTATGGACAAATTAGTGTAGTTAACATTATATACCTATCTTTGGATGGTGGAAAGGAAACGCACCAGGACAGTGCATGGGAACAAACAAATTTGCATGGAAAGAGCCATTCATCTGCTGGATTTGAACCCATAAACTCCTTATTATGAAGCTATCCACTACACCACCATGTAGCACATTCTTTACACCAACAAATGTAATTCTACATAGAACCTGATACTTTTTTTTTTAACTTATTTAACTACTGATTAGTTTTCAATCATCAGCTTTTCAAGTTTCAACATACAAAATGTTCGTAAAACTTTGAGATCACTTTGATAGAGATAGATAGAATTTCAAAAAGATCTTTTTCTCTGATAAGGATAAAATTACACTGAGATATTCTGAGGGAGATTTTGATCATGAATATAGGAGATACGCATGGACTAAAATGTTGAACTACACCAAATTGCCAGCAGGTAAGAGGGTACATGAGGCATCAAACTGAAAGCCAAAGTGCATCTCGTCACAAGAGCCAAAAAAAAAAAAAAAAAAGCTGAGTAGATAGGAGAGCGATGAGAAAGGGATTAAAAAACTATCGATCTAGCACTGCAATCATCCCCTCACATTATATGAGCCCGTGTTTAATTCAGCTTTACAAAAGGTGAGAAGAGATTGAGGTAAAGAGAGTGCACTTGGGAATAAGGTGTGGAAAGAGATAGAATAGAGCAGTACTGTCCTGACGAATTGCCTCCTGCATTTAGAGTCTATCCTAACACATCTACTTTTCTACCCTAAAATGTCCCAACACACACACACACACACACACACACACACACACACACACACACACACACACACACACACACATTCTCTCTCTCTCTCTCTCTCTCTCTCTCTCTCTCTCAGAGTACACTCAAACAGCTGTACCACTAGGCAGTACACCAATGTCATGAAGGGACATAGGCTCATTGCCAGAGAAATAGTCGAAAAATTGAAAAATTGGTGGTGGGGGGGGTGTTGGTGGACTGAAGTGATTATTTGTCCGTGCACTCAAAGTGAAGATTACTTTGAGCTTATACGCTTTTAGATATGCTTTCAGCTCAGGCAGCAGCCATCACTGTGAGCTGGCTGTACTGACAGAAGTGAGCTTTGTTCTTGAAGAGGGAGAAGTTTGATGCACTGTTCTGTGGCCACTGTGATTCTCTTCTCTGCTCATATCTGTCTCTAACAATACTCTCTCCCTTTTGTTCACTGCGCATTTTTTCCCTCTGTGTATCCCATGATCAGAGACATACCATCCTTTTCATTACCCAAATGATTTCGACAGCCTTCAAACAACATTCATGAGAAATCATACTGCTACCTTCATGTAATGCTTGTTTACCATAATAAATGTCTAATATTCAGTCACAAATACATACTTCTAATTATTTATATACTGTATTTTAAAAACATTTTATTAAAGCTATTCAGTACTAGATAAATCTGAATAAAGCACAAAATGCATGTGCTGAAACTACACTGCAATTCATTTTTATAGCTCCTTTTACAAAGCAAAATCTCAGACATTAGTGTATAAATCCCTGGTGAAAAATTCAAGGATGACTGAGCAAGGAAAAAAAACACTTCAGAAGAATAAAAAAGCATTAGAAGTGACCCAGGCACAAGACAGGATGTCTATCTTTTTTCTGGCTAGAACTAGGAATATGCTATTAGAGTATTTAATAACATTTAACATAAAATATAATAATATTAGTGGGCAGTGGTGGCCTGGTGGTAAAGTGCTGGATCATTGATCCTAAGGTTGGGGGTTCAAGCCCCACTCTCAACGGGTTGTCACTGTTGTGCCCCCCCACCACCACCACCACCACCACCACACCACCACACCCCCTACCCCCTGGGTCATGCATGTCGCTCACTGTCTATGGTAAGAGGCATGTACTAGGACCATTGCTGACTGTGGTAAAGAGTAGGCTGCATAGCCGTCAATGTGTTTCTGTCCTGTGATGGCCTGGTGAGCTGTCCACGGTGTACTCTGCCCTCGCTCACAGTTGGCTGAGATGGGCACTACCTCCCCATGACCAAACTAGAATTAAGTGCTTCAGAAAATGAATGAATGTATGTATAATAATAATAATAATCAGTTAACATGGAACCTAGAACAAAGCCAGCTAAATACTGTAAAACTAGGTCCCCAGGTCTAGAATACTGTCACAATTTTGGTTGGGTGTTTAGCAAAAATACTACATTACCTGTTTCAAAAAATAAAGTAGTTTTTATCCAGAGACCAGCCTCCACCCATTTTTAAAAATTCAAAGTAATTGGACAAATAACAAGTGGTTTCAAGAGGACAAGAAACTAGTTTCTTCATTAGTTCATGACAAATTCATTAACTCTCTCACCACTCATTTGCCAAACCACTTAATCTAATTAGGATCATATCTCAACCAACACTGAGCAAAGGTGGGGTCCACCCTGAACAGCTCACAAGACCATCACAAGGCAAACACATACATAACAATTCATACTCACACTCATCCCTACAGGCAAGGTGCATGTCTTTGAACTGTGGGAAGAAAGCAGAGTCCCTTGAGGAAATCCACAGAAACACTCAAACTCAGACTCAGAGCCTTCTTGCCATGAGGCAGATGTGCTAACAACTACACTCACAATCAATTAAGCATATAAAGTATGGAGTTTATTCCAAGTGTTGAATTTGCTTTAAACAGCTGTTTATGTTAACTCTATAATATGTGTCCAAAAAACATGTCTATCCAAGTGAAGGAGGCCAAAAAAGGCTAAAAAATACAAGCCTATCAAAAAGATAGTTGAAAGTTTGGATGTAAGTAAATCAACAATCTGGTACATACATCAAAAGAGGGAAAACAAAAATGAGCTCAGAAGAGCTAGAAAACCATAGGCAACAACTAAACTGCATGATCATAGAATTACAGTATTTTGTAAGTGACAAAAGACCTATTCATATCATCCAGTCAAGTCAAGATCATTCTCAATGAGACAGGCTTATGGTGATCAAAATTTACAAGCAAGAGTACCTTTAGGAATATAAATCCAGGGAATTTACTTCAAGGTGCAAAACATTGGTAGGACTCAAAAGTTGAAATATTAGATGCTACTAGAAAGCCTGCCCAGTTCTGGAGCATGATTCTTTGGACAGATAAAAGAATAACTTGTTTTAGAATAATTGGAAGAGAAAAGTAAAGAGGACAAAAGAAACGCTTGTTATCTGAACCATGACTTGTCACCTGTTCAATATGGTATATGGATGTCAGTGGAAATGGGTTACTACTTACGAGATACTCGTAATCCAGGAGCACTGCATAGTCCATCAAGTCGAGACTAAGTTTTTTTTGCGTGCATAGAATACCGCCACCTTGTCACATCATCAGCCTGGAGAAACGATGTTGCATGCTACGCAGGAAAAGAGCAAAGAAAGCATTATTTGACATTCACTCATACTCCCTGCGAGTACTTTTGGTTGACTTTGCAGGCAACCCTGCAACCATCATCATTGTTGCTTACTCACCAACAAACGTTTCTGATATCAGCGAGATCGAACAGTTCTATGAAAACTTAAGAGCAGCCATTTGTGGCACTCCATTTCATAACTTTCTCACCATTTTTGGAGACTTCAATGCAAGACTCAGGCTTGAGAAAGCGCGTTTTCCATTTCATGATAGCACAAATAGGAATGGCGAATTCTTCGTTGAACTGCTCACAAAGCAAAGCCTGCTTAGCTGCTAACGCTTGCTTTAATAAGCCGATGGGTAAAAGATGGACCTGTTGTGACTGAGACACAAATAAAGCACCAACTCAATCATATTCTGGTACGCAGGAAATGGTGTAACAGCATTGTCAACGCTGAGGCAGATAACTCCCTCGAAGCCTTAGGCTCAGATCATAGACTGGTCACAGTGAAAGCTCAACTCATCCTGTGGGTGCCAAAGCAGAACACCAAACGGATATCCTATGATTGGAGACACCTGATAGCAAACCCAGATCTTTAAGAGAAATATTAAGTAAGGAACCATTTTGCCCCCTTGGTGTCAGATACCGACAAGCCCATTGAAGTATACAAGAGATTTATACATGCTAAAGCTGCGGCTGCTGAATCCCATGCAAACCAAAGCGTACCAAATTATGTTTAAGCTCCCACGCAGAGATTTTCAAAGCCAGGGAAGAGATTGATAAGCTCTTATAATAGAGGAATAACCTGGGCCCCAATGATCATGAGCTATGGACAGAGAGTCTCGAGCATGCTAGGAGAATGCTGTATAGCACATATGACTGTCTACAAGCAAATGATATTGACGAGAAGGTAAAGAGATTGGATTTAGCGAATAACAGTAAACAGTACAGTATAGCTTGGAAAGTCATGAATGAGACCAGTGGTAGCAAGAAGAAATCAGATTGTGGACATATACCAGGGGCCCACGTAGTAGAAGAACGGATTTCAACCTGGTTTTCCCATTTTAAAAGCCTTCTGGGAAATGCACCAGTTGTCGGTGATTTGGAAGATAACTACACTCACTATTCGAGTTACGACCTAGATCGGTTCTGACAACCAGTCATAAGTCAGATTGGTTGTAAGTCGGATTCCATTCAACCAGCACTTGCTATGAATTCATGTGAAGCGTATTCTTCACCTTCAAACATTTTTTCAACATGCGAAATAAACTTGTAGACTTGTAAACTTTGCACTTCTCGCAACATCACTTTCACATTTCTTTGCCTATTATCTTCCAACCACATGTGTAGCAACTTTTCCATCTCTGAAATCGGTGCTTCCCACTATTTTGTGATGATAGTTGACTTAATTGGGGCTGCTGCTTTCACTGCTTCCTTAATGCGATCCTTGTCCTTCAAAGTTGTAAATACCGTGGAGTGGGAAAGATGGAGATCTTGAGCGATGGAATTTACTTTTTTTCCTCCTTCACACTACTTTATCACGTTCATCTTCATCTCCAACAACAGTACCTTCCTTGCTTTCTTGGTAGCATTGCCATCTGATGAATTGGACTTCCTCTTGGGGGCCATGGTAATGGTGTATAGTAAATTAATGTAAAATTGTACAGTTAAAGAGATGTTACTGCGACAGTATCTAGTCACTGGGTGTAGTGGTAGAATGCTGTGAATGTGAGATGCTGGGATGCTGTGCTGCCCCAACTATCTTACACGCTGCACTGCCAGACATATACAGTAAACTCATAATAGGCATCTGCTAGACATGGTCAGAGGTAAGGGTGGTCATAACTCACGTATGTCATAACTCGGATAGTCATGGTACCTGGTTGAGGAGGTAATCTTCTCTGGCCTAGACATTTATCATGGTCCTTTCACCATTGATGAACTTGCTTGCGCCAAGACCTTTTTGAGACCAGGGAAAAGCACCGGACCTGACAAGATTCCCACTGAAGTTTTAAAGGTCTGTGACCTTGATGACATTGTCCTCGAGTTTTGCAATCAAGCACTGATGAATAGCAACAAACCAGGCCCATGGTCTGTCTCAGATTTGACCTGTATTTGATTTGCAACTTGTCGAAGACTGATAAATATTGTGGTATTAGTTTGGCCTGTGTTATCGCAAATTTGTACAACCGGATGATACTCAACTACATCAGAGATCCAATTGACCCCCACCTATAGGATAACCAAAATGGGTTTTGCGAGAAAAGGACTATGGCCAGTCATATCCTTTCTCTATGTCATATACTCGAAGAAATACAAAAGAACAACCTCTCCGCTGCTGTCACCTTTGTTAACCTCAAGAAAGCCTTTGACTCTATCCACCGAGGGAGAATGGTAAAGATCCAGAAGATGTATGACATTCCTCCAAACCTACTAAAGGCTATCGACGAGATGTACTCAGTCACTCATGCCAAGGTAGTGACTCCGGATGGTGAGTCAGATGAATTTGACATCCATGCTGGCATGCTCCAGGGAGATACTCTAGCTGTGTTTCTTTTTGTAATAGTCCTAGGCTGTGTTCTTTGGAACGATATCAGTGCAAAAGAAGAGGATCTTGGTTTCACAATCACACCAAGATGCTCACGCCTAATTCTAAGAAAAGTTATTACAGATCTGGACTTTGCAGGTGACATAGCCCTACTGTCGAATGACCTCAACCAGCACAAAGACTCCTAACAAATGTCAAGGAAGAGTTCAAGCCCGTTGGACTCCATCTCAATGCCAGTAAGACCAAGGTCTTGTCCTACAGTATTTCCCCATCAAGCACTCTTACCACAAGTAGCAGGAACATCCTGGAACAAGTTCATGATTTTAAATACCTTGGCTGCTGGGTGAGCTCTACCGAGCACAACATCAAAACCTGCAAAGCTCTAGCCTGGACAGCTCTCAACAGCATGAGCAAAGTCTGGAAATCTGGCATATCACAACACCTGAAACACAGACTCTTTTTTTGTCACTGTGGAGTCAGTCTTGATATATGGCTGCAAAACTTGGTCGCTCACCGATACCCTTGGTTGACGGGACCTCTACTTGGGAGCTCCACACAGCTTTGGGCATCGGTTGGCAGAGTCACACCACCAAATGATCTTCTCTATGGCTCTATTCCACGAGTCTCCAACAAGATTGTGTGGAGACGCCTTGAACTCGCCAGCCATTACTTCAGACATTGCTGGGGACCTTGTTCTGTGGGAGTCTCACCATGGCTATGGAAGCTGAGGTCACCCCCCCCCCCCCCACTGACCTTTATTAACACCTTAAGGAGAGATGTGGGGGCTGCCCCCACCAACGAGCTGGCCGGCTGCATGGCCAACAGGCAGGATTGGCACGCCAGGCGTGCAGCTTGGCTGCATGATGATGATGATTTCTGATTGCTCCGGGGGAGAGTAACCCATATACAGGCAAGCAACACTAAATTATAGTTGTTTTTCTTTACATTGGAGTCATTTGAACTGCACTTAGTCTTAGGATCTCATCTCTGCTTTTTGCCATTATCCTTTGAGCTTCATCAAGCCAAGACCTCCAGCTGTTATTGGAGCAATTTGCAGCTGAGTGTGAAGTGCCCAGTATGAGAATCAGCACCTCCAAGTCGGAGGCCATGATTCTCCTACACTTGCATAGTCTATCGAGCACACCTTCAGTTGTATTTAGAGCTCAATGGGTGTTCTCGGCTGACTCCAGGAGAAGGCAGAGAACACCCATTGCGCTCTACTGTATATACAACTTGAGGTGTGCTCTCTTTGATAGGAACTAGTTGCAACCACAATATGTGGCTTGACTCCTATAACTTATCATAATTTTTTCCCCAATTTTGGCAATCTTTTTATATGTTTCGGCATCAGCACTAGCCTGGATGTGATAAATTTGACATACTCAATAATGTTGCTTCAGCCTACTTTAAAATGTGTATTAATACTGAACAAATGAAAATTGATGTGTACTCATCAATCAGTTATGAATAGGCCCTTTCTGGCTAGAGGTTACATGCTTGGATAACACATAACAACTTTATGCTGGAGAGCAAGCATTCCTGACAAAAAACAAGCTAGACTAAGTTCAAGCATATTGTAAACACAGGCTTAATTTTTCCTTTTTTTTTCTCCCTTGAATACCAAAAAACAAGGACTGTAATCAAGTCTCACTATTAAAACTGTAACATCAAGATGTTCTTGGAGAAACATTATGGTGTCTTACTGAATTTTTATCGGAAACAATCCCTTTGAATACTTATGCTGAGTGCTTCATTTTGCTTAAAAACTGAACACTTCTAGACTTAAATATTTTGTTGATTTGTTGATTTGTTTTTCATATATGTTTTTGATATTTAAAGACAACAGCAAATACAAGGATACATTGTGTCGATAATCGTGTTATGAGAGGCCAAAACACTAAGTGAGAAAAAAAAAAGTGTTTGCAGTTGCAATGGCAAAGGAGTAGTGAGTTAATTATCAAACTATGTTTAAAATACATGCTTAGAGTATTTTTACCCACATTAGTACAGTGCTTGAATAATTCTAATTTCTAGAAAGAGTATAGATAACAAGTAGTATGGTGTGCTCAAGACACATTGACAAAAAGGATTGCATGCCTTTTGGCAATGTAGGACATCACCAAGACATTGTATAGAAAAGAAATAATTTGTTGAGGTATATTCATATAGATTAATTTCATTTGATTAAGAGGTTTCTGTCTTAAATTCTTTGCTCTTTCCTATAAGCCTACCTATAAATAATCGCCACAATGTTTGTCTGAGAAGTCGTCGATGCTGCATTTTTAACTTTGTCTAAAAAAAAATATGATAGTACTCATTTTTTGTTTGTTTTTCTCAGTCAAGAAAAGAAAAGGCAATTTAAGCTTTTGTTTATAATGTGCTTGACCTCAATGTAACACAGTGTGTGAATGCTTGAATGCTTGCCTGCCAAAATAGCATTGCAAAAGCGTATGTGGTAAGCAAGCACTTGACCTCTATCTTAAAAAGGCCTATTGGATGTATCAATGAAAACACCAAATTTGTAATATATGCATTGATGGAATATCAAGGACAATACAAACTCTGTCCCTAATATTTTACCAAGAGTATCTATCAGTCTATAGTAGCATCATCAGGATCTAGCATTGGCCTTTGCTCAAAAGACATAACAGTTAAAATAGAGTCAGGAAAGGAGTCTCACTTACTAAGCATTAGTCAAGTCAGAGTGGTGACCCTGAAAAAGGCTGATGTAGGAGAGGTCTGAATTCAAATTCCCCCCACATCCTCTCTCTCTCTCTCTCTCTCTCTCTCTCTCTCTCTCTCTCCTTGGCAAGCCACCCCTGACAGATATCGTATAGGAAAGAGAACCGTAAATTGCTTCACTTTACTCTGCCTAAGACATTTATCACAGTGGAATCAGTCATTTACAATCCAATATTGTTTTAAACTGATTCATATTTTTAAAGGCAAAATGAATTGGGGTGGGGTGTCACAAGATTTTTGGCTTTCAGTAATAAGTATTTAACTGCTAGAACAAAATACAGCTTGATTTCTCTGGCAAAAAAAAGAGGATTACTAAAACAAATAAATTGACGCTCCCTTCAATTCTGAATAGTGCAAATTATTTTAGAGATATGTGCATATTATTAATCATCTTTCCATTAGAGATTGAATGACAGTGTAGTGATGCATGAGATGTAATTTGCCAGGGTCATGCTTGGCTATTCCAAATCTTAGTAGGTCTGATCATTAGATTCTTCCTCTTTCAATGAAAATCATACAACTGTGATTTTGTCAGAAATTTTGAAAGAAGGATATAATATCGTGCGTTATAAGGGGAAGAAAAACATATTATTGAAGAGAATCTAGCATTGGTATAGTAGCAATCAAATTACATCAGCTTTTTATGGTTCAAAGATTTTGGATGAAAATTCATAGGCAGATTCTAAGTTAATATCCTTGACTACATGACCTATATTAACCTCCTTGAAATGTAGTAGTGAAATGACTAATAGCATTATCATGAATTTTAGGAGCCAAATTGAATTGCTTGCACTTACATTACTTTGCAAAAAAGTAAATAAAAGTTATTCATCATCTACCTCAAAATTATCAATATAAACAATTTATATAATAACCACATTCTGGGCAGCATGGTGACATAGTGGTTAGCACATCCGCCTCACAGCAAGAAGGTCCTGGGTTCAATTCCTAGCTCGGGCGTTTCTGTGTGGAGTTTATATGTTCTCTCGCCCATCTCATCCTATCCTAATTAGGAAGAAGTAGTTTAGAAAAATGGATGAATTGATAAACTGCATTCTGATTGCAAAGTCAAGATCTAAATATTCTGAGAATCATGCCACATTTATGCATATCTGGAACAAAATGAACAACTGACAAATAAGACAAACAAGCAAATAAAAAAAATCACAAAACAAAAATCTATTTTAATATAGGTAAAGTCCTTTGGGCTTCTGACACCCAAGCCATAGTGGCTCATCAGGCCAGTGCTTATCTCTGGTTTCCATAGCGTGAAGCAACTAGGAGTTCAACTCGTCCTGAATGGGACACTAGTCCATCGCAGGTTACCTTCCCAATATATTTTGACTGGTACCCATTTATACTGCTGGGTGAACAGAGGCATACTTGGGGTTGAGACCTTGCCCAGGTCTTAGCACAGTGAGGGTTTCACTGGGATTTGAACACACAACCTCCTGATCATGAGTGCATCACCCTAACCACTACGCCACCGGCCCCACAATATAGACAATATTTAATATAAATCCATGCATAAAAACTAGGAAGAAATAGGACTTGCAGTTAACTACAAATTAACCACGGTTATTGTTTTCTGCATGACTGAGTCTGTTTTAATAATTATTGAGATACACAACACATATGTATATTTCCAATCTACTTATCGCCATCATCATCAGTGAGTCTGTTTATTTGTCTGTGAACAAAATCTTGACCACAACCATGCATTAATTTTCAAAAACATTTGGTTGGAATCCCACTGTACCTGAGTCCCAAAAATTATAGTATTTTGCAATGACGAAGTCAAAGGTCAAGGCTAGAGCAAGGTCACAAAAGTTTGGAGATAGTAACACCATTGGAGATAGTGACACTATAGTTTGGAGATAGTGACACTATGAGAGATAGAACACTTGAGAAGTCCACTGCTCAGTCAAGTTTTGTAAAAACAAGATGAGTTATTTCCTTTGGCCTCTTTTTCAGACACTTGCACATGTCTCACTGATACCTCAACTTTCAGAACCTCTTAACTCATGATATAAATCATAGCAGAAGAGGTGAAACTGTCAAAAAATTTCTATGCCTATTAAAAAAAAATGTATTTTTTTTTTTCTGTTAAAACTGATCAACTTGACTTAGTAGGTTTTGCAAGTGGACTGTTTCCATTATCATACCATTAAGGAACACCAATAGAAATCCATATATGGAATTTCAAATGGGACAAATACCATTGATGTTGGGTGACTTTAAAAGGAAAAACTGTAATGTTCTGTCATTTTTCAACATTTTTTAATATTTTGTAGAGACACAGTATTCCAACACTACATTTTAAGTTGACAAAATAGTGCTTAAAAATGACAAAAAAGTGAATTTTTTGTGTATATACGTCTGTGACACATTTCACACCACTTTTACTTTGTTGCCAAGAAAACATAAAGGTGTAACCACTTTTTTTATTTCTCCACTTCTTGGGATTTACTGTTTGTCATGACGACTTGCTTAGTGTGTGAGAAAGAGAGCTCATTTATAGTTAGTCTTAGCTCTCCATCTCTCAACCCTGAGTTGATAGAATGATTCTTACCAGTGATGTGCTTGAGAAAGCTATTGTGCCATACTGATGGATGGAGTTTCTTGGTGCAGTGGGGTCTGGCTGTTTGGAGGCCTTAAATCAATCTGCTCATTTGTGTCTCTGTCAGGTTGATCATCGAAAAAGTGCAGTTGAGAGGCTGGAGGATGATGCTCCTCCATGCTGAGCAGTACATTTTCATTAAAATGCCCACTGTATCCTGTCTAGGAACTAAGCTCTCTGTTGCTGCTTGCATCAGTTGAAATGATCAGAGCTCTTTGTGCGTTTGTTAAATCGATTTATTATTATTTCTGACACTAACCAGCTTAAAAGAGCGCTGTGAAAATGTTTGAAAATCACACTGCAAAGAAATGTCTAAATATCATTGCCAACTATTTGAAACTAGAGATTGTTTTATTTTATGACTCAATCTAATTGGCAAACAGATTTTGTTTTATGGTAGCGCTCAGTAAGAAGCATGTCTCAATGCACTCTTTAATGTACTTCGAAGCCTGACAAAATATTTTATTGAGAACAGTAGAGTACAGTCGCAATGAGAAGTAAAAGCCATTCAAGTCATTCTTACCACGTACTTTTAAGAAGCCGGAAAAACTTGGTGAAAAAATTTGGAGGTAGTATCGAACAGACCTATCATGTTCAGGATGCAAATATGCACCTTAACTTTTGTTCCTAAATTGTACCAGGTAAAGAGATAATACTGTATATTAGCTTAGAAATCTATTCATTTGTAAATATCATATACAGTGATACCTCTGCTCACGAACATAATTGGTTCCCAGAAAGTGTGTGTGAGGCGAAAAGTTCGTCTTCCGAACATTTATTTCCCACAAGAAACCATTAAAATGAGAATAATCCGTTCCCAGGTCCCCATAAAACATAATTTTCTACTAAATAAGCCTTAAAACTACACAAAAATATACCTTATTTTATGTATAATAAATGTGCTCTTGTATTGTAATTAAAGAAATAAACTGTACTGTATAATAAAGTCGTTTTATTTACCTTTGTGATGGTAGTTGATGGCTTGATGGAATGGAGTGGGAGGAGGAGGGAGGGAGGGAGGGAGGGACTTACTGTTTGGAAGGCGTGTTTGGAAACGCCTACTGTTTGGAAACACCCTTAGCCACACACGCACCCTTAATAGCTTCCTTGTTCTTAAGGATGGGAGCAATGGTAGACTTAGCGTACTGGTACTGGGACGCTGAGTCACACAAACACACACCTCGTTCGTGTTTTTCAATGATCTCCGCCTGTGGTGGGGTCTTTTTCGGTCCCATAATAGCAAAAGTACACTCAATATGGTCCAAAATGTCTAGCAAACACAAACCACTTCCGCACTCAAAGAAAGGGGGGGAACGAACTGTGACGCCGTGAGCGTGCGTCAGCTTCTCGTGGCCGCCACCGTGGCGCTGTTCGACCGCGTGGTTTGATTCGTCCACCGAAAACTAGTTCGTCAGCAGAGACAATATGCTCGCAAATTTAATGTTCTTGAGGCGAAAAGTTCGTGAGCTTAAGCGTTCGTCAGCGGAGGTTTTACTGTAACAAAGAAGCAGGAAGTAGGAGCTGAACAGTTCATTTTATTTCATTTTCCGGTGATGATGATTTCCTTTCGGATTGTTCCCTTTTCTTAGGGGTCGCCACAATGAATGATTCGCACGTTTTGATTTGGCATAGGGTTCTACGTCAGATGCCCTTCCTGACACAACCCTTTTAGCAAGGGACAGAAACACGCTGACGGCTTTGCAGCCTACACTTTAAAAAAGTCAGTAATGGTTCTTATACATGCCTCTCACCATAGACAGTGAGAGACATGGCCCACCTTTGATAACCCAGTTAGCTGCGCTGTGGGGGACAGTGACAACCTTGTAGGGACCCGAACCCCCAACCTTAGGATCAGCGATCCAGCGCCCTATACCACTAGACCACCACTGCCCGACAGACCACCACTGCCTGACTTTATTTCATTTATTGGAATATTTCTACTGAGTTAAATCTGGCTTTAAGGAATAACTCATTGCCTACTTCTTTACTTTATGCCCATCTTATTGCTAACTGTTTTGACACGGGGAGGGGTGATATTCATTTCACAAATTGCAAATTTATACAATATCGATCAGCAGTGTTTCTAATATTAGACAGTTTATAATATTTTACATTCGTACTATAGTATGTAAGGAGGTAGCTAATTGATCTTTGTCAACAGTTCTGAATGAATGAATTGATGTATTATGACGCTATAACATTGGTGAAGCTACAGGTATATTTGTAACAGGAAAAATTAGATGTTTTATTCTATTTTGCGCATGATTTTAGATTGTTTTTTAGGATGACAGCCGGTGCCTAAGCTTTGTAATTAGCAGATGGTGCCTGTCAAACTGTATTGCTATATTTTGTGTTACAGTTTGCTGGGATTTGAACTCCTGATAACAGAAGATAATTGACAGAAGAAGGTTTAAATTTTCTTCATCAAATTTTATGTGAAAACATGATAAAATGTATTTTAGGACAATATGTAAACAGAAAAATATTCATGTTAAAATGTAATCTTTCATTTTAATTTGCCCCAGTAGCCATGTGGGTGGCAAGGGCATTAATGTATACAGGTCCTTCTCAAAAAATTAGCATATTGTGATAAAGTTCATTATTTTCTGTAATGTACTGATAAACATTAGACTTTCATACATTTTAGATTCATTACACACAACTGAAGTAGTTCAAGCCTTTTATTGTTTTAATATTGATCATTTTAGCAAAAAAGTAAAGAAAAACCAAAAATCCCTATCTCAAAAAATTAGCATATTTCATCTGACCAATAAAAAATTGCTTTTAATACAAAAAAGTCAACCTTCAAATATTATGTTCAGTTATACACTCAATACTGGGTCAGGAATCCTTTTGCAGAAATGACTGCTTCAACGTGGCATAGCATGGAGGCAATCAGCCTGTGGCACTGCTGAGGTGTTATGGAGGCCCAGGATGCTTCGATAGCGGCCTTAAGCTCATCCACAGTGTTGGGTCTGGTGTCTCTCAACTTTCTCTTCACAATATCCCACAGATTCTCTATGGGGTTCAGGTCAGGAGAGTTGGCCGGCCAATTGAGCACAGTAATACCATTGTCAGTAAACCATTTACCTTTTTAGCTTTTCAGCAGATGGAAGCATGAAGTGCTCCAAAATCTCCTGATAGCTAGCTGCATTGACCCTGCCCTTGATAAAACACAGTGGACCAACACCAGCAGCTGACAATGGCACCCCAGACCATCACTGACTGTGGGTACTTGGCACTGGACTTCAGGCATTTTGGTATTTCCTTCTCCCCAGTCTTCCTCCAGACTCTGGCACCTTGATTTCCGAATGACATGCAAAATTTGCTTTCATCTGAAAAACGTACTTTGGACCACTGAGCAACAGTCCAGTGCTGCTTCTCTGTAGCCCAGGTCAGGTGCTTCTGCCGCTGTTTCTGGTTCAAAAGTGGCTTGACCTGGGGAATGCGGCTCCTGTAGCCCATTTCCTGCACACGCCTGTGCACGGTGGCTCTGGATGTTTCTACTCCAGACTTAGTCCACTGCTTCCACAGGTCCCCCAAGGTCTGGAATCGACCCTTCACAATCTTCCTCAGGGTCCAGTCACCTATCTAAAATATATGAAAGTTTAATTTTTATCAGTACATTACAGAAAATAATGAACTTTATCACAACATGCTAATTTTTTGAGAAGGACCTGTATAACAAAAAGCAATTGTTCATTCATTTGCTGAACAGCTTAACTTTATTAGAGTCACAGGGAGGCTGGAGCCTACATCAGCCAACTGTGGGGGAAAGGCAGAATACACAGTGAGCAGCTCGCCAATCTATTGAGGGCCAATACAGACATAACCACTCACACTGATGCTCACTCCGAGGGGCAGTTCTGGCATTGCCAGTTAGTCTAAGGTCCATGTCTTTGGAAAGTGGGACAAAACTGGTTCCCAAAGGAAACCCAAGTTAGCACGGGGAAAACATGCACAGTTCACTTGCTGTGAGGCAATCGAGCTAACCACTATATCACTGTGCTGCCCACACAACAATTAGTTCTTATTAAAGGCAAGAGAAATTGCGCATTCGCCAGCACTCTGAAACTGACAGACTCGTTGAAGTGCACAATAAAATGTTTATTCTTAATGCTCTCATAACATTAAGGAGCTGACAATAATAATAGCAGATACAGTAATTAAATGGGTGTAGTGTGTGAAATGCAGTTTGGAACTGTCAACAGATGAATCTGTGTAGAGGAAGTGATGTTACAAAAAAGCTTCTCTTGTTGTAGCTTGAAATAAAATATACAGACATAAAACAAATATTACATTTGTTACAACATCTGTGCAACTGTAATATATTTTAAAGACACTAATAATATTCTAATTATGCTTTAGTTCAACAATACATTGGAAATTCTTCCAAGTTAGTATATACATTAGTAGTCTACCTTTGGTGGGCACAAATTGAATACAGTTTTCTCGAAAGTGATTTCAATCAGTCAAATTTAATTTTTTGTTTTTGGTCCGACTTGTCTACCTGTCCACCCTCAGAATCACAAAGAGTAGAACTGATTCACAGTTCACGGTCACAGACCAAACTACTGTTTCACCCTACAGGGAAGTGAGGCAGATTAAGTGATCCACAATGCTACAACTGCTATTAAATGTTCCTATAATTTGTCAGCATCCCATTTTGTTGCTCAGACATTCTTTCCTAAGCTAAGTGATGGCTTCTAACCCTATTACTCAATCTTTCTTCGTAGTAGTGTGCAAAGATTCTTTGATGTGTAGGTGTTGCATTCATGTATGTCAAAGCACAGCTTTTGGTGTGCATTATGTAATCAGCATACCTCCAAGTAGATTTTCCACATAACACAAGCTGTCACCTTGTTAAAATGTATGAACTGTTGTGAAAATGGGAAAAACAACAAGATGGGGCTGAAGTAATAAGAAAATAACAGATGATAAAAATATTTGAGCATTATTCCTCTTGTACTGCCACTGATAGCAACTGGTTGTACATAGTACTTTACTCATTCATTTCCCCCAACTCTTTAATCCTATTAAGGTCATGGGGAATCTGGAGCCCATCTCATCTGACACCAAGAATACGCAGGGTACCCTGAACAGCATACCAGACCTTCAAAGGGCCAAAATACACACACAACCATTCACATTCACACACAGGGACAATTTTTCAACATGAAAATAGCCGAACGTGCATGCCTTTGGACTGTGAGTACCCAGAGGAAACCGACACTTTCACATGGAAAACATGCAAATTCGACACAGAAACGCTGGAATTGAACACAGGATCGTCTTGCTGAGTGAAAGACATGCTAACCACTACGCCACCAGGTCTCAAGTTTGTTACATTTTATATATGTATGTCTCCATTTATGATTGCAACAGAAGACTCCATTCCCGAAGAAAAGGCATGTTGAAGCTACTTTGAAATTCTTTACAGACAATTTGGGGGAGTCTATAGAGTATTATGTGCTCAGATGAGATCAAATATTCTAAAAATTTAAAGCACTATGGTTGGCTTGGCATATGACCCTAATAATTATTATACTTACAGTAAAGCTCTAAGGGGGAACTTAATGGTATGGGTGGTTCCTTCTTGCATGATACCAGATGAATACAAATTAGCAAAGAGAAACTTAGCAGTCATGTCGTGGAAAATCCTTGAAAAGAATCTGTCATCCCATAGGGTGATGAGACATGGGTAAACTTTCTTAAGAGGACAATGATCCAAAATATGCTGCAAAGGAGAGTAGATTGGTTGCATAGGATGAAAGTAAAGGTGTTAGAAATGTCCAGTCAATCACCACATTTACAAATGAAAAGCAGCTCATCAAGTGCAAGGTACTTCCAATAGGATCAGATGAATAATGGTGACAAGTGCGTTGATTAACTGGACGTCTGCTGAAGAGTGCAGAATTCATTACAGCTTGGAATATTTATAATTAATTGTCTACCCTTCGTGGGCATCTGATGAAAATTCTTTAAGAAATTATTTGCACTTATTGATGTTTTTTTTTTTTTTTTTAGTTTTTTCAACGTGATCACAAATGCACTGAACACAACTTTCTAATTTGCATTGCACTTAAACAAACAAACAAAATAGACAAACTGACACACCAACACAGGTCAAAACATAACTTGCTGGTGGTGGTAACAAATAGAGCATTTGCAGACTAATCTAAGGATTGGTCTTTTTTGGACTTTGACCAGATTCGGCTGGAATAGGCTCCAGCACTCAATGATCCTCCAAAAAGATGACAGTTTATTAAATAAACTACAGATCATAATTCATTATTTAATTTAAATTTGATTGTGTAGAAGAATAACGAAAAGTCAAATCTCACCACTGTGAAAGATTACGTTCTTTATACATTCATTCATTTGCTGAATTTTCTGAAATTTCTATTCCTATGAGGGTCATATCAGTTGTCACTGGGCAAATGAGGGGTACACCCTGAATAGCTCGCCAAAGTGTGGCAAGTCAACCCACACACAGCCATACCCATTCACACCTATGATCAGTTTGGAACAGCCAATTAACCTAACATACATGTGTTGAACCTGGAAGAAACCCACATATGCATAGGGATCGAATTCAGGACCTTCTTGCTGTGAAGCAAACATGCTAACCACTACATCACTATGCCGCCTTCTTCAAACAGCAAGCATCTTGAAGCTGTCACTAAAACAAAGACATCTCCACCAAATTGAAAATAATTGCTGGAGCGAACACATGCATTCACTAACCTTTCACATTTTATGAATTACAAAAGGTAATAATAATAATAATAATAATAATAATATACATTTCAGAAAGTGAGTTCAATACTTTCTCCTTTTGTCATTCCACACTTACATATTGTTAACTTTAATTCATTTCTTTTGTGAACTGTTTGATCCTAATTAGGGCCACAGAGAGGCTTGAGCCCAGCTCAGCCGACTCCAGACGAGAGCAGAGTACATGTGGACAGATCGCCAGGCCATCACAAGGCAGAAACATGCTGATGACAAAACATGCCTCTCACCACAGACAGTGAGAGATATACCTGGCTTTGATAACCTAATGACAGTAGTTGCACTAGGGAGACTGCAGTGACAACTTGGTGATAATATGATTTGAACCCCTAACCAAATCAGTAAGCTCGCAACCTATCATCAGGTATCATCACATTGTGAACTTCTATTAAGTAATATCATGTGCTGATGCTCACTAAAATTGTTCATGACAGTATTTATTTATTATTTTTTATAAATTAAGACTGATAAATAAAAGGGCAGTGGTGGCCTTATAGGGCGCTGGATCGCTGATCCTAGGGTTGGGGGATTGAGTCCCACTCCCCACAAGGTAGTTACTGTCCCCCCTAGTGCAGCTAACTGGGTTATCAAAGGCCGGCCATGTCTCTCACTGTCTATGGTGAGAGGCATGTAAAAGAACCATTGCTGACTTTCGTAAAGAGTAGTTGCAAAGCCGTCAGCATGTTTATGTCCCTTGCTAAAAGGGTTGTGTCAGGAAGGGCATCCGATGTAAAACCTATGCCAAATCAAATGTGCGAATCAGATGATTCACTGTGGTGACCCCTGAAAAAGGGAACAGCTGAAAGGAGAAGAAGAAGAAATAAATCTGCCCAAGTTGCCAAAATTCACACTTGCAGAATACATGCAGTTTCATTTCATTTGAGAATTCAAAGAAACAGACACTTCTTTTGTACCTATCACTTACATTTAAGTGCTGAACTGCATTTAAGTTGAACTGATTTAACAGTTATTCTACATCTACTCACACCCACAAGTGTTTTTTTGTTTTGTTTTGTTTTGTTTTTTTGTCATAACTGCGCCTTCCCCAATGAGATCCAACTCCTTGTATCCTCTGATGTCGCCCACTTCCCACTTCTCAGCTTCCAGTCAAATTCAGTTGCTTACTAATTGTCAGCACCTGATGCCAATTCTCTTAATTATTTCTGAATATAAAGATCTCCAATTTGTGTGCCTTCTTTGGTTTTGTTTCCCATGTGTCATTATGGATCCTTGCATTGCTTGGTTTCTGCTTGTGCATTCATGTCCTTTGATCTCATTGCAACAGGTGTCATACCCTGTCAGTGGTTATGACTTTTTTCCTGCTGATTTTGGAGGATTCTTGCTCTACATATATATTGTTTGTTCAAATACATGGTCTCTGGTTTATAAGATCTGGTAATCAGTAACAGTGGTTAAATTTGATCAAGTCAGATATTTTGGTGAAATGTCAGGTTGTTCTTGAGGTATTGTGATAAATTCTATTACTATAGAATTCGTGGTTATAAGAAATTATGTGGAGTTATTGTGTGGGAGTGCGCCATCATCAAAATGTTTATTCCTAAAAAGGTGGGTTTTATTCTCATTCAATTTATTGCTGTGCTTTAAGGTTTTAAGATATAGATTTAAATACTGATTAACGGTAGCACCTGCCTTAAGATCTGAGTGGTGGTTGTTTTTATGCAAAAAAAAGAAAAAACTACAACCAAAAATCATAGATGGCCTATTCCTGCAAACAGGTCTTGAGGTGTGCAGCAGTATAGGGTTCTTAATTTAACATTTTTTTTTAATGCAATACCTCCTGGGGACAAGAGTACTGCCCCGCAAACTCATATCATTTATAAACCCTGGATTTTGGACTTGTTTATTTCCACTGTGTGATGGTCCATCCTCAATGCCTCTGAGCACAGGAAAGTCAGCTGAGGATATAGTAATCATAAAGCTTCCTTTTGCACAATAAAGTTTTACCGAGCATGTGTGGCTGTAACGCTATTACAGTGCTTGACAAAACTTTGTCATAGTAATCAGGAGTCCTTGTTCTAATTTTAGTTTGGGTAAATGTTTTTTGATGCAGGGCTATTTGAGGGCTCGGACATCACGAGTATTCAGCTTAGATTTGTACCCTTGCCCTTTACGCATCAAAATTCAAGATACTTTGAGTTGCTTTATGGAATTATCCATCATAGAAGGTAACATATCCAAATTCATTCACATTTTATTTTAACGGATAGTGGGTTTTTTTTTTTTTGTTCTTTCTTTTTATTGTTCAACCAAAAATCATTTTTTCTGGATACTACTTTTGTACAAAAATGGGATTACAATTGCCTGTCTTTAGACAAATTTTATACTGTCTGGCCCATTAAGCTGTGTCCTGTGGAAAAATTGGTACAATTGTGGGAGAACAATTTAGTTTGCTGAAAATACTGGTATAAGGATTGATTTTTGATGTTCTTGTTTGGTTGTTTTTTTTTTTTTTTTTACTGTAATTCTACAATGGAAATTTTGACTTCTGTGTCTTAAGGTAATGTACACATAGTGGGCTGCCACACATTGCAGTACATGGAGAGCAGTTGGGAGGGAGGGGGTGTCGTACCTTGTTCAAGGACATGTCTGACATGAATGTAGTGGAAGGAAAGGTTCAGTTCACACACCCCTCCCCCACCAGCATATGTTTTTCCAGGTGTATTGTGAATTGTACCAGAGACCTTTCACTCCCAAAGCAGCTTCTCTAACCTGTCGACCAAAGCCTTGCATTAACGAAGTTTATAAAAATGCATGTAACTCGATGTTTCCTTCCATGGAAATCTTTAATGAAAAGCAGAAGACGTACATGAATGAACAGAAACCCAAGTGATGCATTGCTTTGTGAAGGCAGTTAAGCTCTATTTATATTCTCAAGAATAATAAGCATGTGCTTTCATTCTGAACAACATTTGTTCATTATGGATTTGGTAATTGATATTTTACCTAAAGACTTCGGAAGGACACTGCAGTTATGATACAATAAATTTTAGAATTTGGGTATTTTTCAGGTTTTAAATTTGTTTTTTCCAAGTTGCAGCTGAGAATCCTAGGGCTGTATATATACAGACATGTAGACAGACAGATTGATGGCCATAGCAACCATGAAAAAGCAAATAGATTCTTTATTAAAAAAAAAATGGAGGTCCACTGTGTGCACCGGGAGCTCAGTCATGAACACACTGGAATAATTACACTGTGGAATGGCTGAAAGCATCAGCTTACTGTCTGACTCACACTAGATTTATTTTTGGACCAGCTTTAAACTATCCCACATTGACCTCCATTCATATACATTTATCCTGCAATCTGTGATTCATTCTGACACATGAGCACATTAACAGAAAAAAAATACATATGTATATCCAACAGCCATAAGACCAGCCACCAGCTTGTTCCAAAAAGCAGTCCAAGCCACTGTAATATTAGAAAGTGGGCAGTACTGAAATGCTACTTAGTTCCAAAATAAAATTTACTAAAAATAAATTAGTTTAATATTTAAAAAAAATCTTTTGTCAGAACATATACTATGACCCTTAACGTTTGTTTCAGAACCACTACCATAACTGCTGCTTATTGCAACCCTGGTGGATTTTTAGCCTGTAAACCGAATCCTTATACAGGTAGTAATTGTATCCATAAATTTGGTTTCTAATTTTAAATATTTTTATTTTGCTTTTCATTTGGAAGTTTTTTTAGTGTGGATGTTCAGAATGTTTTTTTATGTTCATCTCCTGCAAACTGCAGAAATAATTTAAGGTTTAACAAAATAGTGATGACATTTTGTTCCTTATAAAGGTAATGCTTTTTCATTCATTCATTCATTTTCTGAACCGCTTAATCCTAATTAGGGAGATTGGTGCCCATCTCCACTAACTCTGGGCGAGGGCAGAGTACACCCTGAACAGCTCACCAGGCCATCACAGGGCAGAAACCGCAGCCTGCTCTTGTTGAAAGTCAGGCCTCACACCATAGATAGTGACATGGCCGGCCTTTGATAACCCAGTTAGCGGCACTGGAAGTGTTTACAATCAGTAACTGAGAGCTAGGTCAAAAAATGAAGAATACGGAACAGTATTTAATGGCTATGTAGTTAGATCAGTGGTTCTCAAATAGTGGGGCGTGGTGCCCCCCTGGGGGGGGGGGGGGGAATGCCGAGAGGGGGGGGGGGGGGGCGTAACCGCAGGGAACATGCTTTTTTTTTGCTGTATTAGGATAAAATGTAATTGTACATCCACTACAGCAGGTGGCAGTGTTTTCCTCACTGTCAGAGTGTGCCCAGCGGTAAAATAAGAAAGTGAAGTTAATAAACCCACCATGTAAATTTTTAACAGGGACGGAAAGAGAGGCGGAGAAAGACGGAGACAGTGAGAGAAATGAAAGTCTCCCAAAAGCTAAGTCAAGGAGATATGATGAAGCAGATGTAGTACTCGGCTTCACTGTGCTGCGGTGAGAAAAGAAAGGAAAGACCGCTGTGTTTACTGTGTTTGAAAACATTGGCAGTGGACAGCATGAATCCAAATAAATTCAGTCGTCACTTAAAGACATCACACCCCGACCACGTGATGAGCCACGTGAGTTTTTTCAGCGAAAATGTGCCGAATATTGCCAACAATCATCCTGCTTTGTGAATGCTACTCCAGCAAACCAGCGAGCTCTGTTAGCATCAGATAAAGTGGAGTACCAAATTGCTCAGTGTAGAAAACCGCAGAGCAGAGGAACTGATCCGACCTGCAGCAGACACAGTCTCCGTCATGCTGGATGACATCAGCGCTGTGAAAATAAGTCCAGGTCTCAGTTCAACATTGAGCAGGAGTGAGAGTTCAGTATTGTACTTTAAACCCGGCTTCGAAAAGCTGTGCACTGTAAAACATTCTCATTGTAGCCATTAATCTGGACTTAATCATTTAGACAAAAATCATTTTTGTTTTGTAGGTTAAAGTGCTTTATATATTGTGCTCCTGAGTTAATGTTGCTGATCAATTTGAATTTATTATTATTCATTGATTTTATTTACTTTTATTTTTCAGTATCAAATGGTTCAAAGTGTTGGTCAAAAATGTTGACAGTTTAAATATGTATACTTTTTTAGGCCATGTCTCTCACTGTCTATGGTGAGAGGTTCATGTAAAAGAACCATTGCTGACTTTCGTAAAGAGTAGCTGCAAAGTCGTCAGCGTGTTTCTGTCCCTTGATAAAAAGGGTTGACAGGAAGGGCATCCGACGTAAAAACCTCTGCCAAATCAAACGTGCGAAGCAGATGATTCGCTGTGGCGACTCCCGAGTAAAAGGGAAAAAGCCAAAAAGGAAGACAGACAGACTTTTTTATTTCAGACAAATTGATGCACTTTAAATGTTTTTGTTTAAAGACTAAAAAATTGTTAATAAAGTTATTCTTTGTTGGAAGTTGATTTATATTTCTTCCTTTTTTTGTATTCCATAATGATAATAAGAATTTATTATGTTTCTCATGATACAGTGTTATGCAGAGGATTACTTAAAACAATTTTTAGACAAATAACACTATTTATATTGGGGGGGGGGTGTTTTCCTCTTCCTTGGGGGGGCGCGACAGAAATAATTGAGAAGCACTGAGTTAGATTGTAAATGAAATTGATTTTTACTGAAATAGTTGTAAAATTATATCTGACACACAGGTTGTCCTCTAGATAAATTATTTGGCCATATGGTATTTGAAGATGTTTCTATTTGTGGCTTTTCTCTTTGACATTTATTTATAGTTAATGTATCCATTGTTATGTAGAAAATAGCCTGTGTAAAAATTGGGATTGTTTTAGAAGGCAGGAATAAATCACACAAAACATACATTGCTACATACATGGGCACACCACTATTCAGTGCCTTTATGAAAGTTGATGCCCTCGACACTGGCTGCTACATTTCAGGGGAGACTTATTAAGATGTATCCAGTTGTGGCTGCTCCACAGGATAAGGCCTTTTCCACAGAGCACACTTCACAACATGAATAATTAGGATAGGTATCTAGAGCTGCAGAGACGGCAGCATGAGGCATTCTGCAAGAACATTAGCAGGGTGTACCGACACAAACAAATGACCCCTTTCCCTGCAGCAGTCAGAGAGAGGGTTTTTATTATTCTGGCTGAGAGCAAGAAATATGGCAGACTATATGTTCTCTATGCATCTGACTGTCCACAATTGGTTAGCTGTGGTTTGCATATGCAGCATATACACAATGCTGGTGCAAAAGAGAAATGAATGAGGCTGGAAAGTATGTGTTTTTTGTTGAAAATTATTACAAGTGCACCAATTACAATAAGTTACCAAATAAAATATTACATTACACACAGTACTTTCATTTGTAACTGAAAGGTTTGACCAAATATTACAAATATTTTATATATATATATATATATATATATATATAAACACGCTGACGGCTTTGCAGCCCACTCTTTATGGAAGTCAGCAATGGTTCTTTTACATGCCTCTCACCATAGACAGTGAGAGACATGGCCCGCCTTTGATAACCAAGTTAGCCGCACTGGGGGGACAGTAACAACCCCGTGGGGACTTGAACCCCCAACCTTCGGATCAGTGATCCTGCGCCCCATCCACTAGACCACCACTGCCCCACAAATTTTATATTTAATATATATATATATATATATATATATATATATATATATATATATATATATATATATATTTGTTTTTACAAAATGAGGTTACAGTACTAAAATCACTTTTGTGTCTGGCAAAATGATGGTTATCTGAAACTACTGCCGTTAACAATAAGTAATGACTGAATGAGGTGAAGTATGAATAGAAATATATAGTTGAGGCCTGTCAAAGCAGATAACCTTCAATCCCGAATAATTCTACATATCATACGAAAGCCAGTGATATAAATAGAAAAAAAGGTGCAGTTATGAGCACGTTCCCTCACATCAAGAAGGCCTAGGTTTGATTCCTGGGCTTGGATGTTTCTGTGTTGTGTTTGTATGTTCTCCTGATTGCTTTTGTGGGTTTCCTTTTAGTATTCCAGTTTTCTCCCAGAGTCCAAAGTCATGTACAGTAGGCTAATTGCCTTTTCCAAATCCCCCATAAGTGTAAGTCTGAATGGTTGTACATGTATCAGTCATGCAATAGACTGGTGAGCTGTTCAGGATGTACCCCTCCTTTGCCAAAGTCGGCTGAGATAGGTGCCAGCCTCAACGTGGCCCCAATTATGATTAAGCAGCTTAAAAAGTTAACAATTAATGAGAAATTGAATGAAAGAATGAACAGTAACTCATCCCAATCATGTGTTAGTCATTCAACTTCTTCGTCGATTGGCAATTACTCAATACCAAGAATGATTTAATAACTTTTCACCAATCAGAAATGAGAGACTGTCTTGAATAAATAATAATATTAACTTTATTTTATTAGTTGTTTCTAATACTATATGCTTATGTACCTGACTGGAATAAAATAGATTTCCTTTACATTGAGTGTAGGTAAGAGGGTTTTTATTTTATTTGGGCCTTGAAGATTTACCCTTCACAAGGTGACTTCTAATTTGGTAGTGGTAACCTGGTGGTAAAGGTGCTGGATCGCTGATCCTAGGGTTGGGAGTTCGACTCCCACTCTCCACAAGGTTGTCACTGTCCCCCCTCCCAGTGCAGCTAACTAGGTTATCAAAGGTCAGCCATGTCTCTTACTGTCTATGGTGAGAGGCATGTAAAAGAACCATTGCTGAATTTCGGCAAGAGTAGCTGCATAGCCTTCAGCAAGTTTCTGTCCCTTGCTAAACAGTTGTGTCAGGAAGGGCATCCGACGTAAAAACCTATGCCAAATCGAATATGCCAATCATGAATACGGTTTCCATGAAGATGGAGGCAGATGATTCACTGTGGCGACCCCTGAAAGGGAACAGCCGAAAGGAAAAAGAAGGGTAACTTATAATTTGTTTGATTGCCAAGTCAATCAAATTATTTTTAAGTCAGTTTTATACAAAAAAAATGCATTTAAAAAGATCAATCAAATCTATAATATAAAGATTTAAGTACTGCCTAAAATTGGGGCTCCCAGTGGGGTCCGTGTTGGCAGGAGTCCAAACCTGCTGTTGTAAAAGAAATTGAACTCCTTCAGGGTACAGCTTGTGTGGGTGCCTGAGTGGTAAGAGAGAGAGAGAGAGAGAGAGAGAGAGAGAGAGAGAGAGAGAGAGAGAGAGAGAGAGAGAGACTGAGTGTGGGGTTGCATTTATGTCCAGCACAGGCTGATTGGAGAGGAGAGAGAAAAGGTTTCAGCAGTAGTGAATGTATAGCGAAGTTATAGGGTGTTTATAAATCCTCAGTATTAAGAAGTCTCTGTGTTTTTCTTGTCCACTGCTGACTAAAGAGAGGGTGAGTTGGGGGTTAACCCAGAGTTCAACATCAGCCCTGGAGGAAACAATTCTCCTGCGTTTTCTGACGACAGTCAAGATCAAAAGCCAGAAAGGTTAACAGTGGGTTTGCTTTTCAGTGGCTTTCACTTGCTGGTTTTTATTTGTATCATCTGTCTAGTTAGTTTAATTATCCATTTAATATGCCCATGTTTTGTCAAGCTCCTGATTTGATCATTTGCTTTACAATACATTCATTTGCCTGAAGGTCTCTCTACCTACCTCAGTTAGATTTTTCGTTTTATATTCTGTGTGAGTCTGAGTGGTGCTTTATTAACCTCTATTTTTTAGGTTTCAGTATTGATAAATACATTTTAAATCAGTTTTTATTTATTAATTGATTAATTATCATTAATTACTTTTTATTTTATTTATCACCCTCATGCAAGTCAACAGTCTGTCTGTCTTCCTTTCGGCTTTTTCCCTTTTACTCGGGAGTCGCCACAGCAAATCATCTGATTCGCACATTTTCATTTGGCAGAGGTTTTTACGTCGGATGCCCTTCCTGTCACAACCCTTTTAGCAAGGGACAGAAACACGCTGACGACTTTGCAGCCTACTCTTTACGAAAGTCAGCAATGGTTCTTTTACATGCCTCTCACCATAGACAGTGAGAGACATGGCCCGCCTTTGATAACCCAGTTAGCCGCACTGGGGCATGCAAGTCAACAGTGCGTAGCAGGAAATCAGCATCAACTCAGCAACACCCTGCCTTATTGGGCTTCCTGTGGTGGGCATGCACGGACACTGGACAGACACCAGATTCCATGACTATGATGCTCTGTGTAGGAGTTCTGCTAAAATTTTGATGTCACAGATAATCATGAAACTACTATTGTAAAATTACTCAGAAAAACTCAGGTTAGGAATATCGATGACAGGTAGGCGATTCTAATCCAACCTAGTTAAAACTAGGTCTTTTTTTACATTCTCATGCTGTGGTACACTATTACTTTTAACCAGTCACTGAGTGTTCTTCACATACAGGCCTGTAACTGATTGCAGCATATTGTGATCCCTGGCCTGTCTGTCCGTAAGCACATACAAAGAGCATGCATAAATGTAGGCCTCCGTTAATCTCGAAGGACTATGGAGCTGCGTTCTGGCTGGTATCCCGGCTGTTGATACTTTCCAGTGCGCAGAGCCTTGGTAGGAAGTATGGAGGACAGACTGTTACCCAAGCAGCAAGTCCCCCTCTCTCTGTGCCACTCGGATCCAATGGCAGGGCAGAAGCCAAGAAGACTGGGTTCCAGTTCCGCTGCAGGAGTTGCCAGACCGTTTCTATGAACGAACTACCTCAGGGGACTCCGACTCCCGATTAGAAACACACTGACAGCTATGCAGCCGACTCTTGTCGAAAGTCAGCAATGGTTCTTTTACATGCCTCACACCATAGACAGTGAGAGACATGGTTGGCCTTTCATAACCCAGTTAGCTGCATTTATATACTAATAAAGAATCAAGTGTAATAGTCAATAGTTCCAGGAGACCGGTGGTTGGTTCTTTAAGACAAAAGGTAGATACTGTATTTTGAAAACTGCACAAACTGGACCTGATCCTATTCTATTTTTAAATAAAGTAATCCCACATAATATTGAGTTAGTTTAATTTATAACTGTTTTCTGGCCTTATAGAATTTGTCAAATTTGTCATTATTTATATGTAAATGTAAAGTATCTTTGTTCTTCACCATTTCTTTGCACATTATATTTTATATTTTATATATACTGTATATATACTGTATGTGTAATATATATATATATATATATATATATATATATACATATATATATATATACACACATACACACACACATACACACACACACACACACACACACACACACACACACACATACACACACACACACACACACACAAACACACACACACACACACACACACACAGTGGTACCTTGACTTACAAGTGTCTTTAATGACAAAATTTCTGTGATATGTGCTTCAATTCCACCAAAAATCTGCCCTAACCAACGAGCAAATTTTTTGATTTACGAAATCTACTGGGAAAATGGCTTTTCCGGGCTGATTAGCCTAGTATTCTTCTGCGTGTATTTTACCATGCTCTAAAAATGCCTTGTGCAGTGCTTCTCAATTATGTTCTGCGATGTCCCTATAAGAATAAAAGAAAAAACATTTCACAGCCCTCCAAAAATTATTCCCATAGGAAATACAGAAAACCAATTCATCCATTCCAACCCCCTCCCAAACTTATATAACCTGTCCCAAGCATATATATTTGACTTAATATATTAAAGATGAACATGTAAAAACAATAAATATTTCATAATAATAGATGTACATTAACATTAATACAGTGAGAGCACCACTGTTACCTACTGTAGAATATTAGATTTAATTGTAGTACAGTACAGTATGTCAAAAAAGCATGTTCCTCAGGGTCCCACCCCCACCCCCCAGCATCTCACCCCACTATTTGAGAAGCACTGGCCTTGTGGGCGCTCACCATGAGCCTTTACTTGCTGGCATCACAAAATTCTCCTCCTTCTTCTCTGTTATGCACCACCTCATGTCTTCATGCAATTGATGATTGGAAGAGTTAGTTGACTGATTGTTTATTCTGTTTTATTATTATTTATTATTTTTTAATTATTATTAATATTAATGTACATGTATTATAATGAAATACGTATTGTTTTTACATGTTTATCTTAAATATATTAAGTCAGATTTTTTTGTGGCAGGCTATACAAGTTTGGGAGGGGGTTCGAACGGGTTAATTGGTTTTCTATTATTTCCCATGGGAATTTTTGTTTTATCTAATGAACATTTTGACTTATGAGCTTGCCCTCAGAATGGATTAATTTCGTAAGTCAAGGTACCACTGTGTATGTATGTATATACAGTGTGTGTTTATATATGTATATATATATATACATATATACACACACACACACACATATATACATATACACTTTATACACTTTATATATATATATATATATATATATATATATATATATATATATATATATATATATAGTGTAGCTAACTGGATTATCAACTGTCTATGGTGAGAGGCATGTAAAAGAACCATTGCTGACTTTCGTAAAGAGTAGCCTGCAAAGCCGTCAGCGTGTTTCTGTCCCTTGCTAAAGGCTTGTGACAGGAAGGGCATCTGATGTAAAAACCTATGCCAAATCAAATGTGCGAATCAGATGATTCGCTGTGGCGACTCCCGAGAAAGGGAAAAAGCCAAAAGGAAAAGAAGAAGAAGATATATAATATATATATATATATATATATATATATATATATATATATATATATGTGTGTGTGTGTGTGTTTGTGTGTATATATACATAAGTTCAAAGTCTCATTTGTCATTCCTCCGATTCAACTTTCCCCACCGCTGTACCCTTTTATTGCCACAGAAGATACAGTTGAATGGAAATGCAAAAAAAATATGGCTTTAGTTTTTTTCAAATACAGTATATTCCATAATACTCTGCAACTCAGTGTTTCATTTAGATAACATTAGCCTTTATTGTTCAGGTTCACGTATACTTCCACCTGTAATTCTGTATTATTAGAACATCTTTATTAGAAAGATGAAGCAAATGAAGATATTGATCACTGCACTGCATTTACAAAATGAGACAACAAAAGCTCTGAATAAACAGATGGAGAAGGACGAGCAGGGAGTAATTTAGGGTTGGCTTAATGGGAACCATGTCAGCACATTTCAAGAGGCCAGCGTTATTATCTCTGTCCTCGGCTTAGGGGTTGCAGAAATGAAAATTATCATAATATTCTACAGCAAATATGCATCTACAGAACAGAATAGGACAAACATTTCAGGAGTTTGTAGATGTGAGGCATGTATTTGGTTGATATTGACTGGAGTGGATTGCCTTGGATAGTTTTTGCTATTGGAGGTTGTATGTTTTGTGACTTATGTCAATTAAATAAATGGGGATGCTGTATAAAGCTGGAGGGATCGTTTACGCTTTCTATGGAGAAGCAAAAGTAAAGAGAACAGCCAAAAAATAAATAAATAAATAGATAAATCCTTATATGCAGACAGTTTGTTGTATTTCTCTTGAAAGGGATTACTGTTTTACTCAGGTAATGACCATCTCCCTTCTGAGAAAATTCTAACTTGTACGAGACTTATTTTGGCTAACAATGTGTCTGCTGCTTCTTTCACTCCCATTCTTTTGGGATTTTCAGTGAGGAACTGTAAGCAAGCAGGCTCACAGTGTATGTTCATTATTATCTGAAAATGTATAGAATTTTTTGTTTAGGACAAGTTCTTATACAACATAATGACTGATTGTTAATTTTGGACATGGACTCATTTTCTAGTATGTAGTATATTCTTGCGCATTCACCATAATTATATTCAGGTACCATAGAGATGAACGTTAATGAGATACACATACACAATCCACTTACTGTAAATAGGAACACCTGTACACCTGCTTATTTAGGCAGTTATACAAAAAGCCTATCATGTGACAGTAGGTTCATGCATAAAATCATGCAGATATAGGCCAAGAGCTTTGGTTTATGTTCACATTCTGAGCTCTCTTAGGTGGATCAGGTAGAGCACAGACACATGAGGCAATGAGTTGTGATAAAGTGTGTGCTTTTTTTTTTTAATTTTTCTTTTCATGAAGTGGAAGAGAGGGTGAGAAAATGTCTTTAGGAGTGGTGAATCACCCATTCAGTCCTCAGGGGATTGGCTGGCTCTGCCAGGATGAGGTTTTCCAGTAGGCATGTCCAAAAGTGGGGGACTGGCAGTGATGGGAGGGAGCGTCTTCTCCAGCTCTGACTGTGAGTACTTGCACACACATCCTCACCCATGGAGAGGGGTGGTGGGGTGGGTAATTATTGTTTTCCAGCCATGCAGAGTCAGCAAGCTCCACCCCCTGGCCATATTTGTACTGACAGTCCAACACACTGGTGGTATTGAACTGCACCAGAGATTCAGGGAGGGAACTGTCCTTTCAGCTTCACCATTGCAGTGTGGTAAATAGTCCCTGATTGTTTAAAGGCAAATCGCTGATGGGATGTCACCAGAGTATCAAAGTAACATCAGAATACGGAAAAGGTTTGATCTCCAGGACTTCAACAGTGCTACTGTATCCAGATGGCCTGGTTGAGTATTTTTCCACACAGAATTATTACGAATGTTTATGCTGAACTGTTGACCAGAGAGTTGAAGAAAAAAATATATATAATCATATCACAATTCCAGTCTTCAACTGTTCTGATTCTTGTTCTTGGCTGGCATGAGTGGAACCTGATGAGGACTTCTTCTTTTGTACTTTTGTACCCATTCACCTCAAAGTTTGATGTATTGTTACACTCCAAGGTCACTAACAGCTAACAGACTGTGAACATGACTTTTCACTGCTGGTGATATAATCTCTCTTTCCCACAATTATTTAGGACTAGCAGTTGTGGAACTAACCAGGGTACTTTTTGGACTGTAATTAAGTTCCTATATATATATATATATATACATATTATATATATATATATATATATATATATATATATATATATATATATATATATATCATCATCATCTTCCGCTTAGTCCAGGGTCGGGTCGAGGGGGCAGTAACCGAAGTAAAGAGGTCCAGACGTCCCTCTCCCGAGCCACTTCCTCCAACTCTCCCGGGGGGACACCGAGGCAGTCCCAGACAAGCCGAGAGACATAGTCTCTCCAGCATGTTCTAGGTCGACCCCGGGGTCTCTTCCCGTTTGGACATGCCCGAAACACCACACCAGGGAGGCATCCGGGGGGCATTCTGACCAGATGCCCGAGCCACCTCAACTGGCCCCTCTCAATGCGGAGGAGCAGCGGATCTACTCTGAGCTCTCCACGGATGGTGGAGCTTCTCACCCTATCTCTAAGGGAGAACCCTGCCACCCTGCGAAGGAAGCTCATTTCAGCCGCTTGTATCCGTGATCTTGTTCTTTCGGTCATCGTGACCATAGGTGAGGGTTGGAACGTAGATCGACTGGTAAATTGAGAGGTTCGCCTTGTGGCTCAGCTCCTTCTTCACCACGACGGACCGTTACAGGCACCGCTTAACAGCAGAGGCTGCAGCGATCCGTCTGTCGATCTCTCGCTCCATCCTTCCCTCACTTGTAAACAAGACTCCAAGATACTTAAACTCCTTCACTTGGGGCAGGACCTCATTCCCGACCCGGAAGGTGCATTCCACCATTGTCCGACTGAGAACCATGGCCTCGGACTTGGAGGTACTGATCTTCATCCCGGCTGCTTCGCAATCGGCTGCAAATCGCTCCAATGAGAGCTGGAGGTCCCGACTTGATGAAGCCAAAAGGACAACATCATCCGATGGCCACCAAACCAGAACCCCTCATTGCCTCGACTGCGCCTAGAAATTCTGTCCATAAAATTATGAACAGAATCGGTGACAAAGGACAGCCTTGGCGGAATCCAACTCCCACTGGAAACGAATATGACCTGCTGTTACCAATACGTACCAAACTCTGGCTCCGGTGATACAGTGACCGAATAGCTCGTAGCAACAGGTCCGGAACGCCGTACTCTCGGAGCACGCCCCACAAGATTGTTCGAGGGACACGGTTGAAAGCCTTCTCCAAATCCACAAAGCACATGTGGACAGATTGGGCAAACTCCCATTCCCCCTCCAGAATCCTGTGGAGCGTATAGAGTTGGTCAAGAGTGCTACGGCCAGGACAAAAACCACATTGTTCCTCCTGAATCCGAGGTTCGACTATCGGTCGGATCCTCCTCTCTAGTACCCCCGCATAGACTTTCCCAGGTAGGCTGAGGAGTGTAATTCACCAATAATTGGAACACACCCTCCGGTCCCCCTTCTTAAAAATTGGGACCACCACCCCAGTTTGCCAATCCAGAGGTACAGCCCCTGATGACCAGGCGATGTTGCAGAGACGTGTCAACCAAGACAGTCCTACAACATCCAGAGCCCTGAGATATTCCGGGCAGATCTTGTCCAACCCCGGAGCTCGACCACCGAGGAGCTTTTTGACAACCTCAGTGACCTCCACTCCAGTGATGGGCGGACCCTCACCCGAACCCCCAGGATCTTCCTCCTCCACAGAGGGCGTGTTGGTGGGATTGAGGAGGTCCTCAAAGTATTCCCTCCACCTCTCGACGACATCCCCAGTGAAGGTAAGCAGCTCCCCACCTCCACCGTAAACAGTGTTTGTGAAGAACTGCTTCCCCCTCCTGAGGCGTCGGATGGTGGCCCAGAACCTTTTTGAGGCCAACCGATAATCACTCTCCAGGCCCTCACCGAACTCCTCCCACACCCGAGATTTTGCATCTGCGACAGCCTCGGCTGCAGCACGTTTGGCCTGCCGGTACCCGTTTGCTGCCTCAGGAGTCCAACAGACTAACAAAACCCGATAGGCCTCCTTCTTCAGCTGGACAGCCCCCTTCACCGCAGGTGTCCACCACCGGGTTCGGGAATTACCGCCACGACAAGCACCGACAACCTTACGGCCACAGCTATGGGCTGCCGCCTCAGAAATGGAGGCACGAAACATGGCCCATTCGGATTCCATGTCCCCCGCCTCCTCCGGAACGTGGTTGTAGCTCTGCCGGAGGTGGGAGTTAAAGGCCTCTCGGACAGGGGACTCTGCCAAACGTTCCCAGCAGACCCTGATTACACGCTTGGGCCTGCCAGGTCTGGAAAGCAACCTCCCCCACCACCGAAGCCAACTCCCCACCAGGTCGTGATCGGTAGACAGCTCAGCTCCTCTTTTCACCCGAGTGTCCAGAACATATGGTCGCAAATCCGATGACACAACTACAAAGTCAATCATCGAACTGTGACCTAGGGTGTCCTGGTGCCAAGTGCACTTATGGATACCCTTATGTTCGAACATGGTGTTCGTGATAGACAAACTGTAACGAGCACAGAAGTCCAACAACGAAACACCATTTGGATTCAGACTGGAGAGGCCGTACCTACCGATCACACCCTTCCAGGTCACACTATCGTTGCCCACATGGGCGTTGAAGTCTCCCAAGACAACGAGTGAGTCCCCCCCCCCAAAGACTCCAAAAAGGGTGGGTACTCTGAACTGTCATTTGGTGCATAAGCACAAATAACAGTCAGGACCCGTCCCCCCGCCCGAAGATGGAGGGAACCTACCCTTTCGTCAACCGGAGAGAACCCCAACATTTGGGCACCGAGACGGGGGGCAACAAGATACCCACACCGGCTTGCCGCCTCTCCCCATGAGCAATTCCAGAATAGAAGAAGGTCCAGCCTCTCTCGAGATGGATGGTTCCAGAACCCAAGCTATGCGTTGAGGTGAGCCCAACTATATCTAGTCGATATCTCTCCACCTCACGCACCAAATCAGGCTCCTTTCCCGCCAGAGAGGTGACATTCCATGTCCCAAGGGTCAGAGTCAGTAGCCGAGAATCGGTCCGACAGAACCCATGCCTTTGGGTGCCACCCAACTTACAGTGCACCCGACCCCTAAAACTCCTCCCACGGGTGGTGGGTCCATGGGAGGGCGGACACATGTCTCCTTTTCGGGCTAGGCCCGGCCAGGCTCCATGGGCATAAGCCCGACCACCAGGCACTCGCCTTCGAGCCCCTCCCCTGGGCCTGGGTCCAGGAGGGAACCCCGGTGAACCGCGTCTGGGCAAGGGAGACTGCTTCAAATGTTTCCTCTGAGATGGCATAGGGGTCTTCTGAATCGCACTTTGTCTGGACCTTCACCCAGGACCTGTTTGCCTTGGGTGAACCTACCAGGGGCATTATGCCCCCGACAACATAGCTCCTAAGATCATTAGGTCACGCAAACCCCTCCACCACGATAAGGTGGTGGCGATTCAGGGAGGGGATATATATATATATATATATATTACATACAGGGATCCCTCACTTTCCGCGGTTAATTGGGACCGAGATCCCCACATGACCATCGAAATCCGCGAAGTAGGATCACCCCCCCACCCATGACTGACGTATACGTACATGTATATGTGTATATAATATAAATAAATACATATCCAATGCTATAAATGCTTATAATAACAATTAAACATTGAAAGAATATCATAAGATGTAAGTAAAATATAAATACAGACACTCTCCAACTCACCAACATTTGTTTTGCAAACATCCGGAGATATCAAAACTGTTCAAGAGTGAAAGTGAAAGTGAAATGAAATTGAAGAACAAGTAGAAATAGAAATGGAATAAAATCTACAGAAAGATAGATCGTAAATAGAAGTATGGAATATGATTAAACATTATCCTGAGATACACTGGCAGAACAGGGCGTGGCTGTACAGACGCGCACACAGAAATGCAATGTCCATATACAGTTTTGATAGGAGATTTTGGGTTGTTTTTTGTTTTGTGTTGGTTTAGGGTTTTGTTTTTGTTTTTTTGGGGGTTTGCTTAATTGGCCTCGTTTTTGTGACATTTTCCTTAACTTTTCCACCTATTCTTCCTTAATTTCCTCATTTTTTAATTCAATGAAGATTTATTTTTTTCAAAAATTGGGATGCAATAAAAAACTGAAGCCGCATTAATTGAAGCACGAAGTAACGAAGTAGCAAGGGATCCCTGTATATATATATATATATATATATATTATATATATATATATATACGTGTGTGTGTGTGTGTGTGAGCCACTCCACCAAAAGTAGGCTCTTGGGTCCAAAAATGAGACTTTTACACAGTCAGATAGAGGAGGCCCAAAGCTGCAAAATGCAGCAAAAGTTTGCTAAGACCTTGAAAACTGACTTAGCTATGTCATTTCTTGTGTCAGCATTCAACTAAAAATTTCAAAAGACGTTTTAGAGAAAAATGAACACAAAGATTGCACTTCTTTCAAAATCATTAGTCCTTAGCAACCAAACATTTTTATGCACTTCAGCAATATAAACTTTTAGAAAACATGTCCAGGAAGAGTTTTATGAAGAGATGATAAGAGAAATCATCCTCATTTTAATCTGACATGCCCTTTTTAAACCCATCGGTCACTGTGGTAAGCCCCTAAAAATTAACAAAAAACAATTTTTTTTTTTTTTCATTTATGTTTATTCCAATAAGATCAGTATCTATCTTTTTGTCCATTATATAAAGATTTGATGCCTTCAAATGATACTGATTGAAAAAAAACACTGTCAGGTTCAAACAATCACACTGAAATTAAGAAAACTATATATATATATATATATATATATATATATATATATATATAAGGTAACTATATAACAAAACTCTGATCTCTTTATACAAGTAAGCTTCATCAACTCTGCCCTCAGCATTATCATCTTCATCTAAATCCTGCTCAGCAGATAAAATCGCATCTTCACAAACACCAGTCATCACACTTTTATTAACAGATGCCTCTTCTTCATCAAAATCAAAATCTTCATCAACACAGCTGCCATTATCATCATCAGTTTGTTTATATGTAAAAGATATGAAACATTTAAGTATTTTTCAGGTCTTGACCAATTTACGTACAAAAATAAACAACCCATGATCCAGCATGTCCAGTCCAGACAAGATTACACACAAATCAAATGATCAACAAAATTCCATAATCGAATTTTGTATGCAGAGAAAAATACCAATGCACATACAATACTCATGTTGAGTTTCTAAAGTACATCATATTGAGCATATGGGAGTTTCTTTGACTGAATTGCAATGGAATCATGTCTTTTTCTTCGTATTCCAGCAGACCTGAGGTATCACACACAGAAACACACACACACACACACACACACACACACACACACACACACACACACACACACACACACACACAGACACAGACAGACTGTAAGCAGTGGGTGGCTTCTCATTTGTGCATCTATCGTACCATTTGCACTCATTTGCCCCACTCACTTCATATACTGTATTTTCTTCCATTGAAATTGCACTAGTTCATCTGGATGCGGTGAATTTAACCATTTGCACACTGTGTGTGTGTGTGTGTGTGTGTGTGTGTATGTGTGTGTGTGACAGAGAAAGAGAGAAATACTGTAATCTTCTTTGTACACACTCCTGCACTTCCTCATTCCACCACCAAGTCTCCTTATCTACTTTTCTTCCAGAGGACACACCAAGTACTCTCCTACCTGTGTCCCTGATCACATTTGCTGTGGTTGTCCAGTCATCTGGAAGCACTTCCTGGCCACCCAAAGCCTGTTTCATCTCCTCCTTGAAGACAACACGACACTCTTCCTTTTTCAGCTTCCACCACTTTGTTTTCTGCTCTGCCTTTGCCTTCTTCACCTTCCTCACCATCAGCGTCATCCTGCATACCACCATCCTATGCTGTTTGGCAACACTCTCACCCATTACTACTTTGCAGTCACTGACTTCCTTCAAATTACATCGCCTACACAAGATGTAGTCTACCTGTGTGCTATTACCTCCGCTTTTATAAGTCACCCTATGCTCCTGTCTCTTCTGTAAGAAAGTATTCACCACAGCCATTTCCATCCTTTTTGCAAAATCTATCAACATATGTCCTTCTGTATTCCTGTCCTGGATACTAAACCTGCCCATCACTTCCTCGTCCCCTCTGTTGCCTGCACCAACATGTCCATTGAAGTCTGCCCCAATGACCACTCTTTCACCTCTGGGGGTACTCTGCATCACTTCATCTAACTCACTCCAGAATCTCTCCTTCTCTTCTCGCTCACATCCTGCCTGTGGGGCATAAGCACGAACAACATTGACCATCACGCCTTCAATTTCTAACTTGAGACTCATCACTCTGTCTGACACTCTTTTCACTTCTAGAACATTCCTGACAAACTCCTCCTTCAAGATGACCCCTACTCCATTTCTCTTCTCATCCACACCATGATAAAATAGCTTAAACCCTGCTCCTAAGCTTTTAGCTTTGCTACCTTTCCACCTGGTCTCCTGAACACACAGTATGTCCACCTTCCTCCTCTGCATCATGTCAGCCAGCTCTCTATCTTTTCTTTGTATAGTTCCAACATTCAAAGTCCCTACTCTCAGTCCTAGACTCATGCCTTTCCTCTTCTCTCTCTCTCTGGCAACGGACACGCCTCCCACCTCTCCTTCTTCGACCAACAGTAGTCCAATTTCCATCAGCACCTTGTTCATTGACAGCACGAATGGTGGTCATTGTTAACCCTGGCCTCGACCGCTCCGGTATGAATTTTCTTGATATGACTTGCATAGTAGATAGTACATAGATATAATCTCCATAGTACTGTACCCATAAGATTGTTTGTCACACGCATGAAGGAGAGATGTACTGTTGGTTCGTGAGTTTTGTGAGTTTTGAAAGTTTTGAGAATACTCATTGCAGCCTATTTGAGGAGGTCCGGATGAGCCACGCTCCATCTCAAAAGCTCCGCATTCGACCACAAAGCATTTTTGTGCACGGAAGTGGGCGGCGCCACAAATGCTCCATGCACAGAATGCTTCGTTGGACAAAAGACCTCCAATCTCACAAGGAAGTAAGTTAATATTGAATCCGGACCACTGATCTCTCGAGGAAGCAAGTTAATATTGAATCTGGCCTCAGATCTGATCTTTCAACCAGGTAATTCCGCTTTAAATACAATACCCCGTCTCAAAAGCTCCGTCGTAGCCCACATTTGGCAGAGCGTGCCACTCAGAGAGAGAGAGAGAGAAAGGGAGTGTTGTGTGTGTGTGTTTGTGCATTAATAAAAATGTTTAATAATGGTTTAATTAATAAATTTGTTCATAAAATGGTTTAATAAATAATTTTCTTTTACTTTTAACGCCACCGGCTTGCTTATTCGGAATATGTAGGGGTAATAGGAAATGTTTAAATTCCTTTATATGTTGTAACCCCTACTTTCACTGTTTTACTGTGTAAAGCTGCCTTATGACAATGTTAATTGTAAAAAGTGCAATACAAATAAAACTGAATTGAATTGAATTGAATTAAGGTGCTTTTCTGCTTCACACAGTAGTAGACGGTGTTTTAGAAACAGGGAGGAAGAAAACTACAGGCAATTAGAAACAGAAGCAAAGTCCAAAATTCAATACAAAGTTGGGGTCATACTCAGAGAGGAAAACAGGTTTTCTGCAACCAATTCCATTTAGTACAAGACCAAAAGTAGCAGAGTTTAGAAACTAGGAACAATGCAATGGAAAAAGGATTGAGGAAAAGATAGAAAAAGATGGAGTGAGATGCGTGAGGGCTACACAGTATGCAAACATGAGAGAAGGTTGAGCAGTTCAAAAATTCGTTGTGAGTTGTGATTAATGAAATGTGGAACAAGTGTCCTTGTAAGAACCTGCTGACAGAGAAGGTGCATTTAGTAGTACAAGGTGGCCAAGCATGCCATGGTCAGTCACCCAGAAGGTTATCCTCTGTTTTTTCTTTTGGATCCCTGAACTACTGGAGGAGGAAATCTATCATATAACCATAACTCTAACTTTGTACACTACTAACGCAGTTAAGAAAATTGGTCAGACTACAAAATACTGCCAAATAACCTTCAATACATCCGAGACAATGGTGAATAGACTGTATAATGTTACTGACATTGTTGCACACCATCAAGGTGCTTTAATCTTGACTGATATTAAAAAAAAAAAAAAAAAAAAAACTTAAGTTCAAGTAATAAATAAATACAAATGTGTAAGTTATTAGATGTGCACTTTAGAGAAAAGAAAAGGAGACATGCATAAAAAAAATAAATGTAGGAAGCCATATCTTTCCTTTATGAATGAACAGATTTTTATAACACTTATTGGCCTATGTTGCTATATTGTTTGCTAACCTATTACATAGGGCAACAGCATTCCATTTTCTACACACCTACACCGCGGGATATCATTTCACAGTATTGTCAAGGTAATATACATTATGTAGCCCTGCGATGATCTGGCAGACTATCCAGGATGTATACCACCACTACCCCCACGAGTCAGCCGAGATGAGCACCAGACTCTCGTAATTAGGATTAAGTGGTTCAGAAAAGGAATGAATGGATACAGTATGTAGCATGCGGAAAAACCTTCATAACCTAACTAGCACATTAATCCCTCAATGTTAACTTTGATGACTTTGATAGGAAAGGTTAGGATCTAGATGGCAGTTGTGCAGTTTTGTTTGTGTTTCTTGTGTGCAGTAAAACGGTTATAGAAGCTACAACTGACACTGCACTTGTGTTTGTATGTAGTGCATTCCACTTTTAGGAAAGTGTTTTCCATAAGTAGAATCCAGTGCCAAATCTATATGATGATTCATGGCATTTGCAGCAGGGGAGTTTCCTGACAGGGTAATTATTACTACAGACTTTCTGTCAATTCATGGCCATTTTCCTCTGACCTTGCTTATCAGCAAGGACTTTCCACCTAAATAACTGTCACACATTCTGTGTTGTTGTTTAGTAAAAATCCAGGGAGATAGTTTTTAAAATACCCAAACCAGCCCATCTGGCAATAACAGCCATGCCATAATTAAAGTAATGGAAATCAGTCCCCCACACTCTAATATTCAATGCTCTTGATCTGTATCTGACTGATTTTATACATTGTGTCCCTGTCACCTGATTGTCTAATTGTACAACTGTACAGCAGGTGGACAGGAAGTGTTTTAATTAAAGCGTATGACGAGTATACAAATACTTTCTGAAGCTCATCTCTTGTATAGTACAAAATACTGTATGACTAAAAATATATCACCACAGTATCAGCACTGGCCAGATATTTAATTTAGAGATCATGTTTATGTTGCTGGTCCCATATCCTTCATCAGTGATCAGTAATTGGTGGATATTTTTGGTTAAATGTTTTGTACCCTACAGTGACTGACATGTGTAACACTTTAACATACAAAAGGGCAGTGGTGGTCTAGTGGTATAGGGCGCTGGATCGCTGATCCAAAGGTTGGGGGTTCGAGTCCCACTCTCCACAAGGTTGTCACTGTCCCCCCAGTGCGGCTAACTGGGTTATCAAAGGCGGGCCATGTCTCTCACTGTCTATGGTGAGAGGCATGTAAAAGAACCATTGCTGACTTTCGGAAAGAGTAGGCTGCAAAGTCGTCAGCGTGTTTTTATCCCTTGCTAAAAGGGTTGTGACAGGAAGGGCATCTGACGTAAAAATCTCTGCCAAATTAAACGTGCGAATCAAAATGATTCGCTGTGGCGACTCCTGAGTAAAAGGGAAAAAGCCGAAAGGAAGACAGACAGTGACTGACATGTGTAACGATATTGTATGTGTTAGTTAGAGATGATTTTTTTTATGCTGTCTGTATAACATTTGATTTTTATAATGCTTTATTTTATAAGTGTATGTGGTGGCCTGGTGGTAAAGGGTGCTGGATCGCTGATCCTAGGGTTGGGGGTTCGAGTCCCACTCTCCACAGGGTTGTCACTGCCCCCCCCCCTCCCAGTGCAGCTAACTGGGTTATCAAAGGCCGGCCATGTCTCTCACTGTCTATGGTGAGGCATGCAGAAGAACCATTGCTGACTTTCGTAAAGAGTAGCTGCATAGCCTTCAGCATGTTTCTGTCCCTTGCTGAAGGGTTGTGTCAGGAAGAGCATTTGACGTAAAAACCTATGCCAAATCAAACATGCGATGAGTTGCTGTGGCGACCCCTGAGAAAAAAGGAACAGCCGAAAGGAAAAGAAAAATTTTATAAGCATATTTAATTTCTTCTTCAGGCAGGAACTATGAAAAATGTGGGGGGCACAATTTTTGCATGTGTTTTATTCATCAATATTTTAAACACAGGTTTTACTTACTTGCAATGGGATATGCAGTCGCAGGGAAACTGGAGCCAATCCCTGCCAACGTTAGGTGAGAGGCAGAATATATTCTGAATAGGTCACCAAACTACTGTACTCAAAACTAACACAGGACAGCAGGATAGCACAAACAACCATTCACACTCACATTCCATGACCTAAAGCAGGGATGTCAAACTTGTGCCACAAAGGGCCATGTGGCTGCAGGTTTTTGTTTCAACCAAGCATCAGCACACCTGACTTGGCTCATTCAAACAACTGATAAGAGTCTTCAGGCGTTTGATTGGTCAGTCTCTGGACAGAGCACACAGATTGACCAGTCAACTGCATGAAGACTCTTATCAGTTGTTTGAATGAGCCAAGTCAGGTGTGCTGCTGCTTGGTTGAAACAAAAACCTGTAGCCACATGGCCCTTTGTGGCACGAGTTTGACACCCCTGATCTAAAGCAAGGCAGAAACATGCTGGTGGCTCTGCAGCCTACTCTTGACAAAAATCAGCAATGGTTATCTTTTCATGCTGTTCACCAAGTGTATCAAACTCATGCCACAAAGAGCCGCGTGGCTGCAGGTTTTTGTTTCAACCAGGCTGCAGCACACCTGACTTGGCTAATTTAATCAACTGAGCTCCGTCTACCAGCAGTTGATTGGTCAGTCTCTGTACAGAGCACACAGATTGACCAATCAACTGCCTGACGATTCAAATCAGTTGAACAGTCTCAAATCATTTGCCATCCTTACATAATGTTAAACCCCTGCTTAAATTACTGTGTGGTTGGCTGAATATTCTACATATAGTAACTGAAAATAATTGGTTACATAAAATTACTGTAAATGTTGACAACATAGCAAAATATTTTATTTGTACAGTAAACTTTTGTTACATCACTGTTTCAATAATTTTCTTTTTTGCTGCTTTGAGTTGCACGGACCACAGGCTGAGGGAAGCCTGGATCTCTTATCCACAACCACAGATTCCAGTCCTACCTCGGAGATCCCCAGAAATCCCCAAGTTGCTCAAGGGTCCCTGTTCAGTAAGGTTTCTACATAAACATCTGAACTGGGAGCCAACAAGGGGGAATCCATCTAAAAAAAAAAAAACAATCTCAGCCCCATATGATGGACAAGTCTCTAAGCTTGGCTGTTTCTTGATGTTCTGTCCACGTAAACCTCAGAAGTGGAGAAAAGACAGTCTAAAATTATTTATCCTTAAGGATGCCAAGGAGGCTGACAGATCTCTGTTATCACACAGGAAGCAGATGAGAAGACCACTCTATTCCTGTACTACATCTTACAATAAATGTTGAAGCATATGACCATATAAATTCTCCAACGTTACAAAATTCTTTCAGACTGGATTATCATTCACCCATAATCTCTCAAAAAGCATAAAAGTAAACGGGCAGTGTATTGTCATACAATTTGTGCAAAACCTTCCATTCTCCTTTAAAATTTTTGGTTTAACTTTAGGATGGAGTAACCTCTTTACAAACCTGACATGAACTCTTCCTTTGAAGCTACGAATGTTATTCCCATTAAACTAGAACACATTTGGTGGTCACTTTTTTAATAGGATCACTGTCCCATTTTGTCAGTCAACAGACACTGTCCCAGATCTCTAGTCAACACTGTAGAGGTGGGTTACATCAACCTTGTCTGGTTCCATCAACATCCCAGGTCCATTTCATGAATTTGTCGAATTTGAACAGTAACATCAGCAACAGACCACAAAACAAGACCATGCTGTGGTACCTTATATGATATAAGAAGCTGTCTTTGTTTCACGTCAACTCCCAGATATGCTCACCCAAGGTGGATCCAGGGGGAGCTTTAACTCCCTGTGGGAGAGGTGACTCTATGTGCGTGTGTGTGTGTGTGTGTGTGTGTGCACCTGTGTGCATCTGTGAAGGTCAGCTAATCAGAAGTTCCAGCACACCATAATGCCATAGTGTTTTAATTTTTTTAATGACACAATATGAATGAAATTAGACAAACATTTTATCCCAAGGACAATTTCTGTTTGCCATACATTTAAGTCGTAGCCTTTAATTAGATATAGTCATGGTTGTAATGAACATGGAGCTGGTCCTCGGAATGCTGTATTAAAACTAAAGACACACCTGAGATGGAGCACCAATGCATTATAGCACATCATACATACAGCCATGAAAACAATTAAGAGATAACTTACAATGGGAATAGCCCTGCAATGGCCCATTGAGCTGCCCAGGGTGTACTCTGCACTCACCCAGGGTCAGCTTTGATGGGCACCAGCCTCCCCATGAACTAATTAGGAATACATGGTTCATAAAATGAATGAATTAATAAATAATGAGTATATCAATTAAAGGTGCTCTCTTAATTAGTTCTATGGCTGTATATTCACACACATGTAAATTCACTGACTCATTCGTATCTATGGAGAATTTAGCATTGCCAAGCGATAGGGACACAGAAAGGAACAAAGTAGGTTAGACCTCCATGAAGCTGGCACATCTGTGATGAAAATGTAAATAAAAATATTTTCATATGTTTGCTTGCAAAGTAATAATAAAAAATGGCGAGCTGTTGCGTGATTGACCCAAAATAAATCATCAAACATGTATATAATCATATTTTTAATATATTTTTTTGAACCGCTTAATCGTAATTAGGGTCGCGGGAAGGCTTGTGACCATCTCAGCTAACTCTGGGTGGGAGCAGAATACACCCTGGAGAACGCACCAGGTCATCGCAGGGCAGAAAAAACCTGATGGCTATGCAGCTTGCTTTTGATGATAGTCAGCAATGATTCTTTTACAGCCTCTCACCATAGACAGTGAGAGATATGGCAGGTCTTTGATAACCCAGTTTGCTGCACTGGGGGGACAGTGACAACGACCACTGTTGACATTAGGGCTTTAACCCACAATCTTAGGATTGGTAATCCAGCACCTTTTCACAGGGCCACCACTGCCATAATCATATATATATATATATATATATATATATATATATATATATATATATATATATATATATATATATATATATATATATATATAAATGCAGCCATGAGGCGGGCGGGGGGGGGGGGGACTAACCAGTGTCTCCCCCCCCTATGCCGGCCCCAAGCCCCGATAAAACGAGAGGGTTGCGACAGGAAGGGCATCTGGCGTAAAACTTCTGCCAAAAAAAAAAAAAAAATGCAAATGATCAATACAGAATTCATACCGGATCGGTCGAGGCCGGGTTAACAACGACCACCATCAGTGCTGTTAATCAACAGGGTGCTGGTGGAAATTGGACTACTGTTGGTCGAAGACGTCGAAGAAGGAGAGGCGGGAGGCGTGTCCGTAGGCAGAGAGAGAAGAGGAAATGCGTGAGCCTCGGACTGAGAGTAGGGACTTTGAATGTTGGAACTATGCAAGGAAAAGCTAGGAGCTGGCTGACATGATGCAGAGGAGGAAGGTGGACATACTGTGTGTTCAGGAGACAAGGCGGAAAGGTAGAAAGGCTAAAAGCTTAGGAGCAGGGTTTAAACTGTTTTATAATGGTGTGGATGGGAAGAGAAATGGAGTAGGAGTCATCTTGAAGGAGGGGTTTGTCAGGAATGTTCTAGAAGTGAAAAGAGTGTCAGACAGAGTGATGAGTCTCAAGTTAGAAATTGAAGGCGTGATGGTCAATGTTGTTAGTGCTTATGCCCCACAGGCAGGATGTAAGCTAGAAGAGAAGGAGAGATTCTGGAGTGAGTTAGATGAAGTGATGCAGAGTACCCCCAGAGGTGAAAGAGTGGTCATTGGAGCAGACTTCAATGGACATGTTGGTGCAGGCAACAGAGGGGACGAGGAAGTGATGGGCAGGTTTGGTATCCAGGACAGGAACACAGAAGGACAGATGTTGATCGATTTTGCAAAAAGGATGGAAATGGCTGTGGTGAATACTTTCTTCAAGAAGAAACAGAAGCATAGGGTGACTTATGAAAGCGGAGGTAAGAGCACACAGGTAGACTACATCTTGTGTAGGCGATGTAATTTGAAGGAAGTCAGTGACTGCAAAGTAGTAGTGGGTGAGAGTGTTGCCAAACAGCATAGGATGGTGGTGTGCAGGATGACACTGATGGTGAGAAAGGTGAAAAAGGCAAAGGCAGAGCAGAAGACAAAGTGGTGGAAGCTGAAAAAGGAAGAGTGTCGTGTTGTCTTCAAGGAGGAGTTGAAACAGGCTTTGGGTAGTCAGGAAGTGCTTCCAGAGGACTGGACAACCACAGCCAATGTGATCAGGAGACCGGTAGGAGAGTACTTGGTGTGTCCTCTGGAAGGAAAGTAGATAAGGAGACTTGGTGGTGGAATGAGGAAGTGCAGGAGTGTGTACAAAAGAAGAGGTTAGCCAAGAAGAAGTGGGACATTGAGAGGACCGAAGAGAGTAAACAGGAGTACAGGGAGACACAGCGTAAGGCGAAGGTAGCGGTGTCAAAGGCCAAACAGAGGGCGTATGATGACTTGTATGATAGGTTGAACAGTAAGAAGGGAGAAAATGATCTATACAGGTTAGCACAGCAGAGAAATAGAGATGGGAAAGACGTGCAGCAAGTTAGAGTGAAAAGGACAGAGAGGGAAATGTATTGACTGATGACAGAAGTGTGCTGGGAAGATGGAAAGAGTACTTTGAAGAGCTGATGAATGAGGAAAATGAGAGAGAAAAAAGAGTAGAAGGGGTGACCGTTGAGGAGCAGGAAGTAGAAAAGATTAGTAAGGGAGAAGTGAGGAGGGCATTGAAGAGGATGAAGAATGGAAAGGCAGTTGGCCCTGATGACATACCAGTTGAGGTATGGAAATGTCTAGGGGAGGTAGCAGTAGATTTTCTGACAAGAATATTCAACAAGGTCTTAGAAAGTGAGCAGATGCCAGAGGAATGGAGGAGAAGTGTGCTTGTGCCCATTTTTAAGAACAAGGGCGATGTACAGAGTTGTGGCAACTACAGAGGGATAAAGTTGATGAGCCATACAATGAAGCTATGGGAAAGAATAGTGGAAGCAAGACTAAGGGCAGAGGTCAGCATTTGTGAACAACAGTTTGGTTTCATGCCCAGAAAGAGCACCACAGATGCAGTGTTTGCTTTGAGGATGTTAATAGAGAAGTACAGAGAAGGTCAGAAGGAGCTGCATTCTGCCTTTGTGGATCTGGAGAAAGCATATGACAGGGTGCCGAGAGAAGAACTGTGGTATTGTATGAGGAAGTCTGGAGTGGCAGAGAAGTATGTTAGAGTGGTGCAGGACATGTATGATAGATGTAAGACAGTGGTGAGGTGTGCTGTCGGTGTGACAGAAGAGTTCAAGGTGGAGGTGGGACTGCATCAAGGGTCAGCTCTCAGCCCCTTCTTGTTTGCTATGGTGATGGACAGGCTAACAGATGAGGTTAGACAAGAAGCTCCATGGACTATGATGTTTGCAGATGACATAGTGATCTGTAGTGAGAGCAGAGACCGAGTGGAGGAAAATCTAGAGAGGTGGAGGTATGCCCTGGAAAGGAGGGGATTGAAGGTTAGCCTCAGTAAGACAGAATACATGTGTGTGAACGACAAGGACCCAAGAGGAACTTTGAGGTTACAGGGGGCAGAGATAAAGAAGGTGGAGGATTTTAAGTACTTAGGCTCAACAATCCAGAACAATGGAGAGTGTGGAAAAGAGGTGAAGAAGCGCGTGCAGGCAGGTTGGAATGGATGGAGAAAAGTGTCCGGTGTGATGTGTGATAGGAGAGTATCGGCAAGAATGAAGGGAAAAGTGTACAAGACGGTGATGAGGCCAGCAATGTTGTATGGTTTAGAGACAGTGGCCCTGGGGAAAAGACAGGAGTCAGAGTTGGAGGTAGCAGAGATGAAAATGTTGAGGTTCTCTTTGGGAGTAACGAGGATGGATAGGATCAGAAATGAGTACATCAGAGGGACAGCACATGTTAGATGTTTTGGAGACAAACTCAGAGAGGCTAGATCGAGATGGTTTGGACATGTACAGAGGAGGGATAGTGAGTATATTGGTCATAGGATGCTGAGGTTGGAACTACCAGGCAAAAGGCCCAGAGGGAGACCAAAGAGAAGATTTATGGATGCGGTGAAGGCGGACATGAAGGTCGTTGGAGTAAGAGTAGAAGATGCAGAGGATCGGGAGAGATGGAGGCAGATCATTTGCTGTGGCGACCCCTGAAGGGAACAGCCGAAAGGAAAAGAAGAAGAAGATATATATATATATATATATATATATATATATATATATATATATATATATATATATATATATATATATATATATATTTATATGTTAGCTGCACTGGGGGGACAGTGACAACCCTGTGGAGAGTGGGACTCGAATCCCCAACCTTAGGATCAGTGATCCAGCGCCACTGTGTGTGTGTGTGTGTGTGTGCATGTATATATATATATATATATATATATATATATATATATATATATATATATATTATATAAAAATACACACACATACACACACACACACACACACACACATACACCACGGGGTCCTAGCTCATTATGCTTTTAGTAATTATATTTCATCTGACCCCATTTACTCATCACTCACTCATTTGCCAAACTGCTTAATTCTATTTGGGTCATGGGCTGGCTGATGTAGGAGCCAGCCTACATTGTTCAAGGAGTGAGGGCTCAGTACACCCTGAACAGCTCTCCAGACCATCACAGGGCAAATACAAACAAACATTCACAATCAGGAGCAATTTGGAACAGCCAAATAGCCAAATGAGCAGATCTTTGGACCTAACTAGAGTACACAGTAATAGAGTCAACTATAGACATAAACACAAGACCAAACAATACCTTCACATGGCATGACTTTGATGGTCTAACAAGCCAAATAGTATCTCTAAAAAGCATGGAATAACATTTCACTTGTAAATATTGTGTCTCCAGAATAACTGCATTCTTTTTATATACGTATTCTCTTTTCCAGAAAGAAAACTGAAAGTCCAAGTATTTATTTAATTTTACTTCTATCATGGTATTTATCAGCATGTCCTGTATTCATATTTCATGTTCATATAACTAAAATTGTAAAATGCAAAATTTCTCAATCCTGCAGCTTCTTTACCTGAAATAAAGCATAGTTGTGAAGTGTAATCTGTCTCTGGTAAGACGGCAGCCACTTTCAGCATGTTCCGAGTATGCGATTTAACAAATAGTTCCAGTCTTGTGTTTCTGTTGATGGAGTCAGCTGTAACCCCAGTGCACAATTTCAATCAAGTACTTCTATACAAATCCGCCTAATTTAACATGACAGTACACCTTAAAGAAAAAAAGGTCAGAAAGGCACAAAAAGTAGAGTGTAAGGCAAGTAATGTAAAACAATGATATTAATTATCTCACAATATTGCAATATGTACAGTATAAAATTTTAATACATCGCAATACCCCAAAACCTTACTCCTGCTGAAATGCCATATAAACAATATCCAAGAACATCTATTTTTGCATAGACATTTATTCATTTTATAAGATGTGTATTCTTAGTTAGATTCGTGGGGAGCCCAGCGCCATTTCAATCGACTCTGGGTGGGGGCAGCTTGCCAGGCCTTCGCAGGGCCAACACACTCAGCCATTCACAATCACACCAGGGGTGCTGTGGAAGAGCCAATAAGCCCACTGTGCATGTGTTTTGGGTTATGATAAGAAACTGGACTTCCCGGTGGCAATCCATGCAAACTCCACAAGGTAACACCTGAGCCCAGGAATCAAACCTACGGCTTTCATACTGTGAGGTGGATCACTTTATTACCCAAAAATTGACGATTCTCAAAAGAATACTATCTCACTGTTGTTTATCTTCTAAAATGGTGGATATATTTATGTGATGTCATGAAAATACTATCAATAATAATAATTAGAAAATTAAAATGCAAAAAAATGCATTTGTGTGTGTGTGCGTGTGTGTGTGTGTGTGTGAGAGAGAATTCGGTATGACACCACACAGAGCGGTTTAAATGTGAAGATGTGACGATTTTCCCCTCCACGGTTTCCCATTCATTCCAATGAGAATTTTTTTTGTGAAGTTGTTTTTTTTTTGTGCAAATTTCCTCGATATATTAATTCGAATTGTTGCAAAAAAGGTATTCCACACCACAATACTATTACTGCTGTAATGTTATTATTATTTTATTTATTTATTTATTTGAAACTTTTGCTTAGTAATAAAAAAGTCTGCTTACGTCGGACTATTGACTTTGTATTTCCGTATACGTCTTTTTCATGGATATTGTAGTCAATAAAACTGATATGGTGTGTTTCGACTTCCGTAGCTGTGAACCCCTTCACACTACAATACCCACAACACCTTGCGGCTCATGCTGTCGCTGAGCTCACACGCAGCATTTGATTAGCTTGAGCCGTTTGAAGCTTACTGGATTGATTGAGAGCTGCAAAGTGAGGTCTGGGTGGTTGATATATCTTTGATATTTTCAATGTATTTTGGAAATGACTTGCTTGTTGAATTGTTAATTAAGTTGCGGATTATTTTTGAAGTAAACGTGGAATTGTTGATAGTTAGATTCTAGCTCCGGCTAAACAAGCTAACTCCGAGAAGCAGTTCCGGAATACTGATGCAGCTGTAGATGATGTATAATATTAACTAGACAGCTTTAATGACCGCTCATGTATCCTATCATTTTTATTGTGAAACTAGGCAGCTGATTAGTTTACTTGTTTGCTAGCATAATTAACAAATAGCAAGGGAGAATGACAACTAGCTGAACTAACTGTGTTTTGTTGACACTAGTTTCAGCTCGAGTTTTTATGGAAGTTATATAAGACAGTATTTAGATAAGAGCTGTGCTTCATTTTGTGCTGCTTTCTATATCCATGCTTTTGTAATGATAGATTACAAAAATTGATTACAATGATAGCTTATCCTTATTTGGTCTGATTGGGGTGATGGCAATTGGCATTTTCAGGGTTGGATACTGTAATCTAAAAATATAATAATACTAATGTAATAGATCACAAAGCAGTGGTACAAAAATATTAATTTGAATTACGCTCAACTTTATCACTTATTAAAACTTGGTTCAAAACATTTTAGAAAACATAAATAAGTAAATGAATTAATGGGACCACAAAAAATATCCTTTAAATATTATTCACTTAGCAGGTATACAGTGATGTTATAGTATTGTATTCATCATCATCATCATCACCAAAAATTAACTATAAATTTTGGGGGAAAAAACCCTTTGTGTAAATCCTGGGTCTGGGAGGGCAGCAGTCTAAGCAGTGAGGTCCAGATGTCCCATTCCCCAGCCACTTCCTCCAGGTCTTCTGGGGGGGGACATCGAGGTGTTGTCAGACCACCTGAGAGACATAGTCCCTACAATATGTTCTGGGTCGACCTCTGGGTTGGACATGCCCAAAGCACCACAACGAGGAGGCATTCAAACCCGATGAACACCTCAACTAGCTGCTCTAAACGCATAGGAGCAGCAGTTCTACCCCGAGCACCTCCCGGATGGCTGAACTTCTCACCCTATCTTTGAGAGTACCCCGCGAAGGAAGCTTTTTTTTTTTTTTTTTTTTTTCCCCTTTTCAGCTGCCTGTATTCGTGATCTTGTTCTTTTGGTCACTACCCAAACCTTGTGATCATAGGTGAGTGTAGGAACGTAAATTGAGAACTTTGTCTTCTGGCTCAGCTCCCTCTTCACCATGATGGACCGCTCCAATCTCCACTTTACAGCAGAGGCTGCAACTATCTGCCTGTCGACCTCTTGTTCAATACTCCCCTCACTCATGAACAAGACCCCGAGATACTTCACTCCTCCACTTGGGGCAGGACGTCATTCCAGACCCAGAGGGTGCATTCCACTCTTTTCTGACTGAGAGCCGTGGCCTCGGACTTGGAGGTGCTGATTCTCATCCCAGCCGCGCTGCAAAAAGTGTAAATGAAATGCTATGGCTACCAAACCAGAACCCCTCAACACCTCAGTTGCACCTAGACATTCAATCCATAAATGTTCTGAATATAACTGGTGACAAAGGACAGCTTGGTGGTACATGGATCTTTATAGGCCTCCTTCTTCAACTTGACAGCCCCTTTCACCACAGGTGTCCACCACCTGGTTCGGGGTTTGTCCCCATGATGAGCACTAATGTCCCGGTCACAGCTTTGGACGTCGACCTCAATAATGCAGACACCGAATATAGCCCATTCGAATGTCCTGTTCCCGGCCTGAAAGGGGATATGGTTGTAACTCTGACGGAGAGGGAAGTTAAAGGCTCTTCTGACAGGAGACACCACCGAACGTTCCCAGGAAACTCTAGCTACATGCTTGAGTCTCCTAGGTCTGGAGAGCGGCCTCCCCGGTGGTGATTGGTGGACAACTCGGTTCTTCTCTTCACCCGAGTGGCCAGAACATGCAGCCACAAGTCTGGTTACACGACTACAAAGTTGATCATCGAAATGTGGCCGATATAAGTATATCTTGGAGGCAAGTTCTCTTATAGACACTTTCATGTCCGATCATGGTATTGGTGTTGGACAACCATGAAACACCATGCGGGTTCAGATTGTAGGTCAAACTCGATCCCATGTATCTCATACTAAGACCACTATATTTTTCTTTTCGGCCTCTTCCCGTTCTCGAGAGTCGCCACAGCGAATCATCTGATTCGCACATTTGATTTGGCATAGGTTTTTTTTTTTTTACGTCGGATGCCCTTCCTGTCACAACCCTTTAGCAAGGGACAGAAACACGCTGACGGCTTTGCAGCCTACTCTTTGCGAAAGTCAGCAATGGTTCTTTTACATGCCTCACACCATAGACAGTGAGAGACACGGCCCGCCTTTGATAACCCAGTTAGCTGCACTGGGGGGACTCGAACCCTCAACTTTAGGATCAGCGATCCTGCGCCCTATCCACTAGACCATCACTGCCCCGATTCTAAGACCACTATTAACCACTCTTATATACACTTGTTTGGTCCGACATGTTCCTTATTGCTGTGTGTGTGTGTGTGTGTGTGTGTGTGTGTGTGTGTGTGTGTGTGTGTGTGTGTGTATGTATGTATAGGGATCCCTTGCTACTTTGCACTTCAATTCATGTGGCTTCAGTGCATCGTGTTTTTTAAATATTCATCGAATTAAAAAAATAAGGAAAGTAAGGAAGAATAGGAGAAGAGTTAAGGAAAATGCCACAAAAACAAGGCCAATTGTGCAAAAAAAAAGCCCCTAAACCAACAAAAAAAACCCCAAAATCTGCCATAAAAACTAGTTACATTGTTGTGAGGTGTGCATCTGTGTGCGTGCGTCTGTATGTCTGTGTATTTATATTTTATTTACACTTTATGCATTTTTTTATGTTTAATTGTTATTATAAGCATTGAATATGTATTTACAGACGTTCCCTGACTTACGTTTTTAATTGGTTTCGACGGCTGAACGTAAGTTGTTACTATGACGTATGACATGTGACATGACGCTCATACTACACTATACATCCATTACTGTATTTCATAAAACACCCCTAAATCAATTATTATAAACATAACATTGTCAAATAATATCAACATTAATTTCAAATAAATGAAATTCAAGCAAAATAATTTAAAATTGATAAATTTTAATTGAATTCACTTATCAAATATCAAATACAGTATTAAATATAACCTTTAACATTCTCTATGATGCGATCTTTCTGCTTGTAAATGGATCCAATGGTCGACTAATGATCACTTTACATGAAGCTGAGCCAACTCACTTTACATGAAGCTTAAAACAGCCAATCAACGCTTACAATATGTGAGGCGCTCAATACCGAAAGTAGTGCACTTGCTGTGAAGGCGGGTTATACGGCCTTCCGGTCTTTCAAGTAAGCAAGGGTCCGTTGAACTCGTTTAGAACTCAGCCTGCACTGATGTGAATCACCAGCAGAGCAGAGAGTTCTTTCTTTTCTGGATTTGGGTTGTCATTCATTTTACAACTCTCTTTACTTAACTGAGTATGCATGGTAGATTGCGCTGATTCGAGTAGGTAGTTAATTCATCTCTGTGTATGAGACTTGCACCCATGCTAGTAGGCTTATGCTTCTGACTAATCATATTTGCTTAGGGTTACAAAAGTCCGCAAAACAGTGTAAACACAAAGATCAGAGACGACGTCTTAACACAAGGGTAACACGTAATATAATTGATATGTATCAGTGATATATATACTAGTCCTTCTCAAAAAATTAGCATATTGTGATAAAGTTCATTATTTTCTGTAATATACTCATAAAAATTAAACTTTCATTTATTTTAAATTCATTGCACACCAACTGAAATATTTCAGGTCTTTTATTGCTTTAATACTGATGATTTTGGCATATAGTTCATGAAAACCCAAAATTCCTATCTCAAAAAATTAGCATATCACGAAAAGGTAGTCTAAACGAACTATTAACCTAATCATCTGGATCAACCAATTAACTCTAAACGCCTGCAAAAGATTCCTGAGGCTTTTAAAAACTCCCAGCCTGGTTCATTACTCAAAACCGCAATCATGGGTAAGACTGCCGACCTGACTGCTGTCCAGAAGGCCATCATTGACAACCTCAAGCAAGAGGGTAAGACACAGAAAGAAATCTCTGAGCGAATAGGCTGTTCCCAGAGTGCTGTATCATGCCACCTCAGTGGGATGTCTGTGGGAAGGAAAAAGTATGGCAGAAAACGCTGCACAACCAGAAGAGGTGACCGGGCCCTGAGGAAGATTGTGGAGAAGGGCTGATTCCAGACCTTGGGGACCTGTGGAAGCAGTGGACTGGGCTACAGGTGCCGCATTCCCCAGGTCAAGCCACTTTTGAACCAGAAACAGTGGGAGAAGCACCTGACCAAGGCTACAGAGAAGCAGCACTGGACTGTTGCTCAGTGGTCCAAAGTACTTTTTTCGGATGAAAGCAAATTTTGCATGTCATTCGGAAATCAAGGTGCCAGAGTCTGGTGGAAGACTGGGGAGAAGGAAATGCCTGAAGTCCAGTGTGAAGTACCCACAGTCAGTGATGGTCTGGGGTGCCATGTCAGCTGCTGGTGTTGGTCCACTGTGTTTTATCAAGGGCAGGGTCAATGCAGCTAGCTATCAGGAGATTTTGGAGCACTTCATGCTTCCATCTGTTGAAAAGCTTTATGGAGATGAAGATTTTCATTTTTCAGCACAACCTGGCACCTCCTCACAGTGCCAAAACCACTGGTAAATGGTTTACTGACCATGGTATTACTGTGCTCAGTTGGCCTGCCAACTCTCCTGACCTGAACCCCATAGAGACTCTGTGGGATACTGTGAAGAAAAAGTTGAGACACACCAGACCCAACACTGTAGATGAGCTTAAGGCCGCTACCGAAGCATCCTGGGCCTCCATAACACCTCAGCAGTGCCACAGGCTGATTGCCTCCATGCCACGCCGCATTGAAGCAGTCATTTCTGCAAAAGGATTCCCGATCAAGTATTGAGTGCATAACTGAACATAATTATTTGCAGGTTGACTTTTTTTGTATTAAAAACACTTTTTTTTTTATTGGTCGGATGAAATATGCTAATTTTTTGAGATAGGAATTTAGGGTTTTCATGAGCTGTATGCCAAAATCATCAGTATTAAACCAATCAAAGACCTGAAATATTTCAGTTGGTGTGCAATGAATCTAAAATATATGAAAGTTTAATTTTTATCAGTACATTACAGAAAATAATCAACTTTATCACAATATGCTAATTTTTTGAGAAGGACGAGTATGTGTGTGTGTGTATGTATATGTGTATATATATATATATATATATATATATATATAAATAAAAACTGAACTGGGAAGAAGGAGGGGCACGTTAAGTCTGTCATTTGTAAACCATGGATGCAGCGTCATTGCATCATTACGTCAGCGTACTACGTAGGTACCAAGGCTCTAAAGACTACCCCATAAACCCTTTAAAAATGATAAAAGTACACCAATTTTGTATGAAATATGTAAAAGAAATTTTATTAAATCATTTAAACATTTTAACATCTTCTTCTTTTACTTTCGGCTGCTCCCTTCAGGGGTCGCCACAGCAAATCATCCGCCTCCACCTCACCCTGTCCTCCGCATCTTCTTTTCTGACTCCAACGACCTTCATGTCTTCCTTCACCACATCCATTAATCTCTTCTTCGGTCTTCCTCGAGGCCTTCTGCCTGGTAGTTCCAACCTCAGCATCCTACTGCCAATATACTCACTATCCCTCCTCTGTACATGTCCAAACCATCTCAATCTAGCCTCTCTGACTTTGTCTCCAAAACATCTTACGTGGGCTGTCCCTCTGATATACTCATTTCTGATCCTATCCATCCTCGTTACTCCCAGGGAGAACCTCAACATTTTCATCTCTGCTACCTCCAGCTCTGCCTCCTGCCTTTTCCTCAGCGCCACTGTTTCTAAGCCATACAACATCGCTGGCCTCACCACCATCTTGTACACTTTTCCCTTCATTCTTGCTGACACTCTCCTATCGCACATCACACCGGATACTTTTCTCCAACCATTCCAGCCTGCCTGCACATGCTTCTTCACCTCTTTTCCACACTCTCCATTGCTCTGGATTGTTGGGCCTAAGTACTTAAAATCCTCCACCTTCGTTATCTCTGCTCCCTGTAACATCACCGTTCCTCCTGGGTCCTTCTCATTCACACACATGTATTCTGATTTTCTGAGGCTAACCTTCATTCCTCTCCTTTCCAGGGCATACCTCCACCTCTCTAGATTTTCCTGCACTTGTTCTCTGCTCTCACTACAGATCACGATGTCATCTGCAAACATCATAGTCCATGGAGATTCTTGTCTCACCTCGTCTGTCAGCCTGTCCATCACCATAGCAAACAAGAAGGGGCTCAGAGCTGACCCTTGATGCAGTCCCACCTCCACCTTGAATTAAATCGGTCACACCGACAGCACACCTCACCACTGTCTTACATCTCTCATACATGTCCTGCACCACTCTAACATACTTCTCTGCCACTCCAGACTTCCTCATGCAATACCACAGTTCTTCTCTTGGCACCCTGTCATATGCTTTTTCCAGATCCACAAAGGCACAATGTAGCTCCCTCTGACCTTCTCTGTACTTCTCTATTAACATCCTCAAGGCAAACATTGCATCTGTGGTGCTCTTTCTTGGCATGAAACCAAACTGTTGTTCACAAATGCTGACCTCTGCCCTTAGTCTAGCTTCCACTATTCTTTCCCATAACTTCATCGTATGGCTCATCAACTTTATCCCTCTGTAGTTGCTGCAACTCTGCACGTCTCCCTTGTTCTTAAAAATGGGCACCAGCACACTTCTCCTCCACTCCTCTGGCATCTGCTCACTCTCTAGTACCTTGTTGAATGTTCTTGTCAGAAAATCTACTGCTACCTCTCCTAGACACTTCCATACCTCCACAGGTATATCATCAGGACCAACTGCCTTTCCATTCTTCATCCTCTTCAATGCCCTTCTCACTTCACCCTTACTGATCTTTGCTACATCCTGCTCCTCAATGGTTACCTCTTCTACTCTTTTTTCTCTCTCATTTTCCTCATTCAGCAGCTCTTCAAAGTACTCTTTCCATCTTCCCAGCACAATTCTGTCATTAGTCAATACAGTTCCCTCTCTGTCCTTTATCAATCTAACTTGCTGCACGTCCTTCCCATCTCTATTTCTCTGCTGTGCCAACCTGTATAGATCATTTTCTCCCTCTTTACTATCCAACCTATCATACAAGTCATCATACGCCCTCTGTTTGGCCTTAGCCACTGCTACTTTCGCCTTACGCTGTGTCTCCCTGTACTCCTGTTTACTCTCTTCGGTCCTCCATATTTATTTATTAAACATTTTTTATTGGGGTTCGAGTCCCCACGAGGTTGTCACTGTCCCCCCAGTGCAGCTAACTGGGTTATCAAAGGCGGGCCATGTCTCTCGCTGTCTATGGTGAGAGGCATGTAAAAGAACCATTGCTGACTTTCGTAAAGAGTAGGCTGCAAAGCCATCAGCGTGTTTCTGTCTCTTGCGAAAGGGTTGTGACAGGAAGGGCATCCAATGTAAAAACCCATGCCAAATCAAATGTGCGAATTAGATGATTTGCTGTGGCGACTCTCGAGAACGGGGGAAAAAAAGCCAAAAGGAAGAAAGATTAAACATTTTTTTTATTAACACCCACACACCCACACACACCTCTGTCTCTATCTCTCTCTCTCTCTCTTTCACACGCACACACACACACAATACAGTACACATTAATTGTGTATTCTGGCGCTGTGGGCCACGCCCGCAAGCAGGATGCCTGAGCATTTTAAGACATGGAATTAAAAGCGCATTCCCTGCTTGACATATCGGAGGTCCAGACTCAACTTTAACTTGATTCCTTGAGGGATCGGAGGTCCAGATGAGCCGCATTTTGCTCACATGCGTCACATTTATTAAACATTTACTGAATTAAACAACTTAAAAAACTAAACTAAAGAGTTAAGCCTCCTTTCATCTCTGATTGACTCTGTAGACAGTCTCTCTATCTCTCTCTATCTCTCTCTCACACACACACACACACACACACAAACACACACCCAAAACTTGGGCCCCGCCCACATGCAACGTGCAGCTGATGGAACAATTCTATTTAAATGGATGGGATGTTGTATTTAAAGCAGAATTACAGTGTCTGTTTGAAAGATCAGAGGTCATCATTCAATATTAACTTGCTTCCTTACGAGATCGGAGGTCTTCTCCCACGGAGCACTCTGTTTTAATATCGTACCAAAATAATCGCCTCCATCACTGTATTTCCGCCTTTAGGTCTCCTTCTGGTTCAATATCGTCCTGATTGTAGAGGGGTTTCGGCGATAATGAAATATAGCGCCGCATGATCAAGCTCAAAACAAGCCAGCAGTCAATTCTCCTTCACCGGGTGAAAAACAGGAAGTATGGGTAACAGCTGCCTCCTGGCCCATGGGAGGCCAGCAGGGCGGGATCTTGGGAGACAGCCAATCAGCGAGCAACTCGCGCATTGTGTGAAATTTTGATTGGCACATTTGAAGTTTGAATGGTGTATTTGGCGCTTTTTGTAAGAGCAGGTTGTTTTCGTGTCCCGGGGACGAAAACTTAGGAAAATGTTTTTCGTAACCTGGAATTTTCGGACCCTAGGGGTTTCATAAGTAGGGGGCCGACTGTGTGTGTGTGTGTGTGTGTGTGTATGTATGTATGCATATGTTTGTGTGTGTGTGTGTGTGTGTGTGTAGTTATCAAGAGTAAGCCCTGTTCGAAATCACAGCCTGCTTTCTTTCTTGAGAAGAGAATAATTCAACATGTTGCAGCTTTTCAGATGAAAAAAACAAATAGTGAAGTCTGTTCCGTAGTCACGTTCTCTCGGAGTAAGTACATTCTTTACTCATCCAGTTTGCTCATCCATCCAGGCAAACTTCATCCTGACTGATTAAAAAGGCGTTTCAGATGTGCCGCTTTCTAATAGCTTTTCTGTGGATTCTTTCAAAGTTATTACCCAGTGTTAGCTGGAGAATTGCATTCACTTTATGTCTCGCTCTCTGTGACACACACTGATAAACATTTATCTTCTTAAATTCAGGAGTGCTGTTGTAAAACTGTGAAGCAGTAATCTAATGAATTATTAGATGCTTAATTTAATTGAAGATTATACTTCACTCATTTTATTTGTTGGAGCCGAGTACAGACAGTATTTTGTGGATTTAAAGATATACTTGATGTAATTTTTTTTTTATGTGATTTTCAAGTCATATACAAGTTAGGACGGTGTGATTATATTGTACTCCAGTGTTCTTCCACAGTCTCAATACATGCACGTTAGGCTAATAGGGTGGTCCAAATAGCCCCTAGCCGTGTGTATATGTGTTAACCCTGTGATGTTTTGGCGAGCTGTCCAGGGGCACACCCTGCTTTTGCCCAATGTTGGTTGAGATGTTCTGCAGACTCGGAGATTCTAGTAGGAATAAATGGTTCAGTGAGTGAGTCTGTGATATGTAGAGAGATGCATTTTATTTCTGTGTACATGGTAAGATTTCCATCTAATTGTTTTTACTTATATTGCAACTCAAATCTGTTTTGTTTCCAGTTGTTTCTCTTTTCTTCATTAAGTGACATAAAAAAACAAAAACAAACATGATTACTAAGCCAACAACAAAAAATGGTGTGTTGGGTAATGTGATGTTTCTGACAGTTCTGTAATTGTAGCACTTAGTCAGTGCTCTGTTGGGTCAAAACAAGTTAGAATACTGTGCATGTATCACATACAACAAAGCTGATGCTTCAGATATTCTCCCGCATCAAACACAAGAGTTATGAAAGAATAATCACATCTGATATAATCAATAATAGGAAAATGGGTTTAACTGTGAAGAAATTGTAACCACCTTCTTGTTACACTGGTCAGATATTTACTAGTCCTTCTCAAAAAATTAGCATATTGTGATAAAGTTCATTATTTTCTGTAATGTACTGATAAACATTAGACTTTCATATATTTTAGATTCATTACACACAACTGAAGTAGTTCAAGCCTTTTATTGTTTTAATATTCATAATTTTGGCAAAAAAGTAAAGAAAAACCAAAAATCCCTATCTCAAAAAATTTGCATATTTCAGCTGACCAACAAAAAAGTGTTTTTAATACAAAAAAGTCAACCTTCAAATAATTATGTTCAGTTATGCACTCAATACTTGGTTGAGAATCCTTTTGCAGAAATGACGGCTTCAATGCGGCGTGGCATGGAGGCAATCAGCCTGTGGCACTGCTGAGGTCTTATGGAGGCCCAGGATGCTTCTGTAGCGGCCTTAAGCTCATCCACAGTGTTGGGTCTGGTGTCTCTCAACTTTCTCTTCACAATATCCCACAGATTCTCTATGGGGTTCAGGTCAGGAGAGTTGGCAGGCCAGTTGAGCACAGTAATACCATGGTCAGTAAACCATTTACCAGTGGTTTTGGCACTATGAGCAGGTGCCAGGTCGTGCTGAAAAATGAATCTTCATCTCGATAAAGCTTTTCAGCAGATGGAAGCATGAAGTGCTCCAAAATCTCCTGATAGCTAGCTGCATTGACCCTGCCCTTGATAAAACACAGTGGACCAACACCAGCAGCTGACATGGCACCCCAGACCATCACTGACTGTGGGTACTTGACACTGGACTTCAGGCATTTTGGCATTTCCTTCTCCCCAGTCTTCCTCCAGACTCTGGCTCCTTGATTTCCGAATGACATGCAAAATTTGCTTTCATCTGAAAGAAGTACTTTGGACCACTGAGCAACAGTCCAGTGCTGCTTCTCTGTAGCCCAGGTCAGGCATTTCTGCCGCGGTTTCTGGTTCAAAAGTGTCTTGACCTGGGGAATGCGCCACCTGTAGCCCATTTCCTGCACATGCGTGTGCACAGTGGCTCTGGATGTTTCTACTCCAGACTCAGTTCACTGCTTCCACAGGTCCCCCAAGGTCTGGAATCGGCCCTTCTTTCACTTTTTCCTTCCCACTGAGGTGATTTGATACAGCACTCTGGGAACAGCCTATTCGCTCAGAGATTTCTTTCTGTGTCTGACCCTCTTGCTTGAGGGTGTCGATGTTGGCCTTCTGGACAGCAGTCAGGTCGGCAGTCTTACCCATGATTGCGGTCCAGCCTAAAAGCCTCAGGAATCTTTTGCAGGTGTTTAGAGTTAATTGGTTGATTCAGATGATTAGGTTAATAGCTCGTTTAGAGTACCTTTTCATGATATGCTAATTTTTTGAGATAGGAATTTTGGGTTTTCATGAGCTAAAAATAATCAGTATTAAAACAATAAAAGACCTGAAATATTTGTTTGTGTGCAATGAATCTAAAATATATAAAAGTTTAATATTTATCAGTACATTGCAGAAAATAATGAACTTTATCACAATCTGCTAATTTTTTTAGAAGGACTAGTATATGTTCGATAACTTAATTGGAAACAAGTGACAACAATTAGCTGATTTATGCTTGATGGAAAATGTGTATCTTGAATAGTTCAGGAGCTAAAAAGGAATAGGATAGAGTGGTGAGAGGCAAGCTTATTTGATCAGCTGTTTGTTTTTCTGTATGTTGTTACATCGAAGCCATTACACTGAATCGGTATGTGAATTTTGTTCAATATTTTCACAATGGTTTTGCAGTCTCAATTTTATCTGGCTAGTCAATACCTTTTAAGGTGCACTCAGATCTGAGGAAATTGGATCACATTCGTTCACATCAGTGTACATCACAGGACATTGTGGAATTTTGGGGAAAACATCAAGGAAGATGGAAATATTTTAGGAGGGTTGAGAAAATAATTTGTGTTCATAGTATGTTAAGATAAATTAACATCAAAATGTAAAAAAAAAAAAAAAAAAAGAGGAACATCTGCCAATTTCCAAGCAAAATTGGCAGAAACGATTGAATAACATTAGACTATGACTGACTCAAATCGGAATCGTTATCAGTATCCTGTGAGCGCACCTTTTAGATTGATGAACTGTAACTTCAGGTAATGCCCCGGTTTATTCACCCTGTGGTCTCTCCCCCTGAGCCGTATGCTGTGAGGTTACAACAAAGCAATTCTTTCCTCTTCATACTGAGTACTTGCATTGCGCTGATTACATCATACGTTCACCACTGCATTGTTTCAGCAGAGTTACGACATTTATTACTGTAGAGTTCAATTAATTTTTCACGGACATGAAAAATTATAGGCTGTGTCGATGATGGCAAGTCAAACTACTGATTAAAGCACTTTCTCAAAAGACATTGAATAGGATTAAGGTCAGGACTTTGTGGTGCCGATTCATGTGAAAATGATTTCTCATGCTCCCTAAACCTCTCTTTCACAAACTGAGTGTGAAGTTTATATCCGTAGCATCAGGAAAGAAAAGATTAATTGGCAACAGTGATAATCTGGTCATTCAGGCCGATAGCGGGCTTAATTTTATTTCTGTGTAACCCTGCTGAGCCTCGACCTAACCAACTGAAGCAAACCCAGATCATAACACTGCCTCCAGAGGCTTTTATATTCTTTGCTATGCATGATGGGTAATGCTTTATGTACAACTCTTTTTTTTTCCCAAGTAATGGGCTAATTGCCCTGTGATAGGGTAAATCTGGACTTGTCAGATCACATGATGTTTTTCCATTACAGTACTCTTATTAGGGTTGTGGGGAGGCTGGTGCCTTTCTGACTTAACACTGGGGGAAGGTGGGGTACACTCTGACTTGCCTTCCAGACCATCTCAGGGCAACATATGTACCCATGCTCTATCACCCCTACAGACAATTAGCCTAATGTGCATCTTTGGACCATGGGAGGAAACTGTTGGATCTGGAAGAAATAGCCATTGGGAGAACATTCAAATTCTACATAGAAATTCCCGATCCTCAGAATTCAGGAACCCAGGACCTTATTGCTGTAAGGCAGACGTGCTAATCATTGCACCACTGTGCCGTCTTCTCGAGCAAACTGAAGATTTTAATTCTGATTATTCACTCTTCCTTTCAGCTTTTCCCTTTTTCAGGGGTCACCACAGCGAATCATCTGATTCGCATGTTTGATTTGGCATAGGCTTTTATGTTGGAATCCCTTCCTGACACAACCCTTTTTTTAGCAAGGGGCAGAAACACACTGATGGCTATGCAGCCTACTCTTTACGAAATGTCAGCAGTGGTTCTTTTACTTGAACCTCTCACCATAAACAGTGAGAGACCTGGCCGGCTTTTGATAACCCAGTGTCCTGTTTCCTGTCGAAACACTGCTGTTTGGTCCCAATCTTATGAGTACACTCTGATGTTCCATTTTTTGTAGAAATGCCTTAATTTTGAATATTGTACAGAGTAATGAGTTGTAGTGTCCATTTTAAACCATTAATTTTTTCAAGTGCAATGAATGACCCACAACAACAAAATTCCACAACAGCTCAGTCAATTCTCATAGAGCTCTGGTATTGGTCATCCTTACAAAACAATATTTGCATGTGTAAGGCCGAACAAATTTTATATATATATTATATGTATGCCCTCTCTCTCCCCTTCCCTCTTTCTTTTTCTCTCTCTTTCTCTTGTGTGTGTGTGTATATATATATATATATATTTGTTTGTGTGTGTGTGTATACACACTGTATTGCCAAATGCATTCCCTTACCCATCCAAATAATTGAATTTGAGTGCTCCAATCACCTCCATTGCCACAGGTGTGTAAATTCAAGTGCCTAATTATGCAGAGTCCTACAAAAATATGTGAAAGATTGGGTCGCTTTCAGGAGCTTAGTGAATTCCAGCATAATACCATGATGGGATGCCGCCTGTGCAACAAGTCTAGTCATGAAATTTCCTCGCTACTTAATATTCCATAGTCAATTGTCAGTGGTATTATAACAAGTGATTATGACACAGCCGGGACTGTAGATGCTTAAGCAAACCACAGGATAACCCACATTGTTTGTTCCTCCTGAATCCAAGGTTCAACTTTAGGTTGGATCCTCCTCTCAAGTGTTTCTGAATAAACTTCCCAAGTAGGCTGGCGAGTGTGATTCCACGATAGTTGGATATACTCTCCAATCCACTTTTTTTTTTTTAAAAGGGAACTACCATTCCTTTTTGTTAATCAAGAGCTACTGCCCCCGATGTCCTTACAATGTTGCAGAGACGGAGCCTTGAGATATCCAGGGTAGATCTTGTCCACCCCAGAACCCGGCCACTGAGCTTTTTTGACTACCTCAGTGAGCTCTGCCCCAGTGATGGGCAGACCCTCTTCTTGTTGAATGTTTTTGTCAGAAAGTCTACTGCTACTTCTCCTAGACACTTCCATACCTCCACAGGTATGTCATCTGGACCAACTGCCTTCCCACTCTTCATCCTCTTCAATGCCGTCCTCACTTCACCCGGGCTAATCTTTACTACTTCCTGGTACTCAACGGTCACCTCTTCTACTTTTTTTTTTTTTTTTTTTATCTGATTTTCCTAATTCATCAGCTCTTCAGAGTACTCTTTCCATCTTCCCACTCTGTCCTTAATTACTCTAACTTGCTGCACATCCTTCCCATCTCTATTTCTCTGCTGTGCTAACCTGTATAAATCATTTTCTCCCTCCTTACTGTCCAACCTATCATACAAGTCATCATACGCCCTCTGTTTGGCTTTTGACACCGCTACCTACGCCTTATGCTGCGTTTCCCTGTACTCTCTTCAGTCCTCTCTATGTCCCACTTCTTCTTAGCTAACCTCTTCCTCTGTACACACGCCTGCACTTCCTCATTCTCATTCTACCACCAAGTCTCTTTATCTACTTTCCTTCCAGAGGACACATCAAGTACTCTCCTACCTGTCTTCCTGATCACATTCGCTGTAGTTGTCCAGTCATCTGGAAGCACTTCCTGACCACCCAAAGCCTGTTTCAACTCCTCCTTGAAGACAACACAACACTCTTCTTTTTTCAGCTTCCAGCACTTTGTCTTCTGCTCTGCCTTTGCCTTCTTCACCATCATCATCATCCTGCACACCACCATCCTATGCTGTCTGGCAACACTCTCACTCACTACTACTTTGCAGTCACTGACTTCCTTCAAACTACATCGTCTACAGAATAGGTAGTCTTCCTGTGTGCTCCTGCCTCCGCTTTTATAAGTCACCCTATGCTCCTGTTTCTTCTGGAAGAAAGTATTCACCACAGCCATTTCCATCCTTTTTGAAAAATCTATCAACATCTGTCCTTCTGTGTTCCTGCTCTGGATACCAAACCTGCCCATCACTTCCTCGTCCCCTCTGTTACCTGCACCAAGTGTAGTTCAAGTATATAAAAGTTAATTCCCAGTTCATAGTTAGTTGTGTTACTTGAACCACAATTTTTTTTTTTTTGTCTGGCCTAATATGTTTAAACGATACATATGGTTAGTGTAAAATAAATTACTCCTAAAAAGCACAAAACTGGCAATTTAATCCCATAGATTACTAGCAGAGAATTTCTTTCAACATGCCTAGAGTCGTTGGACTCACACACACTTTGGAGTGATGTTGCCTGATGGAATGACTGATATGATACATGATTGTTTTAAATAGCTAGTAACACTGATTCACCACTGCTACGCCAGGGGTCCCCAACCACCTGTCCGCGGACCCATACCGGTCCGTGGCTCAATTGGTATCAGCCTGCAGAAAAAAAAATTCATTTAATAATTCGTTTAATTTATTATCTGAGTATGAACGGTCTTTATTTTTAGAAAAATCTTCTATTTTGAAAAATTACCTATCACCACTTTTTTTTTTTTTTTTTTTTTATAGAAAAGTTCAAGGTCTACTTCCCAACCAACTTGATTTCAGTTGTTGAAAAATAACATTCATGGAGTGCTGCTTCTTCTTCTTCTTCTTAATAAAAATAATCATAATTATCATCAGCAGCATATTTTATATAAATACATTATATTTACAATATAAACAATCTATGCCCCCCTCCCGCAGTAAAATTGTCAAGCGTTGACTGGTCCGCGATGATAAAAAGGTGGGACCCCTGTGCTCTAGCACAGGTGCTCTAGCGGGATACAAATCATATGCAGGCTTGGCAATCACTGATCATGAAGCATGAATGAGTTTGGTTTGAACTCATTGACCACATTTATACATAACAATGTGTTGGAGAGTTCTCAACATCCTTCCAGTTGTTTTGTTAACTTGTTGCAGGCTAATAATTGGACCCTTAGAGTCGAGTCTTAAAATCATGTTTTAGGATATCTTTGTGAGAAATAAAAGGGATGAATTTACCTTTTTTTCTTTGGATAATAATTAAAGTGTAGTAAAGTTATTGCACGCATAATAAAGTTCTTGAAAAGTCGAGCTTAAAAGAAAATAACATGCATAATATTGGATGCAACTAAAACAGAGTACTCATGAACTGGGCATTATTCCTATGTGTAAAACGGTTACCTTCATATTCACTTCAGCTTTGTTTTGTTTTTCTTAACAGGTATTTTTAGTGCATGACTACATCTTCCTTCTGATGATTGAATAAGCAGTAGGGCTATGGCTCCTCCCCGGCTTACCGGCGCATTGCGCTCTTTCTCCACGGTTAGCAAACAGGAGGACCTCACACTTGGGCTGTGTGATTTACAGGCAAGGCACAACTTGTTTTCAGAACAAATGTTACAGTTTTAATTACAGTCTCATTCTCTGATAAGACTATCTACGTATTGCAAATGCATTTGAATGCTATTTATGTTAATATATTCTGATTTTACATCCTGATGTTTGTGATCATGGGTAAAAACTGAGAATTAATCATTTAACCTTTGATGTTGCGGTATTTGAAGGTGGAATGAAAGGTTTGTTAGGATGTAATACAAATTAAGGCTAGTAATAATTACAGAACAATATTAAATCTAAGAAACATGATATAATCACCAATTATTAATATAAAATGAGATACTAACAAAAACGTGCATATGCAGTAATGCAAAATGCATCCTGAACAACCGTACATCCAGTTTCTATTTTTACCTCAAGATTCAACTGAGTCTATGTTTTTCGCTTAAGATGCATTACTTGTATACTGTATTAGGTGTTTTATTTACATCTATGCATCCATCCATTATCTTTACCTCTCATGAGTAAAATGATTTCTAAATGAGACCCGTAACAATTATGTAATGCATGATTGTGAAATTAAACGGGCAGTTTGCAAAAAGTGGCATGTAATGCACTAAAGCTGATACCAATTGAACAGAGTCATGTGAGAATGTCTAAAAAAAATGATGTCCTTGAACATCTAGCTCTGATAAGCTAGTCCTCTGTTTCCCCTCCATTATTTATATCTTTGTACCAGGCACATTCTCAGTCTTTCATTTCCCCTCCCATCTTGTTTTTCATTAATCGCTCCATCATCTGCCACCTTTTGGCTTTTTTAGGAGAAGGTAGATTGGGCTTCTGATTATCTTGTATAGACAGCTTAGCTTTAAATTGTGTAAAGTATCAAACATGCTTCTTTATGTAAGAAATATAGATTGCTTTTGAACCTAGCTTTGAAAGGCACCACAGTACTCAGACAGTAGTATTGTATGTTATTAGGAGTTTTGCATCTAAACTTAAGGCTAATTCAAATCGGGCCTTGTTATTGCATGAATACATCAACTATTTTGTAATGTAAAGGATGTGTAATGTAAAGAGAGCTTTGTATTTTATAGTGTATGTATAAAGATGTCTTGTGCAGGCAAAGCGTTTGAAGAGGCAGGAGCTCTTTGCCAGAGAGGGTCTGACATGGGCAAAGGTTGTTCAATTTTTCACACAACAGCTAGAGAAGAACAAACAACATCAAGAGTTACAGGAGCTGAAAAGACTTCTTCAAGCAGCCAAGCAGATAGGTAGAGTATTTCACTGATTACTCAAAAATTACTTCTTGATTTTATCATATTAAGAAGTTAAATGTTTAGCAGTCCTATTCAAACCTATTAGCTTTGTGTTGGCTGCCTCCCAATACAGTTGGCCCCCAACTTACGAAATTAATCCGTTCCAGAGCCCTTTTTGTGTAGTGGAGATTTTGTAAGTAGGGGTCACATTTTACATGTTAAACGCCTAATTCGTTCCAAGGCTCCCGTCTTTGGACTGGATAAAACCCTTTAAAAATGATAAAAGTACACCAATTTTGTATGAAATGTGTGTTAAAAGTAAAAAAAAAATTATTAAACCATTTAAACATTTTAATAACATGTTTATTAATTCAACCATTACTAAACATTATTTATTAACACACACATGCACACACACACCTCTCTCTCTCTCGCTCCCTTTATCTCTCTCTCGTGCACGCACTGTGGGCCACGCCCACAAGACGTGGAATTCAAAGTGCATTCCCTGCTTGACAAACTCGACTTTAATTTGATTCCTTGAGGGATTGGAATTCCAGATAAGCTCAAATGTGCCCACATTTACTGAATTAAACAACTTAAGCTAAAGTGTTATTCCTTCTCTCTCTCACACACGCACGTGTGCTGCGGGTCATGCTCACAAGACGTGAATTCAAAGCGCATTCCCTGCTTGACCATTTACTGAAATAAAACAACTTAAACTAAAAACTAAAGCGTGATTCCTTCTCTCTCTCTCTCTCTCTCTCTCTCTCCCACACACACGTGTGCCCGCTGCGGGTCACGCCCACAAGACGTGAATTCAAAGCACATTCCCTGCTTGACAAACTCAACTTTAATTTGATTCCTTGAGGGCTCGGAATTCCAGATGAGCTCAAATGCACCCACATTTATTAAACATTTACTGAATTAAAACAACTTAAAAAACTAAACTAAAATCGAAAGAGTGAAGCTTCCTTCTGTCTCTATCTGGGAGGTCAGCAGGGCGGGATGTTGAGAGACAGCCAATGAGGGAGCAACTTGCGCGTAGTGTGAAGTTTTGATTGCCGCGTTTGAATTTTGAATTTCTTTTCGTAAGAGAGGGTTGTTTTGTATCTCGGGGACCGAAAAGCAGGAAAATGTTTTTCGTAACCCGGGCATTTCGTACAGCGGGGTCTTCGTAAGTTGGGGGCCGACTGTACTCGTACTTCTATATTAATAGTATTAAAAATCGTATGTATATTAGAATACTCATTATGCATTTAATTAATTAATTAATTTATTTCATTTCCAGTGGACCTTCGGGATTCGAACGCTCTAGAGACCTAACAACAAAATCGTGACTTTTATCATCCCGGAAACTGAATAAAAACCCGAAGACGAACTCGAGAAACACGCTAGAAAAAACGAGCCCTAGAGGGAGCTGGAAGTCTGGAAGTTGTTGATACTATGTATGTTCTGGGGAAGTCCGGAAGTTGTTGATATATAACCGTAAAAGCTGTCCTGGGGATGGCTGGAAGTTGTTGATACAGTGCTAAAGCTAGCACTAAAGGTATCTAATCACTAACGCTATATACCACCTCCAGCGACAAATACGATTTAGAGTACCGAACAGAAAACCAAAAAGATTGGCTTATAGGCATAACCGCCTAAATGAAGCTGAAGAGGATGTATGCATGCATGTATGCATGTATCTAAGCTAAGCTAAAGTGCTAGTAGCGTTGTGAACACCTTTTAACGATGAGGTCATGTGTCACTTCCGTAAAGTTTTGAAAAGAAGGCAGAAACAAGCCACTTTAGAAATATTCTTCAAGGAAAGAAAGTCATCCATGCAAAGCGGTAGCAAGAGGAAAAGCTCCTTTGGCTGATTCACCTGAAGCTGTTATTGGGAGGGAAACCGACATCATCTCTCCCTCTCTGTTATGGAAGGGAAATCTCTGCTTGTCTAACTCTCCAACGTTTACGTGTGCCACTGCTCACTACCACAAAGGTTAAAATTTTTATCTTTATTGCTCTTTTATGCTTTAACTTTTCTGTGGTTTTCATTTTAGTGTGTTATGGTCTCAGAAAAGAGTTGCGCATTGAAATGCACGTTGGAGAGGGGCGTGGCTGTAATACATTCATCTATGAAAACGGGTTGTGCTTTATTGTTCACAGGTTTCTAGTGTTCTAGTTATTGTTTCTAGTGCACTGGTGCTTTCCCTGTGAACAATAAAGCACAGCCGTTTTCATAGATGAAACGGGACAATCGTCATCACTGAGAGATTCTGAGAAACACGGAAATGAAACTAAAGCTTGAACTGCTTGAGCACAGAGCTAAGAGATCAAGAGGGACAGTCTTCTAGCACCGGGAAGAGCGCTGCTAGTCTGTATAGCCTGTGATTTAAATGGAAATGATTAAATGTGTGTGTATTTAGCACTTCATCCTGCATGTTCGAGCCCCGCCCCTCTCCAACGCTCATTTCAACTCACAACTCTTTTCTGAGAGACCATAACACTAAAATAAAAACCACAGAAAAGTGAAAAAGTCTCTCACAACACAAACCATAACATAATGTCTTCAATGTCTTGTATTCAATTATTTTTTTCACTTAATTTGCAGACCTATGGTATGAGTTACGGTACCGTTAACTTCTGTTCAAAAGATGATGGAACGTATTAAGACAATTTACATTATTTGTAATGGGAAAAGCGGATTGGGAATCCGAACAAATCGGAGTCCGAGCAGTTGTCTGGAACGGATTAAGTTCGAGTACCAATGCTCAATTGTACTCATTTTTTTTTTAACTGCTTATTCCTAATCAGGGTCTCTGGAAGGCTGGTGCCCATCTCAGCCAACTCCGGGTGAGGGCGGGGAACACCATGTACAGCTCGTCAGGCCATCGCAGGGCCAACACTCAAGCAATCATTCAGAATCTCACTCACACCAATAAGAGATTTGGAACAACCAATTAACCTACTGTGCATGTTTTTGGTTCCCGGAGGAAACCCACACAAACACGTGGAGAACATGCAAACTCCACACACAAACACCCGAACTGGGAATCGAACTCCGGTCTTTTTGCTGTGAGGTGGACATGCTCGCCACTATGCCACTGCATTTTAGAGACATCAAAAATTACTCAGATGTCCTATTAAACCCACAGTATTATTCAGAGGCTTTATACTTGGAGTATTGTATGGAACCTCTGAATAACCATGGAAGAAGAAATTTCCATAAGACATAAAAAAGGTGGTCAGAAGTCAAATGTAACACCTTATAGAAAATAGGTCATCTAGACGGAAGGGCATAGACGGAAGGGCACACAGTAGCGAATATTGGTCCATACGGACTATAGAGCCCTAAACATTTTTTTTCTGAGTTTGTGTTTTCTACCCATATGCAGTTGTTGGTCTGCAAAAGGAAAAGATAAAGTAATTCAATGGCAAAGTTTCACGAAAAACTGACAACAGACTCAAAAAGAACTACAAACTCCGATAAAGTTGTGTTGGGTAGACATAATGATAAACTCGTTGTTGGGGGATCTTTCTGATCGGAGAAAAACTGAGAAAGGTAGCAAGAGGCTCAATGTAAATTTTGTGTGTTTCTCTGATAAACTACACTGGATTTTACACACACAAATCACCAAAAGCTGACAAATTCATAAAAAAAAAAAGAAGTCAGGAAATTTATAGAGAGAAAAAAACAGTGCAATTCTGCACTGGAGCATCAGACCTCAATGTACAAGTGATCGAGCAAAATGACAAAAGTCTTAAAGAAAATGTTAGAACAATCACTATCAATGGCTGCTTCTCTCAACGCACATGTCACGATTTGTGTTGAATCGGTTTACATTGTATGAGGGATCCTTTATTGCATTAATAGAAAAAAAAAATCCTTTATATTTGGTTAATGTGATGTACATGTTTGTTTTTCCAAATTCAAGTGCTGGAATGCCAGCATCGTCTGCAAAACTCATTCACAAATAATTGCAACTTTCTCTCTTAGTCAGCTCACGCGACCACGCCCGTCTTAGCGTGTGTGTGAGATCTTGTATAAACCAAAATGGTGCTCTAACTAATGCAATGCGAATGCCGGTTCTAAGCGGAATATAACTGAATAATGCCATAAAATCGGATACAATTGCACCAGATCTACAGGAACCATTATGGGAAATGATTGGTAACTAAGATTTCATCATCACTGCAATCTATCATGGGTCCAGTCAAGCAATTATTTGATAGCTTTATCAATCATTACAAACCTACTTACAAATTTGGAAAAACAAAGCCTAGAAATCTATCAAATAACAAATACTTTCAAATCTGTGAAAATAAAGCTTGCAAATCTGTAAAAAAAAAAACCCCGACGAATCTGTGAAAAGAATAAATGAAGTAAAAAAAAAAAAAAAAATCAGCTGAATCTCTGTAAACGTGACAAATCTGTAAAAAAAAAAACAAATCTGTAAAAAAAATGACTAAATTAGGACAGTGATCCCTTGCTACTTTGTGCTTCAGTGCATCGTGGGTTTTTCAAAAATATTCATCAAAAATGCAGCAATAAAGGACAATTATGCAAAAAACAACAAAACAATCCAACCCCCCCCCCCAACAAAACTACTTACATTTTTATGTGAGGTGCGCATCTGAGTGTGTGTGCGTGCATCTGTGCGTGTGCGCGCGTGCATCTGTATGTGTGTATTTATATTTTATTTACATTGTATGCATTATTTTCGAATGTTTATTATACAATTCCATATATATAACGCATTTATAGCGTTGAATATGTATTTATTGATATTATATACACATATACATGTACGTATACGTCAGTCAGGGCAGTCGATCTTACTTTGGAAATCCGCAGCCGCAAGGGGTCTCGGTCCCCTAACCGTGGAAACTGAGGGATCCTTGTAATTCAGTGCTTATGACAAAGTGTCGGTAAATATGTGAAGCGAGGGGTTACTTATTTATTTTTAATTAACTTTTTTTTTAAAAGCCATCACAAATCTCTAGAACAGAAAAACTGCACATTAAAAATTATTTGATTGTGAAGTAAGACCAGGGAATTTAGCTTGCGTCATGCGACATGCTCAATGGAGGCCAAATTGGTGCAGCTGTATCTTGAAGCTCCCGTCACACATGTCACACAACAGGTGTGCAACAGGTCCACAACAACAAATTAGACAACTTCTTTTGGACAATTGTGGGTGTATTGTATGAAACTCGCCTGTTGCGCAGTGGAAAATATCATTGTGGAGTGTTGGTCATGTTAAAGATTTTGTCTCAAGTAGTTTTCAATGTCGGGTTCAATTCATCGGTCTGATGTGTGATGCCTTTTGACATCCTATGACTTTGTTACAGTTTCAACATTCTGATTTCATCAGCTTTTTTTTTTTTAATTTACTCCAATCAGAATCATATGGTTTTCTTACAAACTACAAAGGTTTCAAATCCTCTTTCCCCAAATGTACGTCAACCTGTTGTACAGTATTTCTTCTGTCAAAGTGTGTATGGCACACACACAACCCCCCCCCCCCCCCCCATTAGGATGGGATAGAATGATGGTAAACTCACATGTCATCCATGAAATATAATGTAGAGCCAAGGGTGAAACATGCTAATGGACCAAAAAAAAAAAATCCTCATTACAGAAATCTCAGTTTGTGACCTTTTTCATGCATCAGCTGATTGATGAACATAGTAATTTTCTTTAATTACAGTTCTTTCGCTAGAGCTTCTCCATACTATACTCTGACATTGAGAACATACATTACCATGTAGTTCATTATAGAATTCAATCAAGACTATATTGTGTTTGTCTTGCTGTGTGACAAGTAATAATCTTAAAAGACTGATGAAATTGCATAGTCTAAACCTACTTTTGGCCAAGTTGTGTTCAGTATTGTGAGAATGAACTTAAGGTCACCTCACACCACCAGATTGCAGCCATATCGAACATAATCAGTAACAAAGGTGAATGTCATAGCGCCGTAGTGTTCAGCTTTCCTGATGTGCCTAATAATTAATAATATGGATTAGATGCAAATCCTCCAGTATGTGGTCTTAGTCAAACTGAGCTGCATGCCGTGCCCTATCACACAGATCATATTACTGTTCTGATCCTGTTGTCAGGGGACAAGAGAGGTAGGTCGCAGGGAAAACAGCAGGTTGTAACATGGTGAGGAACTCTCTTCTGTTAATCCCACTCTAGTGTTTGTGAACACAAGCAAGACATTGCTCATAGCAGGCCTGGTGTATTTGTGATCTAAATAAAAAAAACAAATAGCATGTTTTTGATTTTGTTTTGTAATAGAATAGCTGATAAAGACCTGTGATGCACAGCTCAGTAGTGTATACAGCAGGATGATGCCCAGACAATCTTCATCTTCCTTTCCTTTCAGCTGTTTCCCTTTTTTTTTTTTTTTTTTTCAGGGGTCACCACAGCAAAACATCTGATTCGTACATTTGATTCGGCATAGGTTTTTACGTCGGATGCCCTTCTTGACAACCCTTTAGCAAGGGACAGAAATACGCTGATAGTTTTACAGCCTACTCTTTTACGAAACTCCTCAATGGTTCTTTGACATGCCTGTCACCATAGTCAGTGAGAGACATGGCCGGCCTTTGATAATACCCCCATTTCACTGGAGCACGGCAGACTTCCGGAAGAAAAAATGTTGTCATCCGCAAACGTTCCGCAATTATTCCCTCATCTTCCGTGTCATTCCGTAGTTATTCCTCAAGCCTTCCTCCTTTATTATCTGCTCAGGAGTCGAACGGTTACACGTCTTTTATATTCAGGAGAAATGTACTGGAAACTTAAGGCATATTATGTAAGCACATATTAGTGATTAATGCCCAAATTATGTATTATTTTTCAAACCTATTACCTATTTGAAGTACTCACAGTGCCCAGTAGAACCCTCTACCAGCAGCATTTACCACCATAACTTTGTAAGTGGTAACATATAAGAGAAGGGGACAGAAAATAATAAACCATTTGTATAGATTTAGACAGCTTTATATACAGATATCTACCAGAAGCTCCAAAGTTCTGTCGACATCTCTACTGATAGGTGTCTAAAATTGTGTTGTAGGAGTACTGTAGCTCATTTAAGGGTTAAATCAACTTCAGCCCGAGAGGAAATGAGTCTCCCCTGGGTTTCTTTCACTAGCTGATGCCCGTGATCATTTGTGTCACATTTCTTGTTAGTTTTATTATCTAATTAATGAGTTCATGCTCTGTGCTCTTGTTAATGTTTGCTGTTGCTTTGCTTGGCGAATGTTTGCCTACCCAAGCTCGATTGTTTTAATTTTTAATTTCCTTATTGTGTGAAGTTTGAGAGGTTGGTGTTTGGGTTAATAATAAATCTTCTATTTTAACTGGCCTTTATTTGGTTTTCTGTGGTGGCACAAACACAGAACAATCATCTAAGTCAGGGGTCCCCAACCTTTTTATCACTGCGGACCGGTCAACGCTTGACAATTTTACCGCGGACCGGGGGAGTGAGGATGGGGACAGTCATAGATTGCTTATATTGTAAATATAAGTTATTTATATAAAATATTATCATTAATAATAATAATAATAAGCACTGCAATCCACGAATGTTATTTTTCAACAGCTAAAATAAAGTTGGTTGGGAAGCAGAGCTCGAACTTTTGTAAAAAAAAAACAAACAAAAAAAACACAGGTGATGGTGCAACAGCTGAGAGAATGAAGGCTCAGTCTCACCCAAAGTCCCTGCTATTGTTTGAAACATGTCCAACTCGCCTCGTCATGTTACGTCCTTTTGTGGGTTTCATTTTAGCACTCAAATGACCAACATTCAACCGAGAGAATCTGGTCATTTTTCAAAATAAAAGATTTTTCAAAAATATAGATCGTTCAGACTCAGATAATAAATAAAACAGAAATAATGACTTGTTTCTTCTGCGGACCGGTACCAACTGAGTCTCGGACCGGTACTGGTCCGCGGCCCAGTGGTTGGGGACCCCTGATCTAAGTCATGAAGAACTATTGGGCTCTGCTCAGGAGCTCGGGTAATAATTAAATATAACGAGCATTTTTCCCTATTCACAATCCTAATCCTCACTATATAACAAAGAAAAACAGGACAAAAAGTTTGAAAGAAAAAATGTTCTCATTTATTTATTTTCATTAATATGCACTACACGGTAGAGATTTTCTTTTCATGCCCCTGGTTATATGAACAGGTTGCATATAATTAAAGACCACACCAAAACATGTGCAGGCATAACACGGGCAGCCATACAGTCCAGGGATCATATCACATACTTGAACAAAGAATGAATGTCTAACAAGCTTTGGTGTTGGTTCCATTACCGTAAATAATAAAGCAATTCTAAACTGTTACATTGCTGTTGTAAAACAAACAAACAAACAAACAACCTGTAGTGTATAAAGTCTTACACTACTTCTGTCCAGAAAAACCATTTGCTACAGTTTAATGTTGTGCACTTTAAGAACAAATACTTCATAGCTGACAAATGCTTGTTACCTTGAGCACTATTGCCCATTCAACACAGTTCACACTATATACTTTGCTGTTTGTAAACAGGCAGTTTTGAGATGGGCCTAACCCGAATAAAGTGTCATCTTCCGAGGTTCCACATTTTAAAATGCCCAGAAATGAGCAATTACTTGTAGAAAATGAGCAGTAGGTAGAGACTGAGCTGTTTTCAAAAAATTTTAATTGGCCCAAATCTTTGTCTTCCTGTCTCATGGTTATATGTTCTCTTATAATTGGACATTCAGCCCTTTTCTTAACCATTATTAAAGTTTCCTGTAGTTAACATTGTTTTGACTGTTTCTTCTATAGTGAACACATGAGCAGTTTGAAGGTAAAGTGTTAATTGTGTTCCTAACAGTACGGAGACGACCTCTCATTTTCTAGATCTACTGAGTAATCGCTGTGCTTGCTATGTTCTTTGTGATCTATGCAGTGGGTACAGATTTCGGGCAAGATGCCATTGAGAGTGCTGCTGTATTCCTGTTCAAGACGTTCCAGAACAAAGAGCAAGTCAGCCACGAAGAGACCCGTGCCATCAAGCAGATGTTCGGACCCTTCCCGGCCTCAGCAGCCGAAACTGCTTGCACTGCTGTCAGCCGACTGGTGGCTCAGACTGGAGAATCTGAGGTGGAAGTTTTCATTCAGACCCACATGCCAAACAAGCCTATACATCACGGCATGACTTTTGGAAGGAACATTGCCTTCTCTTTTGAAACTTATGTTCTAGACAGTCTAGATAGTCTTCCGTGGGAGGAGGACAGTAGTGAGGGTTTGAATCTGGACTTCAACAGCTTTTTGAACAGCCATGCTGGTGGGCGTAGCGCTGGTTTAGACACTGCTGCAATATCACCAATAAGCCAGAGAAGCAGTGCTGACCACTCCATCCTTAAGAGAGAGGTGGAGAAGTACCTGAGTGGAGGCAACATGGGATCATCCAGTGTAGAGGAGCTGAGTACCTCACTCTTTGACATGTTGGCATCAACCAAAAGTGATGATGAACTTCAGAATGAGGTGAGGGTTCATGAATACTTACTCTCCCTCACTGGTTGTAAGGCATGCCCTTTCTCCAAACCACAAAATGAACTACTGCTTGACTTCTCATTTGATGAGTCATGATGTCAAAATTTCCTGCTCTCATAACTAAACCTTTTCACAGAATTCAGCAGTATTCTGGTATAAAATGCTAGTAACGGTTGTGGAATTTTTCTTTCCACACCTTCGTTTGTCCACAAACTCCTGGCAGTGTGGTTTATACCCTCGCAGTAGTATTGGTTGGGATGACTCGAGGATTTTATGGATGTTGTCAATTAGATCTGGACGGACCTAGGCTGGATTATGATTGAGCTTTCACAGATATTTCAGCTGAATATCAAATCAAATGTAATAAACATGGATGTGTTGTTTCCTTCCTTTAATTATTTCTTTCTGTGTTCTTCCTAATTATCTGTAACCAGCCAGCTGTTGAGCCTCTTGCATTAAACCTCCATCATCTCCCAAGTCTTAGTATAGCACCTGAGATATTTTTAATGTTTCTCACGTAGGTGACATTTGGAACCTAACTCTCCCACTGGCGTCTTCAGATGTGGGATGCCCTTTGTCTGTGAGGCCCACCATGCTTTTCTTTTCTAGTGACTCTAAAGTTAATGGCAAAGTTGAAAGCATTTCCACTTACCCTTAAACTTGACAGAGGTAGGAGGAAGGATGTACAAATAGTAGAACCCAGGTGCTTTTAATATTTATATGTGCTATAAAAAGGACATTTGCTGCAACAGCACATTCTATCTTTTAATTGGAGAATAGTCATTGAGTAAGTCAAAAAATGGATTAAAGGTAGTTTAGCATCGAACTGAAATTACATAAACAGAAGACAGACTTTTCCGATTTCTTTGATCGGCAAAGTAATTCTACATTAAGCATGTACATATTCCTACTCATAGTCTTTAGAACCCACCCATTTTTCCAAACCACATAATCCTGCTGTTAGTGTTGTGGGAAGGCTGAATCTTCAGTACTGTGTAAAAGTTTTAGGCAACTCTCTTTTTCAAGTACAGGTATACCTCGACTTAAGTTGTTTCGAGTTAAGTCGTTTTCAGAAAATATATATGGGAAAAATAAAGTTTCGCCCCCCACTATTTGAGAAGCACTGAATTAACGGCAGCCCCGGCAAATTATACTTATGCATCATCACAACAGTACTGGCACGAGATTCAAATTTAGCCAATGGCTGAGAGCTTTTGTTTCTCCCTCCTGCTGATTGGTTGGAGATGACGTGTACACCCACCCCTTCTCCTTCGCGCACATGTCATCGTTATTGCTTGAATTGCGAATTTAATTTTTTTTAGTGTGTTTTTAATGATTATTTAAGCTCTATAATGCTACTCAAACGCCCTGCATCATCTCTAACTTCTAGTAAGATGCCTAAGCACTTTGTTTATTCATAAATATTATCACAGTACAAAATTAAAAAGTTTTTATTTAATAATTTCTACATTTTACTATATTACTGTATTAATGAGTTAGACTGTTTATAGAATGTGTTTAAGAAGCATATTTTATCACATGTAATATCATACATGGGGTTTTAAAGCCGCATCAATAACTTGCGAATTTCCGGGAAATTAAATTAATTAAATTTTTAATCCGTCGTTAGCTAACCGACCGTTAAATATGCGTTGTTCAAAACATGGTTAGTCACGTCGTTAGTTAACGTTGCCGTCAAAGTTCAGTGTGGTTAACGTTACTGGTTAGCACTAAGGGGTCATTCATCATTTTCAACATTTTCCTAAGCGTACAAAACGTACGCTAGGGGGGAGGGGGTAAGATGTCTGTGTACGTTTTTTAATATAAATGTTGATCAACAACAATACATGCGCTCGTGTATATATTTATTATTATTATTTTTTTAATGTGCATGTACGTTTGGAACTCTCAATGTGCAATTTGCCAACCACCTGCGGTGTTGCATATCTGCAAAGTCTGCAATGAATACTACCCAACCCGGTATCAGCTGCTGGACTGTGGAAGGAAAATGGAAATGTACACAGCAAAGAATACAAATGCCACACAGGAACACCCTTACTGAGCCCAAGTCATGAACCCATGACCTTTCTCTGAGGTGAAAGCACTACTCCTACATGCTGCCGTCTTTCGAACTTTTACCCGACATCCTCGTATCATCTTAAAGGATGTTAACACTGAGCTTCCCCAAACATGGAGACAGAATGTATCTACAGTATATCTAAAAATTTATTAAACAGAAAATCTGGAATCATTTGAAAAGCATTCCTCTTAATATTTGTCACTCCAGATTTCCATAGTTCCATATATTGTTTTTCCTGAAACTTTTTATTCTGGTTGAGGGACCCGGAGCCTGTGCATGAAACATTAAGCATGTGCGAGAATGTATTCAGCATGCGTGTACTTTGAGTCCAGTTGAAATGCATGCAGACAGTGGGCCGTCATGACGAAATTGTATACCAACACTAACCAGAACTCAGGAATGAACTGGGAACCCTGGAGCTGTGAGTCGAGGTTGTGCCACCATGCTGCCCACACCAAAACTTATAAATTCTGTCCGTGCAGAACAGAAAACACATAAACAGGATTTACAGTATTTGAAAATATTTTCTGTGTAGGCAGCGGAATAAAGTGAACTTATAACCCAACCCACACATTACATGCATATACAGTATATTTCTGCTAATAGAAGGATTTTTAACATCCTTTAGAAAAGAAGCAAGATTATATACAGATCTGGGTGTTGATTTATCATTGTCATGACTAGTGTTCTTTTTAATTACTGTTTATTGAGTGATGCTGTTTTTTAATCTCTGCTTGTCATTTTGAAAAGCAATTATTTAGCTTAATGATGGACAAGCTTTTAGATCCTCCATCCTCCTAAAAAGGCCTCTATGTCTTAAAAAAAAAGCAGAGGAGCTGTTGTATGGGAGTCTTCACTTTTAATCTGGGGAAGAGTCTACTGCAGGGATCACCAACGTGGTGCCCGCGGGCACCAGGTAGCCCGCAAGGACAATATAAGTTGCCCGCGGACCTGTTCACTGCTATTTTTAGGACAGGCCCATGGCTCCATAGCGCCACTCTTCATTGAGCTGCATCTTATTTTTTTCTATATATTTTTAAATCCAAGCAATATCTTCACATAGATGAATCTCATTAATTATTAATAATAACATATAATTAAAGGTAAACTGAGCAAATTTGTAATTTCAGAAGTGTATATCGACCTGGTATCCCTTCGCATTAATTGGTACCCAAGAAGTAGCTCTCAGTTTCAAAAAGGTTGGTGACCCCTGGTCTACTGGGTATTTAAGATCATTGGATGTGTTACTACTCAAGTATTTTTCTGTCTCAGCCCTTTGTACTTGCACATTGTGGTTGTTCTGCTGTATTTAAGGTAAAGTCTCTGTAAGATTAACATGTTGAATGTTCTGTCACATGTGAGTCAGTTTCCATCGGCAATCAGTCCCAGAATCAATGGCACCCACCATTTAAGAATTGTAGAGTGGGGTGGCTTTTTACAGTGTGGGAAAAAAAAAATCAATTAATTTTTGGAAATTAAACAGTATGAGGAAGTAATCCGAGAACACCTTTCAATATAGAAGCCTTTGAAACATGACAGTATTCATGTTCACTGTAACATGACTGTGAACTCCCCATCACCATAGTAAGGTTTAAGCCCAGAGATTGAAATAGACTACTTTTCCAGGTTGTTGTTTTTATTTGAAACAGTTCTCTGTGGCTTTGGATTATTGTCCAATTGGCAGATCCGTTTTTTTTTTTTCCTTTGCTCGAGATATTTAAATACCCCCAAACTTGCATGTAAAAATGAATTCCCTGATCTTAACAAAGCTCCTAAAGCTTTTGGAAGAACATCCACATATAATCATGGATCTGCTGCCTTTTTTAAGATTTTGAGTTATTTTGACTGCTACATCACCATTCTTTTTATACCAAAACCCACCTTGATTCTTCATTTCCAACAAAAGCTATATTTTTGTCTCATTTGACCACAGAGTCTGTTTTCAGTCAAACTCAGTTGCAGCTCCTGATCTGCTGACCCTTAATGTTTATGGTTACATCGAGAAAAAATGTTTTTTTTTTTTTTTTCTCTGGCATGCTTTTTAAATAATTTGTTTGCCTGATGGTGGTGTCTAATTGTAGATTTGCAGACTTCATGACCCAGTATCATTCTGTAAGTCTCCAGCTGTGGTCCGCAAAGAAATATTTGTCTGTCTGAATATTTTCTTCACTGTACATGGGGATTGAGGCTTGGTGTGAGGAAGCACATGTGGTATGGCATGATATTGTAATTTTTCAGGAATATATCTTTTTATAGTAAATGTCTGATTAATGAGGGCAAAAACACTTTAAAAAAAAAAAAAAAGTACAATAATGAGCATCATCTGCTGGATTTCTGTAAGGAACAGTGTTGGGCTGGAATAATTGGCCAGATTAGTGCACAGCATCATTGGTTACTATGACAACATGGAACAGGCAGTGCATGTAGCTTAGTAAGAGCACTTTTACCTCCTTGTATATTTAACTGGACCTGCGAGCTGTCCAGGGTTTACTCCAACCTTGTCCAGAGTCACCTGAGATGGGCTCCAGCTTCCTAGTGACCCTAATTAGGATTAAGCAGCTTTGAAAATGAATTAATGATTGTATAAGTAACTGATGATTAAAAAGACCACTGCATTTTCCGGACCATAGCGTGCACCGAATTATAAGGCACAACATCATTGAATGGCTTCTGCCCACATATAAGGTACATTATAAGGTGCGTTCAGCGAAACAAATGTCAGATAAGTCAAACTTGATTCAACTCCTTCACAATAACTCTCACCATTGTTCAGTTGTAACGATATTAAACAATAAACTCACTTTTTCAGTTCATTCCTCTTCCACAAATCCATCAAATTATTCATTTTCAGTATCTGAGTTTCACAGTTGTGTGAGTTGGACGTAAAGCCCGGATCCCTCTATTATTTTTTATGATCATATTATATTATATAATATTTTATCTATTATTCTCATGTATTACTCAGTGAGTCACCTGACTAGGAAAGCTGTAATATCAGTATTTGGACATAAAGCCCGGATCCCCCTAACTTACGACCCGTTGGCACCAATATCTAGTGGTTGGAGTTCTTTGGTTAATCTGCCCGGAATGATGGTAAGATCTGAATTAGTTTGTTTCACTTGGGTTTTAACGATATCAGTGAGATGGAGTCGCGCACCTTCATCCATACATAAGGCACACAGGATTATAAGGTGCACTATCAAATTTTTTTGAAGATTAAAGAATTTTAAGTGCACCTTATGATCCGGGGGAAAAATACGGTAATTGTTTATGTATACAGTATTTGGTTATTCTACTCTTATTTAATTTATTTATTTATTTATTTTTTAAGTCAAACATTAAAAGGAAATGCATTGGTTTTCTAAAGCCTGTTGTAAAAACATGCCAAATGAAAGCCTGGTGGCTTTTTGATTCAAGGCTTCTTATTTGTATGAAATGCATTCAACAACCAGTACTTGCTCATTTGTGAGATGATGAATGTAATCTGTTTAAATAGAGGTATTCATTATTTACAAACCATTTCATATGCATGCCAAATACTGTATGTTGGCACCTTGGCAGGTTGTTTTTGTTTGCTTAGTGCATGAGCAGGGAGACAAAAACGCTCAGTGATATTGTGTTCATGTTTAAATATACCAAAACAAGATGGCCATATTGGTACCAATATAGGAACCACCCAACTTCATTGTCATATTGTACATGCTCGTAAGTTATTGTAATGCTTCTAGGTCTATTGCTGTGGTGGTTTTTACCCCAGCAAAACAAGAAATCGTGGATGATAGTATTTTTCATTCTAAATGTCTCTCCCAATAATTGCCACATATCTTTCTTAGACGGTCAAAAAATCTTTCAAATAAATTCAGTTAATGGGAGATTTTCATGATCACTTTTACCCATATTTACCAAGGGTGCGAGTAGTTCTGGATCAGACTTTGTTTTTTCTTGGTGCTCAGTGCCAGGTGTCTGTGTTCAGCAGACTGTGCAGCAGATGAGCTTCTGCTCCAGGTTTACAAATGTGGGAGATAATGACAACCACGTGCTCACGTTTGGCATATAGACAGGGTGATGTTTTTTGGATGCAGTGAGAATTTATTTTTTTTAAACACATGCCCTGATGCATTAATGACTCTATCTCTTCTGTGTCTCTTACACTCAGCTGTTTGAATTTCTCGGCCCTGAGGGTTTTGAAATGATCTCAACGCTTCTGCAGAAAAGGTCTGACATTGTGGACTGTCTTCTGTCTGCACCACCAGACAGCAGAGTGAGCTACCCAAGTGGTAAGTTGAGTAGTGTGATCGCCTCAGAACAATACAGTGGTATGAAAAAGTATCTGAACCTTTTGGAATTTCTCACATTTCTGCATAAAATCACCATCAAATATGATCTGATCTTTGTCAAAATCACACGGATGAAAAAACAGCATCTGCTTTAACTAAAACCACCCAAACATTTATAGGTTTTCAGATTTTAATGAGCATAGCATGCAAACAATGACAGAAGGGGCAAGAATAAGTAACTGAACCCTCTGCCTAAGGAGACTTAAAGAGCAATTGAAACCAATTTTTACCAAACAATTCAGAGTTCACACAGATGCTCTCCTGCACTGAGTAAAGACCAATCATTTCAATGTAGCATTTGTGTTGACCTGTTAAGGGCACATAAACCAAAGAAACACAGACCGTGACCGACAAGGTTTTTTTAATACATATTTTACTCACAGTGCACTTTGTATGTGCATTTTTAAGTTGGTGTAGAACGCAAATTATATTGCACACATTCACACATATGCAAACAAAGTGTAACTTCAGTTTTCGAACGACTTCCTTTTTGAACATGTCAGTTCACGCACAAAATTTCGGTCCAATAATTGCACTCAGTTTCAGCACGAATGCTCAGTTGTCGAACAATATTGCAACAGCCAGCTGTGTGTGTCAGTCACATCACACAGCGCTTGATCATGGAAGGCCCACCCTGATGCACATGCTGCTGGCTGTCTGTGTTCGTATTATCACACAGCACTTGCTCACAGAACACCCACTCTGAACCTTTCTCAGATTTTGTTGATATTTTTTGTTGTATATTATTTCTTTTAGATGCTTTCATCGATAAGGCTCTATGGAACCCGGGAAATCTATTGAACATAAAAAGGAAATTAGTGGTACAAGTGGTAAAATAGAAATTGTATGAAAATGATTTCAAGTTTGTTGAATAAAACTTTTTTTTTTTACTTAAAACTGTATCCAGTTGGTTCAAGTTGTGAATAAAACTCTTTTCTTACTTAAAACTTCATAGTTTATTCCATCACAATGGGGCTTTTTAAGAGAGAGCTCTGCCCCCTGCAGCATTCTTCAATATTAGAGGTGTCACTAAGCATCCAACACCTTTTGGTCTAAGTGGACATGCTGGATCATAAACAACAAGAAGTTGGCTGCGATAATATGGCATGAGACCATTAAGTGCTTTATGGGTTAAAAGTAGTACATTTATATTACATTCGAAATGTGACTGGGAGCCAATGCAGTGTAAATAAGATCAGGGTGATGTGCTCATGTCTTTTGGTTCCAGTAAGGCCTTTTTCTGCTATATTCTGGACTAACTGGAGCTTGTTTATGCACCCATTAGAACAACCAGGCAGTAACGCATTACAATAATCTAATCTGGATATAACAAAGGCATGAACATGTTTTTTCTGTATCATGCAGTGACATTATATTTCTTATTTTATCAAAATTCCTGAGATGAAAGAAGGCTACCCGAGCAATATTATCTACATGAGCTTCAAATGAAAGACCAGTGGCAATAATCACTCCAAGGTCTTTTAACGCCACACATGATAAAACTGAAACACCATCCAGACTTATTTTGTAATCGGAAACCTTCTTTCTAGCTGCTTGTGAGCTGAGTACAAGTACTTCTGTATTATCAGTTTAATAAGAGGAAGTTATATAGCAATGTTTAAAAAGCCAATTAAGTTTGAAAAACGAGCTTCCACTGGAATGCATATGCAACATGAGGTCACTTTTTTCAACCCTAGTACATTTTGCCCATCTGCACAGTCCGTTTGTTAACACAGAAATATTGTTATATGATTTTGGCATTTATTTGGTACTAGCCTTATGTTCTTTATTTTCGATTACTTTTTGTACCTCCTGTGTGTACTTGCTAAAGGATTATGATTTGGGTGTATAAAAGTACTGCTTTAGCCGCTTTCGTTCCTATATTTCCCCTGAGCTAATGTTAGACTTTTTGGTTTGGATCATTGCAAGCAGTAGTGAACCAAACCTAATCGCAAAATGTCAGGTTTGGTCTGATTTGAAATGTTCTGCTCCACCCTGATCCATCTACATATGTAACGGTCACATTCATACAGACCTTCGATTAAGGATTCTTGTGAGATAAGAAGGCTAGATAAAGGTTTTATAAGGTACCTGCCTGATTCAGGCTTGACAGGAAAGCCTGCATTATTCAGTGTGCTGGGTTATCAGTACCGTGTGTAATATCATTCAAAAACGGAATACTTTTTCTATTGAGTACTCCAGCTGGCTCTGACCAGTTCAGTGACAAAAGATGGAACAGACAGGTAAGTACTAGAAGGTGGACAGAATAAAAATATATGCATTGATCCATTGAATTAAGTAATATGGCGTTGGGAAGTCAGTGGCTTGACTGGTTCAATCAAGATTTGGAGTATTTTAGTACTAGTATTCTGTTTAAAAAATTCACCTGCATTATTTTGCTTTAAATTTGGATTTCCTGATTAGATTATTCATGAATTTTATAATGTAACTGTATTTTATGCTATATGTTTTAGGAATTATACTTATCAAGTTTGTGGTTCTAGAATTTTACACATGCTTTTATTTTCTCCGGAGTCCCTGGTGAAAGGACACTAGAACAAGTAATTTATCCATTATCTAAAGTGTAGGTCATCATTCATATCATCTAAAAAAAAAAAAAATCCATCTTCTGCACGCTTTGGTCTGGTCAGATTTCTCAGTGTCTCTTGCACATGATTCTATGAAACCAGTGATGCGTCCTGCCTTCTGGTAATGACTGCTATGAATACATTAAGGATACTTTATTATAACGTATTCTAAACCTTGTTGGTGAGGTGATGAACCACATTCTGCACCTAGTGCTGAGACAATAAAAACCTATTATAAAGGACTGGAGGTTAATTTTGAATTTTTAAAGACTTATATATTGCCTTTGACTTACAGAGGTGAATGTGGCAGTAATAATTTAAAAAGCCCAACACTACTCTTCTACCTCCCTCTGTCCAATTTGTTATTTCTTTGTATTACTCACTGTTTCTGCACATCTACTTATACTTTTGTATTATTCTGTTTTTTGTTCTCATACTTCCTGCCGTTTTATTCTACACAAATGCATTGTTAAAAGCTAATGTGCTCCTGGCTAGTCAAAAGTTCACTTGGCACGCTGCTTGTGAGATGAGTTACCCTGACAACCATCGGTCGAGGTCACAAGACGGGCTAAAAGCTGCTGATGAAATTGTCCACTCTTTGCATCCCATTTAGAGAGGTGGGCTTTTATCGTGTGGGCTTGTCAAGAGCTGATGAGCTGTAACAATCTGTGCTCTTTTGTAAGGGGCCAAGAATTAATGTTATGATGCATAACCTTGACTTTTAAGACTTTGTTTATAATTACATAACGGTGAGATGCAAGGTCAGATTATTGCCCCAGTGTTTTGTTTTTGATGGTCCGTAATCTGTCTGTTTTTGTCGATCTATCAGTTTTTGTCTGTCAGTCTCTGTCTATCTATCTATCTATCTGTCTGTCTATGTAAGTACGTAAAAGTTCTACTCGGATGTCTTATGACCTCCCATGTAAAAAAAAAAAGTAGTCGGGGTGGGTTGGTGGGGGGTTTACATTCTAAAAATAAAATAACCACATTCTTTGATATTTGGGTGATTGTAACGAAATGGGTTATATTTCATTGTGTGACACTTTTATGCAGTGATTTAATGAACTTGTTTTCCTTCAGCTTTTAATAAAAACCTATTTAGAACCAGTTATCAATTGGATTTATGTTTTGGTAGCCTGTCTCTGCAGATTTGAGAAAAATGAGCTTTCACTGATGCTGATCATATTTATTTAACTGTCAGTCCTGAGTGGTAGTTTGCTTTATGAGCCTGAATAAAGTTTCTTTGAGTGTTTTAGTGGTTACTTGCTGAGAATCGCACACCAGTTGTTTTTTTTTTTTTTTTTTTTTTTTTTTTTTGCATTTTCATTGATCAGTACTTACGTTTAATAAATAAAAATGTGCATGTAAATGTTGCATTCCATGCTTCACTTTACAGACGCTCCCCGACTATTTTATGAGATACGGTAATGGTATTTATGGATGTATAGTACAGTATGAGCGTCATACGTCACTGTAACAACTTACGTTCACGTTCAACTTATGTTCAGCTGTCTGTCACCAATTAAAAACATAAGTCGGGGAGCGTCTGTATAATATGAGGCTATGTATACAAACAAGCTTGACATCTGAAAGAATTACTCTTGGCCAAAAGTTGTACTGCCCCTTCGAGATCACCATCTTGCTGCGATGAAGGGCTTGTGTGCTTCAATGACCCTGAGAGCTAGGCTAGCGGGAGTGTAAGCTCCTGGTAGGGCCACTCATGCCACACAGGTCGATGGATAGAAGCCAGACTAAGCGTGATCCACTGGCCCTCCAGGTTGGGGGGTGGGCACAGGGCTAACAACTCTGTCTCGGAAAAAACAAGCTTGTTACGGAATCAGCAGCAGAGACAAACTGAACTTCAGCGTGGGCTGAGCCTTCCGAGTCTAATGTAACTCATATGAATGCTGATGGCTGACGCCCAAAGGACGCTACCAGCAGGATGAGTGAGGATCTGAACACCACTAAGACCAAGATCAGGCTCGGACATTGGAATGTGAGGACCATGTACGAGACAGGCAAGCTGGCGCAGATAACATCAGAAATGAGAAAATTCAACCTTCATGCCCTAGGAGTGAGTGAAAGTAGATGGAACGGATCCGGACGGATGAGAAGCACCACCGGAGAAATGGTCATCTACTTTGGGAGAGACGACCAGCATCATTGTTGATTGGAGGGACCCTCTTCACACACCGTGATATCCACAAACTGACATGTTGACTCGCCAGATGGGAGATACAGAAACCAGATTGATCATCTGATGATCAACAGTATGTGGCGAAGATCTCTTCTGGATGTGAGGACCAAGTATATTGCAGACATTGGGAGTGACCTCCACCTGGTGACGGCACTCATCCGGATGAAGCTGGAAAAGACTCGGCACAGGTTGGCTTTTCAGACACGATTCGACATCCAGCGGTTGAAGGACAATGTACGGTCAACCTTCACCAGCAATCTGAGGAACAGATTCAAGATAGTGAAAGACCTAACAGACCAAGAGGACATAGATACCACCTGGAACCATATCACTGCACTGTACACCAAAAGCAGCAAAGAAAAACTTGGATATCAAAAGAAGAAAACCAGCAAAGGCTGGATACAACAGGAAACACTAAATGCTATAGAGGAGAGGAGGGAAATTAAGAAAATGGTCCTTCAAGCAAAATCCCCATGACTGTGTGAGAGACAGGAAGAAGAATACAGGACAGCTCACAGGAAAGTGAAGAGGCTTGCCCGCCATGACAAGAGAAGCCATGGACCAACTTGCAACAGAGGCAGAGGAGGTGGCAGTACAAGAACAAGGGAGAGTCTTCAAGATCACCAAGCGCATATGCGGCAAATTCAAGGGGAGCTCTGGGGGACCAATCAAGGACAAACAAGGAAAACTGCCGACAACAGAGAAAGAACAAGAAGAGAGATGGACTGAGCACTTGAAGGAAGTCCTCAATCAACCGCCACCGGATGAGGAAACCAGCATCCTGGAAGCTGCAGAAGACCTAGACATCAACATTGACTCTCCAACCAAGGAAGAGATTGTGGTTGCCATCAAGACTCTCAAGAATGGCAAGTCACCAGGCCGGGATAACCTTGATACTGAACTCTTCAAGGCAGACACTGAGCTAGCAGCTGACAGTCTACAACCACTTTTCAATGCTATATGGGATGGCGAGAGGATACCTGACGACTGGGCCAAAGGACTGATTGTCAAGATCCCCAAGAAAGGAGCCTTGGATGATTGCAACAACTGGAGGGGAATCACTTTGCTGTCGGTACCTAGCAAGATATTCGCCAAGGTCATAATCAGAAGAATGTCAGATGCTGTGGATGAAACATTGAGAAAAGAACAAGCAGGATTTAAGAAACAGTGAGGATGTTTAGACCAGATATTTGCACTCAAACATCACATGTAAGATGTTTTGGAGACAGTCAGAGAGGCTAGATTGAGATGGTTTGGACATGTACAGAGGGATAGTGAGTATATTGGTAGTAGGATGTTGAGGTTGGAACTGCAAGGCCTAGAGAAAAACCAAAGAGACGATTCATGGATGTGGTGAAGGAGGACATGAAGGCAGTTGGTATAAGAGAAAAAGATGCAGAGGATAGGGTGAGATGGAGGCAGATGATTCGCTGTGGCGACCCCTGAAGGGAAAAGCCGAAAGGACAAGATGATGATTTGCACTCAAACATAATTGAACAATACACAGAATGGCAACAACAGCTATATGTAAACTTCATGGACTTCGAAAAGGCATTTGACAGTATTCACAGAGATGGCCTTTGGAGCATCCTTCAACACTATGGCGTTCCATAAAAGCTGTTACACTTCAACAAATTTGGATGCTCTGTGGGCCATAATGACACCGTCTTCAAAGTTAAGACAGGTGTCAGGCAAGGATGTGTGATGTCAGCAACTCTTTTCAATTTGGTCATTGATTGGGTGATGAGGAGGACAACATAGGACACCTCTAGAGAGATACGCGGGAGTCTCTTCTCAACCCGAGAAGACCTTGACTTTGCAGATGACCTTGCACTGATGTCCCATACACACCAACACAAACAGGACAAGAGCAGCACACTGCAAACCTTTGGACAGCAGGTGGGGCTTCAAATCAGCATCAAGAAAACATAATGACATCGAATGTGAACACCCCAGCCCACCCCAGCCCCTGTACAAGTGAGTGGAACAAATCTATGCCAGGCAGAAAAGTTTACATATTTGGGAAGCATCATCAAACCTGAGAGCGGTACAAAGGAAGACATCCACAGCAGACCGGGCAAGGCCAGGAGCATGTTCAAGGGGATTAACAACATTTTGAAGATTCATACAGTACAGCTTCAACACCAAACTCGGGCTGTACCAGAGCTGTGTCATATCTGTGCTCCTGTGTGGATCTGAATTCTGGAGGATGACAGTGGTAGATCTTGCGAAGCTAAGATCATTCCACACCGCATGCCTTCGAAAAATCCTCCGAATGTTCTGGCCTGAGAAGATCTCCAACGAGGTACGACTGAGACGATGTAAGCAAGTCGACATGGGTACCATCAGTACAAGAAGAAAATGGAAATGGATTGGACATGTACTGCGGAAAGACCAGCAGTCTATAGCAAGAACGACATTGCACTGGACCCCAGATGGAAAGAGGAAGAGAGGGAGACTAGATTAACATGGAAGAGGACAGTGGAGAGTGAGATCGAAGCCATGAAGCATTCTTGGGGTTCTTCGAAAAGGATGGGTCAGGACAGGCAGGGGTGGAGGAACTTGATGCTCTACATACCACTGGGTGTAATGGTTAAATTTTATAAAGTTATAAAGTTTTACTAACTGCGACATCCAGAAATGGCAAATCTTGACTTGTTTTGAAGAACAACAGGATAGCTTTTAAGCTATATCCATATGAATTCCCCGTCTGTCTGGCTGTTACGAAAAACTGATCAATTAGGTGAAAATTACTATTCTGATCTTAATCTGGCCCTAGAACTGTAACGCTGTAAATTCAACGGCTATTTGGAATGCTTCTGTCATAAGTGTTTAATCTATATTCCTTATTGATTTAAGTACAGTCGGCCCTCTACTTATGAAATTAAGCCGTTCCAGTGCCTCTTTCGTAACCTGGAGTTTTCGTAAGTAGAGGTGCAATTTATGTGTAAAACGCGTGATTCGTTCCAAGGCTCCCAAGATTACCCCATTAAACCCTTTAAAAATTATAAACGTACACTAATTTTGTATGAAATATGTGTTAAAAGTAAAATATTCTTTACCTTTTTTTGTTTAAATCTCTCATACCACCCATGCGATGCTTTAAAGTCCGGGGGTTGCTGGTCTGAAGAACCCCCACCCTCCTTCACGAGGTTCTTAAATATGGCGGTTTCTTTAGCCGAAATAATCGCCGCCGTCGCTGTATCTCCTCTTTTACTGTCGTCTTCTGCTTCAATATCGTCCCGATTGTAGAGGGGTTTCAGTCATACTCCTTTGCGATTTCGCTCAACCGCATCCCACTTTAATATATATTTTTTTATCTCTTGCTTCACTTCGATTAATAACGGAGCCCGCTTCTTCTTTTCGGTGTCACCGGAAATCACTTTCTTGGGGTCCATGATGGATAATGAAATATAACGCTGCAATGAGCACTCTCGAAAAAACTCACGAGCCAACAGTCCTGTTCAACTCTCCTTCATGCATGTGACAAACAGGAAGTATGCCTATAGGAATAGGTACAGTTCAGCTCCCTCCTGGCCAATGGGAGGCCAGCGGGGCGGGATATTGGGAGACAGCCAATGAGAGAGCAAGTCGCGCATTGTTTGAATGGCGCGTTTGAATGGCGTGTTTGAATTTTTGGATGGCATGTTTGGTGCTTTTCGTAAGAAGAGGTTGTTTCGTATTTCGTATCAGGTGTGTGCCCAATCACTGATGAGTGGCTTAAAGCTGCCCTGCCCACTATAAAACACACACCTGGTAAGAATTGTCTTGATGAGAAGCATTGTCTGATTTGCACCATGGCTCGCTCAAAAGAGCTGTCTGAAGACCTGCGATCAAGAATTGTTGATTTGTATAAAGCTAGAAAAGGATACAAAACCATCTCTAAAAGTCTGGATGTTCATCAATTCTCAGTCAGAGAAGTTGACTACAAATGGAGAGAGGACTGAAGTAACTGAACCATCACATTTAATATTTTGTGGCCCCTCCTTTTGCAGCAATAACTTCAACCAGATGCTTCCTGTAGCTGCAGATCAGTCTGGCACATCCAGCAGGACTAATCTTGGCCCATTCTTCTTTACAAAACTGCTGTAGTTCAGTCAGATTCCTGGGATGTGTGGCATGAATCGCTGTCTTAAGGTCATGCCACATCTCAATGGGGTTCAAGTCTGGACTTTGACTTGGCCACTCCAGAACATGTATTTTGTTCTTCTGAAACCATTCTGAAGTTGCTTTACTTCTGTGTTTTGGATCGTCCATCCTCTTTTTAGCTTCAACTGTCTGACAGACGGCCTCAGGTTTTCCTGCAAAACATCCTGATGAATTTTTGAATTCATTTTTCCACTAATGATTGCAAATTGTCCAGGCCCCGAGGCATCAAAACAGCCCCAAACCATGATGCACCCTCCACCACCATGCTTCACGGTGGGGAAGAGGTGTTGATGTTGGTGAGCGGTTCCATTTTTCCTCCACACATGACATTGTGTGTTCCTCCCAAACAATTCAACTTTGGTTTCAGCAGTCCACAAAATATTTTGCCAAAACTTCTGTGGAGTATCCAAGTGCCTTTTTGTGAACACTAAACGAGCAACAATGGTTTTTTTGAGAGAGAGTTTTGTGTGTATGTGAGCGAGAGGGACAGTGTTGTGTATGTGTGTTATTAAAAATGTTTAATAATGGTTTAATTAATAAATGTTTTTAAAATGTTTAAATGGATTAACAATTTTATTTTACTTTTAACACATTTAATACATATTTCATACAAAATTGGTGTACTTTTATCACTTTTAAAGGATTTATGGGGTAGTCATGGGAGTTTGGTTTCATGCCAAGCTGACAGACGAGGTTAGACAAGATTTCCCATGGACTATGATGTTTGCAGATGACATTGTGATCTGTAGTGAGAGCAGAGAACAAGTGCAAGAAAATCTAGAGAGGTGGAGGTATGCCCTGGAAAGGAGGGGAATGAAGGTTAGCCTCAGTAAGAAAGAATACATGTGTATGAATGACAAGGAAGTCATTATTAAAGTTAAAATCATATTAAAGTTTTTTTCAGTTATTATTCCAGTACAGTACCTAAGTTAATGTTTAGAATATTTGTGTGTGATGTTATGTACTGTACTGTAGCATGTTTATCCAATTTATTACACTTCACGTTCTTTTATGTGCTTTTTTTCTTGTCTGTGTTTTTGGGAGACTTTGATTTTGACGGCTGTGCCTTTAACTCTGTTTTCTCTCCGCTCCAACTGAGGGGCGTGTCTGAGCTGCTCATGTGGCTCACATCTGAATTCAGTCCTCTCATTGACTCCCAATAAACACAAGCACGCTCACCTCTGCGTTAGAGGATTACTCGCATCACGTCCCTGTTTCCCTGTTTTCTAACTGTTTTTCCCCACTCCGGCTGAGGGGCGTGGCTGAACTGCTTGGGCTGATTGCAGTAGCTCATACCTGAATTCAGTCCTCTCATCGACTCCACATAAACACAAACCGCACACTCACCTCTGCGCCAGAAGATTCTCACATCATGTCCCTGCTTCCCTGTGTTCTCTCTGGCTCTTGGTTCCAGTGCGTAATGTTTGTGTTTCGCTTCATCACCAGTACTACAGATCAAGTGTGGTGCTCTGCTTAAGTGCTTCCCCTTTGAATAATAAATTCTGCCATCTCACAATGTCTCCTGCATTCTGGGGTCTGACTGAAACTTCATTATGTCACACTTTTATGTCATATATATATATATATATATATATATATATATATATATATATATGTGTATATTCTCACCCTATCTGAAAGGGAGAGACCAGTTACCTTGTGATGGAGGCTCATTTCGACTGCTTGTATCAGCGATCTTGTTCTTTCGATCACTACCTAAAGCTTGTCCTTGTGCCTCCTTCCAGACTGCAATGGTATAGGCTCTGCTTTACAGCAAAGGTTGCAACCGATCCATCTGTCGATCTTCCCTTCTATTTTGATACAGAGACCTAATGGCCCTTCACCACGGGTCCAATATGCCATACTCCTGGAGCACACCACACAAGTTACCCCATAGGGACAAGCTCAAAAGACTTCTCTCAAGCCACGCATTGTTCCTCCTGAATCCGAAGTTCAACCATTGGTCTTATCCTCCACCCCAGTTATCCTACATTGGCTTTGCTGGGCATTCTGAAAAGTATGATTCCACGTGTGTCTAGATGTATATACATCTGGTGTGGTGTTTCAAGCATGTCCAAATGAGAAGAGACAAATAAAATATACTTTTAATGAACTTTTTAGGTCTTTTTCATTTTTTATCGACCTATTTTAAAAGATATTGGGTTATTTTATTTTTTCTCCCGATATCAAAAGATATATTAAACACAAGTGAAGTGAAAATTTTACCTTTTTTTTTTTTTTTTTTTTGTTTAAAAAAATCCCAATAACATAAATATTGCATTTATATAAGTATTCACATCTTTTACTTGCTTCTTTAAGGCAACAATTTCAGGCTCAAGAATTGTTGTGTGTTTGATGCCACAAAGTTTGTCCACTTGGATTTAGTTATTTTCTATCATTCATCCTTGCTCATGGTTTGCACTCCCTTTCGGTGAGAGTGGTCTAGCCACCGAGCAACTATTTTGACTTCTTTTGAGTTGTCTTTAAGCTGTTCCTATGGGATTTTTTTCTTGCTGTTTTGGGTCATTGTCATGCTTAAACTTGAATCTTTGGCCTTGCCATAGGTTCTGTGTGCTGCGTAGCCGGTTTTCCATGTTTTTCCATGTTTTCATGCTTTGATGCATTCAGCTGTCTGTCAGTCCCAGGTTGTCCTTCTGTGCATCCTACTGACAAGCAATTCCACTGCCTGATACTGCCACTGCCATGTTTCACGTGTTTTTTTTTTGTTTTGTTTTGTTTTTTTTAAACGAAGGTGATTAACAATGCCAGTTTTCTGCCGAACAAACAAATTGAACTTTGTTTTATTCGACCATACAATTTTATTTCTTACCATCTGAGAGTCTTTCAGATATAGGTGGGCATACTTGAACCTGACTTTCACCTACATTTTATTAGTCAGGATAGCCTTACTTCTGGCCACTTTTTCATAAAGATTACATTTGTGGAGTGCCACCATTATTCTGGATCTTCTTGAAGTCACCAAAAGTGAACATTTAAATTCTTTCTCTTCCTCTCTAGCTCAATAAATGGTCTAATTGTTTCATGCTTCTTCCACTTCAAAATAATGGAGGCAAGTGTACTCCTAGGAACATTTAGTATTGCAAAGATTTTTATGGGTGGGTTGTTGTTTTTTTTTGTATCCTTGTCCAGATTTGTGCTTTGACACAATACTTTCCAGTTATTTGAACCTCATGGTTGCAATATTGTTTCGAATATGCATGTCAGCTAGAAGTCTTTATTTTGGCAAGACTGTGCTTACCCAGATCATGTTCAATAAACTATATGCTTGGGACACATCTCAAAAGGAATCGCAAGAAATGGTGTATACCATTGTAAAAAAATGTAGGTTTCATACCAAAGGGTCTGAACGTTTAGGCAAATGCAATATTTTTTCTTGTCCAAATTAATAAAACAATAAATTCTGCTTTCATTTCACCTGTTTCATTTCATTTTTTTAATATATTTTTAAGACTGCTCTCTTATACACCCCAGCCAGTGGTAATCTTTGTTCAGTCTCAGATGAGCTAGGCAGATGAGCACCTCATTCAATTAATACTTCATGCCTACTTCATCACTGTCACGAAGCCTGCTTACATCTGCAAGAATTTTGCGACAAAGTGTTCTGCAATTACTGAAGCTTAGGAACTATAGTGAGTAAGCATGCAATCCTTTGTAAAGATTTGACTCGTATTGTCTTCTTTGTGTGCTTACAAGCATTGGGAAATGCCTTTATATCATCACTACTGAGGGTTTCCGATATTGTAGCTTTTGACATCCGGTTATATGAGGATTGAGTTCTTTCTATGGTGGATCCAAAGCTGTAGCTGTTATTGAATAGCAAAAATCAACACAGTTAAAAAAAATATAAACTTTTTCTTGGTAATTGCTACAAAAGGTGTTTAATGACTAATGGTGGAAGTGAAACATGAGCAATAGCTTCAGTTTCATGCAATGTAATGGAGAGCACATGTATTTGCTCAGTAGAGCCACATTTCAGGCAATTGAGGCACATCAAAGAAGGTAGGAAGAAAAAGTGGTACAGTTCCATCCAAGCCTGATGCCAGCACAGGACATGCATAGATGTTACCATGTCCCAAATCCAGTGCTGACGAAAGGAGAAAAGTTGCCTTTGAGATGGAAATCATGAGGTGGGAGAGAGAGCGTGTCAGAGCCAGCATGAAAAATTCAAAAGAACCTTTTGAGTATTGATGGGCCATCGCTGTCAGTGAGAGGATGGACAAGCCCAGAACTAGAGTGCAATGAAATGACATTTGAAGGCTTGAAATCTTATTAAGGGAAAGCACAGAAGAACTGACTTTTCCAGAATAAATGTAAGAAGAGGACAAAAGTTTATAATATGAAGTGAAAAAGATTCAGCCCTGATTGGTTTATATTGTTGTAGCGGGAGAGCTAAAAGTTTGTAGAACAGGATATTCAGCCAAGCGTAACACAAAATTCCTTTTCAGGTCAAGACAATGGTACATCTGATGAGTTCAAACATATAAAATTTACTTGTCACAACATATTGGTATGTCCTCAGAGACATTCTTTGTTGCTAACCCATGACAGAAAACCAAAACTTTGAGTTTAGGGCAGTAAAACAGTTCAAAACGTGGATTCCTTGTTGGGACCCAGAAACTGCAAAAGATTCCCTGCAATGGCAGCGCTCTAATTTAACCCCTCCGTGGAGATTTCAAACCCAGTTATCAACTTGGCAAATCATGGCCACTGTGTTTTGGGATTCCAAGGGAGTACTGTTAATTGCCTATAAACGAGCTAGAAATTCTGTTACTGGAGCTTACTATGCTTACTGGAGCTTATTATGCAGATCAAATAAACCAGCCGAGAAAGAAAAAGGAGAACAAAGTTGAGCAAAGGTATACTGCTTTTTCAAGACAATACTTATGTGCCCAAGTAATGAATTGCACAAATATTCATTAATGTAAAGTCGAACAACTTACTCACCCACCATAGAGTCCAAATTTATCTCCCACTAATTATTAGCTGCTTAGAAATTTAAAATCCTTTTAATATTTTTCTGCTGATGATGAAATTAAGACTGCCACGGAGGCATTCGAGTACCAAACATTTAAAATATAATACACTACAGTCTCTCACTATAGGTACAATAAAGTAATATAACGAGGTATATATTACAGGAGCAAACCATTCATTGTACTATTATTTTTCAGTGTAGTTTCCATTTACCTCAATGCACGTAGCCTACTTTTCCTTCAGTCTGTCGGCTATGTGTATATGGAAACTGTACTGAAAAATAATCGTACAATGAATGGTTTGCTGCTGTAATATATACCTCGTTCTATTACTTTATTGTACCTATAGTGACAGAGTGTAGTGTTGCATGTTTTATACCTAGATTGCAAAGTGAGAATTTACAAATTTAGTATGCCGCGATTGCATATGAGTACAGCTTTGCTCACGGAGCACGAGTTTTGGTGTCCGTACAAAAGCAAACTTTGAATCTATTACTTTGGACATGGGTTTTAGGACTTTGCACATGCAACAAAATACTTCTAGCAGACTGAACAAATTTCAATCCATTCCACATTCATATCTCCCAAAATGACATGCTTTCCAAAAACTTTTGTGCAGTTGGACATGATGAAACTCACAAAACCTTTTGAGCAGACTAAAGCCTGCCAATTTTAACGTACACAAATTTGGGCCATAAAACTGGTCTCATTTTGAGTAATGGTTTTGACTATCGAATGGCATGATTTTAGATATTGTTTTGTATATGTTGAGAATATAGACTTGGTGGCCCAATTTGTGATTATATTAGCAAAGCCATTCACATGTGTAAAACCTTAGTAATAGCTTGTTTTTCTTTGTAGTTAAAATGTCCTGAAAAATGTATAGAACATGGCTGGTAAAATGAGCCATGGCCTCGAGGCCTCAGCGCAGCTGTATGATATTTCTGAGAAAACCCTTTTTGAGTGATTATCTGTATTTTATATTACCATTTCTAATGCCAGCCTGTTGAAAAAGATTCTAAAATCTGATGGTTTCTTAGTGCAGTCAAATAATTCTTCTGTCAATAAATATGCAGTGTACTCTGAGGAAGAGATAAAAAAAAAAGCTGTAAAACTAAAACATTGACAGTGTTACAACCGGTTTAGGTCTATTCACAACATATGGGTAAATAATGGTGGCAAGTGAAAAATTGTTTGATTTGGTTCAGTCTCACTCTTATTTTTAGTGGCTGTAGCTTCAGAAACCGACCAGACCAAAACAATAAATAAAATACCTCTGACTACATGTAATGTGAGCGAACAACATAAGAAGGAAACAGACAAATAAAAAAACAAACAAATAGAAGAAAAGTATCTCTTTCCCACACTTCCTCACCAACCCAAGAGAAAACACATTCAACCTAAATTGCACTGGGTTCCTGCTAACCACAGCACTATTTACATTCAAGGAATATACCTGTTTCTTTTTATAGTGTGTGTATATATGCATTTAAGGTTGGATCTCAAGCAAATCACCAAAGGTGGAGTCAGCACAGAGTACTAGGTTATACACAGAAATAAACAATGCATGTTGAAGGGCAGAACATAAGCAAAAGCATTTATCTGGCCAAAGCTGTGATTTGCACCAGTTTGAATACAACTTTAGAAATAAAATCTGGCAATCACAGAGCAGGAGATGGAATCAAGTTCAAGTAGATCCTACAATGGACCTAGACTCCTTGCAGTGGGCAGAGCCTAAAGAAGAGGCGGAGTTACCCAGTCCACCACTGACCGACACACACAGCATAAATAGAAATATACACAGGGAGGTAACAGACCTTGCTGTGACAGAAAATGGTAATTTATTACTGACGCAAGCATTTTAAATGCATATTATTGGACAGACGTGTTAATGCAATCTATATATGGTCATCTTTATATAAAGGGCATCATTGTGAGAAACGAATACCCATAGCTCTACTGGGGTGAGCACTCAAAGCTCAAAGTTGGTCTTTTGCTTTTTTTTTTTTTTTTTTTTTTTCCCTCTATATGGATTACAGCTTGTTGACCAGATTGGCAGGGAGGTGAAATTCAATAAATAATAAAAAAAAAATTGAAGCTGTTTGGTTCCCCTCTCAACCCCTACAAAAGTCGCAAAATGGTTTAGGCTACACCTGTGGTCGGATATGCCTCGGTTCATTCAACTGTATATACAGTAGGTCCCCATTTTTCACAATGGCTTAGTTCCGGCCCTTCCCACGGATCGTGAAAATCTGCGTTATTGAAGCAGTTTTAAAACCCCATGTATGATATTGCATGAGCTAAAATATGCTTCTTAAACACATTCTATCGACAGTCTTACTCATTAATATGGTAATAATGCAGTAAAATGTAGTAATGATTAAATAAAAAACTAATTTTGCAGTTTGATAATATTTATGAATGAATAAAGTGCTTCGGCTCCTTACTAGAAGCTAGAGAAGATGCAGGGCGTTTGGGTGGCATCATAGGGCTTAAATAACAATTAAAAACACACTAAAGAAACATGAATTCACAATTCAAGGAATCACATTGATGACATGTGCGAAGGAGGGGAAAAAAGAGATGTACAGATCATCTGCAACCAATCAGCAGGAGGGAGAAGCAAAAGCTCTCAGCCATTGGCTAAATTTGAATCACGTGCCAGTAACTTCCAGATATGCCACCAATCTGCAAGTATGCGGGGGCGCAAGCACTGAACCGCGAATGGTCAAGGGCCTACTGTATACAGACACTCCCCGACTTATGTTCATCCATTTTATGTTTTTTCAATTTTACGTTTTTTCCCCACAAAAAAAGTCAAATTTTGAGTTTAGACGTACTTACGTTGTACGCTGAGGTAATGATGCTGCGTCCATTGTTTACAAATGACAGACTGAACAGAGTTCAGTTTTATATTGTTTTATATTGTTTTTTATATTTATATATGTGTGTGTGTGTGTGTGTGTATATATATATATATATATATATATATATATATATATATATATATATATATAGTATATAGCGTGTTACTCTTGTGTTAAGACGTCGTCTCTGTGATCTTTGTGTTTACACTGTTTTGCGGACTTTTGCAACCCTAAGCAAATATGGTTGGTCAGAAGCGTAAGCCTACTAGCATGGGTGCAAGTCTTATACACAGATGAATTAACTATCTGCTCGGATCAGTGCAGTCTACCATGAATACTCAGTGAAGCAAAGAGAGTTGTAAAATGAATGAAACCAACATCTGTGAAACCTCCTTTAAAAGCCAATTCAAAACTCATCTCTTTAGAACTGCTTATGACATTTGACAATTTTCTCAGCCTCCGTCATAACCCTTTTACAGCGCCAGGAGCAACTAACCAGATGGAGTCTAGGCGCTATAGAAATTAATTATTATTATGAAAATCCAAATCCAGAAAAGAAAGAGAACTCTCTGCTCTGCTGGTGATTCACATCAGTGCAGGCTGAGTACTAAACGAGTGCAACGGCGCCCTCACTTGAAAGACCGGAAGTCCGTATAACCTGTTTTGTTTTAAGCAAGTAAACTACTTTCAGCAAGTAAACTACTTTCGGTATTGAGCACCTCACATATTGTAAGTGTTGATTGGCCATTGTTCATGTAAAGTGAGTCGGCTCAGCTTCATGTCATGTGACCATCCGTCGACCATCGGATCGCATCATAGAGAATGTTAAAGGTTATATTTGATACTGTATTTGATGAGTGAATTTGATTAAAATGTATTAATTTGAAATTATTTTGCTTGAATTTAATTTATTTGAAAATTATGGTTGATATTTGATGTTTATTATTTTACTATGTTGTGTTTATAATAATTGATTTAGGGGTGTTTTATGAGATACGGTAATTGTATTTATGGATGTATAGTACAGTATGTGCGTCATACGTCACTGTAACAACTTACATTCACTTTCAACTTGCATTCGGCCGTCCGGAACCAATTAAAAACGTAACCCGGGGAGCATCTGTATACATACATACATACATATATAAATGCAAGTCCATTGGCTGGAAAACACTCCCATTTAGGATCCCATTACTATGTTTGACAGTAAGGATGATATTCTTTGGGTTGAAGGCTTTTCCTTTTTTTTACGCCAAATGAATGATGCATCGTTGTGCCTTAAAAATTAAATTTTTGTTTGACCTGACCAAATCAAACTAGACAAGTTATCATCTTTGTCCAGATGAGCATTTGGAAAGGCCAACCAGGCTTTTGTGTGCCTTATCTGAAGTGGTGGCCTCCTTGCTCTGTGTCCACGGAACCCTGCAGTATCCATTGGACTGTCTGCCAACAAAGCCCAGATTCACCAGGATGGCCTTGGTGGTAATCCTTGGATTCTTTTTCATCTCTCTCACTATCCTCCTGGTCAATGCAGGTGCCACTTTTGGCTTTTGACCACATCCTCCGACATTTTCCACAGTGCACGTCTTGTATTTTTTAATAATGCTTTGCATTGTAGCCACTGGAACTTAAAAACATGTAAATGTGTCCTTATAGCTCTTTCCTGATTTGTGAGAACTCACCATGTGCAGTCACAGGTCATCAGTGAGCTGCTTTTGTTAGCCATGACTGTCCACAAACCAACTGCAGAGAGATCCTGTTTTGTACCTGTTGAGTTGATTAAAACAGCGGTTCCCAATGAATCAGGGTAATTATGATGCTTTAAAACAGCTTAGACTATTTGGAATGGTATAGAACTTTGGATTCTCCAATAGATTGTGAAAGTTTGTGTAGAGTATGAATTATTTTGGACCTGCCACTTTTTTTAGTTGTAATGTAAATAAAAGTGGAGAAATATTTTTACACAATGGTGCCTCTCGTACAGTGGTTCTCAAATAGTGGGGCACGATGCCAGGTGGTGCGTGTGTGACCCCAGGGAACATGCTTTTTTTTTTTTGGCCATATTCGGATAAAGTTTAATTCTACATCCACTACAGCAGGTGGCAGTGGCTTCTTCACTGTCAGAGTGTGCCCAGAGGTAAAATAAGAAGTGAAGTTATTAAATTCACCATGGAAATTTTTAACAGGGTGGAAAGAGAGGCGGAGAGAGATGGAGACAGTGAGAGAAATGAAAGTTTCCCAAAAGCTAAGTTGAGGAGGTATGATGAAGCAGATGTAGTACTCGGCTTCACTGTGCTGCGGTGAGAAACGAGGAACAACTGCTGTGTTTACTGTGTCTTTTTTCCTGTTTTTCTAAAGCATGGCAGAAGAATCACAAGTGTTGTTACTGATGAACATTATAGACATTCCCCAGTGGCAGGGGGGTCTTGAAATACCTTGTAAATTCACTTTTACAGGCAGTGAACGTCTCATTTTATGGTTACAGAGACTGATCGAATAAAATTGGTAAGTTTGATCTATGATTTTGCTACCATGGGCGGTTATTAGACGTGAGATAAAAATCACTAGGGGCGGGGGGAGGGGAGGGGGCGCTTTTTGGGAGCAGGCCGCTTATTTACATCGAATACAATATATGTTTTCATCTTCATTATTGTCATCTTTCTCTGCTCAATCTTGGGTCGGGTGACAGGGCATCAGCCTAAGCAATGAGGTCCAGATGTCCCTCTCCCCAGCCGCTTGTTCCGGTGGGACACCGAGGCGTTCCCAGACCAGCCGATTGACATAATCCCTCCAGCGTGTTCTAGGTCAAACCTGGGGTCTCTTCTCGGTTGGACATGCCCGAAATACCACACCAGGGAGGTGTTCAGGAGGCATTCTAACCAGATGCCAAGCTACCTCAACTGGCTTTCGTCAATGCACAGGTGCAGCTGTTCTACTCCGAGCTCCCTCAGGATGACTGAGCTTCTCACCCCATCTCTAAGGGAGAGCCTCGCCACCTGGCGAAGGGAGCTCATTTCAGCCACCTGTATCCGTGATCTTGTTTCGGTCACTACCCAAAGCTCGTAGCCATAAGTAAGGGTTGAAACATAGAACTGGCAAATTGAGAGCTTTGCCTTGTGGCTTAGCTCCCTGTTAACCATGACAGACCGGTACAGGCTCCACTTTACAGCAAAGGCTTCAGTGATTTGCCTATCAATCTCCTGCACCATCCTTCCCTCACTCATGAACAAGACCCCGAGATCCTTGAACTCCTGCACTTGGGGCAAGATCTATTCCAGACCCAGCGGCTGCATTCCACTCTTTTCCTGCTGAGAACCATGGCCTCGGTCTTGGAGGTGCTGACGCTTATTCTGGCCACTTCACATTCAACTGCGAATCGTTCAACTGAGAGCTGGAAGTCCTGGATTGATGACGCTAAAAGGACAACGTCATCTGTAAAAAGCAGAGACGAGATCTGAAGGCCACCAGAACCCCTCGACACCCCAGCAGTATTAGAGAAGGACCGATGATTGTTCAGGCTTTGCCTGCTAGATGGACCATGGAATGGAGTAGAATCCCTTGGAGGGTTGGCAGGACTATGGCAGTCTGTACTGTTTGTTTGTTCAGGGTGAACTTTGTCTTTGCCCAGAGTGAGCTCAGATTGACACCAGTTTTTTGTGGCACCGAGCAGGAAAAAGTGGTACAGATCACATAATGCAGTGGAGCTTTTCATTCAGCTCAAGTTTTAAGCTCACCTGACTTGGTCGCTTATTCAGTGGCATCTCCCTATACTTTTTCCATAACTATTAATTCTGAAGAGATTTTGAATGGTATGTACATTTTGATCTGAATTTTGGAACCAGAATCTGTACACTAGGATTTACTATGGGTGTAGCATGTGCAGTAGGTGCTCAGAGAGCATCGTTGCACTTTTGGTAATCCTGCCACTTTCTTTGGTGTAGTGATGAGAGATGCAGTATGATCTCTCAAATTCTCTTTATTGCTTATGTCCGGAGAGCTTCAATAGTTTCAGCTGGAGAAATGTCATTGATATGGATGTGTCTAGGAAGGACTTTTATCACTGGGACATGAGCTAGAAATTGCCTTCAGGCCTGATTTCATGAGGAGTATAGCTGTTGGATTTAACACATCTAATGACTGTATGAATACAGCACTGCATGCAGTTTATAAAGCATTATGTGTAAAATCCTCCAGAGTGTAATTGGTACTGTGGATCTTTACTTACTGGCTTTTGTGCAAAGTATTTTTTCCATGGAAGTCATTTCCAATGTGGCAGGTACAAAAATATCAGGCCTATGCGAGGTGCCACTCCACAGTCCCAATGTCTTTACTTGTTCCCATTTATACTCTTGGGTGGACAGAAGCACGCATGTGGTTAGGATATTTCCCTCGGATATGATTATAATCGAGGGGATTTCAAACCATGACCCTTTCGTTCCTGAGCCCAGCAATGTAACCACAAATAGCCCCACAAATAGTTGGATGGAATTAATTTGAAAATGAAGTTTGCTAGGTGATGGGGCTCAGAATTCAACACAACTCTCCTGCTGTATGGGTCCAGAAAAGTTAATATATAGTAAGTATGTGATGGTGAATTCTGTGATGGTATTCAAATAAATCAGTCAATGTAATTTAGGACAGAGCATGCTTCTTTTCTTGTGAACGCTGAATTTCTACGAAGTAGGGTCGACCACCCCCCCTCGACTGACGTATACGTACATATGTACTAGTCCTCAAAAAATGAGCATATTGTGATGAAGTTCATTATTTTTTGCACTGTACTGATGAAAATTTAACTTTCATATATTTTAGATTAATTGCACACCAACTGAAATATTTCAGATCTTTTGTTGTTTTACTACTGATGATTTTTGCATACAGCTCATGAAAACCCAAAAGCCCCATCTCAAAAAATTAGCAGATCATGAAAAGGGACTCTAAACGAACTATTAACCTAATCATCTGAATCAACCAATTAACTCTAACCTCCTGCAAAAGATTCCTGAGGCTTTTAAAAACTCCCAGCCTGGTTCATTACTCAAACGCGCAATCATGGGTAAGACTGCCGACCTGACTGCTGTCCAGAAGGCCATCATTGATACCCTCAAGCAAGAGGGTAAGACACAGAAAGAAATCTATGAGTGAATAGGCTGTTCCCAGAGTGCTGTATCAAGGCAACTTAGTGGGACGTCTGTGGGAAGGAAAAAGTGTGGCGGAAAATGTTGCACAACCAGAAGAGGTGACCGGACCCTGAGGAAGATTGTGGAGAAGGGCCGATTCCAGACCTTGGGGGACCTGTGGAAGCAGTGGACTGGGCTACAGGTGCCGCATTCCCCAGGTCAAGCCACTTTTGAACTAGAAACAGCAGCAGAAGCGCCTGACCTGGGCTACAGAGAAGCAGCACTGGACTGTTACTCAGTGGTCCAAAGTATGTTTTTCGGATGAAAGCAAATTTTGCATGTCATTCGGAAATCAAGGCGCCAGAGTCTGGATGAAGACTGGGGAGAAGGAAATGCCAAAATGCCTGAAGTCCAGTGTCAAGTACCCACAGTCAGTGATGGTCTGGGGTGCCATGTCAGCTGCTGGTGTTGGTCCACTGTGTTTTATCAAGGGCAGGGTCAATGCAGCTAGCTCTCAGGAGATTTTGGAGCACTTCATGCTTCCATCTGCTGAAAAGCTTTATGGAGATGAAGATTTCATTTTTCAGCTCGACCTGGTACCTGCTCACAGTGCCAAAACCACTGGTAAATGGTTTACTGACCATGGTATTACTGTGCTCAATTGGCCTGCCAACTCTCCTGACCTGAACCCCATAGAGAATCTGTGGGATATTGTGAAGAGAAAGTTGAGAGACACCAGACCCAACACTGTGGATGAGCTTAAGGCTGCTATTGAAGCATCCTGGGCCTCCATAACACCTCAGCAGTGCCACAGACTGATTTGCCTCCATGGCATGCCGCATTGAAGCAGTCATTTCCGCAAAAGGATTCCCGACCAAGTATTGAGTGCATAACTGAGCATAATTATTTGAAGGTTGACTTTTTTTGTATTACAAACACTTTTTTATTGGTCGGATGAAATATGCTAATTTTTTGAGATAAGGATTTTTGGTTTTTCTTTACTTTTTTGCCAAAATTATCAATGTTTAAACAATAAAAGACTTGAACTACTTCAGTTGTGTGTAATGAATCTAAAATATATGAAAGTCTAACGTTTATCAGTACATTACAGAAAATAATGAACTTTATCACAATATGCTATTTTTTTGAGAAGGACCTGTAGTATCAGCAATTTCCGCACTTTCGGCAGTCACGCAGTTTACCTCCTTCTCACTCTTGTTTTTTCTGGCACGTTTCTCGAGTTCGACTTCCGGTTTTTGTTCGGTTTCCAGGATGAAAAAAAATCACGGATTTTTTGTTCGGATTCCGATTTGTTACTCTAGAGCGTTCGGATTCCAAGGCCCCACTGTACCGGCATTACAGCTATCTTAGTCAGGTGACTCGCTGAGTAATACTTGAGTGGCTGAGAGAAGTTTACGCCATGAGACCTGGAGATTTTTTCCACTTAAGTCTCCATCTCTACATGTTACGAGGATGCTTCTACATCTCAGGATGCTCATCTGGCTTAATGAGGGTCTCACGTTCATCACCGGAATAAAGCATTACTACAGGTCTCCTCCTGATTAATATTCTTGAATTTACAGTTACACTGATACAGCTCCTTAAGAGTAATGACCTCCGTTCTGTAATGAAGACAATACTCACGCTGCAAATGAGTGCCGCCATGTTTGTTACTGTGATTACGCCATCGCTTTAAGTGGCTGAGAGTTTAGGTCACGACCCCGGAAGACTTTTTGAACCTAATCTCTGTCTCTATTGATCTGCGACTCCATGCGCTTGAGGGAATTACGGATACTAAAATCATATAATATAATAAAAACTAATAGAGGGATACGGGCTTTATGTTCAACCCGTGCAACTGTTAAACTCGGACACTGAAAATGAAGAATTTGATAGAAGAGGAATTTGTGGAAGAGGAATAAACTGAAAAAAATGAGTTTATTGTTTTATATTTGTTGTTTGAATGGCGCCCTATGGCCCGGAAAATACGGTAGGCAAAACAAGCTGTTTGAATTACACATGACAGATATAAAAATGGTTTCAGTGAACAGTAGATACAAAAAGGTTACATTCTCATATAAATAAATAAAGATGAGCATGGCAAAAACTGTGCTGAAACAATATCCTGGGAGCACTGGACTTTCCTTGACTTCCAATTTTATACTGCATCCAGCCATCATTTATGTGTTACAGTGAAATGTACTAAAGTATTCCAGACTTCATCAGAAAGTACTTACTGGAATTTTGGAAATCTGATTCTTTGTTTTGTTCTCCAGACAAAATATGGCTCCCATAGTAAAGTCGGGTTCCGTTGTCTTTCGTGTAGTATAATAACTTTTTCAGTTTGCGGTTTAGGAGAAACAAGATCATCTTACACTTTTGGAATGATAAATACTTTAATGAACATGAAAATCATGTTCAGTAAACCATAATACTTAAAACAGATTTCATTCAGCCATCATAAAAGTCTCATGTTTTGGATTTTGTTTTGGCATTGAAATGTACACTATGTAATGTTGGTTGGCTGCATTGAACTGTCATATAAGAAATTATACTATATGCTAACACTGGTAGTGATCAACTGACAAACTCAATATTCAGAGAATGAAGGCTAGAAACATGACACTGAAGTCACTCTTGCTTGTTCATGCATCACATTTTTGTATTTTTTTGGGGTGGTCACTTAATGCTTGTTCTCTGACAATCTAGATTCTAGGCCCGAGCTTTGGTTCTCTTTGTGTAGGATGAGTATAAATATCATTTCAACATTGTAAAATATTTTCTCTCACCTTTAACACTTCATTTCTGACAAAAATGTGAAGTATTTGTGTTTCCTAAAGTATATGCCAATCCAAAACACATTTTTTATGTTTGTATTAAAATGCAAAATAATAAAAAATTGGTATTCCATGGACTACTTATAACTGAGCACAACCCGTTTCATTTCTAACAATGAACCCATTAGTTCATTAGTATCACATCAATGAGTGTAATAGTGAACATAATAGGGATATGTAGGGAAGCCTAGATAATGTAGCGGGAATGATGCTCGCAGTAATAAACTAATAGCTTTGGGTCACTTGGAGGCACACAGCTGTTTATAGCCAGGCTGGAAACAGCATGTAAAGATGCAGTTTCCCTCAGTAGTCCGGATAATTAACCATTTTGTTAAATAATAAACCAACAAACTGCACAGCTGGTGTGTGCTATTTTGCCGAGAATATTCAGGAGGCTCCATATGCGGCTGTATAAATTATTATTAATCAGGTCATCTCCCGGTTCTGTTGATATGATAGCAGAACATAGAGGTTACTTTCTGATAAATTATGATGTAACACTTGGTTCATTCTCAAGTTAATACCCATTAGCTTGCAGCATGACAGAGCAGTTTTCCTGAAGCGTGGGATGGCTCTGCTTCGGCAGAAGGAATTGGCTCATATCCTTTTATAATCAGATTGATTTGGTTTCTTTTTATTCAACCTTGTAAAATGTGCTACCTGACAATTCTGGTCTCATTGCACTTTCTGTGTAATTAAGCCACTGGCAGTTGCCTGTTATAAATGTCTTTATCGTAAATGTTATGTCACAAGGTTGGTCAAATCATTATACCACTTGCACATACAAGCAGATGACATGTCTGGGCTATGAGACTACGACAGTGGTACCTCACTTTACGAAATTTATCCGTTGCAGAGCCTTTATCGTAACCTGCATTTGTCGTAATTTGAACCACATTTTACATGTAAAACGCGTGATTCGTTCCAAGGCTCCCAGTACTACCTCTGAAACCCTTTGAAAATTATAAAAGCATACCTTTTTAAGACCTCCTTCTGCTTCAATATCATACCGATGGTAGATGGGTTTGGCCATATTCCTTTGTGATATCACTTGAGCCCGTTTCTTCTTCTCACGCGTGTGCGCGCGCATGTGTGTGTGCGTGTGCGTGCGCGTGCGTGCGAGCGTGTGTTGACCATGTCTTCTTAGCAGAGTTATAATCTTCAAATGTTTATGGAAGGATAAAACCCTGAGTGATAATATATAATATTAATAAGAAGAAATAAAGCATAAAACAACAGTAACTCTATCCTTTACACAAAAGCATCATAGTAGATTCAGCTCCATAATAGGCAATGGGAGGTAGCTTCATCATCCCTCTTAGCCAATGGGATCCCTGTCCAAGAAGGCGTCAGGTGGACCTGTCCAAGATGGCGCTCGAGTAAAGGCGACATGAACAACAGCTCAGTTGTTTGCCAATGGGAGGCCAACGGGGCGGGATGTTTGAACATCATTGATGGGAGAGCAGCTCGTGCATTGTTTGAATGGTTCATTTGAATTTTTAAGATGGTGCCTTCGTAACGTGAACTTGTTTCGTATACAGAGACAAAAATTTCAGGAAAATGTGTTTCGTAACCTGCATTTTGCGTTTGGTGAGACTTTCGTAAAGTGAGGTACCACTGTATTCCTTTTTGCAGATAAGTAGGTCCAGTAGGAAGCTTTTCCTTTCATTTTCTTATCCAGCATAAAACAGCTACTTCTTATTTAGATTGGATGTTCAGTTGGTTTGCTTTTGTTTGTGTAACAATATTTGTTAATTAATGTATAGCCACAGCACACTAACCATGGACATTACAATTTTACACTGGCAAGCTTCCGCACCTCAATTCCTGTTGAGATATGAAAGTTTTCAATCCTGTAGGACTTTTTTTTGCTGACCAGTTTGTATAAGAGGGTGCAGGGGCACAAAGCTTTATTAGATTGCCTTCTGATTAAAACTCAGATAAATGTAGATGAGATGCTTGACTAATATTCGTAATGGACTGTTTTGCTGGTATCATCAAGTTTTGACCTGACGGTCTCATGAAGATAAGACTTTGTTTCATCAACTGTTTTTTCTTTCTTTCCCCTAATATATAATCCTACTTTCTTACTTTATCACCCACAGCATGATGGCATTCTTTTAACTGTTTTCTTCAGTGTTCTCTGTGAATTTGTGTCATATTCGTATATGTTGTCTCTGAGCAGCTGATATTGCAGCAATATTGTTGACTGGGTTATATTTCATATCTTTTCTTCTCCTTTTACAGCGAAATACTGGGTTGCTGAAGTTTTTTCGTACTGTCTTGGGGCTAAAGTGCTTCACCTGCCTCTCTCAGAGAGTCAATGAGATTAGGGATTATTCCTTCCAGGCCTTCCATTCGAGCACTGTCAACATATCACTGAGGGCTTGGGTAATTTAATAGAAAATAAGTGGGCTTTCTTGCTTGCAGACCTGGGTAATTTCACACTACCACCAATCCTGTTATTATCTGATATTTTTGGATATATTCCTTCCGCAAATATATTTAACTGGGAGAAAATAAACATCAAATATTGGGCTGTTTTCATTCTCTTTAGTGTAGTTTTGGTGTTTGTTTCTTCCTAATATGAAGTGACTTTATTAAATTTACCCCTGGTTAAATCTGTTGACTTGTATTGAGACTTTGAAGGCACTAAAAAGGAATGAGAGGGATTTTAAGTGGATGAGACAAAGATGTCATAGTGACTGTGTACAGGCTGACAGTGTCAATTATACCAAGGCCTTTGTTCAATTAACATTGTTGCGCTAGAATGCATCTGGTCAGATCAGTGAGGTCAGTAATAACACATCTGGAAACATGTGGAACTGGAGTGGCTGGTGAATACATACAGAGTTTCTTGTTTCCTGTGACATCCTGAGCACATTGGTTAACATGACCATCTGGCTTTGGTTGATGTTGATCAAGAGTTTTTATACTGTTTTCCATGTTTCAACGCACAGCTGATGTTATCAATATGAAGGATTTGGAAAGCCGAGTAAAACTCATGCAGTAAACATTGAGTGGTGTGTTCAGTGCTTGACGAGTGTAACAAGCACAGCAGAATTTTACTGCTGGGTTGATGACAATCTGTCTACCAAAAATAGCTTGTCTGCAGCAGTCCTGGATATTTTTGACACAATTAAAAGAACTATTGATTGAAGAAAAAAAAAAAGATTTTAAGAATGATTTTCTTTGTTGCAAACCAAAATGAGAAAAAGTTCAGAAGGTAGAGAAAATGAAAATAGTAGAAGGAAACTTTTTACTTTCTAACTTTTTGACCAGACCGGCATTTCACTGCTTAGTGTTAGCACACATCTGAGTCCATTTAGATCTTCATCAGCATTAGGGAGGGGCTTCCAAGATGAGAACTTTAGCCATCATTCTCACAACAGGAGAGACCACAGGACTTGGAAAGCAGAAGGCTCAGGATCTCCGACATCCCAGAAGAATGTATACCTCAACAAAAACTGAGAGGGGGGGAGGTTGTTAGTTATACTCATAACAATGTAATGGAAATAGAAGAATTTATTATTGCTGAGTGTAAGCAGGGACTTCGGCATGTCTGACTATTGCAGCATAACTAAAAGGGGGAGAACCAGAAGGAAGACAGACATGAGGGTACCCTGTGCTGCTGGGCAATCAGCTACCCCACTGTCACATGGACCTGGGTGAGCATGTAGAGTGAGGGAGCGACAGCAACCCAACATCACAGTTTACCAGAACTCTCTATGCCTAAGATGCCCTTTTACCCAATAAAAGGCTATGAACAAAATGCTCCATTAAACAGATACGTTTTCAGCCTCATCCTAAAGTATGTAGTTATACTGAATATTGGCACAATTGTGATCTATCGGTCATCACAGCCATGTTGATATCCAGTATAGTGATTGTGTGTGTGTGTGGCACTGTTTTTATTAATTAAATAATTTATTTATTAATTTATTTATTAATTTGTTCATTTATTAATTTATTTATTCATTGGGAAACCTTTAACAGAAATATGTAAATCACAAAAAGGCTTCATTGAGCATGTTGGCTAGCTGCTTTGGGAGCTCCTGTTGAATTGTTCTGCCCTGTTTTTAGGTAATTTGAATAAAATTCTTTCTTCTCCCATTTCATCTCCATTTGAGCAGCTTTCATATCTTCTCAAAAGTTTAACTTAAATATTTCTGAAAGGTATAAATTGCTGTCTGAAGATACCACAAACTCTGCGATTGCAACATTTCTGAAATAGATAGTGGAATTTAATTTAGAGAATGCAGACAAATAGAGTGAATGTTCTCAGTGTGATTATTGGAAATCTAGGCATTCTGGGAGCACTTCTCGATCAATCAAATTGGTGAACTGGAACTAACTGTTGAATAATAAATATTAAAATGTTTTGAATGAGGAAACCCGGTATGATTAGTGAAGCTTACATTCATAAAGCAGCTCCTGCCTTCACTATTGCTGTGTAGTGCATTTACATTAATTCTATTATATAATGTATTTCATTGCAGTGATGTGCTGGCACTGCATATTTAACACACATATTAGTGATATAGGTAAATTAAATTTTCCAGACAGTTGATTTTTTTTTTTTCCAAAAAAAGCATTGATGCTTAAGAGAAGAATTGGCAGATGTATGATCTCATACTGTGTTCTGAAGTCGCATTTTGTTTTACAGATGGGATGCTTAAGAATGTGGAATCTGCTAAACCCACATATGGCTGTCAGGTGACCATTCAGTCTGAGCAGGAGAGGCAGATGATGAAACTCTACCGTCGAGAGGAGAAAAGGGAGAGGAAGAGAGAGAAACGAGGAGATGAGGGTGAACAGTCAGATGCTTTTTATTTTGACCCGAAGGAGCTGAGACTGCAGAGGTAACCATGTGATCCCTTCTTTACCTTCTCCTTTTTTGCCATGGACATACTGATCCTCTTTTTTTTATTATAGAAACAGACACCTCTGTCTATTTTTAATCAGACTGTGAACAGTGATGAGGGGGAAGTCAGTATACAATTCAATTTGAGGAGTATCAATGTTTCATCTGCGTTTGGGTTTACATGCTACGTAGGTGCAGTTAATAGCTAGCTACATTTTACTGTGTTATCTGAGAAGATATAATAGGCCTTGTTTCCCTGGGAGGTGTGATAAAAGGAGAATAAGTTTTTTTTTTTTGTTTTGTTTTTTTTTCTTTTCTGTACCATCTCTCAAAAGAGATTCACTTACACCTAATTGGGCTTGTACTTAGTAAAGCTCACTGTAAACTGCAGCGATGAGAAGTTAAGCCACAGAGTTCAAAGTGCATGTGTGTGTCTGCATGTCTTTTTAGAGAGTGTGTGTGTGTGTGTGTGTGTGTGAGAGAGAGAGAGAGAGAGTCCATGTGTATGAGTCTGTATGTGTGGGTGTGTGTGAATCTGAGTCTTATGTCTAAGTGAGGGTGTGTGAGATCGAATATATATTTGTTTGTCTTTTTTATTCTGTTTGTGTGAAACCAAGTCTGTGTGAGAATATACAGTGCTGTGCAAATTTTTACTGCACATTTTTTCATATAAACTTTGCTATAGATTTTTATTTTATAATTTGTATATTAGTAACTTAATAAAAAAGAACACTTTACATTTCCAAACATTAGTTTTCCAGCACAAAATGAAATGTTAAGCCTGCATAAAAAATGTTACTTAAAGCATGTTAATAACGAAAGCAGAATAATATATACGAGACCACTTTTCATACAAAAATATAATAAAGGCTGCTGTGATTTACATGTAAATAAAGAATCAAGTGTAACAGGCAACATTTCCAGGAGACCTGTGACTGGTTCTGTGGACACCTGCTAGATCAGGGGTCACCAACCTTTTTGAAACTGAGAGCTACTTCATGGGTACCAATTAATGCGAAGGGCTACTAGGTCGATACACACCTCTGAAATTACAAATTTGCTCAATTTACATTTAATTAGATTTAATTAGATGTTATTATTAATAATTAATGATATTCATCTATGTGAAGATATTGACTTGATTTAAAAATATATTCAAAAAAATTATATGCAGCTCAATGGAGAGTGGCGCTGTCCTAAAAATGGGCCTGTCCTAAAAATAGCAGTGAACAGGTCCGCGGGCAACTTATATTGTCCTTGCGGGCTACCTGGTGCCCACGGGCACCACGTTGGTGATCCCTGTGCTAGATAGTGGACCTGTAAAACTGCACAAACTGGACCTGATGTTATTCTATTTTTAAACAAAGTCATCTCACCGAATATTGAATTATTTTCATTCATTACTGATTACTGTGCTTTGTACAGTTTTTATGTAGACATTTTCAATGTTGTTATTTATATATGAATACAGTGGTACCTTACCTTATGAAATTAATCCGTTCGAGAGCTTTTTTTGTAACCTGCATTTTTTGTAAGTTGAACCGCATTTTACATGCAAAACGTGTGATTCGTTCGAAGGCTCCCAAATCACATCCAGCTGTGTGTGTGCGCGCGCATGTTGACCATGTCGTCTTAGCAGAGTTATAATCTTACAAATTTTTATGGAAGGTTAAAAGCCTGAGTCAAGAAATAAAGCATAAAACAACAGTAACTCTGTCCTTTACACGAAAAGCATCATGGTGAATTCAGCTCATATGCATAGGCAATGGAAGGTAGCTGCGTCATTCCTCCTAGACAATGGGATCCCTGTCCAAGATGGCGTCAGGTGGACCTGTCCAATATGGTGCTCGAGTAAAGGTGACATGAACAGTTGTTAGCAAATGTTTCATATCCTGAGACAAAAATTTTAGGAAAGTGCTTTTCGTAAGCTGAATTTTTTGTTTGGTGAGACTTTCGTAAGATGCGGTACCACTGTATAGTAAGTTTTGTTTTGCACCATTCCTTGTGCCTAAAACTTTTGCACAGTACTGTATGTGAGTGAGAGTATGTGAGTCAGTCTGTGTGTAAATGTGAGTCTATATCTGAGGCTGAGTCCATGTAGGAGTGAGAGTATGTTACTGAATGTGTGTGTGTGTGTGTGTGTGTGTGTGTGTGTGTGTGTGTGTGTGTGTGTGTGTCTAGGTCTTTTGTGAGTGTGCATGCATGTTGTGAGTATTCAGTGGAAGCTGTGAGGGCAGAATGGTTTATAGACCTGTTTCCAGCTTACTGTTGATAAAATCATGGGCTTTATAGTAGACGTGCACAATCACTGCAGTGTCGGTGCACCAAGTATGAAAACCTCCATTGTTGGGGATTGTTGGCTCAAAAGCCGATGGTACTAACACACAGGGAGGATGTCTTCACTCTGTCACACAGTAGCTCATCACAAATGTCTGTGGAATTATCTGTCAGTGTGATTGACAGGAGGGTGAGAGTATTGCCAGTTCTGCTGGCTTGGATTCCAGCCATGAATAACTTTTTAAATTATTGGAATTTGAACCTGTGACAATACTGCTGATATGTTTCTGTATCCATTAACTAGCTATGTATTCAGCCAAGTATCTGTACACCATGGTTAAACACTGCACTTTTAAAGTGAATGGAATAAAAGTGGTCTGTTATACCTGGATCCAAATTCTCTCCTCTGTCATTCAGTCTGTCACTGATCAATCTGGATTTAGCTGCAAGTTCATGGATGAGGAAGACGGAAGAGAAAACATTTGCCGTTGAGTGGGTGACTTGCCCTGTGACATCATAGTGGTAGTTTTGAAAAACTGTGATGGCTTACTCTTTGATGTGTCTGCACATTGGTTTTGTTTCTGTCACATCAATTTCTTGATCACATGATTGGCTGCTTGCAATGTCAGAATGACTGGGCGGTCCTAGGCATCAAACTCAAGGTACAAACCTTAAAAGAAGGATTCTGCTCTCTACATGAAGATGTGGATTTAAATTCAACTTCTGACAAAGGTTTTGAGGGCATTAACTGTGGCAAAATTGTTAGAGACACAGGGTTGTGACCTAAGGTTTGCTTGTTGGATTCCCGAACATCTGTGGCTGAAGTAGGCTTGAGCAAGGCACCTAACCCCCCTGTACCTGACTACTCTCTGGGCGCTGCACCGTGTGTCAGCCCAATACTCTGACTGAGTGTGTGTGTGTGTGTGTGTGTGCTCACCTTGGATGGATTAAATGCACAGCCATAGTTTCCCTTACAAGATTAATGCAAAATATTAAAAAAGGAAGTGAGAGTGAAGACATCAGTGCCCTTCTGAAAAACTGAAGTTTTCAATGCAAAGTGGTTGGCATGGGTGTACATAAACTGCAACATGCTCTGTAAAAAGACATTGCTGCCTATAAAATCACAATAAGGACATCCACACGTAATTAAAAATGCCTTCCAGTCTTTCACAAAGTTAAAGTGTGTGTGTGTGTGGGGGGGGGTACATGCAGTAAAAATATTGTCTGCTCCACCAATATTGACCAAGATTTTTATGTATTTTTTGGTGTACAGCTCAACCATATTAGAGATGTGTGCAATTGTCACTGTCCATTTTCATTGGAACCATCTAAACAATCTCTCATACAGACCTCTTATCAGTACATTGCATTTTTAGGGTGGAATTCAGGCTTCACTATTCGTCTGTGTTGAAGATTGAATCTATTCACTAATCCATGAGGCTTTGAGTCAGAACAAATCACTGTGAACTGATTGCTGCATAACACACTGTAGGGGTGGTGACCGAATTGCTCGTATCCTTTTTACATGGTTGGTGACAGACTTCTAGGTCTTTACTGAACTTGAAGTAGGATACAATACAAAGACACACCGAGAAGGGACCCTTATCTGCATACCTTTAAATATTTAAATTGATGGTCACTTTTTGGAGATTGGTCTGAAGTACTTGCTGTTGAATTAATGTTGATTTTCATCACAGTAAACTGTTTTGGCCACTGACTGTACATGGTACTGAACACAATTTCGGTATTACATTTTATTATATGGAAATGAGATAGTTTTCATAAATTATCAACCACGCACACTAGGCCTGTTCTCCGACGAACAGTTGCAGTAGATGCAAGGTGTCCATGTACGGCATGATAATCATGCCGCTTTTCTCTGATATAATCTGGCATACCTTTGTCAATTAACTCACATATTTTCAGCTAGATATATTTTTGTTTATGGATGTGACATTTCTTGCTGGGTCATGAACTGGAAATTGCTGTCCGATTAATTGAATTAATGAGAAGTATAACTGTAGTTTTGCACAAAAACCGTGTAAAGATGTACATGCAGGGTGTGCTTAAAATGTATTATTTTGGTTATTATGTGTAAAATCTAGGGATGAGTCAATTCCTGAAATTTTGGTTAGGTTTCAGTTGTTCTTTAAACGGAGCGTGCATTAAATAATTAAAAAAGGTCTTCACGGTGCTCCAGTTTAACTGGATTTCATGTTAATCACTGTTAGTACGGATTGTGTTACTGTCACAAGACAGGGCACTATTTGTGCTTTAGTGAGACAGAGAACAGCTAGAGACTATTTGCTTTGTGAATTATAGAAACAAATAAATTACACAGAGAGACTCTGAGTTAAAATAAGTGATGTGGGTTTTGAATGCGAGCTTTTGTGGGTTAAAAATACTCAGTAATGCTCGAAGTGGTTGGAAATTTAATTCTATTTCTTTTACACCTCACTGTGCAGTTGTTTACTGTACGTTTGTGCGAATGCTACCGAAACAGAAAAACTGTGTTGCAGGCTGGAAACAGTCCTGAAACCAAAACTGATCTATACTTCCGAACCATATAACCCCAATAAAACCCTCGCCTAATATTATTGATAGTGTGTGTTTGCTAATGAGCATGTAGCTTTTGAACAATTTTTTATAGCTGGGTGTGATTTAATAATGAAATACAGACGCTCCACTACTTATGTTTTTAATTGGCTCCGGACAGCCGAACGTAAGTTGTTACCGTGACGTGTGACGTATGACGCTCATACTGTACTATACATCCATATATACCATTACTGTATCTCATAAAACACCCCTAAATCAATTATTATAAACATAACATTGTAAAATTATATCAAATAATATCAATATTAATTTTAAATAAGTCACTTATTTATATCGAGTCACTTTACATGAAGCTTCAAACAGCTAATCAACGCTTACAATATGTGAGACGCTCAAAACCAAAAGTAGTGCACTTGTGAAAGTAGGGTACTTGCTGTGGGTTATACGGACTTCCGGTCTTTCAAGTGAACAAGGGCACCGTTGAACTCGTTTAGAACTCAGCCTGCACTGACGTGAATCACCAGCAGAGCTGAGAGTTATCTTTTTTTTTTTTTTTGGATTCGGGTTTTCATTCATTTTACAACTCTCTTTACTTAACTGAGTATGCATGGTAGATTGTGCTGATCTGAGCAGATAGTTAATTCAAGTTCACTATTTTCTGTAATGTACTGATAAAAATTAAACTTTTATATATTCTAGATTCATTGCACATCAACTGAAATATTTCAGGTCTTTTATTGTTTTAATACTGATGATTTTGGCATACAGCTCATGAAAACCCAAAATTTCTATCTTAAAAAATTAGCATATCATGTTCAGGTAGTCTAAACAAGCTATTAATCTAATCATCTGAATCAACCAATTAACTCTAAACAACTGCAAAAGATTCCTGAGGCTTTTAAAAACTCCCAGCCTGGTTCATTAGCACCTCAGTGGGACGTCTGTGGGAAGGAAAAAGTGTGGCAGAAAACGCTGCACAACCAGAAGAGGTGACTGGACCCTGAGGAAGATTGTGGAGAAGGGCCGATTCCAGACCTTGGGGGACCTGTGGAAGCAGTGGACTGGGCTACAGGTGCCGCATTCCCCAGGTCAAACCACTTTTGAACCAGAAACAGCGGCAGAAGCGCCTGACCTGGGCTACAGAGAAGCAGCACTGGACTGTTGCTCAGTGGTCCAAAGTACTTTTTTCGGATGAAAGCAAATTTTGCATGTCATTCAGAAATCAAGGTGCCAGAGTCTGGAGGAAGACTGGGGAGAAGGAAATGCCAAAATGCCTGAAGTCCAGTGTCAAGTACCCACAGTCAGTGATGGTCTGGGGTGCCATGTCAGCTGCTGGTGTTGGTCCATTGTGTTTTATCAAGGCCAGGGTCAATGCAGCGAGCTATCAGGAGATTTTGGAGCACTTCATGCTTCCATCTGCTGAAAAGCTTTATGGAGATGATTTCATTTTTCAGCACGACCTGGCACCTGCTCACAGTGCCAAACCCACTGGTAACTGGTTTACTGACCATGGTATTACTGTGCTCAATTGGCCTGCCAACTCTCCTGACCTGAACCCCATAGAGAATCTGTGGGATATTGTGAAGAGAAAGTTGAGAGACACCAGACCCAACACTGTGGATGAGCTTAAGGCCACTATCGAAGCATCCTGGGCCTCCATAACACCTCAGCAGTGCCACAGGCTGATTGCCTCCATGCCACGCCGCATTGAAGCAGTCATTTCTGCAAAAGGATTCCAGACCAAGTATTGAGTGCAGAACTGAACATAATTATTTGAAGGTTGACTTTTTTGTATGAAAAACACTTTTATTTATTTATTTATTTATTTATTTATTTATTTATTTTTATTTATTGGTCGGATGAAATATGCTAATTTTTTGAGATAGGGATTTTTGGTTTTCATGAGCTGTATGCCGAAATCATCAGTAAAACAATTAAAGACCTGAAATATTTCAGTTGGGGTGCAATCTAAAATATATGAAAGTTTAATTTTTACCCGTCCATTACAGAAAATAATGAACTTTATCACAATATGCTAATTTTTTGAGAAGGATATAATAAAATATATATATTCCTGAACTGGGAAGAAGGAGGGGCACGTTTAGTCTCTCGTTTGTAAACAGCATCATTGTGTCATTACGTCAGCATACTACGTAGGTATGTCTAAGCTCAAAATTTGACGTTAAAACGGATAAACGTAAGTCGGGGAGCGTCTGTAACATTTTCTGGCTAAGTAGCTACAGCGACTCTCTGATTTTTAAAATGAGTTATGCTGCCTGTGACCACTCACTCGCACATTTGCTGAACTACCTGTTAAGGATTGTGAGGGTGCTGGAGTCTGCAGTTTGTAGTAAAATATTTTAAAATGTAAGTTAAATTTGTGCACATCATCTTAAAGCAGAAAAACTGAACAGCTTAGAATTCTTAGATGATAAAAGATAGAATATAGGCTTCTACATGCTCTGAGTAATTGATGGTGGGTGTGGCTAGAAATCATACTGATAATACTGTCAGCCATCAGGATCAATAGACTTCAGATGACCAACCATCCAGGTTCAGTTCATTTACTGTAACTGCTTAATCTTAATTAGGGTTGTGGGGAGGCTGGCGCCCATCGCAGCCAACTTTGGGCGAGGGCAGAGTACACCCTAGACAGCTCGCCAGGCCATCGCAGGGTGGAAACACACTGACGGCTTTGTAGCTACTCTTGTCAAAAATCAGCAATGATTCTCTTACATGAACCTCACACTGTAGAGAAACATAGCCGGCCTTAGATAACCCAGTGAACTGCACTGGGGGGGAGGCAACCATCCATGTTTCTACAGTTATTGTTTGAAGAAAGAACAGAAGCTCACCTATGAGCTTATATTATGGTTTAGTGTTGCTAAACTTAGCTAAATTCTCCTGATAGGGAGCATCAAGCAGTGTGGAATAACAAGCAAAGACTGCAGAAATGTTGATATTTAATTTAAAGTTATATAAGTGAACATATTATGTGTCTGTTAAGCGTAACTAGTTTTCTAGATGTTTCTGTTGCTTTTCAGATTTGTAATTTTATAATTCTGCTGTGTTATGTGATTTACATTAAGACAAATAGAAAGTCTCATTTTTGCATGCCTTATACCAGGGGTCACCAACCTTTTTGAAACTGAGAGCTGCTACTTGTGCTACCAGGTCGATACACACTTCTGAAATAACAAATTTGCTCAATTTACCTTAAAACATGTTATTATTAATAATTAACAATATTAATCTATGTGAACATATTGTTTTGATTTTTTAAAAAATAGCAAAAAATAAAATTAGATGTAGCTCAATGGAGAGTGGCGCTCTAGAGCCTCGGGCCTGTTTTAAAAATGGCAGTGAACAGGCCCTCGGGCGACTCATGTTTTGTCCTTGCGGGTGACCTGGCACCATGTTAGTGACCCCTGCCTTATACTGAAGGAACATCTATAGCTTCTGTGGAAATTAGCTGCAAAGAAAATTGAAATCTCTCAGTAGCTTTTTTTCGCAGAGTGTCAGAATTCAATGTAATGTTCACTACAATGTTGCCCCCCCCCGCATTTACATTTTTAGTAACATTTGATGTCGCCAGATATTTGTTCCCAAAAAGGAAGTTAGGCTGTCGCTTAACTTTTTAAAACATTGAGACCTTTTAACCTGATAGAGAATTGTGTATCAGTAAAGGTATTCATGATTGTTTAGAGAGTCTGAAAGCTTTCCTTATTTACCAGGAGTTAACCGTGATCTGCACTGTCGGTTGTGTGCCACTCGCACATATTTCATTTAAACATCTTTAAATCGTTTAAATAATGTTTGGCTGGTCACTGATGACTGTTTCTCTCCAGAGAGCAAGCCTTGCTGACGGCACGGCGTTCCCCAGTATTGGGACGCCAGAGAGAGTACGAGCGCATTCATTACCCTCATGTCTACGATGCATATGCTGAAGCCACCAAGACCTCTGCCTTCATCGGAGGCTCCAAGGTAAGGTGTAGCTTTAATTGTTTAAGAGACTGTGAAAAGTGTATAGAAAAGTCTATAAAGCGCCTCTTTTTAATCTTCTGGGTCGATTACCTAGCACCTGTTTTATTCGCTTATGTCATGAGATCTTTATTTTAATTTCTAAAAGTCTTCTGTCAAAAGTGGTTTGCATCAACACTTTTTGTGTTTGGGAACACATGCTATGTAGAGAAAATAGCTGAGAGTACTGTGTGTGTGCATCTGTGTGCATGTGTGTATATTTTGAAATATTTTCCTTTAGCTTCCCCTGGCTTAAATTCAATGGAAAGGTAAAAGATGGCCCAGGCCAGCAGGACACATGCAGCTGCAGTGCTTTTGGAGGCTGATGGCTGGCCTTGGCTTCAGTTAGGATTGTTTGAGCTTGTTGGGGTTGTAGGGAACTAATGGATGCTAATGGTTCTGTCTCTTTGCCCGGTGGTAGATTACAACTGGTTTTGGCTAATGCAGCCTGCTGTCATGTTTTGCTGACTTTTTATTATTATTATTATTATTTTGCTGCAGATGCTGCTGCCTGAGAACATCCAGAGAGAGAATAATAAGATGTTTGAGCAGGTTGCGATTCCACCCAATGAGCCCATGCCTATCGGTTTCCAGGAGAAGCCTGTCTACATTACAGATTTAGATGAGGTCTGTGTTTCTGTTTCCTCCCCTCTTGAATCTTCACACACTCTGCATCTTTCTATTTCTTTACCTTACCTCAGCAGCATAACATGCAGCGTTATTAGACAGTAATATTATAAATACTTATACACTGCCTAAAAAAGCTCTGAAAATGTTTGCATTTATTTACAGAAAAGAAAGAGCCATAATATAATCTATTGTCTTTTCAGTGGTATACAAAAACGTATTTCTTCCTAAGGAAAAAAATGATTAAACAAGGAAAAAAATATTAAAAATGCAAAAACAGTAAGCGATACGCATGCGTTGAGTTGCCTTTGTAGGCATGTGAGCGCGGATGTGACAACAAAATTGAGCTCATGGCTTTACAATACAGTGGCACCTCATCTTACGAAATTAATCTGTTCCACAGTGCCTTTTTCTGAACCTGGACTTTTCATAAATTGAACCGCATTTTACATGTAAAGCGTGTGCTTTGTTCAAAGACCCCCAATACTACCCCCTAAACCCTTTAAAAATTATAAAAGCATACCTTTTAAAACCTCCTTCTGCTTCAATATTGTACCGATGGTAGACGGGCTTGGCCATATTCCTTTGCGAAATCACTCGAGCCCGTTTCTTCATCTCACTCGCACTGGAAATCACACACGTGCGTGTGTGTGTGTGTGTGTGCGTGCGTTTGTTGACCATAACTTCTTAGCAGAGTTATAAACTTATAAATGTTTATGGAAGGTTAAAAGCCTGAGTCGAGAAATAAAGCATGAAGCAACAGTAACTCTGTTCTTTACACGAAAAGCATTATGGTAGAGGCAGCTCCATAATAGCCAATAGGAGGGAGCTGCGTCATCCCTCCTAGTCAATGGGAGGCCAGTGGGGCGGGATGTTGGGAAATAGCCAATGGGAGGGAGCTGCGTCATCCCTCCTAGCCAATGGGAGGCCAGCGGGGTGGGATGTTGGGAGGAAGCTACATCATCCCTCCTAGCCAATGGGAGGTCAGCGGGGCGGGATGTTTGAATGCCATTGATGGGAGAGTAGCTTGTGCATTGTTTTAATGTTTGAATGGCTCGTTTGAATTTTTAAGATGGCACTTTTCTAACGTGAACTTGTTTCGTATCCAGAGACAAATGTTTTAGGAAAATGTTTTTTGCAACCTGAATTTTTCTTTTGGTGAGACTTTCGTAAAGTGAGGTACCACTGTATTTGCAAAAGTATGACTTGCCTCAATGGGGGGATATAAAACAAAAAACTAGAACTTTATTTGGATAATAAGTGAATTGTTATACACCCTAAACATTGCCACTTTCGAATCTCTGTTTAGATGTAACATTCACCTCATACAGTGACTACTATTGTCAGTGTTCACATGGTACTACCATAGCAACAAGGAGCAAGATTTTTTTTTTTTTTTTTTCGGACAAATGTACAACATACAGTATGTTTAAATGAAATGATGATTTAAACAAAAAAGTGGCATACCGGTGCAGGAAACGGTCAACACTGGGGTGATATGACTCCTTTCATAAATATTAATTGTCTTTTTACGAAAATCTTTTATCTTCTAAATCGCATAATCCCAGTTAGGGTCACGGGAGACTGGAGATCTCGGTTGACTCTGGGCGAGGGTGGAGTGCAATTTGAACAGCGTGTCATGCCATCGAAGGGCGATTTGGAACAACTAATTAGCCTACTGTGCATGTTTTTGGAATGTGCGAGGAAACCGGAGTACCTGGGGGAAACCCACACAGACACGTGGAGGACATGCAAAACTCTACACAGAAACGCCCGAGCTGGGAATCAAACCCAAGCCTTCTTGTTGTGAGACGAATGTGCTAACCACTACGCCACAGTGCTACCTACGGAAATTCATGGTCACTAATGACTGTCGTAGCATTTAAATTGAACATGGGTCAATTTGGTATTTTAAAATTTAGCTTCATTTTTTATAAAAAAGAAAATATGCAAGAAAAGTGTTTTGTTTCCACCTAAACTCCCCCTACAAAATATTCTTTTCAGGTTTAATGTATGGCACACGATCATGGCTTTATGTTTTTTGCCTCGCGCTTAAAGTAAAATAGTTTTAACTTTTATTAAATAACACATTTTTATGGCACTTGGCAGACGCCCTTATCCAGAACAACTTGCATAAGTGCTTTGAACCATTATCCATGAATACATTCTGATACTGGATCACGAGGGCACAAGAGTAATCAGTCAAAAGTCAGTGGGTAAAATTTTTTTATATTTATATAATTATCATTAATACTGAAAATGTTTATCCAAGTATGAAAGAGCTGGTTTTCTAGTTTGAAAGCATCCACTGACTGGACTATGTGGACATCTGGAGGACGTTTATTCCATCACTTTAGTTCCAGAATAAAGAAGGGTTTAGATGCAGGTTTTTCTAGTTCCCTGATAGATGGAGGAACCACTCGGGCAAGGTGTGGTAAGTGCTTTGAGGTTGGTCCATTTTTGACTGTGTAGGGGAGCACTTAAGTTTTCAGTCTGATATGCAAACAGCTAGAGGAGGCCAGTTTAGAAAGCAGATGTTTTACTCTTCTACACTTTATCATCTTTTTTTTATTTTCTCGTTGTTTCCTGCTGCTTTTTTTTTTGTAGGGCTGTAAAGCAATATTACACATCTATGTTTTGTGCTATAAATATCCCTATATTCTATTTATATTTGAACCAGAAGTAGAAATGATCTGAACTGATATAATTCTGTCAAGAGAAATACTTAATGATCGACAGGAAAAACATTTTTTTTTTTCCAAAATATGATATTTTTCAATTGCAGAAATACAGTTTCTTAGTTATAACACTCAAGTTTGTAATGGGTCTTAATCAGACACCCTGTGGAGTGCTCTGAAAATAATTCTGAATTTTGATGGGCTCCTGAGTGGCGCATCGACAAGGTGCGTGACTATTAACTCGGAGATTGCGAGTTTTAATCTGATTTAATGCCACAGCCATCCGTGACCGAGAGCCCATGGGAGCCAGTTGGCCAAGCTCTCATGTGAGTGAGGGATGGCATATGTTCACTTTTCTGTCACTCACAGCAGTCACCAGCCAATCATGGGCGTCTATATGCTCATTCCTATGAGGGGATGGATAGTGCTTGCTCTCAGAGTTCCCAAAAGCACATGAGCTGCAGTTCAAAAAGAGGCGAGTGGTTGGCATAGCATGTCACGAAGGGGCTTGTGCATGCTTTTGTCCATCCCTGGTCGGTGGTGGTCGTGCAATAAGTTAGGCAATACTTGATGGGTGGGAATTATATAAATTATATACAGTAAAACCTCCGCTGACGAACGCTTAAGATCACGAACTTTTCTCCTCAAGAACATTAAACTTGCGAGCATATAGTCTCTGCTGACGAACTAGTTTTCGGCGGACGAACCAAACCACGCGGTCGAACAGCGCCACGGTGGCGGCCACGAGAAGTTGACGCGAGCTCACGGTGTCACAGTTAGTCACCCCCTTTCTTTGAGTGCGGAAGTGGTTTGTGTTTGATAGACATTTTGGACCATATTGAGTGTACTTTTGCTATTATGGGACCGAAAAAGACCCCACCACAGGCGGAGATCATTGAAAAACACGAACGAGGTGTGCGTTTGTGTGACTTAGCGTCCCAGTACCAGTACGCTAAGTCTACCATTGCTCCCATCCTTAAGAACAAGGAAGCTATTAAGGGTGCGTGTGTGGCTAAGGGTGTTTCCAAACAGTAGGCGTTTCCAAACTCTCCTTCCAAACAGTAAGTCCCTCCCTCCCTCCTCCTCCAACTCCATTCCATCAAGCCGTCAACTACCATCACAAAGGTACATAAAACGACTTTATTATACAGTACAGTTTATTTCTTTAATTACAATACAATAGCACATTTATTATACATAAAATAAGGTATATTTTTGTAAAGTTTTAAGGCTTATTTAGTAGAAAATTATGTTTTATGGGGACCTAGGAACGGATTATTCTCATTTTAATGGTTTCTGATGGGAAATAAATGTTCGGAAGACGAACTTTTCGCCTTACACACACTTTCTGGGAACCAATTATGTCCTTGAGCTGAGGTATCACTGTACAATTAAATTGGGGGAGAGGGTATTCTAAATTGTATTGCATTGTGTATATATATTGTAAATGAGACAGCTGTCTTTCAAAATTAAGTATTTGTTATATCTTTTAAAATTATTATGATAAAATATGAGAACTGAATGTAGTTAACAACAATTGGTTTGTTATAGACATTGTTTTATAATTCAAAAGAACGTTGACACTTTATCATCACCCATAATTTAGAAAGTAAAATCTGAATATATCTTTGGATGTACTTAAAGACTCCTTGCACTGTGCAACTGTTAGATAAATTATGTTGTTTTTTTGTTTTGTTTTGTTTTGTTTTTTTTGTTCCCTGGATCATTTCATTATAATGCCCATGTAAAATTACAGGTAGAGTGTTTTCATAATGTTAATGAAAAATGCATCAAACATGCATGGTGATATTTAATTAACTGAATGGAGTCCAATCAGATATACAGCGGCCAGTGCACATTAAGTGCTCTGCATGGATCTCATGGAGCAGCTGGTATAGAAAAAAAATGCTTCTCAGTGAGGCAGCATTTAGATCAGACGACTGAAGCACATCACAAACAATAGTAAATGCAGCAGCTTCTCTTTTTTTCAGTTCATTCCAAATAACAGCTGGTTGTGTATTGAATACTCCCGATGTATTGTGTTTGGGTTAATGAACATGGTCATGAATTATCCCATGAGTTTTATGTCCACTTGAAGGAAAATACTTCATGAGGCTTTTTTTTTTTTTTTTTGTGCGTCCCACGGGATCTTTACTACCAATTAGATGCTCCATGATTCTTTCTGGTAATTATTTGTATATCAGATCAGTTTAGGAAGCATTATCTGTTTAACCCAAGTAATGCATTTGCATTTAGTTATGCCACTATACTGCAGCCCTGTTTGCTTTTTGTACTGCATTGTAAATGAGTATTTAAGTCACTGGAAAATTGTGTGAAAATGAGTATGTAAGGCTAAGCGGTGGGATTCCTGCACATCATTGCATTTGGACATAATATAGGATTTTACACTTGCTTGTTTGAGGAGTGGGAAGTTGAGAACTGACTGTGTAATTGGAGTGCTTTTTGAACAACGTTCGCTTTAAATAGTATCTTTCAAGCACTTTATTCTGACAATCTGTCCTTTGGATCATCAGGTTAGGTAAAAAGTCCGAAGGCCTTAGCCTATAGAAGGCCACTGACAACAAAGACTGTCTCTGTAAGATAAGTTAAGAGAAGATAAAATCGTTGTCAACTGTTGCATAAACAATTAAAATCAGTTTGTGGCTCTCTAGCAACAATTATAAATAAAAAGCGGTCACAAAAGACAACTAATGTAGATACACTAAGCAATATACAGTAAAACCTCCGCTGACGAACGCTTAAGCTCACGAACTTTTCGCCTCAAGAACATTAAATTTGCGAGCATATTGTTTCTGCTGACGAACTAGTTTTCGGCGGACGAATCAAACCACGTGGTCAAACAGCGCCACGGTGGCGGCCACGAGAAGCTGACGCACGCTCACGGCGTCGCAGTTCGTCACACCCCTTTCTTTGAGTGCGGACGTGGTTTGTGTTTGATAGACATTTTGGACCATATTGAGTGTACTTTTGCTATTATGGGACCGAAAAAGACCCCACCACAGGCGGAGATCATTGAAAAACACGAACGAGGTGTGCGTTTGTGTGACTCAGCGTCCCAGTACCAGTACGCTAAGTCTACCATTGCTACCATCCTTAAGAACAAGGAAGCTATTAAGTGCGTGTGTGGCTAAGGGTGTTTCCAAACAGTAGGCGTTTCCAAACACTCCTTCCAAACAGTAAGTCCCTCCTCCCTCCCTCCTCCTCCCACTCCATTCCATCAAGCCATCAACTACCATCACAAAGGTAAATAAAACCACTTTATTATACAGTACAGTTTATTTCTTTAATTACAATACAATAGCACATTTATTATACATAAAATAAGGTATATTTTTGTGTAGTTTTAAGGCTTATTTAGTAGAAAATTATGTTTTATGGGGACCTGGGAACGGATTATTCTCATTTTAATGGTTTCTTATGGGAAATAAATGTTCGGAAGACGAACTTTTCGCCTCACACACACTTTCTGGGAACCAATTATGTTCGTGAGCAGAGGTATCACTGTATGTACATCTACCCACTTGCATATTCACATACCTGTATGTACACACACTCACCACTTAAAGGAAAATGTTTCCTTTGCATTTAGCCCATCCAAAGTGAACACACACACACACACACACACGGACGCACGAACACTTGGAACAGTGTGCTGCCACACACATTGGGTCAGGCAGAGAGAATTTTAGGATTAGGTTCTTTGCTCAAGGGCACTTCAGCCATTAATGTGGAGGAAAGGAAACTGCTGCCCACTCCCCCACCACACATTTTTCCTGCTGGTTCGGGAATCGAACCAGTGACCTTCCTGTCTCAATGCCACTTCTCTAACCTTGCAGTTACAGTTCGCCTGTCGAACTGGCGGGTCATGGCGTCAGGTCCCTCAGAAAGCCAGCCACTCTTTCAGCGTGGGGCAAAAAGTGAATACCTAGCCCATACGGGGATTGAGGCAACGACCTTGGAAATATTAGGTCTAACTAACTGGGCACGTGTGTGTGTGTGTGTGTGTGGGGTGTGTGTGTGTGTGTGTGTGTGTGTGTGTGTGTGTGTGTGTGTGTGTGAGAGAGAGAGAGAGAGATTTTTAATCATAAGGTGCCTGGTGCTATAATATTCGGGACCTGATTTAAATGTGAGTATTGCATTTATAAGAGTAATATTGCACTGTCCAGCAAGATTGTCTGAATGATGGTTATTACTTACCTGTGTGTGATGGTGGTGGTGGTGGTGGGGTGGCTCATCTAACACCCTGTGGGTTAAACCTGTTGTTGAGTCTTTGTTTTTGTTTTTAGTGTCTTGTATCTTTTTTCCAGAGGGGAGAAGACGTGGTGTCCAGGGTGTGTGGGGTCCCTACTAATTCCACTGGCTCTCCTCTGAAGTCTGCCAGTGTAAATATCAATGAGGGGAGGTAGTGTGATTCCAGTTACCCACTCTGCTATCCTGACAACCTGCTGCAGGGCCTTACTGTACAATACATCTGCTGAACCACAATGGACAGCAGTAGGTCAGGACCTTTCTATGGCGGAGCAGTACAAGTTCTTCAGTAGGGGTCGGGGTAGACGAATTTATTGAAGCTTCCTGAGGAAGTGCATCCTCTGTTGTGCTTTTCCCACCTGTTTTCATCCAGGTGAAGTCAGCAAAGATGTACTGTACTCCAAGAAACTTGAAGCACTCCATCCTCTCTACCCCTCCATCAATTTTGAGTGCAGAGTGCTAGTTTGTTTAGATCTTCCAGAATCCATTATCATGTCCTTGTCTTGGATGTGTTTAGGTCTAGGTTAGTATTGTCACATCATCCTTACAGATTCCAGACCTTTTTTCTATAAGTTGACTCATTGTTATCTTTTATCAAACCTATACTGGTGGTGTTGTTTGTGAATTCAATGATGATGATATTGGTGTGAATAATGGAAAAGTTGTGTGTGAAGAGGGAGAAGAGAAGGGTGAGAGAACACACCCCTGAGGTGTTCTGGTGTTCAGGATGAGAGTGGAGGAGATGTGGTGTCATATCCTGACATTCTGAGGTTGTTTTTTTTTAAGAAAGTCCAGTATCCAATTGCATAGTGAGCTCTCTGGGGCCAAGTTTCCCAATCTCTGCACCAGTTTATATGGTAGAGCTGTATTGAAACTGGAGCTGAAGTCTATGAACAACATCCTCACACAGGAGATACTGCTGTCCAGGTGTGTGAGGGCTTTGTGCAGGGCTGTAATGATCTATGTAGATTTGTTTGCTCTGTATGCAAACTGGTGTGGATCAAGATCAGCAGGGATGCCAGTCTTCATGTGAGGGGAAAAAAAAACAGTGATGCTCCTTGCAACTGTCTGGGGTCGTACTTGTAGCCTGTGTCTTAATTTCCATTCCACATATTGATGGTGCTTCTCGATGAGCTTTTATATTTGTGCTTTGCATTTTTAATATTTCTTCACAGCGGCCGGCGTGCCTTTTTGTAAGCCTGCTGGTCTTCTGACTCGAAAGCATCATCCCGTGCTTTAAACAAGGTGTGCAGACCACAGTTCAATAATGGTTTCTTGTTCAGGACTTTCACAGTCTTTGTTGTGGTCACACTCAGTGCAGTAGTTTATGTGTGCAAGTACAGCTGATGTGTGACCCTCCCTGTAGGGCTGCCTTGGCTTCCTCAGTTCACACTTGGACTGTTTTAACTGCAGGTTCTTGAGTACAGATTTTAGGTTTATTAGCAGGAATTGGAAGCAGAGACAGGTGATCTGAGATGTGGCAGAGGGGATGGTTTTTATAGGTGTCTGGAATATTGATATAAACCTGGTTCAGTGGGTTGTCTTTTTGTTTTTGTCAGAATGCACACTTATTTGTAGAATCTAGGCAGGATAGACTTCAGGTTTGCATGATTCAAGTCTCCTACTGCAATTATAGTATAGTTTTTTTCTGCACCGCTAGCTGTTTGCTAAGGTGGTGTTGTAGCAGCTTCATGGCGAGCTTACCATTTGCTGGGGGCTGCACATAAACTGTGGTTATCCCTACGGATGTGAGCTTTTATGGTAGGTAAAAAGGTCTACACTGTACCATCAGATACTCCATGTTTGGACAGCTGTGAATATCTTTGATTATGGCGTTGGCACAGCGTGTCTGGTAAGAAACACAGAGGAGGCCTGTGTGTTTACATTGCAACAACAACAACTGGTGTGCCAAAGCCATAATCAGAGATATTCACAGCTGTCCAAACATGGAGTATAGCTCAATCATGGCATCTGGGTTAGAAGTGTCCATCCAAGTCTCTGATATTACCGTTACTCCGTAATCCATGCGATGGAAATTAAAGTAGGCGATGACCTTAAGTGCAGCATGAATCCTTTTCTTTCTTTACACTTTCCAGTCCTTTTATTCTAATCTTGATAACAGGCTTTGCATTTGAGTTTGAAACTTGGTCCTATTTCTTAGGGCCATCAGATACCGTTGCAACAATCCATCAGTTCTGGGTTTAAATGGACTAATTGGTCATGCCTATAACATGCTTATTGTATCTGTGCTGTTTGTTGGCTGAGGCTCAGGTGCATATATTTATGTGAAAGCCAGGAAAGACACAGGTCACCACACAGGCTGTCAGATGCAATCTGTATTCAAAACAGTGCTTCAGCCATGAAATCTAGCAATTCTGTGTGAACATTAGATCCTCACCTGTGTGAGCAGAGAAAAGCTTCAAGCAGTGGCATTATGGAGGAGAAAAGCTTCAAGCAGTAGCATTATAGAGGATAAAATGGGGGGAACCTCAAAACCGCCCTTGTCTGCTGTTTCTACTGAAGCAGCAATCAAACCCAGCCTAAATAAAATGATTCTACAAAACAAACAAACAAAAAAAAACAATTAGGACACAGAACAGGACTGAGGCACAGTTCTTTACTTTGCATTGATTTGAACATTGCATCAGTCCATCTGTGTGCCCAGTTTCCGTACGATATTGTCATTAGTGCAATATTACAAGAAAGAGTAGCTAACTCACTGTTGGATTTACAGCATCGATCAAACATTTTTAGAACACTCACTTTTTTCAGTTCTGAAATGTAACAGTCTGAGTCCGGTGATGGATCTGAGAAAGAACACATGATAGTGAAATGTAGAACGAGGTTAGAAGAGAAAAGATGTTTCAACTGAAGGATTGACCAAGACACGATCACGGTTTGGGATGACGTGGACCAGTGTTTGACCAAAATAATTTTGCATTTCTCTCAAGTGTGAGAGGTGGTCTAATACATTTGTTAAGCACTGTATATGGGTCTGATCATGAAACTGGCGCATGTTCCAACTACCCAACTTCAAACTTAAATAAATATTTCCATGTCCATGTTTAATGGTAAGTCAATGCATAAAAAATCTTTAGTCCATGCCTGGGAGATAATATCATATTAAAATATACATTTAATGAGTTATTTAAGTATGTAAACTGTGTATACGCATGCTCTGAATTGAACATGAGAGATACTTATTGTGCATAGCTGATTTTGGTCCAGTATGTGCCAATTGTTTTCAGATTGTTGCACAATTTTTCATATGAAGCTGTTATGATCTGTATCGATGTCACTCCGATTTGCGCCGATGTTTTCTTCAGTATTGTATGAAAAAACTCAAATTTAACAGAACTGTGAAGAGAATTTTCCCCAGTTTTATTTCTGTCATTTACAGCATTTATCAGACACCCTTATCCAGAGTGATTTACATTAATTATTTGTTACACACCTGTGATGACCTGGCAAGCTGCCAGGGTGTATCCTGCTCTCTCTCTCAGAGTCGGCTGAGATGGGCGCCAGCCTCCCTAATTAGGATAAAGCGGTTCAGAAAATGAAGGAAGGAATGAAGCAATTGAGGGTTAGGGGCCTTGATCAATGGCTCAACAGTGGTAGGTTGATGGGACTGGAGCTTTAATAACTGGCATTTGGATTAGTAACCCAGAGCCTTAACCACGGGCCATCACTGCTCACTATACAGGGCAGTGGAGATTTAGTGGATAATGCGACGCATTACCTATCCGAAGGTCAGCGGTTCAGTACCCACTGTCACCACTGTTGGGCCCTTGATCATGACCCTTAACCCTCAATTGCTCAGTTGCATAAAAAAAAACTATAATTGTAAATCGCACCGTATAAAGAGCGTCTGCTAATTTTTGTAAATGTGAGCGGTTTTGCTTGTTCTTTTCTAAATTTAATAAATAACGCTTTGTTCTTCATTCATCAGTCCAACACATTTCTACAGAGTGCAGTTAAGGATCACTTCAGCAACTACATGTTTTATTATTATTTATGTTACTGTTGGCATGGAGCAGCCACCGCCACTGATATATGCAGTGGTTTTCATGTTCAGATTCTGGCATTCTTTCTGCCTGCTTTTGTCCTGTCAATTCTGTCCTCAAATTTGGGCTCATTTTTCGATATGTATCTGTTGAAAATGATTCCATCGTCTTTTAAAAATCAAGTCTGGAAAACATGTTTTTCTTTAAAAAAAAAAAAAAAAAAGTTATTATTTGCCTTGTGGTTTAAATTGATGTTTTGTTGCAAGATGTTTGAAATATTGGAAAAGGTTTGCTCTTTTAGCTGAAAGAATGAGAAAACAGATGAAGCGTTAGCCAACATGAATATTCAGCTTTTCTTAAAACACTGAGAATATTCTGTTCCGCTTCAGAGCAGTCTAAAATACGCCGTTGGCCCTGAACTTTGTGATACGGAAGTCATTTACAGCAGAGTGGCAAAAAAGACACATCATGCCTGAAACTAGATTCTTGCTTAGGTTTCAGCACTATATACTTTTGAGAAGCTCTGTCTTTGTGGTGATGTATTTGCCTGCAGCTTAAGCAGATTTGCTTTCCTCTTTGGGTCTGATGAAGATTGATATGGAGGCCCTTAAGCTGAGTTCTGCAAATTAACAGGAAAGAAGCAGCAACTCCATTCATTTAGTAAAGCTCCTGCAACTCTGAAACAAAGTGCCTTGTTCTTATAAAGTGTCACAGCAGAGCAGCTAATAAGTCTTTACATGCTATTAGAGGCTTTCCAAATGCAGGCCAGAGAAGCCCCTCTGTTGTTCTTTGTAAGCACAATGTGATTGTCATTTATTGAAAGCTATAATGGGCAAGAGGGACATGGTGGCGAGGCATGCCTTTAATAGCTCTGTGAAACATTAAAAGTGGAGAATTTATTAGAGACCCTTTTTAACTAATGAATCACATGGACTACAATCCCCTTGTCACACCACTAAAAGCCTTCTTAATTTTTCTGAATAAATATGTGGGAAAGTGTCTTTGTGGAATAATGGAGAATTCTATATACACTTCGAAAGAGGAAAACAGAAATCCATCAGTACATATAGGGAAAATGTATATTTATTATTAAATTACTATATTTGGCTATTTGTTTTTGTTAATATGTTTAAACAGTATTTTTTTAATCATAAATTGCATTTCAGAAATAGAGAACAAGAATTGGAAGACCAGTGTATGCATGGCTCACTATACTCATTTTACATAATAGTCTGGAAGAGAATACATATAAAACCATACGAGACATTTTTGGGATATAAATGATTATATCTTTCAGCACTATGGACAGAGGCAGTCTGCGCCGCTCTAGGCTCTATGGACTCTGCCTGCCCTAATGAAGTTTAATGACCTAAATGCATTTCCAGGAGCACATATAAATGTTGTAAACGAGTGGATGTTATTTAAAACCTTTCACATCAGGATCGTTCACCGCCTGTCCTTTGTATCTGTAACAAGAGTCATTAACTCAAACTATTTGCCCATTTTACTGTAAAAGCTGCAGGCAAAGAGCTCCCTGATGCCATTCATACTCTGAAAACCTGCAAAAAAAAATCTACTTCAAGAAACTTGCAGTGCTTTAAAGGACCTGAAGTGGTTACAGAAGTTAAAATAAATTTATTTTATATATATATATATATATATATATATATATATATATATATATATATATATAAGGGATTACACATTTTCTACATATTTTCACGAGAAAGTGAATATGCTGCTGTGAAAATACAATGCCATGAAGCAAAAAACATATCCATAATTAATCCAGCTTGCTTGTCTTTTCTCTCTCTCTTTTTTAATACAGATGGTGCATGTGATATTGATTCAGACATACAATTCACATATATAAGAATGTAAAAATAAGCATTGCATTGTAATCTGGAACAGAAAAGTGAAGGGACAGATAATTTGTCCACTCAAAGTGTAAAGCTTTATTGTTCACCCCTCTGTTTTCTGTCTTTAAACAGTGATGTATCCTTTTAACTTTTCAAACATGGAACACAAATTGCCTTGCATTCAACATTTGAACTACATCATGCACATCTGCAGAATGAACAGTGATTCCATTTAAAAGCAAGTGCTCTTGGATAAAAGGAGAAGCTGGGGAAGCTAACACTTTTAGAAATAGAAACACAACAGGCTGTTGATAGGACTTTGCCCAACTGTTGAAACACAGATTTTTTCAGCAGTTGACGTCTAAGGGCAATAATGATGATTATAAAAATTGAAATATCCCTACATTTTATTATCTGATGAAAATTTGATGGATCAGACGGATCGCTGCAGCCTCTGCTGTTAAGCGGTGCCTGTACCGGTCCGTTGTGGTGAAAAAGGAGCCGAGCCGCAAGGCGAAGCTCTCAATTTACCAGTCGATCTACGTTCCAACCCTCACCTATGGTCACGAGCTTTGGGTAATGACCGAAAGAACAAGATCACGGATACAAGCGGCTGAAATGAGCTTTCTTCGCCGGGTGGCGGGGTTCTCCCTAAGAGATAGGGTGAGAAGCTCCGCCATCCGGGAGAGCTTCGAGTAGATCCGCTGCTCCTCCGCATTGAGAGGGGCCAGTTGAGGTGGCTCGGGCATCTGGTCAGAATGCCCCCCCGGACGCCTCCCTGGTGTGGTGTTTCGGGCATGTCCAACCGGGAAGAGACCCCGGGGTCGACCTAGAACACGCTGGAGGGACTATGTCTCTCGGCTTGTCTGGGACTGCCTCGGTGTCCCCCCGGGAGAGTTGGAGGAAGTAGCTCGGGAGAGGGATGTCTGGACCTTTTTGCTAAGGTTGCTGCCCCCGCGACCCGACCCTGGACTAAGCGGAAGAAGATGATGATGATGATGATGATAAATTTGTGGCCACAAGCAAAGATGTGAAGTTAGAGATGAAGTAATAATGGGCTTAAATTTTTCTCATTATTCAAAGTGGGTGGATACAGAGTACAACTGCACTCACATTTCAGGTGATGTTACTAAAACAACTACAGAATTATTGAAAAATATATAAAATTTGGATGTGGTGAAAGGAAATGCTGTCCACAAATTTATTGATTCCTGCCTCACCGTGAGAGAGCAGCTGATCATTTAGAATTACAAACTAGCTGGTATTTGTATATACATCACAGCAACTGTATGTTTGGATCGGTTACTATATTTGGATTAATAAACATTATCCTTAGTGGATAATGCTTATATTAAAAGAAATCGACATTTATGGCTTGTCACGGTCATTTGGCACAGGTGGGTAAAATTGGAAAAATAAACCATAGTCATTTTCCAAAATCACTGCTATTGCCAGTGGTTGCCTGTTTATATACAATTGTTTAAAGCTATACACAAAGCCCATTATATGGATTAGCAAACTAATTTGTGCAAATATTTGGTAGCTATTATCTTGCCCCATTGAGTAAGTCATGTTCCAGCTACGTTTTGACAGATAATTAATAAATCAATTAAAATGTTAAACAGACAAATCTGAAAGTAATTATATCTTTATTCTCTTTATTGTGCTCACACAAAGCTGACAACAACCCCCCCCAAAAAAAAAAAAAAAATCAAAAACAAAAAACATACTGTATTCCTTCACTTAAATCCTACATCTCTGTAGTATTTTTGGGTAGTACCCTATTGCAGTTTACATTACAGCAGGGTGTTATATTAAAGTAAATATATGATTGAAGATGTCATTGATGTGGCTAGGCATTATATTCAATCAAATATTTTACATATAATGCAGAAAAAAGTTCATCTTAGCTGTTCTTTTTTGTGTTATGATGCTGAAGAGTGTAATATTGAGTGTGTGTGTGTGCAATCTGGAGCAGGTTTTCTTTAAGAACCTCTCTATATTTGGCTCTATTCAGCCTTCTTTCAATTCTGACTAGTCTCCATGGCCCTCCTACTGAGAAGCACAGCCATAGCACGATGTTGACATCACCCTGCTGCACTGTAAGGATGGTAATAGCCGGTTGATGAGTGGTACCTGGTTTTGCCAGCCATAGCACTTGGAGTTCTGCCCAGAGAATCAAACTAAGGAATGTTTTCTTTTTTTTTTCTCCTTCCGAGTTCTTTAAGGACCTGATATTCGATTTGATTAATTAATTTATTTTCAACTCATGAGTGACTTCCTTCTTGCCACTTTCTGACTGATTGATTGGAGTATTTTATTATCTCTGCAGAGGACTTCTAAGGCTCTGTTAATATAGCTATTATGTTTATATTTACCTTTCTGTCTGAGGTGTCTAGCTTGTTTGGTGTGTTTGTCCAGATGATCCTGGTAGTTTCACCCTTAGCAGTTCTTCCAATGTCAGAATGATGGAGTCTACTGTGTTCTAGTATACATTTAAAGTTGTATACATGGTTTTATCCTCCTGTCAAGATCTTCATCTAAATACAATTTGATAATTGAGGTTTGCAGAGAGCTCCTCAGATTTCATGGCCTAGTTTTTTTGGAATGACATGCACTGTGAATTGTAGGACCTTTTCAAGCACAGGTGTGTGCCTTGCTAAATCATGTCCAATCAATTGAATTTTCCACAGTTGTTTGCCAGGCCAATGCTAGAGACATCTCAAGATAATCAAAGTATACAGAAAGCACCTGCGCTCAATTTGGGTTTTAGCCAAGAGTCTGAAAACATCTCCAAATGAGATATTTCAATTTTATATGAGAAAAATACTTATCAGTGTGGGTTACTGGGTTTAGATTAAAGACAAAAGGGATATTTAAAACATTTTAACTAAATATTTAGCACAAAATATGTAAAAACAGAGGATTTACAAATAATCTGTATACATTAAGTAATTTACAATGTGGCATTTTTCTCATACAATATCACAAACTGTGTTATTCTTACTCACTTGTCTGTTCTACAATCAGAAGAAAGAAAATTGGGAAAAAAACAACTACTAATTTTTGTGTTGCAGATAGTGACTTTTTTTGTTGATAGTCCAGTACTATTTAGTTGTATCAGTGGCATTAGCACCACTCGGACATGCGTTAAACGTCAATCATGTGCCAAAAGCTTGGTGGAGGTCCATGAATAGCACTCAAAAGGGGCGATTCGATTCAGGTAAATCCAATAAAGCTTGGTAATTGGTTGTTAGCATATTTTATACATGAACATAAAAGCCAACTAAATTAAGAGGAATATTGTTTATTTTATCATATTATAAGCTTTAGGCAGATCTGTTCCATACAATCTGCAAGCAGAACACAAGTGCATTAGGTAACAGTGTGTTTTTCAATACCTTCAAAGTTTTAGTATATACTATACATAAACATGACGAAAAGACAACAAAAATGGGATTTTATTTATTTTCCATGGTATATATAGATAGTCATTGCCTTCCCATGGACCCACCACCTGTGGGAGGGACTATAGGGGTCGGGTGCAATGTGACTTGGGTGGCAGCCGAAAGGCATGGATTCTGTCGGACCGATCCTCAGTTACTGACTCTAATTCTTGGGACGTGGAATGTCATTTTTCTGGCGGGGAAGGAGCTTGAATTGGTGCGTGAGGTGGAGCGATACCGAATAGATATGGTCTGGCTCACCTCAATGCATAGCTTGGGCTCTGGCACCACCCATCTCGAGAGAGGCTGGACCCTCCCCAACGCCTCCTTGGTGTGGTGTTTCAGGCATGTCCAACCAGGAAAAGACCCTGGGGACAATCTGGAACATGCTGGAGGGACTATGTCTCTTGACTTGTCTGGGAACACCTCGGTGTCCCCTTAGAAGAGCTGGAGGAAGTGGCTGGGGAGAGGGACATCTAGACCTTATTGCTTAGGCTGCTGAACCCGACCACGAACGATGATGAATGATGATGGATAGCTAGATATTGGTTTAACCATTGGATCAACTATTCATTTAGCCCTCCCATAGACCCACCACCTGTGGGAGGGGCTACAGGGGTCGGGTGCATTGTGAGTTCGGAGGCAGCCGAAGGCATGGGTTCTGTCGGCTTTGTGGGTTCCTTCTGACTCTTGGGACATGGAATGTCACCTCTCTGGCTGGGAAGGAGCCTGAGCTGGTGCATGATGTGGAGAGGTACCGACTAGATATAGCTCTGGAACCACCCATCTGGAGAGGGGCTGGACCTTATTCTAGTCTAGAGTTGCTCATGGGGAGAGGCAGTGAGCCTGTGTGGGCATCATTGTTGCCCCCCCGTCTTGGTGCCCACATGTTGGTGTTTTCTCCGAATGACCAAAGGGTAACATCCTCCACAAATACTGTTTGTGATGAAAGTGGGGAGCTGATCACCTTGACTGGGGATGTTGTCGGGAGGTGGAAGGAATACTCAGTGGATCTTCTCAGTCCTGCCGACGCCATGGAGGTGGAAGACCCTGGTGGTTTGGGTGGGGGTCCACCTATCATTGGAGCTGAAGTCGCTGAAGTGGTCAAAAAGCTCCTCGGTGGTCGGGCTACAGGGGTGGATGAGATCTGTGCTGAATATCTCAGGGCTCTGGATGCTGTAGGACTGTCTTGGTTGACAAATCTCTGCAACATCGCATGACCATTGGGGATTGTACCTCTGGATGGTCAAACCGGAGTGGTAGTCCCCCTTTACCTTCTGACCATGGGACTCTGAACCAACTCTATACGCTTTACAGGATCCTGGAGGAGGCATGGGAGTTTGCCCACTCTGTCCACATGTGTCTTATGGATTTAGAGAAGGCTTTCGAATGTGTCTCTTGGGCTATCTTGTAGGGCATGCTCTGGGAGTACCTGACCCATTGCTACGGGCCATTCAGTGTCTGCATCACTGGAGCCAGAGCTTGGCCCATATTGGTAACAACAGGTTGAATTTGTTTGCGGTGAGGGTTGGAGTCCACTAAAACTGTCTTATGTCACTGATTCTGTTCATAATTTTTATGGCCAGAATTTCTAGACGCAGTTGAGGGGTTCAGGTTTAGTGGCCTTCAGATCTCGTCTCTGCTTCTTGCGGATGATGTTGTCCTTTTGGCTTCATCAATCCAGGACCTCCAGTTCTCGTTGGAGTGATTCGCAGCTGAGTGTTAAGTGGCCGGTATGAGAATTGGCACCTCCAAGTCCGAGGTCATAGTTCTCAGCTGGAAAAGTGTAGAATGCACCTTCCAGGTCTGGAATGAGGTTTTGTCCCAATTGGAGTAGTTTAAATATCTTTGGGTCTTGTTCACAAGTGAGAGAAGGATGGAGCGGGAGATCAACAGGTGGATCAACAGTTTGTGCCAGTTTGTCATGGTGAAGAGGGAGCTTAGCTATAAAGCAAAGCTCTCAATTTGCCAGTCAGTCTATGTTCCAACCCTCACCTATGGGTACAAGATTTGGGTAATGACCGAAAGAACAAGCGTATGTATACAAGTGGTTCAAATGAGCCTCTTTTGCTGGATGGAAGGGCTCTCCCTTAGCGATAGGGTGGGAAGCTCAGCCATCTTGGGGCGCTCGGAGTAGAACTGATGCTCCTTTGTGTTGAGAAGAGCCAGTTGAGGTGGTTTGGGCATCTGGCTAGAATGCCTCCCGAACGCCTCCCTGGTGTAGTGTTTCGGGCATGTCCGCCAGATAAGAGACCCTATGGTCGATCTAGGACACGCTGGAGGGATTATGTATCTCGGCTGGTTTGGGAACACCTTTGTGTACCCCCAGAAGAGCTGGAGGAAATGGGGAGAGGGACGTTTGAACCTCACTGCATAGGCTGCTACCCCTGAGATCCAACCCCAAATTAAGCGGAGGAAGATGATGATGGTTTAACCATGACCTGCACAATCAGGTCAGCTCTGTGTGCTCAACACTATGTAACAGTCTGTTTATAAATTAATTTTGAGTTTTAATATACTGTATACTACCTGGAAATATAAGTGAACCATGTTGTGAAGCAGTGAATTAAATTAATTCAAATTTTAGTACAAACTATGCTGGAAAACAAACTAAAACAAGATTTACATGGTTTATTTTTACTTTTTTTGTTTTTGTTTTTTTAAAGTGTGGAAGTGATGACACCACAGGCTTCATTATTCTCCACTTGGCATAATGTCCACAAAGCTGTAGTTAACAGACCAATAGGCGTTCCCTTGTTGTACATACTATGCTCATCTTGTATACAGTATGGTGTGGAGTGTTATCCATTACATGGTAAAGTGACTTCTATTTTTAAGTTGTACATAATGGGTCCTGCTGCTTTAACGTTTTTAATACCCAATACAAGGGTGTCTTGAAGGCTACAAGATGAATAAAGTAACTAATTAATTTCTGTATACTAGGTATATGGTGACATTTTACATGTGGCAGTCTCACCTTGAGTGTTTTTATTAAGAATATGCAAAAAACTAAATAAATTTATTTCCCTCCATTTTGGTCACCATTTCACACCCTCTTGTGAGCTCCCCTCAATCATACAACAGTACATGCGGTATCTTTATTCTAACTACTGCATCCCAGAGTAGTGAAACTCATGGAAAAATATGCATGCTTTACAATGGTCACAGCATCTTACATTGGTTAGAGTTGATATGATTGGTGGATGAAGGGAGGAAGCGACAGAGAGAGCGACAAGAAGAAAATAAGTATTCAATCTCTCCTTCCCAGAGAGCATGGGTACTTCTTTACAATGATTACAGCATCATCAAGATTTGACTTTACCGGGTTCTGTTGATAGCTAGTAATGGTTAGTTTAACTAGATGGGAATTTGATCAGGCATAGAATAGTCAATGCCCAGTCCACTAAAATCTGCCTTCAGGATCTCTGATCCTGACTGATATGGGAAATGTAATCCATTCACAGTTTTATGTGGAATAAATAATCATGGAAGCAAAGCTAGAGAGCAGAACTTCAGTCACATTTTAGACAGTTAATGTTTTTATTATTCCTTCATTTCCTTACTCTTACATTCACGTAATATACTTTGCAAATATTATGTGTTATTTTCCTGAAAGCTTCCCAAAATAGATTTGACATCTTCCCTTTGACTATTTTAATTTTTCTCTGGATGCTACTAGTCTGAATCCTTGGCTGTTATTTTCATACGATTCACTTTGCAATGCTCTGTGTTACATTGTGCTACAAGCAATTTATGATATTTCAGTTGGATACATTGCAGAATTGAATCAGATTTTTCTTTTTTTACTCTGAAAACTGATCCACTATTTTCTGCTGATATCTGCTTGTTACTCTTTACTATATTTCAGCTTGGTCCCATCCAACTGATCTTTTTTCCCCTGCCTCACTAGCAAATGTAGAAGCAATCCAGTGATTGTTATAGAAAACTATAGCTAGTAAACTGCATATGAGGAAAAACTGACTGAATCAGCATTACAGTAGGAAGAATGAATTACTCCACCAAAAGAAATAACTTGTCAGATAAAATGTATTTTAATTTACTGTTGCTCAGCAGTCTCCAGCTGTGCATTGTTTGTCTCAGAGTAGACTGTATTAGAACCATAGTATAGAGAACTGCTTAAAGCAAACCTCATTAGACTTGGAGTAGCAGGAAGCCACTTAATAATAAGCAGCTCTTTCCAAATGAGCCACATAAAGGCAGGTTCATTGTGAATATGGTTTAGGATTCTTTTGCAGCATTTAATCTGTTGGAATCAAAGCATTTTTCTTTTATCAATTTCCATGAAAGCCATAATGAACTGTACTCGTAGGTCTGAATCATTCTTATTCAAGTTAGTACCACTTAACAGATTTGATTGGATATATTTCAAGATTGCTGATTTATTCTAACAGTACTACCACTGCGTGTGCATTACCCCATTTGTTTGTGTATTGCGTGTCAAATTCTACTTTCCACTTTGAAACTGTTATTCTAGTAGCGTTGATGACATAAGTGTATTGACACCATTACATATGAAAAATAATTATGCCCACTGACCGAATATGTTTGATAGTTTTCCTATTTAGTTTGTGATACAGAAGCTTCTCGGTGGCATCAACCAAGGCCAACTGGCCTTCAAGCCCCATGTGCATCAGTGAGCCTTGAGCACCCATTATATTCTTGCCAAATCACTGGTTGTCCTTCCTTGGAACACCTTTGATAGGTATTTGCCAACCATACCAACACCTGATAAGACATGCCTTCTTGGATAGACCCAGTTGCTTGGTCATCACAAAGTGGCCATTGTCAAATCACGCCAATCCTTATGCTTGGTCGGTTTTGTTTGTTTTCAATACAGTGGCTTCAGAATCCGATCTCTGTGCAATACAGTACATCCCACTTCCTGCTTTCTGCCCAATACAGTACATTCCACTCCTTAGCAGGGGTCACTATAATAATATAATCAATGATATCCACTTGTCAGTGGGCATAATGTTTTTAATGTTATGGCTGATTGGAGTGTATTATTACGCTCATATAAGGAGCAGACTTGAGTATCGCCAACATCCAATTGCTGATCCAACTGCCTGGCAGAGATTGATATGAGAGGAGGATGGTGTAATACAGTAAATAGCAATAATAAATAAATAAATTATAATCAGTTTTGCATATTCTATTAGTACAGTGGTTCTCAAATAGTGGGGGGCAATGCCAGGGGTGGGGCGCGTGTGACCCCAGGGAACATGCTGTTTTTTTGCCGTATTAGGATAAAGTGTAATTCTACATCCACTACAGCAGGGGCAGTGACTTTCTCACTGTCAGAGTGTGCCCAGAGGATAAGAAGTGAAGTTAATAAACCCACCATGGAAATTTTTAAACAGGACCGGAAAGAGAGACGGAGACAGTGAGGGAAACAAAAGTGTCTCGAAAGCTAAGTTGAGGAGGTATAATGAAGTGGATGTAGCACTCGGCTTCACTGTGCTGCTGTGATAAACGAGGAAAGACCGCTGTGTTTACTATGTCTGAAAACATTGGCAGCGGACAGTATGAACCCAAATAAATTCAGCAGTCACTTAAAGACATCACACCCCAATCATGTGATGAGCTACTTTGAGTTTTTTCAGCGAAAATGTGCTGAATATTACCAACAACGATCCCGCTTTGTAAATGCTACTCCAGCAATCCAGCGAGCTTTGTTAGCATCAGATAAGGCGGAATACCAAACTGCTCAGTGTAGAAAACCCCACAGCATAGCAGAGGAACTGATCCTACCTGCAGCAGACATGGGCTCTGTCATGCTGGATGATGTCAGCGCTGTGAAAATAAGTCCAGGTCCCAGTTCAGCATTGAGCAGGAGCCGAGAGTTCAGTATCGTGCTTTAAACCCGGCTTCGAAAAACTGTGCACTGCGAAATGTGCTCATGAAAACCATTAATCTGGAATTAATCATTTTGATAATAATAAAAATAATACAAATTGTTTTCATTTTTGTTTTGTAGGTTAAAGTGTTATTTTTAGTTAATATTGCTGATCAATTTGAATTTATTATATATTGATTTTATTTAATTTTATTTTTCAGTATTGAACGGTGTAAATTGTTGGTCAAAAATGTTTACAGTTTAAATAAGGATACTTTTTTATTTCAGGCAAATTGATGCACTTTAAATCTTTTTGTTTAAAGACTAAAAAAATTGTTAATAAAGTTATTCTTTGTTGGAAGTCGATACCCCAGTGTAGCTAACTGGGTTATCAAAGGCCGGCCATGTCTCTCGCTGTCTCTGGTGAGAGGCATGTAAAAGAACCATTGCTGACTTTCGTAAAGAGTAGCTGCAAAGCTGTCATCGTGTTTCTGTCCCTTGCTAAATGGTTGTGTCAGGAAGGGCATCCGAGGTAAAAACCTCTGACAAATCAAATGTGCAAATCATTCACTGTGGCGACCCCTAATAAAGAGAAAAAAGCCGAAAGGAAACTACTACTTTGTTGGAAGTTTTATATTCTTTATATTCTATATTTCTTTCTTTTTTTTTATTCCATAATGATAATAAGGATATATTATGTTAGTAAGGATACAGTGTTATGCAGAGGATTACTTTTAACAATTTTTAGACAAATAACACTATTTATATGTGTGTGGTGGTGGTGGGGAGGTTGTTTTCCTCTTCCGGGAGGTTTGAAAGTAATTGAGAAGCACTGTATTAGTAACAACTCTAGCTGCAGCATTACAATTATGAATATGGAGTTCAGGACAAATTAATATATAAAAAAACAACAACAATATTTTCAATAATTTTATATTATTATTTAAAGTTATTTGATGTAACAGTACAACTGTTTTATGATGATGATAAAAATAATAATAATACTATCCCCATTACTAATAATAATTATAATTTATAGTTTTACAGCACCTCTCACAAATTTTCCAAGGTGACATTGCATGGGAAGAGATAAGGGGGAAACAATATAAGCAGAGGTAATTGCTCTGAATGCTTCATGTCATTTTGTCGTGGGCATGGTTGCATTGACTCTCAGGAAACTGTCATTGGACAAGGAATGGCCAAGGTATGAAATCGCTTCCTTTTTGAAAGCTTTGCTGTCATATGTGAGACAGCAACAACTTCAGACATCAGAATCACAGATGGCCTGACTTTTAGAAAACAAATGGGCTTGAGACAAAAGACATGTCGAGAAAATCACCACATGGTTCAAAGGTTAATGCATAAAAGTACCTCAAAATGTGATCTGTATTGGTAGAGAGCTTTAAGGTGCAAATATTAAACATATTGAAAAGTATTAGGGGACAACCCGAAATCAATAAACCAAATTTCAGAACTTTTCAGCTCAATGAACTGTAAACATCCAGGCCAGAAGAACTAAATAATAAAAAAAACAACAACAATGGGTGCATATGCAGTATATAAACAAACAAATAAATGAATCTGGTATGGCATGGAACATTAGGGCTTTATTCCCATAGCAAGCACGTTCATGCATTTTCCACGTTACATTGTCTTGCGACTAAAATGGCTCAACATTTCAATCTGCAACACTAGGCTCATACTCTGCAGAAATGGCTGCAGTGACTTAAGTAACAGATCAGAAACCAAACAGAAGGTCTGAAAGAAAAGTGCTGGTAAATTTGTAGATATTGTTTTAGTCATAATCCAGCCTGGATATATTGTATTTTCTTATAAGTTTAGATTGCAAGTTGTCCTATTATACCATTTTTATCGTGTATTTAGTGAGAAACACCCCCTTTTAGTGTGTCTGTTCCTGCTAGCTTCCTAGTTCTTGCAACACCCACTGTGCCAACAAAATTTCCCCTTACCAGCTCTTCACACACAAATAGGTTTCCAGACACAACTCCATGCATTCGAATCAAAGCATAAAAATGCTCCTGTCTAGTTTTATGGATGTAATTACTTATCTTCTTAAATTGCTACTGATCTAAACTTCTGCACTAATTTTAAAGGAATTCTGTCTGTCTTCCTTTCGGCTTTTTTCCCTTTTACTCGGGAGTCGCCACAGCGAATCATCTGATTCGCACGTTTGATTTGGCAGAGGTTTTTACGTCGGATGCCCTTCCTGTCACAACCCTTTTTATCAAGGGACAGAAACACGCTGACGACTTTGCAGCTACTCTTTACGAAAGTCAGCAATGGTTCTTTTACATGCCTTTCACCATAGACAGTGAGAGACATGGCCCGCCTTTGATAACCCAGTTAGCTGCACTGGGGATTTTGATTTTAAAGGAATTCTATGTGTAGAAAAAGATGGCTGTGAGAGAAAGATGACTGAAAATTACAAAGGAAACACTTGTGGTCCAAATTAGGTTTTCGAGATCATCCACTGAATCTGCATTGTTCTCTGCTGGATAAAGTACAACATCACTTGAAAGTCAGTGTTGGCGAGTGTCATGGCATTCCAATTTTAACCATTTGGTCAAGGCATGGAGTTACTGTATCTTCTGGAATATTTAAGTGGCTAGTTAACTATCAGACAGTTAGCTGCATGTGTACAGTTGGTGGGAAAATTGTGTACTCTTATTGGGCCATCAGTGCCCCGTACTGCTGTAGGAGACATGCCAAGAATAGTGTAATGCCATGTAGTTTTGTGACACTAAAACATTTATACACTTAGCAAGACATAAATTCTGTAGAGTACTGTGTTAGCATATGCGGTATGATATGCTAATGTAAGTGCTCTTGTGTCTTAAATTGAGATGTATATGCCATTTTACCAGTGGCTCACTTTCCTCACACAGGAAGGTATGAAAACTGTTGTGATTACAGCGAAGAGGCTATTTAAATCTACTACTTCTGATTTACTACTCGGCTTACTTTTGTTGAAGTAAAGCATAGGTGCTTTGGTTGTGAAATCGCTTCCTCTTTCATGGAATGTATGAGTGCACTATGACACCTCTGCCCCCACCCCACCTTCAAAAAATATATTTCTTTCACTCCTGGCTTTATTTATGGAAGATATGCAAAGCCTTTTTTCTTATTCAAAATGTGTTCTGTTCTTGTGTGGGGGATGGTGTGAAGCAGCTAAATGCCATCAACATTCATGCATATTTAAATATCAAGGAACACAACAGCATCCTGCTGTTTTGGCAGCTTTCATTTTGAGGGGAGAAAAGGTGACAGTCTTTACATTTTAACGAAATCTGGTCTTTCATGTTTTTCAGCCATTTTCTAAACTTGAGCTTGACAGCCAGGGTGTAAATTAATAGTTTTGATATGAGAGTTACTTTTGCTTCAAACATAGTTTCTTGTGAATTTTGAAGGTGAGTGGTGAGGTTTGCAGGCTAATGGACCTCTATGCTTAATTCTTGGGTGGCTTAAGGCTGCTGTGCTGCTCTCGTTTGGATTTCGGTTCTACTTGGACAGTTGCCTGACGATGGTGTGATAAATTGCTCTTCTCTTCCCCCTGCTTTTTACCTCTCTCCCTCACTTCCTGCACTTCTGCTGAAGGGAAATGAATGGATCTCCTGTTTGCTGCATCTGCATCTCCCAGCTTGTTAGATATGGCGCATCTGCTCCGTACGTCTATGTTTCTTTCTCTCTCGCTCTCTCTCTCTCCCTCTCCGTCTCGCTCCCCCTCTCCCTCTCCGTCTCCCTCTCTCTCCTGTGTGTTTGTGTGTTTAAATAAAAAGGGAGTCAGTTTAAATTGTGCACAGGTGTGTACTCGATTTGTGTGTGCGCGTGTCACTCAAGCAGGTCATTTCGTGCTGCGTAAGCTTGAGGCAAGCAGATAAGCTCTTTGCTAAAACTGGCAATTAAAACTTGATCAAGTCGTCAATTGAAATGGAATGAAACAGAACCAAAATGTAATTAAAAGGATAGAGTGCAAACAACAATTATATCTTTTAGATTTCCGTTACCAAATTTGATTATTTAATAGTCGCTTTTGCAGAAAAGTACACTCCTAATATTTATATGTATGTGTGTGTGTGTGTGTGTGTGTGTGTGTGTGTGTGTATATATATATATATATATAAAATACACGCGCGCGCACACACACACATTATATGTATATGTCTGTGTGTGTGTGTGTATATATGTGTATATATATATATATATATATATATATATATATATACACACACACACACAGACATATACATATAATGTGTGTGTCTTGTAGCGTGTATTTTATATATATATATATATAAAATACACACTTGTGTACACACACACTTACATTATATGTATATGTCTGTATGTGTGTGTGTGTGTATATATATATATATATATATATATATATATATATATATATATATATATATAAATAAAATACATACACACACACATTATATGTATATGTCTGTGTGTGTATATATATATATATATATATATATATATATAATGTGTGTGTGTGTGTATATATATAATGTGTGTGTGTGTATATGTGTGTGTGTGTGTGTGTATGTAAATAAATACATGTGAGCTTTTTATGGGTTGCCAGAATGCAGCATCCTGCTAGTATGACTCCTGCCAGGTATTACTAAATACTATGACTTATGACTTACTATGACTTGATTTCATTTCATGTCTTTTTCCTTGGCTCAGTTGTAATGGGGTGTGTTTCCTGACATTTGCACTGTGTACACACTTCCAAGATAGGCATCCGTGATGTCTGTACTGTGTGTATGAGGTTCTTAGTTCTTGTTCGCTGTTATAAAACTGGGGTAATTAGAGGGGAAAAGACAGAGGAGATAGGGGTATTTGAGAATTCTTCTAAAATCTCTGCTAGGCTGTATGAGGGTCCAATTAGTGTGTTTAAAGTCACTGGTGAATTGATGGTGTATTCCCACTTTCCCCAGTAAGCACATATAGCCCGATGGCTGAGCAGCTGCACTGTTAATTAGACTGTCAGGCTGTGTTGGACTCACAGAAGACCAAAAAGAACCAAGTTCACCTCATAGTCTGTGCTCTCTCTGTCTCTCTCTCTCTCTCACTCGTGCACACATGCATGCACACACACACTTATATACACATGTAAGCTTCAAATGGGTCATCAGAATTGGGACAGCACCATGTCGTTGTTGCTGGGTATCACTAAATACCATGACTCTTTGATTCAATTTCATGTCTTGTGATTCCAGAACCTTGACCCTGAGAGATCAGGACCCTCTCACCTCTCTTAGATCTGTCAACTGACACTTGTCTCACTGACTGACTACTGGAACTCATTCAGTTTTATCCTCAGACTAAAAATGATATAACTAGTGCTACTAATAGTAAGATTGAATAAGAACAAACTTTAAATGTGGGCACAATGGCTTATAAGATATGCCTTGAATTGAAAAGGAAACTGATTAACTACAGATAGTGTGAAAATCAATACACATTGCCCTCCTGTGCACTTGAGTGAGTGAGCACAACTGCTGCTATAAAAATGAAAGCACCTGATTGTCTAAGATGTCTTTATATACTCTTGCTATATATGGAATGAGATTAGTATCTAGTAATTCTATAATAAATGTCATGATTCACAATTGTACTTGAGATGTATAAATAAATGATGCTGCTACATGTATTTATGGACTGTCAAAACTGCATTCACAACCACTTACCACTTTATGACCAACCCTGCATTACTTTGTGGATTTTTTTAGACATTCCCGAAAACAAATTTGTTATAGAATGCCTAGTTTTAAAAATTCCTCCCAACAGCCTATCGGTGTCTCATACATCCAGCTGTCCTTCAAACTTTATAATTTGCCTTCTTGAGACCAAACTTGTTCCAGCATGACACCACTACTGTCACAGAGTGGGCCATAAAGACATGAGTTGCCAGCACGGCGCCCTGACCTCACCCTCACTAAACACCTTTGGGATGAACTAGAACGCTGACTATGCTCCAGGCCTCCTCAGCTGACATCAGTGCCTGACCTGACTAATGCTCTTATGGCTGAATAACTGAGTCGCCACAGTAATACTGTAAAATCTATTTGAACTGTTTAGCAGATGAGCGGATGTTGTTGTAGCAGCAAAATGGAACTAACTTTGGAACTGGATGTCCAATGCTTGTTGGAGTTAATTCATTAAGTTCCTATTAAAATACTTTTGGCTTAACTTATTTCCTGGTGTTATAAAGTCTCCTTTATGCGTCCTTTACATAAGGACACTACTTTAACTGTCATCATCCAGATGTTTCCATGTTTACTTTGGTCTCAAAGTAATTCTGTGGTGAATGTGTTAATAGCTATTTAAAATGATGTATATCATCAGCGGTTCCTTTCAGCAGCATCGGTTCATGTCCATTACCAAAGTGCACACAGGTTTTATGACTCTTGGCAGAGACATTTGGCCTTTCTGATCGGCTTTTCTAGCCTGGTAGTGACAAGGCCTTGTTGGATTGGCTGGGCTACATCACTGACCCATGTAGCATAACACATTACCCGCCAGTGCTGAGCTGCACAAACAACAAGCACAAAAATCATAGAAAGCATTTCTTGTGTTCCTAAATCAACTGATGTCAAGAAAACCGAGTTGGGAAAATGTTGGCTGCATAAGGCATTTTGGATTTACCATCAACACATCTCTGCCAGCATTCTCATCCTTGGAGTCACTAGAACGTGATGTCGAACTGTCTCCAGAGGACAGCAATCCCTTCCAACATACTGACGTCATGTCTGGGGAAAAAACTGCTAATCCTCACCGTTCGGCACACTGCTTGAAATCCACAGGATAAAATGACCTAGTTTTGTGAAATTTCTGGTTGTTTGTTCAAATAAGCATTTGTCGCTTAAATTAATTCCATACACACAAGTTATGCTGTGAGAATGACCAATACCTACATTCGTTAAGCAGTTCATCCAGGAGTTCAGAGGCAACGAGGCAATGGCTTGACAGTGGAGGAGGCTGTATCAGTAAACAAAAATCAAAGTGACAAAAGTAGAGTTAATGTTTTAGAGGGTGGTGATCTGTGAAGCCATTAAATATGTTTGGACATATAGAAAGAGAATCCTTTTACTCTAATTGCTTACGGACCTGTTGTGGACATGAACAAATTGGCCTCACCTGAACATTTTCTTTTTTTTTTCTCTTAATTACCATCCATTTCACGTTTAATTGCCTCCAACTATTCTATAACAGACATTTGTCCTTGTGCCCGAGTGTATGAACAGCATATACACAGGTATAACTTTTGAAAACCTGCACAGCCTTTCTTCAATGTCTTCTTCGTGACTCTTCTGAACCACTGCCTACAGTACCCCCACAGATGCTGGTAGTATTGCTCTATTCGTTATGCATCTGCAGGATTTTCATAGCCATGGATGAACTAAGTGCTGCTTATAGATTTGTGGCTCTGTGCGTACCCATTTCCATCCTAAACGTTGAGCATAAATCAGCATTCATTTGTTTACTTTGAAGGTAAACAAATGATATCAGACACAATGGCAGTTTATCCTTATGCAAGGGCATCTGATCAGCTGCTTGTCAAAGGTTACCAGCCTGTGAAGCTGCTTTAGGAGTGTATGTCACTACAGACACGTTTTGTAGGGTTTAAGGTTGCCAGTCTTATTATTCAATAGGTACGGTGTACACATGAAGTGCATTAGCTGTACATTAGAGCTCATTACTCTTACATCAGTTTGCCTTTATTTTAAGGATGCATGTATTAGGAAGATAATTCAAATGCCTTTTGGAAGAACAGATAAAAGGAGGGAGGGGGAAAGCCAAAACTATTTTTTATTTTTTTTAAAAAAGCTTATGACACAGTACAGTGCCGAGGTCCCACTATGGTAATTCTTCACCAGTGGTAAGTCGGTATTTACAACATGCTTGCATTCCCTCAAGGTGAACATTTGGGGCATGCATACATTTGCATCTATTTGCATGTTTAAGGAGTGCGAGGCCTCGACGCTTTGTTTCAAACAGACGAAGTCGATAAATCAAAACGAAGTGGGCTGTTAAAATGAGTGCAGCTGTTTGATCGGCACGATGACGCAATACTGTGCAGGAAGTGAAGGCGAGAGGACGAGAGCACCATATTCAGAATGAATATTTATAAGTCAATGCATTGAGCACCCCCAAGAAAAATAATTGGTGGGATTATAGACACTGGTGGCTCCTGGGTGGTAGAAGAAATGCAAGGATACACCTTTGTCATTTGTTTACTGAAATAAACAATGAAAGTTCTGCTACTACTCACATCAAGAGCAGTTTTAGGAATCCAGACACACCTGCTACCAGTCTGCAGTTACTGGGTCTTATTCATTAGTCTCTTATTCAAGGTGATCACTGTTTTATTGGCCAAAAGAAACTAAAATTGTATGGTAGGTTTCAAAAGTTTTACCCCCCACTCCCATTCTACTCATGCATAAGTTGATAAATGGCACTCACCCCAGATGCAGAGAGGTGAAAGAGGTCAAATAAAAAAAGTGACACAGAGCCCCCACAGAGCTTAAAATCCATAGAGTTGACTTAGTCTGAGTCGGGCTTGGCTCTGTCAGGCCATAGGGCAGTGTGTTTCTTTGGCTAAATGTCCTTAATGTATTGTTTCATGTTGTACAGCATGTGTGGGTTATTATTCTGCTCAGGTATTAAGGTGGAGTTGAATCTAATTCAGCTCCATCCTCTGGATCTTGAGCTGTGAAGTATGGACTATCTCCTGACGCTTCCAGTAATGCACATCAGCCATGGCAGCTATCACGGACACATACTAACTTTTTTCTTCTTCTTTTATATATGGTGAGATTATTTTTTCATGATTAAATAACTAGTTTTATTTGCCACCATACCTGTCCTTGTTTTGATTTGCTTTATTTCAGATCATTTTTCCAGAAATAAAAGGATTATTCTTAAATGTAGAGTATGTGTAGTTGAAATAATTGACACTTTATTGGTGTTTCAATTGTAGAAATATTCAGCAATTCTGTCATTTACATGATGCGAACCCTATTCATCTGGATTCATCTTGATGAAATCCTTATATAATATTTACACTAACTCAAGGGCACTGCAAACATTTTCTGAACGTTTCATGAATATTATTTTTTTGTTGAAATGCACCTGTGGGCAATTTTAATACATTTGCATTCAGTGGTCCTGTATTATTTACTTATTTTTGAAATAATTGTTCATTCTTGCCGTGTTCCTGTAGGTGATTATGACCACTTCACAGTTAAACTAGCAACACAACTAATTTGCTTAGGCTTGTCGAGATGAAAATGCTTTGCTCAGTGGTGTTGAAACACACCACATTAGGTCTTCCCCACAGACTCAACCTCACTGGCCCAGCTTGTCTACCCCACTCCCTCATTTACTCAGCTCACAAGTGTCTGAAGCTTTCCTGGAATAAGTGGACACTAATAACGTTGGTCTTTGATGCATTAATAACCTTTTTGCCTTTCACCGTCTGTTTCTCCAACATCTCGAGAGAGAGAGAGAGAGAGAGAGAGAGAGAAAATAAGAGACGCACACTCTTTCTCCCTTTTTTCCTTTTTCGAGCATTGAACTGAAACGGAGGAAAGAAGAGAGCAATGACATATTTTTAATGAATTCTTAAATAAATGACAGTGCCTCCTGAGCCGTAGGCATTCCTGACCAGCTGTGTGAAAGAGGAAGCAAGAGAGAAAGAGAGAGAATGGGAAAGTGAGAAAAATGAGTAATGAATGATAGTAGTTTGCATACTGTGTATATGCAGGGATCCCTCACTACTTCGCTCTTCAATTCATGCGGCTTCAGTGCATCGTGGTTTTTAAATAAATAAATATTCATCTAATTCAAAAATAAGGAAATTAAGGAAGAATAGGGCGAAAAGTAAAGGAAAATGTCACAAAAACAAGGACAATCATGCAAAAAAAAAAAAACCTAAACCAACACAAAACAAAAAAAAAACCCAACTCAAAATCTCCTATCAAAACTAGTTACATTAATGCATCTGTGTTCGCGCGCTCGCGTATGTATGTGTGTTGTCGTCTTCTCATGCAATACCATTTGTATGTGTGTGTATTTATATATTTATTTACATCTTGTTATTTTTTAATGTTTGTTATAAGCATTTATAACATTGAATATGTCTTTATTGATATTATATACACATACACATGTATGTATACGTCAGTCGAAGGGGGTGATCCTACTTCAGGGATTTTGATGGTTGTGTGGGGATCTCGGTCCCAATTAACCATGGAAAGTGAGGGATCCCTGTATACACACACACACACACACATATATACATACATATACCGTATTTGACATAAGCGACCTACTCTAATTACCCCCCCCCCCAAAAAAAAAAAATGTTTTTTTTGTTTTTTTTTTTGGTTTTTTATGTTGCGTCTAATGACCGCCCATGTGTACTGGGAGCAAACTGTAGATCAAACTTACCAATTTTATTCGGTCAGTCTCTGTAACCATAAAATCAGGCATTTTCATATTTTACTGTGTTCTCTTGGTAAATGTCCAACAACTGATGAACCATTAGAACCTGCTACAGCAAAACTATGGGATGCCCTGAATGATTGGAGCGATGAGCCAAATAGGGACCTATCAGAAAGTGATGGCGAGTATTTTTCACCCGATTCTCCTGCTCACTAACTTAATAAATTTAAAGACCTTCCTGGCCATGTGCTTTTGTTTGTTTGTGTTGATTGGTTCAACGTGCCATGTGCTACAGTTGACATTCATGTTGATTGGCTCGATTTTACTTCTGGGAAAATGTTTAAAGGAACAGTACAGGGAGGGAAAAGTAAGGTGTTTTTTTTAAATTGTGCTTTTTTCTGTTTATTTTCAGCTTTCATGTAAGTAGTTTGGTCGATACCACAAAATGAATAACACAAATACTGGTAAAACTCTTTTATTGCTCTGTTATTATTCATGTTTTCCACCCCGATGGTAATAAGCACTTATTCACTTATGCATAAGTCATATATATATATATATATATATAAATTAATATATATATTAAGCACGTATGGTCATATATATATATATATATATATATATATATATATATATATAGGTTGTGTGAATGTTGACCCTGCGATGGCCTGGCAATGTGTAGAGGGTATACTCCTCACCCGGGGTCGGCTGAGGTGGGCACCAGTCTCCCCGCGACCCAAATTAAGATTAAGCAGTTCAGAAAATGAATGTGTGTATGTGTGTATATTTATATATATATATATATATATATATATATATATATATATATATATATATATATATATTGTGTGTGTGTGTGTGTATACCAATAATATATAAAAACTATTAGTAATATAACACATTATTCTTAAAGAAAATAAGTTAGACATATCTGGAAGTTCTCTGTGGTTTTGCTTTGAGACAGAACAGACAGGTCCCTGTGGTTTTGCTGCTAGAATGATGAGTTATTAATTACAAGTGTTATTGCTGTGGGTCACTGTTGGTCTCAGCCTATTCTTTGACTCTAAGGAGCAGAACAGTGAAAAATATTTCCCTTCAGCAGTAGCTTAAGTGTTCCTTCATGAAAGGCCCTTTTTTAATACTTTTTATGAGATTAAAGGTTGCCGTCATGGGTGTGTTGCCATGGTGAAACTGGTCAACGTAGGAGGTTTGATTGACGGGTCCTGACATCACTCAGAGCTGAACCCTCCTCCACAGATTTGATGACTTTTTGACCCTCAGTCATTTACTGCACTACTGAACATTTCTGAGAAGCTCACAGAGAAACTCTCACTGGAATTTAATTGGACTGACATGAGACATGGACATATTGCAGTGTACACCAGTGTTGCTTTTGGCTTGTGTTTAAACTTGGATTGAGCATCTATGTCGTGTTTTTGTTGAAAATATTTGTTTACAGTTCAAGACTGGAGATGATGGATGCAGTGAATAGAAGTGGAGAGTAGTTGGACTTCTATCCAGATAGAAGTCTAATTAGCTTTGGACTCGTGGTGCAGTGCTTGTGTTTTGGCTGCTGCTGATCTTGGCCTGGTGCATTCTCCCTCTCACCATATGTGTCTCACACATGTAGTTGCTCTCTAGCTGGTGTGCTGTGGAATAAATAAGTTAAAGATTTGGAAAAGTTTCTGTCTAAACAGACCTTACAGAATTTTTGTTTTTGTTAGACTGTCCCATTGACTTGTTTGATTATTCTGTTACGAATACTCAGTGTTTGCCTTCAAACACTACTGAAGTACCAAATGGTGTATCTAGTATTGTAGCAGCATATTGTCAGAATAATTAGCTTTATCTTTTATCTTCAGGTAGCGCTGTGGATCATGACCGAAATCTCATATTCCAATTAGGTAATTTCATATTTCTATAATACACATCATAACTCAGTCCATTTTCTGTTGTCTCATAAAAAAAAAAAAGATATTTGAATGAAAAAAAGGAATTTATCAGGTAAGCAGGTCTGTAATGTTGTTTACCTGTAATTTTATCACCACTAGTGACTATTTCACGGTGAACGGGGTGTATTATAAAATCAATACACATAAATAGTTATATTTTACATTAAACATGTATACATTGCATTCATTAAAAATCTAAACAAGTTACCTCAAATACATATGATAAATTTTAAGTTTTTTGATTGTTTTGTTTTTCCCCAGTAAGGTAACAGTTTTGCTTGTGAAAATCAGAAACAAGTTAAAGAGTAAGCACTTATCCAATGAGAATTATTCAGATTGATGAGGTTTTATCGCCTGATCCTGAGGCCCGAACACCCTTAAAGATTTGAACAATTCTCCTTATCATATGAAAGCTGAATTCTAGAACTGTTTAAATATTTTTCAAATCAGAGGAGGAACAGAGATAGCAAGTACGATTGATAGGCTAAATCCTACCGACAGGGCTGTTGGGTGATGGAACTGTGCACTACCATTTTGGTCGTTGCTGCTCCTTCTCAGATTTGGCTTCCAACAGCACAAATACTGTCTGTCTGTCTTCCTTTCGGCTTTTTCCCTTTCACTCGGGAGTCGCCACAACAAATCATCTGATTCGCACGTTTGATTTGGCAGAGGTTTTTACGTCGGATGCCCTTCCTGTCACAACCCTTTTAGCAAGGGACAGAAACACGCTGACGACTTTGCAGCTACTCTTTGCGAAAGTCAGCAATGGTTCTTTTACATGCCTCTCACCATAGACAGTGACAGACATGGCCCGCCTTTGATAACCCAGTTAGCTGCACAAATACTGTATCGAGAAAATTAAGTTTTGACAGTTCAAGGCCACAGTGGTACACTTATAAATTGTACTAACTAACCAAGATGACTGACAAGATGGCTGATATCGGACGTAGCTATCTATCTGGGGTTTTTTTTTTGTTATGCAGAACATCGGCACATGCCAATCATGCATTAATTTTTTGAACTGCTTAATTCTAACCAGGGTCATGGGGAGGCTGGCATCTGTCTCAGCCTTCTCTGGGTGAGGGCGGGGTACACCATGGGTAGCTCATCAGTCCAGCACAGGGCATCACGCAATAATCATTATAGTTATCAATGTCAATGCTGGATAAATCTGCTTTAATGAGAATATAAAGGAATTGGCTGTGGACTTTTTACCAATCAGAAACAAGAAAATATTTTTGAATTAATTAGTATTTTTAAACAATGACCATGAAAATGGTTTAGCCTTGTTGAAAGCGGGGGTGGGGGTGGGGGGTCTTAGCTGGTTTCTAACACTAATCCTTTGTTCTAAAATAATAGTACTAATTATGGAAATCCTTTTTAGCCCTCACCCTAGTCGTGATATTGGTAATTATTAATTTCTTGAACAAGTTTACATGTAATTTAACTGAAGGTGGGGTGTGTGGCCTCTATTCTTTTTCTTCCTGCATGTGTGTACACTACTTTGAACAGGTAAATACACAAACCCATTACTCCTCCTGGGATTATGAAACGATAAAAAAAAAAAGAAAAGAAAAAGCTGTAAAGTTTATAATTTGTAACACAGTAAAGGGAATCCTAGACAGATGCTTATTGTCATAGCTTACAAGTTATCCAAGTTCATCCTCATTTTACTCTCCACATGCACATGCATCACCCCTTGGTGAATGAATATTTATGATGTAGTACAGCCATCTGTAAGCTGATTTGATGAAGACTGGTTACATGTGTAAGATTTATTTGCTTTTGCTTAATTACTTTGTTAATGTCCAAAAACATTTTGTGTACCGGGTCATATGAGTAATGGTAAATTATTATTTATTACATTCTGCTAGTACTCAACAACTAGCTTGATTTGAGAATCAGCAGTAATAGGAAAGTCCATGCTTTATGGAATCTGATAATGTGTCGTCTGGGTTTTTAATGGATATCTGACCATCCGTCCACGTCTACATGTACCACAGGCTCTCCTGCTTTTGATCTGTTAGCCAACCTCCTGGGGTCTCCTCAAACCCGGGGAAAAAAAGGTTTAAAAACTGAAAAATGTTCCAAATATTATAAATATGAAATCTTTACCCTTTAACTATCGTTACTATTTAAATTTACTCTTTAATTAAATCTTTAATCAAGTACACTAATCAGCCATGGCATTAAAAATAATAAAAAAAAAACATTGAACATAATAATTTACAGGTGGTGTGAATGACATTGCTTATTTTGTAACATTGGCACACCTGCCAAGGAGAGGGATGTAGAATGCAAAGATCTGAATGACTTTGACAAGGGCCACATCGAGATGGTCTTGTGGGGTGTTCCTGAAAGACACTGGTGAGTGTTTTCAAAATGCTCCAATTAGGGAGAACCAGTGAACTGATAAAAGTGTCATGGATGCCCAAGGCTCCTTGAAATGCATGAGGACTGAAGGCTAGTACAGCTGTTCTGATCCCACAAAATAGTTACTGTATCTCAAACTGTTGAATGCTGGCCATGATATAAAAGAGTCAGAACACATGGAAGAGGGTGTGTGGGACTCCCAGTCAGGTGAATCTAATGATAGTGCTGAAGAGTGTATTTTTAGGATCGATTCAGATGAGTGACTAAGACATTGTTTCACTGCATAAGCTACACATGCTCATTATTGCTGAGCGCAGAACCTTTCTATCAGTACAACAAAGTATTTTGGGCAAAGCAAGGAGTTTTCCAACGCCTCTACTGAGTTTTGCAGGGAACATGGCTTATACCTTTAAAATATTAGCATTATAATTAATTTTTGCAGTGGTGGTCCAGTGGTATAGGGCGCTGGATCGCTGATCCAAAGGTTGGGGGTTCGAGTCCCACTCTCCACAAGGTTCTCACTGTCCCCCCCAGTGGAGCTAACTGGGATATCAAAGGCTGGCCATGTCTCTCACTGTCTATGGTGAGAGGCATGTAAAAGAACCATTGCTGACTTTCGACAAGAGGAGGCTGCAAAGCCGTCAGCGTGTTTCCGCCCTGCGATGGCCTGGCGAGCTGTCCAGGGTGTACTCTGCCCTCGCCCGAAGTTGGCTGGGATGGGCACCAGCCTCCCCGCGACCCAAATTAGGATTAAGCGATTACAGAAAATGAACTGATGAATGAACTAATTAATTTTGCATGGGAAAGAAACACAACTTCTTAACATCTTCAGGGAGTTCTTTGTGTGTGTGTGTGTTGTATTGTTTCCAGTCAATAGCCCAGTCATCAGAATTGAAAAAATCTGCCTTTTGACCAGAATCTCACTCTGTATTTGTGTTAGAGGCGGAATGCTTTTGGCAGCGTTCATTGCTTAAATTAGTAGAATTGAAGCAGGCGGAAGTTTGATCAGTGCCTCTTTCAATATGCTACCGTGTAAAGAGATTTTCACATTGGAAGCAACAGATGCTGATTTCCACTTTACCTTTTTAAGTAGTGGCAGTGGGGGGGACCAAGAGGAAACAAACACTTTTTATGTTATTTTTATTATTTTTCATTAATACCACAATCTTTACTTCAGAACCTCAGTTGCTACAGAAGCTGGTGTGAGAGAGAAGTGATTTTTCACTTATATGAAAACTTCCTGAGCAAACGTCTCATCTGTGAACTGTAATAGTAAATGTTAAAAAGAAGTCAAGGTTGAATACTGCTAAATTGAAATTAAATAATAAAAACAATAAAACAAAACACTTAGACTTCCAAGCTCTGCTTATATCAGCATTACAATATGCTTTACTTTGATCATAAAGTTATTCTGGTATTGCCATGAATGTTGTTTTATTTTTTTCACTCCTGCATTTTATCTGCTGTCTGCTTACATGACTCCGCACAATAGATAGCCAGGGTTAGAGGCATCATGTTTTCTGGATGTACATCCATCCATGCCATTCTTTTGGACCCGATATCTCAAGAACGCACCGAACATGTTTTTAATTTTTTTTTAATTAATTTTCATATTTTGCACAAATGCCCATCTTGACTTAAGGTGAACTGGTTAGATTTTGGAGGTCAATGGTCAAAGTCATTGCAGCCTCATGTGGGCGATTCTTGGAAATGTGATATCTTGGGTGTGTATTTATTTAGTTCCTGTAACAGTTTCCCATATGTTTCACTGTCTCTCCAATACATGGATAAAAATAAAAAATGTAGTTCATGAGATTACTAGATATAGTCAGACTCACCTCAATGCATAGTTTCAACTATGGAACTACCCATCTCGAGAGGGGCTGGACCTTATCCCATTCTGTAGTTGCACATAGAGAGGCGTTGACCAGTGTGGGCATCCCTGTTTCTGTTCATCTCAGTGCCCACACCTTGGTGTGCTCCCCAGTTGACGAAAAGGTAGCTTCCCTCTGCCTTGGGGTTGGAAGACAGGTCCTGACTGTTTGTGCTTATACACGAAATGACAGTTCAGAATTCCCACACTTCTTGGATTCTTTATGGGGTATGTAGGAGAATACTCCAGATGGGGACTCCCTCGTTGGGAGACGTCAATGCCCATGTGGGCAATGATGGTATGACCTGGAAGGATGTGATTTGGTAGGTATGGCCTCTCCAGTCTCAACACAAATGGTACTTTTTTGTTGGACTTCGGATCGCATCATGGCTTGTTCACCACGAACACCATGTTCGAACATAGGGGTGTCCATAAGTGCACTTGGCACCAGCACACCCATGGCTGCAGCTGAACGATTGATTGTAGTTGTGTCAACGGATTTGAGGCCGCATGGGGGGAGGGGGGTGTCTTAGTTGATACATCTCTGCAACATTCCAAGTTCATCAGGGGCCGTAACTGGGGTGGTCATCCCCCTTTTTAAAAAGGGGGACATGGGGATATGTTCCAGTTATCATGGAATCACACTCGGCAGCCTATCCGGGAAAGTCTACGCAGGTGTACTGGAGAAGAGGATCCGACTGACGATTGAACCTCAGATTCAGGAGGAACAATGTGGTTTTCGTTCTGGCCGCAGCCCTCTTGACCAACTGTATACACATACACTGTACGGGAAGAAGTATGGGAGTTTGCCCAAACTGTTCACATGTGTTTTCTAGATTTAGAGAAGGCTTTTGACCATGTCCTTTGGGCTCGCTTGTGGAGTGTGCTCTGGAAGTATGGTGTCCCATTCAATTTCTGTATCACCGGAGCCAGAGCTTGGTCTGCATTGGTAACAACAGGTCGAATTTGTTTCTGGTGAAGGTTGGAGTCCACCAAGGCTGTCCCTTTGTCACCAATTCTGTTCATAATTTTTACAGACTGTTTTTAGGTGACTGAGTAGCAAGGCAGTGCTCTCAATTTACTTCCCTGGTGACCTGGTGAATGCTTCCGTGGCATGGTGTTTCGGGCATGTCCAAATGGGAAGAGACCCCAGGGTCGACCCAGAACACCCTGCAGGGATTATGTCTCTCTGTCCCCCCCGGTAAAGTCCTCCCAGAAGAGCTGGAGGAAGTGTCTGGGGAAAGGGACGTTCGGACCTCACGGCTTAGGCTGCTACCCACGCGATCTGACCCTGGATTAAGCGAGGGAGACGATGATGATGATGATGATGATGATGCAGCACACCCCATTATGTACTCCCTCTGTTCTGCATTAGTTTTATTTTCACTGTCTCCATTACAAGTGAGCTTTATAGATTTACAGAGATCCCTCACTTTCCATGATTAATGGGGACTGGGGAAATAACAATTAAACATTAAAAGATATAGCATGAGATGTAAATAAAATATAAATACACACTCATACAAACATCCGCACACACTTAGATGCGCACCTCACATTAAAATATAAATAGTGTTGTTGGGTTGTTTTTTGTTTGTTTCAGGGTTTTTTTTGTTTGTTTGTTTTTTGTTTTTTTTTTTGCATAATTGGCCTTGTTTTATGGCATTTTTCTTAACTTTCCACACTGTTTTTCCTTAATTTCCTTATTTTTGATGAATATTTTTTAAAAAAACACGCGATGCACTGAAGCCGCAGAAACTGACGCACAAAGTAGCGAGGGATCAGTGTGTGTGTGTGTGTGTGTGTATATATATATAAAAATAAAATAACTTTATGTCTACCTTTCTGTTCTAGATTGGGCAACTGGTGTTTAAAGGTATGAAACGACTAAACAGGATCCAGTCTATTGTTTTTGAGACAGCCTACAACACCAATGAGAACATGCTGGTGTCCGCTCCCACTGGTGCGGGTAAGACCAACATCGCCATGCTTACAGTTCTGCACGAGATCCGCCAGCACCTGCAGCCAGGAGGCATTATTCGCAAAGACCAGTTTAAGGTAAATAACTGTTCTTGTGTCCTTGCATACTGTTCTAACATTAATGTTCAGTACTGTATTAAGATTTTTCCTCAATCGGACTGAAGGGTTGTGCCAATACCTGTTCCTTCCCCCATGTAAAATTAAGCTTGATGAAGACATGGACTACAAGCAAATATGCTTAATTTCATATTATTAGTACTCTAAAAGCAGTACGCAAGATATCCGAACATTTAATTGTAATTGAATGGTGTGTGAGTAATTTACTTAATCCTTAGTGTGTGGGTAATGTACTACGTTGCATTTTGGTATTCAGCTGGAACATCTGAATAGCCAAAGAAAAAATCCCCAAAGGGAAATATAATACAAAGAAAATGACAGACAAACGAAGCCTACATACAAGGAGAGTTGTAGAAATGTAACACTACACATAAATAACTTATCTAATTAAACTAAGCATAATTAGTGTATTATCTTCTACAAGGTGACCTTCCCATTTCAAAAGTAAAGATCATCAGATTATTTGCACAAATGAAATTTGATGTTTTAAAGATGATATCCTCTAATTGGTGACCATCATTGTCACTTGGAGGTGATTTTTGAAGGCTTCCATATCTAAGTCATGCCAGGCGGGTCAGGGACTATCTCCTGCCGAATGGCCACCTTCAGGTTTTACAGAGTTTATGGTCGATGAGCATGAACTCATGATATAAGTAAGCCACACTGAAAAATTACAAGAACTGAGGCCAAGGGAACTGGCCGGTCACCCAGCATTGCCATGCACCGAGATTTCCCTCAGCACTTCAAATGATTCGTGAGCTGTGTGTGTGTGTGGGTGTGCTGTAGCGCCATCTTTCTAAAGCCACACAGAGTTCTTTAAGCTCAAGTTGTTCAAGTTGGGGTTGGGCTACTAAAAGATCTTAGCACTGCCTTTCCTTTCTCAGCAAGTGTCAATAATAATGAAAGATAAAAACTGTATTGAATAAAGTTTAATGTGTGCAAATAATAATTTAATAATACTTAATGTTTTTAATTTACCATCAAAATATTAATTTCACCTTCTATTATGACCAACCAAAAATCATGTTTTTGTAAACAAACTGGCTTAAATGTATGCTCTTTAAACCACAACACCTCTAGTTCAGTCCTTAAATCAGAAGTATTGTTTCCTCAACATTTTTGACAGTGGCCTTCATCTCACACATTTTTCCATGATGATGGGCCGTTTTCATACATCACCATTAACTTTCCTTGTCTTGTTGCCATACTGTACATTGCACTAAAAGTTGTATTGTGCCAGTTGCCTAGGAACAAGTGATATCATGATGTTCACTCATTTATCATGCTGTCTCTCTTTCTCCCTCTTGCCTGTATCTATAGATAGTATATGTAGCTCCAATGAAGGCTTTAGCCGCTGAGATGACTAATTACTTCAGTAAGCGCTTGGAGCCACTGGGCATTGCTGTCAAAGAGCTGACAGGTGACATGCAGCTGACCAAAGGGGAAATCCTCCGCACTCAGGTAACACATATGAACCTGCAGTATAGACAGAAAAAGAAAAGTACTTTATAAAACCAGTATAAATAAATCCATAAAAACTATATACATGTGTGTGTGTGTGTGTGTGTGTGTGTGTGTGGTTGAACATCACCTTCATTGTTCTCTGTGTCATATAGCCAAAGGGTTTTATCCTTGTTGCAACATCAATACAGTGTATAGAGCCTTAAGTACTCATCTAATGAAACTGTGCTAGACAGTACATTGATTTGATCTTTTCATTTTGTACTGTAAGCATAAGGATGTAAATCACAACGGGGCATCAGATAAATGTGTTTTTACAGAAGTCTTCACCATCTTTCTTAGTTTTGGGGATTTTAAAACACTCCAGTTATCCTACACGGTTGAGCTGTATATGACCTCATAGACAATGAGGAACCTGGTGCCAAGTTAGCTATCAGGCATGTATTACAAGATTTAGTTAAATAACACTTTTGTTTTTTCAGATCTATTGGATTGTAAGAAATGTATAACTATTATTTAATTCAAGCTTTTAATTGTACAATATCCTTTCCACTGTTCATGCCACGTCACTTCTTGGGTAAACAAACCCAAATCCAAGCAAACAATTACCAATATGACAAATTATTTGGTGAAAATAATTAATCATAAAAATCTTTGAAAACTAATACAGTAAGAACAAGAAAAAACAATTATTACTTTATTTTTTTGTTTGCTTTCAAGTATAATAGTTCAGGAAATTGCTTCTTCATTTTATTTTTGGGTACTCTCTGTACATGGGCTGATATTCCTATTGGTAGAAAAGCTAATCACGAGCTGTTCATGTAATGTGTGTGTGGAAATAATAACCACTGGAATGGTGTGATCAGATTGGTTCTCTTTCTTAGTTTAATTAATAATTATGCACTGAAGCTGAGGCGATGTTGCAAAACAGACACCAAGGCGGAACATTAACCGGACTATTCAATTCAGTGACACCCACTGAGCCTGACGCATGTAAAGTGGCCTAATATATAGTACTCTGGAACAGAAGCAACAAAGATTACGTATTTATTTATAATTATGAGGGAAGCTTTGCAAGCTGTCTAATTGCTCTGTATAGATAACTGTGTCTGTTCTGGCCATTCAGCTTGGTCACTTATCAACAAAAGAAAAGTAAAAAAACAAAAAAAAACCTGAAAGTAAACTGTGATCTCTAAGGATGTTTTAGAATAAACTATGAATGACAAAAGAAAAAAAAAATGCTAACTCTATTATGATTATTATTATTATTATCAAGTTATGTCCATTGTCCATGAGTTTGCCCAATCTGTCCACATGTGCTTTGTGGATTTGGAGAAGGCTTTCGACCGTGTCCCTCGAAAGATCTTGTGGGGCGTGCTCCGAGAATACGGCGTTCCGGATCCGTTGCTACGAGCGATTCGGTCGCTGTATCACCGGAGCCAGAGTTTGGTCCGTATTGGTAACAGCAGGTCGGATTCGTTTCCAGTGGGAGTTGGAGTCCGCCAAGGCTGTCCTTTGTCACCGATTCTGTTCATAATTTTTATGGACAGAATTTCTAGGCGCAGTCGAGGCGATGAGGGGTTCTGGTTCGGTGGCCATCGGATATCGTCTCTGCTTTTTGCGGATGATGTTGTCCTTTTGGCTTCATCAAGTCGGGCCCTCCAGCTCTCATTGGAGCGATTCGCAGCTGAGTGCGAAGCAGCCGGGATGAAGATCAGTACCTCCAAGTCCGAGGCCATGGTTCTCAGTCGGACAATGGTGGAATGCACCCTCCGGGTCGGGAATGAGGTCCTGCCCCAAGTGGAGGACTTTAAGTATCTTGGGGTCTTGTTTACGAGTGAGGGAAGGATGGAGCGAGAGATCGACAGACGGATCGCTGCAGCCTCTGCTGTTAAGCGGTGCCTGTACCGGTCCGTTGTGGTGAAAAAGGAGCTGAGCCGCAAGGCGAAGCTCTCAATTTACCAGTTGATCTACGTTCCAACCCTCACCTATGGTCACGAGCTTTGGGTAATGACCGAAAGAACAAGATCACGGATACAAGCGGCTGAAATGAGCTTTCTTCGCCGGGTGGCGGGGTTCTCCCTTAGAGATAGGGTGAGAAGCTCCGCCATCCGGGAGAGCTTCGAGTAGATCCGCTGCTCCTCCGCATTGAGAGGGGCCAGTTGAGGTGGCTCGGGCATCTGGTCAGAATGCCCCGGACGCCTCCCTGGTGTGGTGTTTCGGGCATGTCCAACCGGGAAGAGACCCCGGGGTCGACCTAGAACACGCTGGAGGGACTATGTCTCTCGGCTTGTCTGGGACCGCCTCGGTGTCCCCCCCGGGAGAGTTGGAGGAATTAGCTCGGGAGAGGGATGTCTGGACCTTTTTGCTAAGGTTGCTGCCCCCGCGACCCGACCCTGGACTAAGCAGAAGATGATGATGATGATGATGATGATGGTCCATTGTTCTGACTCAAGCGATGTCTATTCAGAAAAATGATTTTCATTCCTGAGATCGTGGACAAATCAGATTGCGCTATCTGTGTATAATATATACTAAACAACTTCACACTCCAGCTTCTACATATTAAGGGACTGTCTGAAAGCAAAGCTCTTTTTTTTTTTTTTTTTTTTTGCTCACATGTGTAAGTTTACAGAATCATGGATAGGTAAAGTAAGTGAACAAACTGCAAAGTGCACCTGGTGTCGACAATAGTAGTGCACATAATGTACTATTTTTTCCCACTTTTTTTTAAATGTATTTGACTGCCTGTATTTGCATATGGACATGACAACAAAATTGACCTCATAAATTTACGGCATTTGTAGCCTCACTCTGTATACAGTACAAACGGAGATTCATGAAGACATGGCTTGCTAATGCCGGTGTGGATGATGTTAAGTGATCTGCACAGAACCCTGACTGCAACCCCACTCAACGCCTTTGGGATGAACTGTAATGCTGAGTCACTTCACTAATTCTCTTGTGGTTGAATGAACAAATCCCCCTCTCAAAAATCTAGTGGAAGGCCTTTCCAGAAGAGTGGGGGTTTTTATCAGTGCACAAGTGGACTGGATGTAGAATCGGGTGGCCTGTGTGTGCGCGCACACACACACACACACACACACACACACACACACACACACACAGGGATCCCTCACTTTCTGCGGTTAATTGGGACTGAGACCCCCCTCGACCACCGAATTCCACGAAGTAGGATCAACCTCCCTTTACTGATGTATATGTGTATATAATATCAATAAATACATAACCAATGCTATAATTTCTTATAATAATAATTAAAGATTCAAAAATAATGCATAAGATGTAAATAAAATATAAATACACATACATACAGACGTGCGGACCTCACATACATACACCTCAAATAGCGGGGATTTTGTAAGTCGTTAAACGCCTAATTCCTTCCAAGGCTCCAGTCTTTGGAATGGATAAACCCCATGAACCCTTTAAAAATTATAAAGGTACACCAATTTTGTGTGAAATATGTGTTAAAAGAAAATTATTTATTAAACCATTTAAACATTTTATTAACATATTAAACCATTTTATTAACATATTTATTAATTAAACCATTATTAAAGATTTTTTTATTAACACACACACACATCTCTCTCTCTTTTTCTTTCTCTCTCTCTCTCTCTCTCTCTCTCTCTCTCTCTCTCTCTCTCTCTCGCGCTGCTGGCCACGCCCACAAGACGTGGAATTCAAAGCGCATTCCCTGCTTGACAAACTCAATTTTAATTTGATTCCTTCAGGGATCGGAATTCCAGATGAGCTCAAATGTGCCCACATTTGTTAAACATTTACTGAATTAAACAACTTAAAAAACTAAAGCGTTATTCCTTCTCTCTCTGTCTCTCATGCACGTGCTGCGGGCCATGCCCACAAGACGTGAATTCAAAGCGCATTCCCTGCTTGACCATTTACTGAATTAAACCAACTTAAAAAAAGAAACTAAAAACTAAAGCGTTACCCCCCCCCTCTCTCTCGCCGCGCTCTGCGGGCCACGCCCACAAGACGTCAATTCAAAGCGCATTCCCTGCTTGACAAACTCAACTTTAATTTGATTCCTTGAGGGATCAGAATTCCAGATGAGCTCAAATGCAACCACATTTATCAAACATTTACCGAATTAAAACAACTTAAAAAACTAAATTTAAAACTAAAGAGTGAAGCTTCCTTCTGTCTCTATCTGGGAGGCCAGTGGGGCGGGATGGTGAGAGACAGCCAATGAGAGAGCAACTCGCGCGTCGTGAAATTTTGATTGGCGCGTTTGAATTTCTTTTTGTAAGAGGGGATTGTTTTGTATCTCAGGGACAGAAACTCCATATTCGACTGAATAAGCGCCCGGCTCCAAAAAGCGCCTCCCAATGTTTTTGATCTTGTGTCTAATAACCGCCCATGTGTACTGGGAGCAAAATCGTTGATCAAACTTACCAATTTTATTCGATCAGTCTCTGTAATCGAACTTTTACAGGGTATTTCAAGACCCCCTGCCACTGGGGAATGTCTGTTAGGTTCATCAGTAACAACACATTTGATTGTTCCGCCATGCTTTAAAAAAAAACAAAATTTTTTTGCTGTATTCGTTTGGTAAAAGTCCAACAACCGATAAGATAAGATACAGCTTTATTAATCTCACAATGGAGAAATTCACTGTTCCAGGCTCTTGAGGTACCATCAGTAGGGGGTGCAAAAATAGATACATATACAAACATACACACATACATATATATTATATAAGTAAATTAATAAATAGATACATAAATAGTATAAATTAATATACAATAAAAAAGAAAAGAAGGGAACAACTTTGTGGACTGGCCTATATTCAAGTGTATATGTATCTGAGGGCAGAGTAGATGGGTTGATATGGTTCACAGTCAGTGGGGTAGATGTGGTTGATTAAAGTGCGCGGGGTTTTTATTGCACATAACCGGTATTTTCACAGACAGTTACAAAGTGGCGTTGTACAGTCTGACAGCGGTGGGAATGAATGACCTGCGGTAGCGCTCCTTCCTGCACTAAGGATGTCTCAGTCGTCCACTGAAGGAGCTACTCAGCTTCTCTACAGTCTGGTGCAGTGGGTGAGAGCTGTTGACCATGATGGATATGAGCTTTGCTACCATCCTCCTCTCACTCACCTCCTCCACAGAGTCCAGTGGGCAGCCTAGGACAGAGCTGGCCCTCCTGACCAGCTTGTTCAGTCTCTTTCTGTCCCGCTCTGTGCTGCCCGGGGCCCAGCAGATGGCAGCGTAGAGGATTGCAGAGGCTACCACAGAGTCATAAAAAGTCCTGAGCAGAGGTCTGCATACTCCGAAGGACCTAAGTCTCCTCAGAAGGTGGAGGCGACTCTGGCCCTTCTTGTACAGGGCGTTGGTGTTGTGGGACCAGTCCAGTTTATTGTTAAGGTGAACGCCCAGGTACTTGAAACTGTCCACTGTCTCAATGTCCTGTCCCTGGATGTTCACTAGTGAGTGTGTGTGTGTGTGTGTGTGTGTGTGTGTGTGTGTGTGTGTGTGTGTGTGTGAGTGCTTCTCCTGAAGTCGACCACCATCTCCTTCGTCTTCCTAGTGTTCAAGCACAGGTGGTTGCGCTCACACCAGTCCACGAAGTCAACGATGACCGACCGGTACTCCAGCTCGTTCCCCTCTGACACACGGCCCACGATGGCGGAGTCGTCCGAGAACTTCTGGAGGTGGCAGCTGTCTGTGCTATAGATGAAGTCCGAGGTATAAATGTTGAAAAGGAAGGGTGAGAGGACGGTGCCCTGCGGTGCCCCCGTGCTGCAGACTGCCACCTTTGACTTACAGCCGCGCAGCCGCACGTACTGTGGACGGTTAGTGAGGTAGTCGATAATCCAGGCAGCAAGATGTCCGTCCACTCCCACGTCCTCCAGCTTCCCCCGCAGAAGCGCTGGCCTGATGGTGTTGAAGGCGCTGGAGAAGTCAAAGAACATGACCCTCACAGCGCTGCCAGCGATCTCCAGGTGGGTGAGTGCCCGCTGCAGAAGGTAGATGACGGCGTCTTCTACCCCGATGTTGGGCCTATAGGCAAACTGCAGTGGGTCTAGGGTGGGGCTCACCATAGAGCGGAGGTGTTCGAGGAGGAGCCTTTCCATGGTCTTCATGAGGTGGGAGGTCAGGGCGACAGGTCTGTAGTGGGCCGGTTCCTTTGCTTGAGCTGTTTTGGGAACCGGAACCACACAGGAGGTCTTCCACAGGACGGGAACCTTTCCAGGCTGAGGCTCAGGTTGTACAGGTAGCATAGTACCTCACAGAGCTGGTCCGCGCAGGTCCTCAGCAGCCTGGGACTGATGCCATCTGGTCCTTCAGATTTCCTCTGATTTAGTCGCCTCAGCTGTCTCCTCACCTGGTCTGACATGAGGGAGGGGCGGGGGGGGCCTGCAGAGGGAGGGGGATGTGTCTTGTCGGGCTGTAGCAGTCAAGTGAAGTTGGCCTCGGGAGGGGGGGAGGTGTCTGCTGGTCTGGAGACGTGTGAAGAGGGGACGGGGGGACGGGGAGGGGGCAGAGGGGGAGGGGGGAGAATCAAACCTGTTGAAGTAACAGTTTAATTCATCCGCCCAGCGCTGGCCACCATCAGCTGTCCCTCTGACACTCCGCCCAAATCCAGACATGGTCTTTAGTCCTCTCCAGACGTCCCGCACGTTGTTCTGATGGAGCTTCTCCTCCATCTTCTTCCCATAGTCCTTCTTGGCTCTCCTGATTCTCCACTGGAGCTCACGCTGGACCTTCTTCTGCTCCTGTCTATCCCCTGAGATGAAAGCCCTCTTTTTCTGGTTCAGGAGGACTTTAAGCTCAGGGGTGACCCACGGGTGGTTGTTGGAGAAGCACCGTACCCTCCGTGTTGGCACAGTGCTGTCCACGCAGAAGTTCATGTAGTCGGTGATACAGTGTGTGAGGCCATCGATGTCATCACCAAAGGAGTCACCGAGCATGCTCCAGTCTGTGGTCTGGAAACAGTCCCTAAACCTCTCATTGGTCTCCTCGGTCCACACTTTCACAGACCTCTTTTGTGCAGGTTCCTTTTGCACCCTGGGTGTGTATTGGGGGAGCAGGTAGACCAGGTTGTGGTCTGAGCGTCCCAGTGGGGGGAGGGGGTGGAGCTGTAAGCGTCCTTCACATTAGCATACAGCAAGTCCAGAGTTTTATTGTTTCTTGTGGTGCACTTCACGTATTGCGTGAAAGTCGGGAGTGAGGCGGAGAGAGGGGCATGGTTAAAGTCCCCGCTGATCAGAATCATGGCGTGGGGGTGACGAGTCTGTGTCTGACTGACAGCGCTGTGGAGACGCTCACGCGCGGCCGCCGCATCAGCCGAGGACGGAATGTACATGCAAAACACAATCACGTGTGAAAACTCCCTCGGTGGATAATATGGCCGCGCGCTCACCGCGAGCAGCTCCAGGTCCCACGTGCATAGCTGCCCCTTCATGTGCACGTTGGCCGGGTGGCACCATCGTTCATTCACATAGACCGCCACGACCCCTCCTTTCTTCTTTCCGCTCTCTGCCGCGCTCTGATCTGCACGCGCGAGTGTGAATCCGTTAAGAGAAACCACAGAGTCCGGTGTGAGTTCATTCAGCTACGTCTCTGAAAAACACATGAGGCTGCAGTCCCGGTACTCTCTCTGCTGCCGGGTCAGCGCCGCCAGCTCCTCGGTCTTGTTGGCGATCGCACGGACATTTCCCATGATGACAGAGGGAACACATGTCCTCCGCGTCTTTCGTCCCCCTCTGCAGCCTCTCCTTTCCCTCCGTATTTCCACAGGAACAATGGGCTTTTCCACATGAAGGAGGGCGGGGGCGCGCAGGCCGAGGAGGGTCTCACGTGTGTAAGACCTGCGTTGCTCAGAGCCGTTGGTGAATGAATTTCCTGACGCCGATCCAAAAAGTGAAAGTAAAAGTGCACAGAAAAACAAAAGCATCATAAAAGTAGATTTCCCAAATGCAGGATTGAAGAAAGAAAAGGAAATTTTGAAAAAAAGATAAAGAAGCACGCCTATATACAATAGAAAAGCGAAAAAAAAGGAAAATAACCTGAAGAGCTCCAGTAACTGGCTGCAGGTCACCCGGCGCCATCTTGAATTCTTGAAAAACCATTAGCAACTGCTACAGCAAAACTATGGGATGCTCTGAATGAATGGAGCGTTGAGCCAGATATGGACCTATCAGAAACTGACGAGTATTTTTCACCCTATTCTCCTGCTCACTAACTTCATAAATTTAAAGACGTTTCTGGCCGTGTGCTTTTGTTTATGGTCGTGTTGATTGGTTCAACTTGCCCTGTGCTAAAGTTGACATTCATGTTGATTGGTTCATTTTACTTGGAAAATGTTTAAAGGAAATGTTTGAAGGAAAAGTAAGGGAAGGAAAAGTCTTTTTTTATTTATCCTGTTTTCTGTTTATTTTCAGCTTTCATGTAGGTAGTTTGGTTGATACCACAAATTGAATAAGACAAATACCATTAAAACTCTTTATTGTTCTGTTGTTATTCATGTTTTCCACCTCGATGGTAATAAGCACTTACCATTCCACTCCGCTGGTAACATTTTAATAAGCGCCCACCCACTCCAATTTTTAAAGCGTCCTGGGCACTTATCACGTCGAATGCGGTATGTGTGTGTGTGTGTATGTGTACGTGTGCACTTATACAAATAAGTACACTTTACCAGATTTTTAAGAAAATTTTAATTTGATTACAAAATTCTAATTCACAAGTCCCTTAGAGGTGGGTCGAATTATTTTGGGTTTTCGTGAGCTGTATGCTAAAATCATCAGTATTAAAACAATAAACGACCTGAAATATTTCAGTTGGTGTGCAATGAATCTAAAATATATGAAAGTCTAATTTTTATCTGTACATTACAGAAAATAATGAACTTAATCACAATATGCTAATTTTTTGAGAAGGACTAGTATACAGTGATACCTCTGCTCACGAACATAATTGGTTCCCAGAAAGTGTGTGTGAGGCGAAAAGTTCGTCTTCCGAACATTTATTTCCCATAAGAAACCATTAAAATGAGAATAATCCGTTCCCAGGTCCCCATAAAACATAATTTTCTACTAAATAAGCCTTAAAACTACACAAAAATATACCTTATTTTATGTATAATAAATGTGCTATTGTATTGTAATTAAAGAAATAAACTGTACTGTATAATAAAGTCGTTTTATTTACCTTTGTAATGGTAGTTGATGGCTTGATGGAATAGAGTGGGAGGAGGAGAGAGGGCGGGACTTACCGTTTGGAAGGAGAGTTTGGAAACGCCTACTGTTTGGAAACACGCAGAGCCACATGCTTCCTTGTTTATATTCCTTCCACAATAGCTTCCTTGTTCTTAAGGATGGTGGTAGACTTAGCGTACTGGTACTGGGACGCTGAGTCACACGAACGCACACCTCGTTCGTGTTTTTCAATGATCTCCGCCTGTGGTGGGGTCTTTTTCGGTCCCATAATAGCAAAAGTACACTCAATATGGTCCAAAATGTCTAGCAAACACAAACCACTTCCGCATTCAAAGAAAGGGGGTGACGAACTGTGACGCCATGAGCGTGCGTCAGCTTCTCGTGGCCGCCACCGTGGCGCTGTTCGACCGCGTGGTTTGGTTCGTCCGCCGAAAAGTAGTTCGTCAGCCGAGACGATATTTTCGCGAATTTAAAGTTCTTGAGGCGAAAAGTTCGTGAGCTTAAGCGTTCGTCAGCCGAGGTTTGACTGTACTCTCACACACACGGATGCCTCACTGCCACCTGCTGCTATTTCCCACAAAGCAGAAGTTTTAGGAGTTCTACACCATGGGTAGACGCTTGTCTGCCTGACTTTTTTCATGTAAAAAATATATTTTGAATTATTTATTATTTAGGGTTTTTTATTTATTTATTTAATAAAGAAATTGGCTTCCATTCTGTTTAGGAGTCACTTTACACAATTGTTGACCCCAAAAATTAACAATCAATTCCCAGTTTTATTCTGGCTAAATGAAAGTCATGGGAAGATGAATGTCTGTATGGGTTTACATTAGTTGTGTGTGTGTGTGAGAGACGGAGAAAGAGTCAGAGAGAGAGTGAGAGAGCGCGTGAGAGTGTGAATAGCTGAGGGTTTAGATGCTTTCATCAGGGTGAAGAACCCAAGACAACAGAAGACAGAGACTGCGTAATGGTAAAGAGGTCAGTTTGGTTTTAGACTCTCTGATGATCAAGAGCCTCATAGACAGATCTTTCGGCTCACACAGAAAATTACTTTCTTTTCAAATATGCGGGCTTCATCCAGACATTACCTCTCCATCTTTCAGTGTTGTTCTGTCTGCAACCAGAAGGAAAAGATTACATTTCCTTGCTCTTGGAGCCCTTGGACATGGGGATCCAAGACTTGTCCTTACCGTTTAAGCTCACAGAAGTCTGATTGTAACTTCCACTTATCCAGTTCTAATTACTAACAAATTATCAGTTTGGCTTTTAATTTTTCCATGGGACATAAACTGGCTAGCCAGATAACAATTACATGCTCCAACATTTCTCTGGATTGCCTTTATTCATGTGTTGAACCCAGTTCTAATAATATTATTTGTCTCTTTAGTTCATTTATTTACTTAATGCAGGTCAAGAATTTGACCGTTCTGGAACACAATATAATTTTTTTCTGTGACCTTGATATATGCCTTCCTTGCCCGGTTGTCCTTAGCAGACAAACATAGATTTTAAACCTTCTGAAGATGTGTGGTATTTAGTAACAACTGAAAGCATATACTATATTGTCTCTAAGTATCAACAGTTTCCACCCAGACATGATAATGGAATGGAGTAATCATCTATTTAAAACTGGCATTTAGCAACCCTTAATTCTGAATGACACTGTGAATTGAGACAAGATTTGTGATGTCTTTCGGAGGAGAAACTGGGACGCTTAGGCTTTTATGTTTGAGCGTAAATCACAAGCAAGAGGTCGAAATATTAAAATGTCAGGATCTGTTCAACCCCAACTTGACTTGAGCATTGTAATCAAAGTGCAAATATCAACGGTGATGATAACAGAACTGGAGCCTCGGGCACACCTGTACTGAGGGACAGTGAGGTGAAAGATGAAGAGGCTGGCGGTTTAAGGACAACAGAGAATTTGGATATATGTCGCCTCGCTAGATCTGCTAGCTTATATAAGTCTTCAAATACCTGGTGTGAGTGACAGACTTTCAATTTTTACTGTAGTTTTTCATTTGGTATTCTACCTACCCATTCTAGACTCTTGCTTGTTTTTCTCAATTTCACTTTCTGATTACCTACAAAATCTCAAATACACTGACTTTTAATCTTTCCGTTTGCTTCCAACGTTGAGGTTGCAATGGCAATTTCCTGATGAATGAACTTATTCCTTTTAACTTTTTGGTGTGGTTGTATCTATAGCACAGAGAACCAGAGTTTTGGCAGGGTGGTGATCTGGCTGGCCTGGGAGCATCATAGACTGTGTGGAATTTTTTGCTCAGCACTGGTACATATCTCAGATATTCAAGAGGATAGAGAAGGCCAGAGGGAGCTGCATTGTGCCTTTGTGGCTCTGTAGAAAGCATATTACAGGGTGCCGAGGGAGGAACTGTGGTATTGCATGAGGAAGTCTGGAGTAGCGGAGAAATATGTTAGAGTGGCGCAGAACATGTATGAGAGATGTAAGACAGTGGTGAGGTGTGTTGCCGGTGTGACAGAAGAGTTCAAGGTGGAGGTGGGACTGCATCAAGGATCATCTCTGAGCCCCTTCTTGTTTACTATGGTGATGGACAGGCTGACAGATGAGGTTAGACAAGAATCTCCATGGACTATGATGTTTGCAGATGACATTGTGATCTGTAGTGAGAGCAGTGAACAAGTGCAGGAAAATATACATAGGTGGAGGTATGCCCTGGAAAGGAGAGGAATGAAGGTTAGCCTCAGTAAAACAGAATACATGTGTGTGAACGACAAGGACCCAAGAGGAACGGTGAGGTTACAGGGGGCAGAGAAAAAGAAGGTGGAGGATTTTAAGTAATTAGACTCAACAATCCAGAGCAATGGAGAGTGTGGAAAAGAGGTGAAGAAGCGTGTGCAGGCTGGTTGGAGACAAGTGTACGGTGTGATGTGTGATAGGAAGGTATCGGCAAAAATGAAAGGAAAAGTGTACAGGACCCCTGAAGGGAAAAGCCAAAAGGAAAAGAAGAAGAAGAAGAGACTTGTGCTAGAACTTGTTTAAAAGGGCTCAGTGACACAAACTATAATAATGAAAAGAAAGTCACCCACAACCATTGAAAATGCTTCTTTAATCATCCAATATTTCAAGAATACCTAAAAGGAACAAATTATGACAGGCAAACAATGGAAGTACAATGATACCTCAACTTACGAGTGTCCCTTATAATGAATTTTCCATATTAGCTTCGATCCCACCAAAAATCTGCCCCATCTAATGAGCAAATTTTCAACTTACGAAATCTGCTGGGAAAATGGCTTTTCTGGGCCGATTAGCCTTGTATTCTTCCGCGTGTATTCGTCCGCACTCTTTGTACAGTTTTTTTTGTGCCTATCCCAGTGTTTCTAAGATGGGTCGTAAGAAGGTGGCTGACATATTCAAGAGGAGTAAATCAATTTCTCTTGAAGCGAGGCTTGAAATCATAGATAAACATGAAAAAGGAGTCCGTGTGGCCAATGTGTGTAATGGGAAGAATACATCAACCATCTGGACAATTCTCAAACAGAAAACGATGTTGAGTGTTCTTCCAGCAACGTGGGTTACTATTTTATCTAAGGAAAGATCAGGACTCAATCATGAGAAGCAGCAGAAGACAAGTGATCAAAATTAGTAAAATGAAATAAAACAGTTAAAAAAAAAAATCCCAAAAATTAAATTAATAAAAAGTAAAAAAAAAAAAGAAAGAAAAAAAAGTGGTGTACGTTAATGTTAAGCGCTCTTCTTAAGTTCAGACACACTTACTGTATTGTTTATTGACTTATTGTTTATTCTTGTTTTGTTATTTGTTATTTACATTATTATTAATGTTACTGTACATGTGTTATTATTGTGAAATGTTTGTTACATGTTTATCTTAAATATATTACATCAAAAATACATGTTTGTGTCAGGTTATACGAGTTTGGGAGGGAGTTGGAATGGATTATTTGGTTCTTTATTGTTTCCTATGGAAATTTTTGTTTCCTCTAAAGGATGTTTCGATTTACAAGCTCGCCCTCGGAACGGATTGATTTCGTAAATCTAGGTGCACAGTACATTATATGGAGAGGGGTTATTTACCTGTTATCAGGAGGAATGTAGTGTTTTCAGAATAATATATGTGAGTCGAGATGGTATTTAAAAATTCCTCTCTAATTCTATGCTTATTTTAGTGACCATGTATAATTAATTTGTTCATCATGTACATGACATCAACTTTCCTTCGAGACATTTTTTGTAGTTATTCATTCAATGTCTCCTTTAAAAATAGTCAAACTACTCACTGCATAAATTTGTAATGTGAAAATAAAGTGATCCTTGACTGGACAATAAATTTTTGGCAATGCTTAACCATTTTTATATATTTAATTTCGGTTTGTTGATAGATAATACATTCATACCTGCGTTATCTTGCTTTAGCCTGATTTTTTTTATTTATTTATTTTTTTTTCTTTCATACCATTTTTTAAAAAAATAACTACAGTCGGCCCCCTACTTACGAAGACCCTTGGGTACGAAATCCCCGGGTTACGAAGATCAATTTCCTAAGTTTCCATCCCTGGAATACGAAAACAACCCCCTCTTACGAAAAGAAATTCAAAATTCACACGACTCGCAAGTTGCTCTCTCATTGGCTGTCTCTCAACATCCCTCCCCGCTGGCCTCCCAGATAGAGACAGAAGGAAGCTTAACAATTTAGTTTTTAGTTTAGTTTTTTTAAGTTGTTTAATTCAGTAAATGTTTAATAAATGTGGGCGCATTTGAGCTCATCTGGAATTCCGATCCCTCAGGGAATCAAGTTAAAGTTGAGTTTGTCAAGCAGGGAATGTGCTTTGAATTCCACATCTTGTGGGCGTGGCCCGCAGTGAGAGAGAGCGAGAGAGAGAGAGAGAGAGAGAGAGATAGGTGTGTTAATAAAAAATGTTTAATAATGGTTTAGTTAATAAAATGGTTTAATATGTTAATAAAATGTTTAAATGGTTTACTAAATAATTTTCTTTTACTTTGAACACATATTTCATACAAAATTGGTGTACTTTTATCATTTTTAAAGGGTTTATGGGGTTTATCCAGTCCAAAGACTGGTGCCTTGGAACGAATTAGGCGTTTAACATGTAAAATTTGACCTTTACTGACGAAATCCCTGCGTTACGGAAAAGACTCTGGAACGGATTAATTTCGTAGGTAGGGGGCCGACTGTACTTCCTATATTCAATTAATGGTTGCAGTTGTCACCGGACTTGCAGCTGCGTGTTCTGTGGTGACCTGTGGTTAAGTGGACCGTCTAGCTGAAAAAGAAGGCCTATCGGATCTTATTGGCTTCTTGGACTCCTGAGGCAGCAGACTGGTACCGGTGGGCCAAACGTGCTGCAGCCCAAGCAGTCACTGATGCAAAATATCGGGTGTGGTAGCAGTTCTGTGAGTGCCTGGAAAGCAACTGTCGGTTAGTTTCGAAAATGTTCTGAACCACCATCCAACACCTTAGGAGGGGGAAGCCATTCTCCACAAATACTGTTTACAGTTGAAGTGGGGAGCTGCTCACCTCAACCAATGATGTTGTTGGGAGGTGGAATTAATACTTTGAGGACCTTCTCAGTCCCATCAATACACCCTCCATGAATTAGGAACACCCCGGGAATTTGGGTGGGGGTCCACCGATTACTGGGCTGAAGTTACCGAGGTAGTCAAAAAACTCCTTGGTGGCCAGGCTTTGGGGCTGGATTACATTTGCCCTGAATTTTTTAGGGCTCTGGTTGTTGTAGGACTGTCTTGGTTGACACGTCTCTGCAACATCTCATGGTCACTGGGGGCTGTAACTCTGGATTGGCAAATTAGGGTGGTTGTCCCTCTTTTTAAAAAGTATGACTGGAGAATGTGTTATTGTGGAATCACAGTCCTTAGCCTACCCAGGAAAGTGTATGCCGGAGTACTGGAGATGAGGATCCAAATAACGGTTGAACCTTGGATTCAGGAGGAACAATATGGTTTTCATTCTGGCTGTGGCACTCTTGACCAGCTCTATATAATCTACAGGATCCTGGAGAGGGCATAGGAGTTTGCCAAATCTGTTCACATGTGTTTTGTGGATTTAGAGAAAGCTGTCCCTCAGGATATTTTGTGGGGTGTGCTCCTGAAGTACGGTGTACCCTTCGCTGTGGGCCATTCAGTGTCCGTATCACCAGAGCCAGGTCTGCATTGGTAACAACAGGTTGAACTCTGCTTTGGTGAAGGTGTGAGTTCACCTAGGCTGTCCTTTGCCACCGATTCTGTTCATAACTTTTATTGACAGAATTTCTAGGCGCAGCTACATCATGGAGGGGTTCAGGTTTGATGGCCATTAGATGTTGTCCCTGCTTTTCACGGATGATGTCCTTTTGGATTCATGAATCCTGTACATTCAGCTCTCATTGGAGAAATTCACAGCTGAGTGCGAAGCGACCCGGGTGAAAATCAGCACCTCAAGTCTCAAGCCGTGGTTCCCAGCCGGAAAAGGGTGGAATGCACCCTCCGGGTCTAGAGTGAGGTCCTGCCCCAAGTAGAGGAGTTAAAGTATCTCAGGGTCTCATTCACGAGTGAGGGAAGGATGGAGCGGGAGATCGGCAGACAGATTGCTGCAGTCTCTGCTGTAAAGCGAACCTTGTACCAATTCGTTGAGGTGAAGAGGGAGCTGAGCCACAAAGCAATGGTTTCAATTTACCATTTGATCTACATTCCAACCCTCACATATGGTCAGAAGATTTGGGTAGTGACGAAAAGAACAAGATCAGAGATACAAGTGGCTGAAATGAGCTTCCTTCGCCAGGTGGTGGGGCTAAGCCAGCTGAGGTGGCTCAGGTAAGTGGTTAGATTGCCTCTTGAACACCTCCCTGGTGGAGTGTTTCGAGCATGTCCAACTGGGAAGAGACCCCAGGGTCGACCCAGAACAGGCTTGAGGGATTATGTCTCTTGGTTGGCTGGTCAGGGAATGACTCAGTGTGTGTGTGCGCTCCCCCCCCCCCGGAAGTGTGTGAGGAAGTGGCGTTGGAGAGGGACATCTGGACCTTGTTGCTTAGGCTGCCTCCCAGATTGAGCGTAAAATGATGATGATAATCAACGCACAAGACTGTTGTGTGTGTGTGAGAGAGAGAGAGAGATCTTCCTTCTTTGCTTTCTGGTCAAGTCTGCAGTGCTTGCTCTCAGGGTGTATCTAGATGAGTTAATGTGAGATGCACTCTAGTCATTTTCATGTTATTTCTCTTTTTGCATGAAAGCAGGTTTTTATTTTTAATAGATTTCTATTATCACTGTTTTTGCCATTGAGAAATCAGCATCTTGAGCCAAATTTAAGGATATTGCCTGCTGAATGTGCTGGTAGTTGACTTCTTTCTATTTGGCTTTTGCAGCCTCTGCTGTTTAAAAAACCTGTAGGTGGGTTTTCAATTTGAAATGATGACACCTCTCCCTTACAAACCTGCAGTGCCCTGGAGTTATTTTAAATTCATGTACTAATCTGGAATGTTTGAGAGCTTTTTCTTTATTTTTAGAAATCTGTTTTAAATCCATAAAAAAGGTGTGTAGGCTTGCCTGATAACTAGGGATGTTATTGACGATATAATTATGTCGATCGATAATCGATACCGATAAAAGGGATATCGAGACTTCTAACGTTATAGCTTCCTGTGTTCATGACAGCGTCTGTAGTAAATGCCATTTTCAATGACACCCCTAGTAAATGGTACGTCCCGCCTCTCTGTATGGTAAATGGTACGTCCCTGCTTCTAGTGTGCCGTCAGTGCGCGTGTTCTCAACAGCACGGAACATTTTGAACAAGAAGAGACACTTATCACTGGATAATGCAGATATGTGCATCATCTTGCATCATAAATATGAATTGCAAAAATGCAGATCTCTTAAACTTTTCAATTGACAAGTGTTTGTAGAATAGAAACAACTTGTTGAAATTAACTAGTAAACAAGTGTTTATAGATTTGCTAAATACAAAAAGGTGTTAATTAAAATATTGTCGATGATAAACTATTTCCTGCCTTTTATTTCAGATTTGGCTTTAGTAATCGGTCACTTTATTATAAAATATTCAATGCGTTATACAAACTACTGTAATATATCTTAGTCTGTTCTATTTCAAGGGCGTAGCCTGGGGGGCTGCACAGGGTGCATGTGCACAGCAGGAGTTGAGTTCCGCTGGACAAGAAATTATGTGTATTCACAATCTTATGAATAAACTTAATGACTGTTATTGAAGAGAAAGTCGGAGATAAGTTAACATGTAAAGGCACTGCGCATGTGCAAGCCCGACCTGACGAATCAACAAACAGTAAGCAATAATAGCTGAACGCTGTCAATCAAACAAAGTGAGAATAAAGCACAGTTTGTTAGTACCGCCTCCGGCTCCTGCACATGTGTTAGAACACAAACATTGACACACAGAGAATGAATGGCTAAAATAATCATAAGCCATCCAGCCTGGATCTGCAACCTAATGCTCAGTACGTTTATAAAATTAATAGTATGTTTTTGTGCTGTAAATATGTATTAATATTTGTTTCTGCCTTGGAATAGATAAATAACTTTAGCTCAATTTGTAAATGTATTTAGCATATCTACTAGATGAATCGTCTTGGCCTGAAAGTGAATGCTGTGCAGTGTACTTAAACAAGGTCTCAATTTATTATGAGTGTCTCGTAATTTTACTGTTTCACATTAACATGGGCTAGAATGTGACTACTAAGGATGAAGGTGTACCCCTTGTTTAAAAACAATTAAAAATCGATTAAAAAAATAACTTTCATAATAATTAAACAATCAAACAACATTATGAATTACACAGAAATTGATTTTGAATTATAATTATATATAGAGGGTACATTTTTAAGTTGTGATGGTGTGTCCGATTAGTGTGTTTATTGTATTTATATGTTTGAAGAAGTTCAGTTTTCAAGTAATAGTTCATGCGTAATTTCTGTGTGACTTTACTTGCATTATTAAATAAATATATTTTTAAATGGGACTACAAAACCAAACAATTAAAAGTGAAATAAGAAATGTTACATTTATCAGAACAGTGCAGGGGGCTCCTAGCTTTTTGATGCTTATAAAATTCTTATTAGAATTGAATAATCCTCGAATTGTGTTAATTTTACAAGAATTTTAAATTTGTATATTAGTTACTAAAAGTTCTAGGTTCAAAGTCATGTTTTGTTCATTATGTTTCGTCCATTACAAAATGGAATTTTTTGGCGGTGGTATTGCAATCACCAGTGTTTGTTTTTCTGTGAACAAAATCTTGACCACACCTGTCGATGAATTTTCACCAAGCCTCTACCCTACCTGAGTGTTTGAGATTATTTGATTTTGGAATGTCAGATCAAAGTTCAGCGTGAGGTCAAAGTTTTGGAGCTAGACATTTCACATGCTAAATTAAAATGTATTATGTCTTTGAAAGGTCAAGGTCAGAGGCCTTTGAGTTCTGATAACTTCGAAAACAGTATGGATCGAGTACCGTGTACATGTACGTATGTGTGTGTCGTACCTCGACTTAGAAAATTAATCCATTCTGAGGGCGAGCTCATAAGTCGAAACGTTCATTAAATGAAACAAAAATTCCTATAGGAAACAATAGAAAACCAGACACTCCGTTCCAACCCCCTCCCGCACTCATATAACCTGACACAAACATATATTTTTGACATAATATATTCAAGATAAACATATAACAATAAACATTTCACAATAATAACACATGTACAGTAACATTAATAATACTGTAATTAACAATGAATAACAATAAAACAAGAATAAACAATAAGTCAATAAACAATACAGTAAGTGTGTCTGAACCTAAGAATAGCATCAACAATAACCTACACTAATAATTTTTTTAACTTTTCATTTATTTATTTATTTATACTTTTCATATTTATTTATGATTTCAAGTTTTGTTTCAAGAGAAATCACTTTTCTCCTCTTGAATACCTCGGCCACCTTCTTACGACCTAGCTTAGAAACACTGGGATATACACAATAAAAAATAAGACTTAAAAAGGTCACTAAATCCGAATCACAGAAATGAAAAACTTTTGTGCGTGTGCAGGCTAAAAATGCCATCGCGGAAAGGAGCGCAGAGGAATACACACTGAAGAATACGAGGCTAATTGGCACATCTGACTCTGGGGAACATGCTTTTTTTAACATACTGTTGGACCAGCTTGAAGTGTGATTGTGCATCCTCTACACTAGGTGGCAGTGGCGCGCTCACTGTGCTGTTCCCTATGGTGGAAGGAAAAAGCACCAGAAACGATAAGAAGTGCAGTCAACACTATTCATAGTTGCGGGGAGGGTGGGTGTAAAATGTTTTTTTTTTTTTTTCTCTATAGGGGCATCACAGAAAATAATTCAGAAGCACTGCACAAGGCGTTCGCGGAGGAATACACGCAGCTGAATACAAGGAAAATCGACCAGAAAAGCCATTTCCCCAGCAGACTTCGTAAATTGAAAATATGTCCGTTGGATGGGGCAGATTTTTAGAAGGATCAAAGCTCGCATCATGAAAACTTCATTATAAGAGACACTCTTAAGTCGAGCTACCACTGTGTGTGTGTGTGTGTGGGTGTGTGTGTGTGTGTGTGTGTATATATATATATATACACACACACACACAGTATGTCTATAATGTCCATTTTATCCTTGCAACTTTTTCAACACAAGCAGATGAAAACCTTATGATGAGACTCAGGTTTTTGATTGCTCGCTCACTCAGGCGTCTCCCACATTGAACTGATATATCATGGGTGGCACTGAAGAGTCTGAAACGAGTCCTTATCTTTGTTCGCGAGCTGCATAGCTGAGTGCTGACAGGCCCAGTGAAAAGCCATGTAAAGGATGAGGGTGGCTCCTCTGCAATGAGTAGCCGGGAGAATACAGAGCAATTGGCAGCTGTGCTCTGTGTGTGCCGTACCCTGGAGAGCGCTCATAGCAGCCCTGTGGAAGCAGATCAGGAAAAAGGCAGACATGAGCTCCTTACTGAGCGTATACACACACACACACACACACACACACACACACACAGAGAGAGAGAGAGAGAGAGATTACAGTATATAAAACGCATGTTGAGATGAGAATCTGTACAGTCTGCACACTGAGTGACATTATTTAAAGCAGAATTTCACAAATCCAGGGGGGCGTTAGAGGAGGTGATGCATAAGAGAAGGTATGGATTTGTGGACCTTCGTCACTACTTTAATGGAGATTCAATTATTACCCATTGCTGAGTGTATTGAAGATTGAGCTTATGGAATTGTTGATTTTGATAATATAAGCAGTTGTGATAAGACATATTAGTGCCACTCTAGTTGACCAGTTGACTAATTTATTAGGCAGGATGAAAGTGTGAGTCACTTCTCACGTGATTGTTTGAAATACCATGAGCAAACTTGAGTATATTTAACACCAGAGCACAATGGAGCAGCTAATCACTCAAATGGACACCTTTCTTTCCAGACCAGCTAGATGAATTATGAATCAGGAATGACTGGCAGTTGTACAGGTTATTGGATCTCCAGTAATAACTGACAGCTTTGGAAGCTGCATTCTTTTTCCTCATGTTGAAAGTTGAAAGCTATCTGTTGCACTGATACAGCACCATTGCTTTGACTGGATTATAGCTTATTAATGTAAAACGCAATTCCTTATTTTGCTTTACTTCTTAAAAATTGGATACATTTTATTCATTCTTTTTTGAAGCCACTTATTTCTATTTAGGTTTGAGGTTAGGCTGACACTTATCGCAACTGACTCTGGACGAGGGCAGGGTACATTCTGGATAGCCTGCCACGCCATTGCCAGGCCTACACTTGCACAATTATTCACACTCACACCAAGAGATGATTTGGAATAGCCAATTTGCCAACTGTGCATACGTTTTGGACTGTGGGACGAAACCTACCCAGAGTACCCACTCAAGCACTGGGAAAACACAAACTCCTCACACAAACACCCAAAACCTGGAATCGAACCAAGGCCTTCTTGCTAACTACTGTGCCGCACCACAGAGGATACATTTTTGAACTAGAAATTAATTAATTACATGGACTAGAAGGGTGATTATAGCATGCAAAGTACCATCTTCGAGGCACAAATGGATTTTTATATCCTTGCACGGTTATAATGAAATGTCTCTCCCTGGTGGGCATTGGATGAATATTTTCTCCGTGTTATTACTTCTTTAAAGGTATTCTTTGGGTTTTAATGTTTTTAATGGTTTATTTCTAGGCCCAAGTCTAGGGGCACTGGTGGTCTAGTGATATAAGGTTTGGGGTTCGAGTCCCACTCTCCACAAGGATGTCACTCCCCCCCCCCATCAAAGGCCGGCCATGTCTCTCACTGTCTATGGTGTGAGGCATGTAAAAGAACCATTGCTGACTTTCGTAAAGAGAAGGCTTCAAAGCCGTCAGCGTGTTTCTGTCCCTTGCTAAAGGGTTGTGTCAGGAAGGGTGTCCGGCGTAAAAACCTATGCCAAATCAAACGTGCGAGTCATTCGCTGTAGCGACCCCTGATAAAGGGAAAACGCTGAAAGGAAATCTCATTTCCAGGCCCAAGTCTACCCCTGCATCAGACGGCGGCGTTAATTTGGGGATGGTAGTAAAATTGTTGACTCAAAATTGGTCAAAAATTGCACTGTTATTATTATTATTATTATTATTATTGTTATTATTATTATTGTTTATTGGACAGAAGACTGAACTCGTTTACTGAATCCATAGAACTAGTGCTAGATCCGACGATTTGACATACAGTATAACGTTAATTAGAATTAGTCAGTGATTAAAAACAGTGCTGGATTGCTTTGCTTTCCTGCACATGTCAGTGTTCAAACAGTCTATCTGAAATGCACTGTGCGTTGTTTTATTTATTTATTATACTGTTTACTACATTTAACCCATCCTACCCCCTTCTCCTTAGAGTGTATGAGCACTCATTTATCTTCTTTGGGTTTGTCAGGTCTCGTTCAGTCTGTGCGTGCGTATGTGTGTGCCTCCTAGATTACGTGCTAGAAAAGGCAATGTTATTTTATATGGTGTTTAAAAAGGTATGCTGTGTTTGTGTTCGTGAAATTACACTGTTTATTGAAATGTGCATTTTGTTACAGATCACGTAACTATTATATGTGATGACGTTTTTTTTTTTTTTTTTTTTTCCTCTTTTAATGAAGGCTTTTTTTTTTTGGCTTGCTTTGGGAGTAAATGCAGCTGTCGTGTTGCTTTGCTTAATTAATCAGAAGGGCATCAGAAACATCAGCCATGAGCTGTGCCTTATTGAGCTGATGAAGGTGATCATTAGATATTGATCAATGGAGATCATTGTCCAGTTTCACTGAGGACAAGTAGCAGGTTACAGCCTAACGGCACTTCCATCAACGGTGTCCTTTCCTTCACTTCTACTCTTCTTTTTATACAACTGTCCTTGTGTCTCTTTCAAGATCGCCATCTCTCTCAATGTCACCCTACCTCTCGCTCGCTCACACTCTCTCTTGCTCTCCCTTTTTCTGTCTCTGCCGCCTTCTGTCATGCTCTCTCTCTTTTCTCTCTCGCTCTTTTTCTTGCTCATTCTATCTGTCTTCCTCCCTGAGAGCTTGTCAGTCTCCGGCACTGCCTTTTCTCTCATTTTCTTGTTACCATAGTAACTGTTCTACTGTAAAATGCCTCATACAGTGGACACATGGTGATACAAATGTCTTGCTTTTTTTGACGACTGAGTTTGTGCTGTCAAAAGGCGGACTTGCATACAGATTGAAACATAATCAGGTGTAAAAAAAAAAAAAAAAGCAAGGCAGGGGAGAAAAGAGGGCTTTCTTCTCAACCGAGTGCTAATTGTTACACAAATATGAATTTCTGTGGAAGTGGTCGCTTAATAACTTGAAATCGTTCAAAACTTTTTGTGTTTTTTTTCCCCCCCTCAAGATATTACTACCATCCTCGATGTACTGTATAATGGAAAATGGAAAGAAAGATAGCAGAAATTGATCCTCAGTCTGTTGCATTCATCTTGAGTCCTTTAAAATGAGGTTACATGTGAGACTGAGAGGGTTAGAAAATGGTCCCAGCAACCCATTCAGGCTGTAGTACAACAAAGGGAAGTCACTTGTGCTTCATATAGTGAAAGATGAAAGAAAAACAAAGGCAATCTATTGCTTGCTTCCATTATTCTGTGAGTGAAGCAAGGATATGAGTCAGTATAGCCTGACCTTGCCCAGCAACCCTTTTTTTTCCCTCTCTGTCTTTTTTTTTTTTTTTTTTTTTACTTTCTGTATTCATACACTCTGTCTGTAATGAGTCTAGGAGTTAGGGCATGAACAGTAACCTTCTGTCTCCCTTGCTTACTGCTTTGCTCTTGAGCCCTAATCCCTCCCCCACCTGCTCTATGGAGCCAGTAAACAATGCTTCTCTGTGTAGAAGGAGGACACATGCAGCATGCAGAGCTGCCTGCTTTGCATCAGCCCTTTCCAACAGAGGAAATTGGACATGGTTTTTCACATCAAATTTGATGTGATAAAGAAACAGTGCCTCACACCTGCCCCCAGTGCTGCTATGCTCTCATGCACATGTGTCCCAGTGTACGTGTTCATCTGTATTTCTCTGCATTTAACCTGCAGGCTCAGGAAGCAACACATTCATGTACAGGTTCAGCTCACAGAGCAGCTCTCACCAGGACTGAAGCTGCTCTCTGCATCGAGCGTGTTATTTGAACAGCTGCCAGAATGACTTCGGAAAGCCGTGGGCCACATTGGCTTCTCTGAAGTTGAGATAGAGGTGAAACACTTGTGAGCTGAACTGCACTCGGCTCCTCTGTTTTCCGCCCCCAAAAAATGCATTGATTGGTTCTTTGTTCCGTGTTTCAATTAAACTCATGGCAGTAGTTTAGTTCGTTGCATGCTTTGTGTGAGGAAAACAACCCAAAACTGGCTAAAAGACCACAACATGATCACAACCTTTGAACTTGAAGGGGCAGCAGGAATGAGGAGGATCGTGTTGCTGAAGGGAAAAGAAAATGTCTCTGAGTGACTGGAGAAAAAAAATGGTGGGAAAGATGGTGTGCCAGTGAAGCAATGAATGCCTGCCATCTGTGATGTGGAAGATTCTTTGTAGATGTGATAGCTTGATTAGTATCTTGAGTGCAAAGTGAAGCGAAAGGGTTGAAGGCTGGTGCGCGCCGTACGATGCAATGCAAGAATTACCATACAGCTCTTGTTTGAGTCCATCTTATGAATTACATGGATACCCAGACAAAAAACAGATTACAGGGAAGCAGTGTGTAATTCAGGTTTCAGATGTTGGTTTACTTGTCTATCTCTCTTTTCTCTAATGTTGTATCATTTTCTTCTTGCAAAGACAGTTCATCTATCGTTTAAATGGGTTTTGCTTATACATTGCCTTCACAAAGCATCAGTGCATGGCTACCAGCAAAACAGCTCCCTGTTTTCTGCTTCCTTTCTGCCCACTCTAAAGGCTGATTATGGTTGCCATAGAAACAATGGACCGGCTGGGCAAGCATTTGGCAGCAGTGTCAGGTGCTTGCGTGCACGTGTGTGTGTGTGTGTATAGGCACACACGTCTTCATCCAGCCCAGGGTAAATATTTGTCATTTATGTGATAACAAAGTGACGTGTTTCTTGTTACTATGTCACGTTTGCAGGCTTTAATTAAGAAACGGAATGCTATGCTGTGTTATATCACGGAAGTCGAATATTTACACACGTGTACACGTCTCTGCCTTTAATGAAGATTCCGCCATAAGCTTTTGTGGTGGACACACCACAGATCTTCCAACCTTCATGCCAGACACTATAGGAATATGGAGTAACTGAGTGTTGTTTCGGTCTTTGTTTAAACCGCAATTTACAATAGAAACACTACTGAACACATGTACAGGGTTTTTTTTACAGTAACCACGAAAGGGGGATTATGCATTGCAGTTCTTTTGTGTGGGGATTCATGTAACACTACACCGCAGCCAAAAATCTGTTTTCTTTCTGGTTTTATTGTACTTTATATGTTTGAATTCGAGGTGTTGAAACATTGCTGTTCCTCTAGTCTAGTGGTTCTCAAATAATGCGGCCCCAAGGGGGACGCGGTATGATGCCGGGGGTGATTCCCTGGGGAACATGGTTTTCTGGAATAGTGTATGCGAATTAAGTGTAATTGCACCTCTACTCCAGTAGTTGGCAAGAGTGCTCTCATTGTCAAGCTATGGTGTAGCGTGACGATATATGTACGAACAAACTATATGAAGTGCAGTGAACAACCCTTCAAGAAACAACATGCAACAATTTCTAACAGGAACGAAGAGAAAGGCGGAGAGAGACGGAAATATTAAGACATAAATAAGTTGAATGAGTTTAAATTAGTTAAATCAGTTTAAATAAGGATGTATTTTTTTATTTCAGGCACATTGGTGCACTTTAAATCTTTTCTATTACAGATTTAAAATGTTAATGAAGTTTTTCTT